>VDFB02000015.1:101754867-101886924 GCA_007258455.2 Sequoia sempervirens | reverse complement strand
TCAATCTTTAATCCTATATTTCACTATCTTGTATTTTCCAAAAGAAACTAGTTTTTTTCCAATTTCATGTGTGCTCTTTAAATGTAGATTGAAAACCACCACAAGTAACACATGATCCTTTTAAACATGAATTTTTATAAAAAAAATTGGCCATCATCTCTTCTACATAGTAAACTTGAAATAAAATCTCTTGATGATTTAGGAGGGACTTGTATACCACATTCCTACAAAACATCATTAGTATGCAAGGTAACAAAAATATGATGATAAGTATTGTAAGAAATGTAAAATTCAATATGCATCCTACAACATATAGTGCATGCATGATTTATCTTAACATAAAAAGGTTTCACCATTTCAAAAAACCTTTGAATAATTCTCACTTGAGGATAACTTTGAATAAAATTTTCATAAAATTGAGCTTGAGTCATATCCAAAAAAAATTTAGGATGTGGTTCATGATTTTGAGATACTATTCTCCTTCTAACAACTTCTCTTTGATTTGGTGAAACTTTTGCACTTTTTCTTTCCAAAAATTTTCAATTAACACTCTTAATGCATCAACAACAACCTTGTCAAGTTGCATGGAATTCTACGCAAAAATTCCCATAGATAATTACTATTGTGATCCTCAATTGTTTCACATCTCCCAATGTAATTCAATAATGTTATTATACTTATTTTTAGTGACCTACTTATTTTGGTAATCAAACAATATTTTATAGTTTTTTTCTTACTATAGTTGATGTAAGAACCGTTGGGTAATGTTGGTATCTTTAGTGTGTGATGTTGAACCTATTGATTGATACTGTAGACATGGAAAATATACCAACACACTTGATCTGGATTATTAACATCATTTCAACCTAAATCATCTTCTTAGCTTGTCATCACTCTTCATCCCTTAATTAAATAAATAATCATTTATCCGGTTAAGTCATTCTCTCTTGTTAATTAAATTAATCAATATGATTTAATTAACCCTAGGTCTCTATTTAATTAAATAATTCATTTCATTTGATTAAATCTCTAAAGCTATCTTATTAAATTAAATAAATTAAACCTTATTTGATTCAATCTAACACCATCCCCTTTAGTTAAATAAATCAAATCATTTATTTAACTAAGTCTAAATCATTTTCCTCTCAACTTTGATTTATTTAAATCCTAAAATCTAAGTCAAAATTGTCAAATCACCTAACATCATCTTAATTAATCAAATCCTGATTAATGCTAACTCTAATCCATGTCCCATCCTCTAGCTTTTTACACTTGCACATGAAAATAAATTTAATTCATTTATTAAATCTCTATTTTCTCTCAACATGGCATCTTTAGAGGAATATTCTTCCAAATTTGGAAATATCTCCAAGTGGTTTTTGTCCTTCCAACAAAGCATTTAACCCTCTTTCATGTCCTTGTGTATTGATCCAAGTGGCATTTAATTCATTCTTTTCTCCCTCCAACAAGTCATTTCACAAATTTGAAATTCCACCTAATATCATTTATTGTGCACATTCATCAAAATGTGCTCAAGCTTCCTCCATTCACATTTTGACAAGTGGCACTTGGCCATTGGATGTTGAATGATCCCACATTGCTTCATTTTCCTCATTCCTCCATCTTATCTTTCTATATATAATAGGCTTCTCTCCTCATTTTTATCATCCACAATTTCAACAAGTTTACTATATACTCAATTTCATCCTCAAGCATATCCATTTTCATCCATTTTATCAAGTTTATAGCTAGGTTATTATAGATTTATTCATGGAGCTCAATCGAATCAATCATCAAGTGGATCAACCTTCATCAAATCATCACAAGATTGCATAGCAGTTGGGAAAGGGCCGATTTTCACATCAAATTGGCACCAACTCCCCCATGGGATTGAGAGTTTGCAACTTAAAATAGGATTTCATTGCTTTCTTGGTTGATTTTCTTCATTTTGTTTCCTATTTGAGCTTTGCAAATTAATTTCATGGGGAATCTTGGTTCTTACTTGCATTTTATCTAATATTGTGTTTGTTTGCTATGTTTATGCAGGTATAGGATTGGGGTTCTAAGTTTTGGCGCTAGAGGGAGGGAAAATATCAAGTTCTAATGACGTTTTTTAACAAAATTTTGTGCTTTCCTCTATTTTTTGGTGTCTATAGGGAACTACATCGCTATCAATCCAACGGTGTCATACAACACCACTATCATCACAGCGACACCATATAGTGATGCTACAAACTCCAAACTCTGCCGTTGCAACCTTCCCACCCAAAAATTCATATCTTCAGACTGCGACACTAGTTCAATTCTCGGGTGTTGGGATTTTCAAACTTCAAACTGTGTCACTGAGCAAAACTATGCCACCATCACGCTCTTTGTTCTGCTACAAAGCACCGCATGCAAAACTAGCAGTGCTATACAACACTGTTGATTTCTTCAAACAATGCCACATATGCAGGTTGTGCTGCTGGAGTACAGTAAAAAGCTTAAAATCGGTTAATTTTAACATGTTATTTTTCTATTTTGGTTACTTTGGGCTACTAACTGGTTTTCTAACCTCTATTTTGTAGTTCTAATTGGTTTTTGTAGGTTGGCTTAATCAAAGGTGAAAGGGGGAAACTAATTTGAAAGTTCATAATGACATCATCATCTCATTACATCAAGTGTTTTTGAACACTTTTGTGTTATTTTTAACACTTTGGGAGAACTTATAATATTTCTTCTATGGATTTGTTACCTTTCATGTGCTTAGGACACACTAAATTTCTTTTGGGCACTAAAAATAACACTACAAAAGCTTTCATTTTTGCTATGAAGGGATTAAAAAGAACTTTAGACAAACTTACTAGATTTTGTTTAAGGTTAACAATTGAACAAAACAACTTTCATCTTTCATTTTGGCACTTTAAAAAGAATCAAATCATTGCTTTGAGGATAAAATGAACATGTGCTTCTTTGTCTTGTAATCACTTACCCAAAATAATATAATCAAAAAGGCGTATGCACTTCTCTTGCGCCTCACGGAGATCTTGAGAATCAAAAGGATTTTTGGTGACATTAAGTTGTGTAAGTGATTACCCACACACTTCAATTTGGATCCTAAAATTGAACAAATATTGCGAGTGTGAGTGGAACATATGGCATGAGTTCTCTCTTTGTTTCTCAACAAAGATTGATCAAACTACGGGTATGTTTGCTTGCTTTTGTTTATCTTAGAGGGCCTGCCTTGTGGGAAAAAGTAATCTCCCAAGGGAACGACCCAACCAGCAACATGTTAAAGCTAAGCAACTTCCAACCAATATATAAATGTGGGTACTGGAACAAAGGCCAGTATCACGAGGATAGTTTTGATGAGAAGGGAAGCAATGGTCTCTCGCTGCATGGATTATCCCCCACGAATGGAATGCCCACATTAAAACCCTTGTTTAGAAAAAGGCCAAAATCCTTGATCTATTTGTTGGTGCAAGAACAATTGTTCTGAAGCCGCCCCACACTTTTACAACTTTTAGTAGAGATGGAAAGTATGCCATGGGATTTTCATGGGTACTGATACTTGGCTACCCCGTATAAGTGAGTTTCGTGGAGGGGAGCTAGTGGGGTCAAGCATCTAACCATCCACTAAAAGTAGGCATAGTTGGACTTGTCCAAGTGGGGATTCAACAAATACAATCTTTCATATCCATAGGGTTGTACGTGTTCTTGGAATTGAAAACACTTTGCTTGATCGTAAACATTAGGAAAAAAACATTCAACATTGTCATCAAATTTCAAACCCTTTAGGAAGCAAATATCTTTGACAAAATTCAAGTGTTATTGATTTCCCTAGGGATTCTATCCTTAGAGGTTTCTAAACATTTGGATTTATATCTCAATTTTCTTGCTAAAGTCAATAATAGGTAACTTTTTCCTTGATTTCATTGAAGTTCCACATAATGTACTTTGTGGGATGAGAAGAAGTTAAGACATTGGACATCTAGTTTGAAACCTAATCAAAGAGATTGTTTGTGGTAAAAAAGAAGTCACTAAGCAAATCTAAAAGACAATTGAACCCCACACATGTGTCTTAAATGATTTCACGCAAAATAAAAATCCAGAAATGAATGTCAAAAGCTCTTAGTCCAAAAGATCATCAAAAGCGTCTCTCAACGCTCTATGAATTTAGACAAAGATTGCTTTTCAACTTTTACAGAAGAGCTTCAACAAACAATCCCAATTTGTATGAATTCTTTTATCAGCAAAATCCAAGTCTCTTTCAAAAATTTGAGCATCTTGTTTAGAGTAAAGCATGTTCTTCAAAGGCGAGGTCTTGTAAACAAGAGTCTTTTTAGGTACACATAGGTTCAACGTCAACTTTCATCCATCTTTCAAACATCAAACCAA
This sequence comes from Sequoia sempervirens, assembly GCA_007258455.2. Classification (NCBI taxonomy): domain Eukaryota; kingdom Viridiplantae; phylum Streptophyta; class Pinopsida; order Cupressales; family Cupressaceae; genus Sequoia; species Sequoia sempervirens. Next base: position 101,882,547 of record VDFB02000015.1, on the reverse strand, counting down.
AAATCATCTCACCATCAACTCTTGAAAATCTTGAAAATATCCTCCATGTTAAACTTTGGGAAAATCATTTGAAACAAATACAAATCATCTTGTTTGATTAGATGTGTGTAGATGCATCCTTCTCCACATATCTAGTCAAATTATCAAACCTTGTGAACAAGTCTATCCCTTGATAACATCCAACATCTTGGGATTTAGGAGTTCATTATCCAAAATCAAAGTCAAAAAAATCTTGTTTGGGTAGGTGTGTTTAGATGAATCCTTCTTCTCACACTAAGTCAAATTAGCATCTTGTGGACAAATTTACTCTAGGACAACCTCTAACCTCTTAAAGTTTATCAGTTCACCATCCAAATCAAAATCAAACATCAAATTCAATTCCTAAAGTTTAACATCCCCTTCAAGATTCCTCAAGAGTTTCAATTACTCACCAATCATGCATCTCTCACATATTTCATCACCACATTGTGATCCTTAATCATCCTGAATTTTCTCTTTTGTTCCTAAAGTTAGATCATTCTAAAGAATTAGAGGTTCATCTCTTACATTCTTGAAAATTGATCCCTATTTTATGGTGCAAACTAGATCACAACACAAGGACATGGAGACCAACAAAGAAACATGAACTTCAAGTGACCTAAGTTAAAATTTTCCTGAAATCAACCCCATTGGGGAAAGCAATCCCACAATCAATCTTCCACTTCCTCAAGATCATCAAGAAGAAGGACAAGTGGAAGACATCACAAACAATGCCTTTGGGATGACTCAAGATGAGATCACTGAAATGGTTCAAAATCCAGAGAATCATAGAATTGTCATCATGATGAAGCTCCATCCCTCATAGTACATGCTTGAATTATCAAAATGCGGGGCTAAACTCCCTTCTGATTATGATGTGAGAACCATTATTGAGCAACCTCTTGGGATCACACTCCCAACATCATACATACCCCCCATTCCAAAGCATCACTCAACCCATCCCACAAATTACATCATCCATTGCTCCAACTCAACCCATTGTTAAAAAGGGGAGCACATTTCTCAAAGCATTACAAACACACCCCCTTGTGAATAATCAAGATTTAGACGCAAACACCATATTGGGTCAATCTGTTCCCCAAAATCCATTACATACATATGTCCCCATCACCTTTCATGATCCCAATGACCCATCATCATCATTTCATGCAACACCTCAAACCTCTCTCCCTATGACCTCGCAAGGAGAAGGTGGGCTATTTGGACCAGGGTACATCTTTGACCGTTCATCTTCATCATTTCCGCAAGGGAGTATGCCACTCACTTTTCCACCACTTCCACCCTTGCCATTAACATTTGCATCACCTCTTGGTCTGGGGCTACCTCCATTACCACCACTCATTCAAAACAACCCCCCGATCATCAATCAAAGCATCATACTAAATCCCCCATTTTTTCCATTGATATCACAACAGATGGTGACCATCACCATAACACAAGCAACCAACACATCATCTATCATCCCTCAAAACATGGTCTCTCAAAGACCAAGCATATCGATTGTACCATCCACTACAAAAATCCCCATCACCAATACAACAGTGCCTCTCATCATGAACACCATTTTAAATCCACTACCACTACCGCCACCACCACAATCAAACACAATAAACCAATACAGCATCATGCTACAAACAGCTCAGCAAGCTTCCTACAAAAAATCACTTTAGCAAATGCAAAATCAACAAGTTGCGTAGCTAGCTCAAGCCACTCAAGTAGCTTAAGCTTCACTATAAGCGCAACAAGCACAACAAGCATAGCAGGCTGCTGAAGCCCAACCCTTATTACAACAACAACAAACTACTCAGGCCGCTCAAGCTACACAAGTGGACCAAGCTACACATGCTTCCCAAAAGGATCAAGTACAAGCTCAAGTGCAAGCTCAAGCTCAGGTGCAAGCCCAATACCAAGATCAACAAGCACAAGAACAAGCACAATACCTAGCACAACAACAAGAATACCAGCAAGCACTGAAGAAATACCAAGAACAACAAGAATCAGCCCAACAACAAGCATTGTTGGTGCAACAACAACATCAAGCTCAACAACAGGACCAACAACAAGCGTTGTTGGTATAGTAGCAACTACAAGCATATTTGGCACAACAAAGCATGCAAACACCATCCACCAACACACCAACCAATCCACCCATCCCTCCAAAATCTCAACCACTCCAAAACACATTCACTCCACCCCCTGATCCACAAGATGATGTGACAACACAAATCAAGTTTCTCTCACAACAAGTGCTCAATCTTCAATCAGGGAAAACCACCAAGACACCCAACAACTTGTGTCGCTATCTGTTTGATAGGAGCCTTGCAATGAAACCATTCCCAAAGGGATTTGAAATCCCCAAATTTGATAAATACCGTGGAATGGGAAACCCTGAAGATCACATTAGGGAATTCTAAGTAGATTGCATGGAAGTCACATATGACAATACATATCTGATGTGGCTATTTCCTAGTAGTTTGGCTAGCCAAACCATGGAGTGGTTCTCTCGCCTTCCTCTTGGCATCAAAAAGTTCCAAGAGATAGTAGACGCATTCATAAAAAATCACACATTCAATAGCGGTATGGATGTCAGTCTAGAGGAACTATCAGCTCTTAAACAAGGTAAGAACGAATCATTTGCTTCCTTCCTAAAATGATGGTGATCCAAGGCCAATAGGAGAAAATAGGCCATGCCAGAAGAACAAAAATTTTGCACCATCATTTCCAATCTTGAAGGAGCCTTGGCATTTCATCTCAAGGTGCAAGGTATTACCACATATGACCAATTGATCTCCAAGGCGCTTAACATTGAACGAGCCCTTATTGCACAAGGAGGGTCACCTGTGTATCCTGAATAGAAAAAAAATCACCCATCCACCACCGATAACGAAAAACCTTGCACATGGGAAAAAAACATAAACATTACCAATGATGGTGTTGTCTACGCCAAAGTTGTCATCAGTGCTCCTTGACAAAACACACCAACACCCCAACAACAACCCCAAAACAATAATCAGAACAATCGACAACCTAACATTGTGACTAAGTAGCCAAGAAATCAAACAATCAACAATGTGAATGATCAAAGGGGGCCACCCCAGTGAAACAAAAACTCCCCCAAGCGGAAGTACACAGCCCTTGGGGAATTGGTTGAATATATCATAAAAAGGCTGGTGGAGGAAAACCCCATCACAATCCTCACCTATGATAACTATCAAGAGCCCTTGGTAAAACCGCTGTGGTACAATGAGAATCACCTTTGTGACTTCTGCAAGATCAAGGGACACACAATTGCCAGTTGCATGAGGTTGAAAGACTTGATCCAAGACCTCATTGATGAAAAAATCATAAATGTGGAACAACCAGTGGGAAATCAAAATCTCAAGATTTACACAAATGTAATGCCTGACCATAACAAGGGAAACAATGATAAGGGAAAAGGAAAATACAAGAATGTGAACCACGTGTATGAACATGTTGTAACTCTTAAGGAATATGTCCCCGTCATTAATATTAAGGGAGCCAATGCTAATTGTGGAGTCACCACACGTGGTGGAAAGGTCACCATTGTTGGACCATCACAACCTCCTAGGGAATCCACCTCAAATCCAAGATTTGTTCCCCATGGCTACAATGTCATAGACCAGCTAACAAGAACACCTGCTCAAATCTCCATCATGGAGATGTTGAAGATATCTCTTGCACATAGAAAAGTCCTTGACCAAGCATTAGCTTCATCCACCATCTCCACAGATCTAGATGTTGACCAATTCCAAGCTATGGTCGGAAATATCACCACCCCAAACCTCTTCACATTCTCTGATTAGGACTTCCCCACACAACCATCTCACAATCATGCTCTCCACCTTGAAGCCCTTGTCAATAAAAAAATAGTTAAAAGAGTCTTGGTGGATGGGGGTGCAAGTCTAAATATTTTTTCCCTCAAGTTCATAAAGAATCTGGGAATCTCAGAGGATTCCATTGAAAAAGGAAAAGGCATCATGATCAAAGCCTATGATGATCAAGAAAGAGTGTCTCAAGGCACTATCCAAATCCCTATTCAAGTAGGGCCAGCCATTATGGAAACCACCTGTCAGATCCTTGACCTCGATTTTTCTTACAACATTCTCTTGGGGCATCTATGGATCCATGTGATGCAAGGAGTGGCATCAACCTTCCACCAATGTGTCAAGTTCACATACCGAGGCCAAGAGGTCACTATCCATAGGGATCCCAAACCCTTTTATTACTACAAGAGCCTAGAAGAAAAATATTACAAAATCCCCCAAGTGCCTAAGAATGATGAGGGCCCATCAACTCTATACATTGATCCAGCTACTCTCGCCTCCACTTCTACGATAAAGACACCCGCCATCCCCGCCATCTCCGATATCAAGGTCATTATCTAGGACAACGGGTGTGGAAACTATACAATTCCAAAAAATGGTTTTGTGGTAGGAGAGTTACCACAATCTCCTAGGTCATGAGGATGACCATAATCAAATGATGCTTCCTCATCCCAAACCTTCATAGCAGGCTCCTCCAGCTTTAGGAGTTGGGGAGATCTTGGTCTGGAAGTAATAGAAGAGGACCCATCAAGCCTCATGTACCAAGACAACAGACCAGCAGCTGATCTACCTATGGATGATAGCAGTAAAGGCTTACAAATGATGCTCACCATGGGCTATGACAAAAACCACAAGCTTGGACAGAATGACAACGGACTCCTAGTACCCACCATTCCTGAGACGTGAATGAGAAATCTTGGTCTCGGATGTACCCCTCCGAGTATAACCATACATGGCCGAAATCCCTCGGCTAGAAAGGTCAAAAATCCTCAGTAATCTGCAGCCACTCTTCGGTTATCCACAGGTTGAGTCATAGACAACTTCATAACTGACATTTGTAGTAGTAGTGATGATGAGGATTTCATAACTGACTTACCTATTCTTTTCGAGGATACCACCCTTCTCATGATTAGTACCGTGTCATTTGAGTCAACCAGTCAAACCCATGAAATCAACCTAGTCTACCCCCAACTCATCAATTACAACCAATGAGGACCACCAAGTCTAGACACTTTCAAAAATGATTAGGTGCTCTCAAAATTCATGGGACTGCGCAACACGGTACCATGCAGAGATCACAAGGTTGGGTTTGATATCATTCTAGACACACATGCTTACTATGGGGAGATGATTGAATCCTTTAGTCGCAAAAGCAAAAATTTGAGAATAATCTCAAGGTCCTTGAGTGAAAACCACACTATGGCACTCTCTGACCCAAAAATAGTAAAAATAAAGGACAAATCCAATGGTGAAAACCTCTTTGAGGTGCCTAAGGATGAAGGATTCAATCTTCCTCTTAGAGCTCTACATCAGGAAAAGTCAATGGTCTTGGCTGAGAAGAGCAACCCAGTCAACTTGGGAACACAGAAAACTCCGCATATCACATTTTATGCTGAATCATTGATGTCAGAAGAACAAGAGCTCCTAGCTTCCTTCCTAAGGGAGAGAAAGGTCAACTTTGCATGGAGCTATGCCGACATGCCCAGGCTTGATTTGGAGATTGTGGTTCACCATCTAGTAGTTTACCCTAAAGCAAAGCCCATCAGACAAAAGCTCAAAAAAATGCATCCCCAAATAGCCTTATTGGTTAAAATGGAATTAAATAAGTTACTTGATGCAGGGTCCATACAACCAATAGACTATCTGGAATGGGTATCAAATCTAGTTCTTGTTTCAAAATCCAATGGGGGCATCCGTATATGCACATATTTTAGAGACCTGAACAAGGCATGTCCCAAAGATGACTTCCCGCTTCCCAACATTGATATGATTGTATACATGACCGTGGGGAATGAGATGCTTTCACTAATGGACAGATTCTCTAGATACAACCAAATCATGATAGCCAAAGAAGATCAACACAAAACAACTTTTACTTGTCCATGGGGGACATACTGCTAGAACATAATGTCATTCGGTCTAAAGAACACTGGAGCAACATATCAGAGGGCCATGACCTTAATATTTCATGAAATGATCCATAAGACTATGGAGGATTATGTCGATGACATATGGGAAAAATCTAGAAAGAGGCCGGATCACATTACAGCATAAGTGCCCTCTTCAATAGACTTAAGGAATACAAGGTCCGCCTTAATCCAAAGAAGTGTGTCTTTGGCATACAATCAAGGAAGCTGATGGGATACATTGTGTCTATGAGAGGGATTGAAATAGATCCCACCAAGGTAAAGGAAATCCTTGAGATGGAAGCATCTAAGACATTGAAGTAGCTAAGAGCCCTACAAGGTAGGCTCTAGTCAATCCACTTGTTCATAACTCAACTAGCAGAAAAATCAGTCCCATATTCTCACCTACTCCACAAGCGAGTAGCGTAAAAATGGGATGAAAAGTGTGATCAAGCCTTCAACAAGATCAAAGAGTATTTTCTCACACCTCCAATGCTTATGCCACTAATCCCAAGAAAGCCTCTAATCCTCTACATATCAGCAACAACAGTAGCTCTCGGTGTTCTCCTAGCCCAACACAATGAAAATGAAATAGAGAGGGCCATCTACTACATCAGTCAGACCATGGTAAGGCATGAGTTAAATTATTCCTTCATCGGAAAAGCTTGTCTAGCAGTGGTTTTTGCCACATAGAATTTTATACACTACATGTTGACACACAAAATAAAACTCATTCCCAAGATCGACCCACTCAAGTACCTAATCTCCAAAGCAGTGCTCATAGGAAGGATGGCCAAGTGGGTAATGATCCTATCAGAATATGACATTGAATACGTGGAACATAAGGCCATCAAAGGACAAAATATTGTAGACCAACTAGCAGAAGTACCAATGTACTCAAAGAATCCACTAATTTTAGAGTTCCCTAATGAATCCATCTTCAACTTGAGCATAGCAGACCACTAGAAGTTATACTTTGATGGTTCCTACACACAACATGGATCAGGAGTCGGGGTCTTTTTCATCACTCCACTAGGAGACTACATACCAAGATCCTACAAGTTGGCATTTACATGCACAAACAATATCATAGAATATGAGACTCTAACCATAGGAATCAGAATAGCAGTGCAGTGGAATATCATGGTTCTCAAGGTATATAGAGATTCATAGCTCATAATCAATCAGGTGAATGATGAGTACCAAACAAAAGACGACAAGCTAACTCCATAAAATAAATTGGTGGAAAGTCTTAAGGATTCCTTCATTAAGATCACATTCAAGCAAATACCTAGAACAAACAATAGAGCAATAGACACTATGGCGACAATTGGATCCCTATTGGGAATCCCTCGCAATGTCCCAAGGCATGAATTCATCGTAGAGTAGCTTCTCATGCCTACATTCGAGGTACTGGAGTTTGAATTTGTGTGTGAAATCATTGGTCCCGGTAATTCCTAGTACCATGATATATACACATATCTGAGAATAGGAGTCCTCTCAGCCGACATAACCTCAAACCTTAAGAAAACCTTTGTCAAGAAAGCATCTCATTTCATCATCCTAGGAGAAACCCTTTACTGTAGAAGCATTGAAGGAACCCTACTACATTGCTTAAATGTTGAGGAGGCATTGACTGCCTTAACCGAGGTACATAACGACATATGTGGTTCACACTCAAGGGGCATGACCTTGGCCAAGAAATTGCTGAGGATGGGATATTATTGGCCTACTATGGAAAGAGAATCACATGACTATGTCAGTAGCATGGGGATCTCATCCATGCACTAGCCGAAGAGCTCCATCTTATTTTCACACCATGGCCCTTTTCACAGTGGGGGCTCGATATCATTGGAAAAATCACCCCCACCTCATCTAGTGGCCATAAGTTTATCATTACCACCACTGAGTACTTCACCAAGTGGGTGGAAGCCATCCACATGACATACATCATTGGAAAGAAAATATCAAAGTTCATCCTAAACTATTTAATATGTCGCTACAGTGTCCCACAAGCCATTATCTCAGATAATGGGACACCCTTCAAGAATCAGGATGTTCGTGACCTATGCTACAGATTCAAAATCCAACATCACCTTTCCACTCCATATTATCCCCAAGGCAATGGCCAAGTAGAAGCCACCAATAAAACCATTCTAAAAATCCTCAAAAAGATAGTTAATGATGTAGGTCATGACTAGCATCTACAGCTAAATCCTGCCCTTTGGGCCTATCAAAGCAACATCTACACACCAACAGGTGCCACCCCCTTCTCCCTTGTCTATGGATCAGAAGCCATACTCCCCATCGAGATCGAGCTCCCATCACTAATAATATCACTACAGAACCTCATCACAGATGAGGAATATCGAGTTTCAAGACTGAATGAGCTAGAATTGTTGGATGAGCAGTGTATAGATGCCTTAAATCATTTGCAAGTCTATCAAAACTAACTCAAATAGAGCTATAACAATAAAATCAGGAGTCAGACATTCCAAGCAGGAGAACTTGTGCTCAAGGAGAATAAGAAGAACATTCTGAATCCAGATGGAAAAGGAAAATTTGAACCCAATTGGTTGGGACCATTTGTCATCATGACAAGTTATAAGTCAGGGGAATATCAGTTATCAACACCAGAAGGTGAGCCTCTACAGGAGCCCATGAACAACTCCCATCTGAAATTTTTTTATGCCTAATCTTGTGAGGTATAGAACCAAAAATCAAAAAAATTAGAAAATGTCCTAAAAAATTGGTCACCCTAACAAAAACCTAGAAAACAAGCATCTTGGTGACAACAAAAAAATCAAAAAATAGAAAAATGATTAAAAAATAGTAAAGAGAAAAAAAATCATCCTATAGTGAAAACCACTTCGGTGTCGCTTTGGGAAAGTACCTTGGTGAAAACCTAGCAAACAGGCGCCTTGTGTAAATAAGCACTTTCCATCCACCAGGATCTCCATGGCTTGTTCTACATCATCCATCCACTATGCTTTCATCATCCATTGCATTCCATATCTCCATCCATCACCCATCTACATTCACATCATAGCTTGGTCCTGTGTCTGCATCATGATCCCTCCTAGTACTACTTGGCCCATTCTCAAGGTCAGTTTGTCCTACCTTTATCAGAGTACTCTATTACATCATGTTGGGGGTATGTTCTCATTGGATTGGATTTGTGTATATTCTTGACATTCATAAAATCAGAAAAATCCAAAAACATTCATAAAACCAAGAAAATTCAAAAACATTCAAAACATATCAAAATCCAAAAACAGGTCAAAAAGACAAAAAAAAATTCATCTTGTCAAACTACGGGTCTCTGAGCCTTGAACATAACCAAGGTTGATCTTTGATCATCCCCTGAGACACTTAGGTCAGTTCTTTAGGAGTCTGTCATAATAAACTAGCAATCCATTTGTTCATATCTCATCAATAATCGATTCTCTATCAATCGAACTATGTGGTCTCTGCATGTATAACGTAGGAAATGATAATCTATTGATCAGCCCCCAAGGCCCCTAGGATAGTTCTTTAGGTTAGTCTCTTGGTTAAAATATAAGAAAACCCCAAAACATTCAAAAATTTGAAAATCAAAACATTTGCAAAATCTCAAAAACACCAAAAAACAGCCTCAAAACATTTCAAAAAGATCAAAAACATCCAAATATTTGAAAAAATTCATCCATCCCATCTCATTTTCACCCACAATAATAAATCATTCATAATAAATTGTCATCACCCTCAACCTTTGGTAAAACAGTTGGAAACAAGTCTAACAGGTTAAAAGTGAAAACTCAAACGTCAAGGTCTCAAGTCTAGGTCAGTACGTAAACAAGTTGGTCAACTCTTTGTGTTAATATCCTATCATCTAGTTAGTCCCAAATCAATCATCTGATATCATCATGTCCTAAGATGCATCCTTCCTACAATGGGCATCAACATCAGGAATCACTGTAGTTTAGTCTTGGCTAGCAGTATTGAAGAACATTAGCTTGTTTGTTTACTTAATCTTTGTCTTTTGGCTTATCTTATTGTGCTCATTCCAATGACCTCTCAATGATGTCCAAACAAATGTATTTAGAGAGAAAGGAATGGGGCAATGATCATTATCTTTTTGTTTGTTCTGCTTGTTGGATATTCTTGTAATATAACCTCATCATACGTACTTTGTTTGGGTATAGGGAAGGTGTTTTAGGTATATTGTTGACCACATGGGAAGGATTGCCTTCCCATGTTTTGGTCTGAGATGTTTGTAATATTTGAACTACATTCTGAATAATGTTTTGTATGTTAGGTGCGAACAAGGATACTCCTATCTGATTGTCGAGTCAAATTCCATCACACTAGGTGCAACACTATCCTGGTTCTTTATACCTTGATGCATCGTGCCTATGTGTGTTATCAAACATAAGGTAATTGGCCCTTTTAAAAATAACAACTCCTCGGTAATCTCATCATCATAATCATCATCATCATCATCTCATGACTTGTTGGAGTCTCTTGCTTTCTTCAATCTTATTTTCGCGCTAACATGGTACCATGACAATTAATCGCAAATCATTGTCATTAGTGCATCCATCCCGCATCCATAAACTGTCAGCATACTACATAATGCATACCATATCATATAACAAGCATTTATCATATCACCTACATAATATAGATTGGTTATTCTAAGCATCTCATATGCATTCATTATATAAGCATAAAAACAACCATCCCATATGCATCATTAAACTCATATCACATACCTCATAATACATTCATCTCATAACATATGCATACATATCATCCATTTGCATCATCCCATAACATACAAATCATATCATAAACATCATACATCATTCCATACATCATATGCATCACCATCATAACATCATAAGTACACCATTATATCATACATAAGAAAAGTACTAAAAAAGAAAAAATTGCATCTCATACATCTCATCATCATAATATAGATTTTTTAGTCTAAGCATTTGCATATCATAACATTCTGCATACATCATCATAAAAATTACATAAGAAAAGGTACTGAAAAATAAATGCATCCATACCATCATTGCATCACATCACAAAGTCACATATCACATAACATCATTGCATTGCATCACATAAGATAGAATCATAACATCACATATAGAAATAAAATCCATCCATAATGCATAAAATAGAATTAGACATTTCACATCATACATCGAATCAAAATCATCTCATCTCATATATCATCAAATAATATACTATCATGGTACAGGTTCGGATCAAGCATGTATCAAATACATAAAGTACAAATGCCCATGGGGCTATCAAAAATGAGTCTGTGAAGCAAAAAGAATCATGTCTCTAATCAAAAACTTCTCTACCCCTGTTGGCTGCCCTCGCCATTGCCAGGTTGTCTCTCTTTGTGGTCCTCAAGAGGTCTGTATCCTATCTGCTGAGAATAATCCGGGACCCGGGATGCTTGGGACACAAATTGATGGTAATGTAATCTATAGTAATCCACCTCTCAGACGACATCCTTGTATGCCCACAATGAAACTGAACTACGAGAGGAAGAGTAGTACATGCTCTCAATCTACTAATGGCGGCCCATCTCTTGTAAAGCCCTAACCTCTGCAACCTGCCTCTACTAGATAGCTTGATCTCTCTCTGCCATCAAGGTAGCCACCTGAGCTTGTAGTTGCAACATTTGAGCATCTCTCTGATCGGGCAGTGGTGGAGGTCCTTGATCCCATGTTGGCTAGCCATCATGCCCATCCTACCCATCCTGTCTGTCCTGTAGCCCTTGAACCTGGTCCTATCTCGAAGCATCCTGATGGGGCTGATCCTATTGATACCTATCCTAAATTGCCTGGTGTGGTGGCCCATCTCCTCCCCAGTCCCCGTCTCTGTCTCTTCCCCCTCGGCCTCCCTGGTCCTGGCCTTGACCTAATCCTCTGCCTCTAGCCCTGCATTGTGCAAAGGGTGTGCTTGGTAGTGTCAATCTAAGAGGTGGTTGCACCCAATCCCTGTATGCCTATGTAGTCCCTGGATCAGCCTAACCCTAATTGTATGGCCATGGCCTGGCCACTAGCTGCATGAAACTCTGCACCAGCTTGGCTCCAGGTATGTACTAGCCCCATGAGGTTTGACTCATCGTACGTGGAAATATTGCCACATACTGATCATTAGGCCTATCCTGGGGATCCCCAAACTGTCTCTACACTCTTCCTGGCAGGTACCTCTCGAGAATCATGTGCTTCTTGCCCTGCATCAGTCTATCCTGCCAAGCAAAAAAGAGTTGATGCACATCATCGTACCATGCAGGCCATTCAAGATATGGCCGCCATGTGAAATCTCGCATGTCATCAAGGACTCTCCTCTAGTGAGGAATCCTGTGTTGTCCCATATGTGTGAAAGAAACACCTCCTCTTTATCACCAAACAACTAGATCATCTAGCTCCATATCGACTGGAACAACTCACGAACAAAGCACAACAATGTGCTCCCAAGCCCAGATGTGGAGGAGTGTGACCCCAGTCTCGATGGATCTGTTGTCAATGTAGGAAACTCATGAAGATCTATGTACAATGAGGCTAGCAGTATTGGCCCCCATGCAAAGCATGTTAAACGTCGGACCATCAGCTCCCAAGCATGCCCCCATCCAGGACTGAAATATTGACCCTGCCGATCTGGTGTGACAAGACCTAATATGATAGCTACTATGACCTAGCAAAAGGGTGACACATCAGTCCTGTGATGCTCCAGCTCGATCTGGCCCTCACAAAAGACAATCTCATCAAGGCCCATTAGATCATAGCACGCATCCCTCCTAACATCCACATTGTATATCACGTGCTCTCCATGGATGGGAAATCTAAGTATCCTCCACACATCTTCTAGTGTGACCGTGGCCTCACTTGTCAGAAGGTGGAAGGAGGATGTCTCGTTATGCCACCGCTCTATAACCGCTATCATCATCCCCAGGTGGGTCCTCACTGGTGGTGCATAAGCAATGTACCAGAGGTCAATCACCCCTAGGTGCTCCTGCTGTCACTCAGACATACCCTACAAAATGCCAAAAAGCTCCTGGGACTTGTCCTTGCATGAATGAAGTATTGTCACCTCCTCCTGCATCAAGAAAGCCACTGTGTTAAAATTCATCAAAAATTATGATCCTAATTTGTCTTGACGTACCTCCAAACATCCTGTGCGTTGCTATTTTTGGGTGCGACACAGTTTGAAAGTTCCAAACTATGTTGCTAGAGGCCCTAAACTCTCAAACTCCACCATAGTGTCACAATTTGAGGCGTGAGTCAGTTTAAAGAAAAACCCTAATTTCCAAAGACACCCACCGCTGCACACTTTTCATATGTGGTTTAGTTTGGAAGTTTGAATCTAAACTCCAAACTATGCCACAACATCACTATTCACGACTATGGCACAGTTTGAGGTTGTGCAGTGCTGAAAGAGACTTTCAAGCGGCACTATATTGGACCACTACTAAGGAACCTAATTTGTAAGCTAATAAATGTGCACAAAAATCAAAAAATAGGGTCAAGTCAAGTTGACTCATCGATGGTCCAGTGCTAGGCAGCCTTTGGTGTGTCTGCACTCAATCTGAAATGTGTTAGGGAAGTTGTTGTTGTGCCATCTCACGAAGGGGTTAGAGCTCAAAAGTGCAAAATCTCTAAGGGGTTGAATGTGCAAATGAATTGGAAGTGGCCCCTCGAGGCCTATTTAAGCCTAACAATTAGGGTTTTTTTACCCTGTTTGGCCGTCCACCTAGGGTTTTGATCCCCTGATCCCATTTTTGCCTGACCGAGGGCCGTTTTGCATTTTTTTTTCACATTTTATCTTGTTTTTGGCATCCCAAAGCCTTTTTGGACCTATCGGGCACCTTGTCATCTTTTTTTGTGAGATCACCCAAAAATCCAAATTTTTGTCTAATCTCTTGAGGGGGCAGTATATCAACATGTTTCCTCTCACCAGGGCAGCAATGGGGAAATAAAAAAATTAATTTTGATCAAGACAGTTTATTCTTTGAACCAACACAACGAGTACTTTGCTTCAAAGAGGGGAAAAATGTAGACATGGAACATATACCAACACACTTGATCTGAATTATTAACATGGTTTCAACCTAAATCATCTTCATAGCTTTTCATCACTCTTCATCCCTTAAATAAATAATCATTTATTTGATTAAGTCATTCTCTCTTGTTAATTAAATTAATCAATCTGATTTAATTAACCCTAGGTCTCTATTTAATTAAATAATTCATTTCATTTGATTAAATCTCTAAAGTTATCTTATTAAATTAAATAAATTAAACCTTATTTGATTTAATCTAACACCATCCCCTTTAGTTAAATAAATTAAAATATTTATTTAACTAAGTTTAAATCATTTTCCTCTCAACTTTGATTTATTTAAATCCTAAAATCTAAGTCAAAATTTTCAAAACACCTAACATCATCTTAATTAATCAAATGTTGATTAATGCTAACTCTAATCCATGTCCCATCCTCTAGCTTTTGCCACTTGCACATGAAAATACATTTAATTCATTTATTAAATCTCTATTTTCTCTCAACATGGCATCTTTAGAGGAATATTCTTCCAAATTTGAAAATCTCTCCAAGTGGGTTTTGTCCTTCCAACAAAGAATTTAACCCTCTTTCATGTCCTTGTGCATTGAGCCAAGTGGCATTTAATTCATTCTTTTCTCCCTCCAACAAGTCATTTCACAAATTTGAAATTCCACCTAATATCATTTATTGTGCACATTCATCAAAATGTGCTCAAGCTTCCTCCATTCACATCTTGACAAGTGGCACTTGGTCATTGGATGTTGAATCATCCCACATTGCTTCATTTTGCTCATTCCTCCATCTTTTCTTTCTAGAAATAAGAGGCTTCTCTCCTCATTTTGATCATCCACAATTTGAGCAAGTTTATTATACTCAATTTCATCCTCAAGCATATCCATTTTTATCCATTTTATCAAGTTTATAGCTAGGTTATTGCAGATTTCTTCATGGAGCTCAATTGAATCAATCATCAAGTGGATCAACCTTCATCAAATCATCACAAGCTTGCATAGTTGGTAAAGGGCCAATTTTCACATCAAATTGGCACCAGCTCCCCCATGGGATTGAGATTTTTCATCTTAAAATAGGATTTCATTGCTTTCTTGGTTGATTTTCTTCATTTTCTTTCCTATTTGAGCTTTGCAAATGAATTTCATGGGGAATCTTGGTTCTTACTTGCATTTGATATAAAATTGTGTTTGTTTGCTATGTTTATGCAGGTATAGGATTGGGGTTCCACAGATACATGCTAATTATATTTCTTACAATAGTTCTTTCACCATTGGTATTTGATGATCTTAACCAAAGGATCTTCATAGTGTCTCTAAAGTTACGATTTTTAATCATTTCAACAAACAATTGGTACCTTCCAGTTTCACTTAAGCTCTCAAAATAATTTTTCCATATTTTATTATCCATTCTTCTACAAGTGCAATCAAGAATTTTTTCCAACATTGGTTTCAAAAAATATTCATCTATGTCAATTAGATAATTTGGTTTTTTACAAATAATTTGAGGAAGTGTTATAATTGGTGTGTGTTCTTGGATTGTATTTGGTAAATTTTAATCATTCATTGTATCAATAGGTGTGATGTTTCACACTTGTTCTTGGTTTTCATTTAGTAAATTTGATCCATCATTTATATCTTCAATAGGTGTTTCAGTATTTGATTCTACATTAATGTCAATTGGTATAGATGGCGTACCTTTTCCTCTAGCTTTTCTCATTTCATGCACTCCCTTTGTTTTTTGTTTTTTGCATCAAGTTGTTCGAGTGGTCCTCACTTATTCTTTCACATGGTTAATATCAATTGTTCCTAAATAAAAATTAATGAATATATGTTAAAAAATATTGTAATTTGAGCACAAATGATTTACTTGATCAAATTACTTTAAAAAATATGAAATTACATGAACATATATAAAATTAATTGAACATGTATGAAATTACTTAAATAAATATGAAATTACTTAAATAAATATGAAATTACTTAAACATATATGAAATTAATTTAAAAAATTACTCTTTTTTGACATCTAAATGATAAATTACTTAATCAAATTAACAAATTATCAATAAAATATGAAATAATCATCAAAATTGACAATAAAAAATATATTCAAAAAAAAATATTTAACAATCAATTAATTGTCACATTCTAATCCATTTCAATCATTTGAACTCAAATAAAATAGGTAAATCTCTTATTCTATCAGAAAAACATGCATAAAAAGTGGAGTCTATTGCAGTGGAACCTTGAACACAATTGTCAAGTAATTTTTTGGCCATTATTAATGCATATAAAATAAACAAAATGTGCATGCATTATGATTACATAACACATACACATTATTTTTCCATAACATGTATGCATTATTGGTCCATAAACTTAAGTGTTTTCACTTTGGCCTCCATTTAGAAGTGCCTATAGTGTCAAAAAAACGTGTGTGATTTTAACTTAAGAAAACCATACATGCTTTTAACTTTTCAAAACATGTACATGCTTTGCTTAGTTTTTGGTTTGGAGGATAGATTTACCTTTTCAAAATATGTACATTCTTTTAACTTAATGAAAATCGTATTTGTATTGTTTAATTTTGGGTTTGAGTGATGGATTTACCTTTACAAAACATGTACATTCTTTTAACTAAACAAAACATGTACATTCTTATAACTGAACAAAACACATACGTTCTTTTAACTAAACAAAAAATGTATGTGTTTTATTTAGTTTTTGCTTATCATGGATTTAACATACCAAAACCTTATGTACTTAACCCTAACACATGTACACTTAAACCTAAACTCTATACCCATAACCCTAAGCTCTATACCCTATACCCTAAACCCTATAACCTATAAAATCAACCCTAAACCCTAACCCTCAGCCCTAAACCATAGAGAGAGAGGTTAGATAGAGGTATTTCTAGGGAAGTAAAGTCTATACCCTATAGCATCAGTTCCGTAAACCTTATACCTCAACCTTAGGAACTAAAGCCAATAGGTTAAACCCTCAACCATATACTCAACCCTATACCCTAAACCCTAAACCATCAACCCTAAATCCATAAACCATAGGCCCTACACCATAAATAATGAAAAAATTAGAGATATTAAACGGAGAGAGGAGAGAGAGACAAGGGAGAGAGATAGAGAGAGGTGATATATATAAAAGAGAGGTAGAGAAAGAGATATGTGAGATACATAGAAGATATATCTACATAGGGAGGGAGGGAGAGGTAGATAAGTACATATGAGGGGAGAGATAGGAAGGGGAGGTAGATAGTGGAGAGGGAGGTTAGATATGTTAAAAATTTTGAATATTGAGAGGGGGGTGAATCAATATTCTTTTAAACCATTCAAATATTTGAACATCCAATCCACTTAGGATTTAATTGCAATATATAAAATAAAGCATGAAACACTCAAAAACATCACATAATACATGAACACCAAGATTTTTACATGGAAAACCCAAAATGGAAAAAATTATAGTGAGGATTAGCTCACAATATATTATAACCGATTATAGTATATTTACAAAAGTGCTCACTATAGGTGGACTCACTGCCTAAGTGAACTCACTGTCCACTAAGAGAAAAAGAGATTGAAGAGATTTTGTGGATCATAGCCTAGATTGAACTATTACAATTGTGTTTGTCATATGCATGAATTACAGTTCCAATGAAGCTCAATAAACTAACTTTACACACTTCAATTGATTTTGATCTAACACTCTACTTTCCTTTTCATTCACATCACTCTAACATTCTACTCAACATTCACAACTTAAACTCATAGTATATTCACATCATGTGCATGTATTACATATTTAAAAACATCAAAAAGGATCTAGCTTATATATCTACTTCAAGCATAACATCAATTAGGTCGGCCTAATTGAATGTATCATACAAAATATACAATATATGACTTGTTGGCTCAAATCCTTCCACATACACCTCACACAAAGATTCAATCCTTGAAAATTTTGAAATAGGTTGACATGGACCTATAATAGCTCCTACATAACTCCACGATACTTATTTAAGCTTAACATATCTTCACACCTATTAGGTCACCAACATAGAAGACCTGATATAAAAGTTCTTCAATTGTATACCCATATTGAGACATGCAAGCCTCAAAATGCTATTCCATTGGGAATTCACACTTCATTGACATCTTTCAACATCTCCTTAAGACCAAAAAGTCAAAATCCTATTTTTGGAGAAGTGCTCTAACTCTCCTACTCACATGCATTGTATAAGAAATGACTATAATTGCTAAGCCAAACTTTTGTCACTCATATCTTTCAAGCCAAAAGCCAAAACAAGATGTACATCTAGAATTAGATGCTTCTATCAACCAACAAAAACATACTAGAACCATAGAGTGAAATGTTCATTAGCAGATCAATGCGGACCCAAAAAATGGATGCTCTATTACACAAAGTTGTCAGAATTGACACTTAGTCAATTTCCATCACAAGTATCTTCACTGAATCAAACCATCTTGCAAAATTCTCTTCCAAAAACATCAATATACAAACCTTTAAAAAAAATTTGGATGTTAGAGCCAACCAAAATGATCTTCACCAAAGTCATCATAACAAGATGCAATGTTGACATCAATGAAAACACTATGAAACATAATAGTATACCTTGTGCTTATCCTATATGCTCATGTTTCCAACAAAAACATCAATGAAATCTTCTCATTATTCCAACAAGATAGAGAGAGTTAGATCTAGAGGAAAGAGAGAAGTGAAATAAACAACAATAGAGAAGGAAAGGAGAGTAGAGAGGGGGATATGTGAGACTTAACCCTAAATTGTATACCCATAACCCAAAACCCTATACCCTATACTATTAGTTCCCTAAACCTTATCCCTCAACCTTAGGAACTAAAGCTAGTAGGTTAAAACCTTAACCATAGACTCAACCCTATACGCTAAACCCTAAACCCAATACCCTCAACCCATAAACCATAGGCCCTACACCCTAAATAATGAATAATTTAGAGATATTAAAATGAGAGAGGAGAGAGAGAAATGGGAGAGAGATAAAGAGAGGTGATATGTAGAGAAGAGAGGTAGATAAAGAGATATGTGAGATAGATAGAAGAGATATCCACATAGGGAGGGAGGGAGGTAGATAAGGAAGGATGAGGGGAGAGATAGAAGGTGAAGGTAAATAGTGGAGAGAGAGATGTTAGATAGAGATAGGTAGATCTAGAGGAGAGAGAAGTGAGATAGACAACAATAGAGATGGGGAGAGTAGAGAGGGGGATATGTGAGACTTAATACTAAACTGTATACTCATAACTAGAAACCCTATACCGTATACTGTCAGTTCCCTAAACCTTAGGAAGTAAAACCAATAAGTTAATCCCTTAACCATATACTCAACCCTATACCCTATACCATCATCCCTAAACCCTATACCATCATCCCTAAACCCTATACCATCAACCCTCAACCCTATAACACATCCCATCCCATTGCTTCTTACCATCATTTTTCTCTTTCCTAATCATGGATTGTATGTGCATATTCATTCTCTATTTCTTCCATATGTCCCTACACTCAATGTATTAATATGGTCGTTGGTTCTTCATCTCCATCCAACTCATCTCATCATTGCATTTTTGTCTTAAGTCTTTATATTTATTATTGTAACCATCTTCTCATTATTGCATTTTCATATTAAGTGTTTAGATTTGTTATTCTAAGAATCTTATCATCATTACATTTTTGTATGTTCAGTGTTTATATTTTTTATTTGAAGCATCTTATCATCATTTCATTTTTATCTAAAGTTTTTATATTTTTTATTCTAAGCATCTTATCATCATTTCATGTTTTCATCTTAAGTATTTATATTTTTTATTTTATGCATCTTATCATCATTTCCTAAATTCATCTTAAGTATTTAGATTTTTTATTCTAAGAATATTATCATCTTACATATTTATTATATTTCATATCAATAACATGCATACGAATTCTTCATTAGATACATTCTAGATTCATTTTAAACCATATACATATATCTACATTAACATTCACTTGCATATTTCATAAATCACATACACTAGTACAAACATCATTATTAGTACATTGATAGCATAATCATCATTAACGTAAGCCATTCCTAATCATCATATATCTTATCTCCTTGACCTTATTGATCTAGTTGATCTCCTTGAACTCCTTGAACTAGCTGATCTATATATCCCAACCCTCAAGTGATCTATATAGCTTTACAAAAATTGTATGTTTTTTTAACCTAAAAAAACATGTGTATGTGTTTTACATATTTTTGGTCTTACAATGGATTTAACTTACCAAAACCCTATGCACTTAACCCTAATACCTATACACGTAACTCTAAAATCTATACCCATCACCCTAAGCTCTATATGCATAACCATAAACACTAGATACCTATAAAATCAACCCTAAACCGTAGAGAAAGAGAGGTTAGATAAAGAGAGTTGGTTCTAGGGAACTAAATTCTATACCATATACCCTATACTATCAGTTCCCTAAAACTTATCCCTCAAGCCTAGGAACTAAATCCAATAGGTTAAATCCTTAACCATATACTCAACCCTGTACTCTATACCCTCAACTCTAAACCATATCTGTCAACCCTAGGCCTCAAAGCCTATACCCTTAATCCTCAACCCTATACCATGTACCCTCATGACCTTAAACCCTATCCCTCTTGACCTTCGAACCTAAGGCCTATATAATAAACCCTCAACCATATACACTCAACCTTAAACCCTATATCATATACCCTCAACCCTAAACCATATACATTAACCCTGGGCCCTAAAGCCTAGTAGATGAACCTTTGACCCTATATATTCAATCCTAAATGATATACCATCAACCCTATACACTATATATCATATACCCTCAAATCTAAACTCTTAACTAAACCCAAGGTCATAAAACCTATACACTCTACCCTAAGCCTTATACCTTCAACCCTCAAGGTTCCTATACCCTCAAACCTAGAACTTATAACTCAATCTTATACTCTTGACCCTAAACCCTATACCCTATATCATCAACTATAAACCCTACACCCTACGACCTAAACCCTAATACATAAACCTTATACCCTACATAAATCCAACATTAATAATTTAACACTAAAACCTACATAATTAAGTTTAACCCTAAACCCTCAACTCTCAAGCCTCCATCATAAACCATCAAGAACATGATGCTTTGATAGATGTAGAAAGATTTAGAGACTGATGTGGAGGGAGAGAGAGTTGGATAGTTATATTTAAGAACATGATGTTTTTAATGCATTCCAAAACATGCTTGCCTTTGGAATAATGCCAATATATTATACAATGAGTTATATAAGGCTAGAACTATAAAATTATATAGCAAGTAGATCAAAATCTAGGTATATAGATCATGTTTATCAATTCATTATAAAAAGAACTGTCTATGGATTATTACCGAAGGTTATCCTTATGGTTTACTAAAGGGAAACCACTTAAGAGGACTAGAATTTACTCCAAAGAATATTTACATGAGGGGTATTAATATTATTTTTATGTAAGTAAACAACTTAACTATATAATAGAACTATCAGTCTTAAAATCCTCCTATATTGCAAAAATTATCACGTACTTCTAATGCTTATAATAATTGATTACTATCTTGTTTGATTTACAATTTAATGTTTAGCATATATGTTATCAAAGTGAGAAAGTAACAATAGATTTTAGATAACAATAGTAGTAGTTAAATGTGAAATTGAGATTGTGTTGATTTTCCTTTGCATACATAAATACATAGTTTCCCAATTTTAAATTTTAAATATATATTGTAATGTTGACTATACTAATTTCCTCTAAAATAAGATACTTAGTGACTTTAGTTTTATCCCCTCTTCAATAATTTCATTTTCTTTGCATGATTCATGTACAAAAAAATTATTTATTTTCTTTATTTGTTTACCTATAATTTTATAAAACACTTACATGTTTTGGCTTGCACAAAACACAAATATTTTTTGCATTTTACAAAACATGTACGTGTTTTGGCTTGCACAAAACATGTATGTTTTTTGTATTTTACAAAACCAGTACATGTTTTGGCTTGCAAAAACACATATGTGTTTTATCTTGCAAAAAACACGTACATTTTTTGGCTTGCACAAAACATGTATGTGTTTTGGCTTGTACGTAGGCAAACTTGAATGGTTCATTTGCCTCATTTTCATGAGTTTACTCCTCAATTCTCATTTTATAAATTTCTTGTCATTAGGTTTACAAATTATAAATATATTAGTAAAATTACCACCATAATCTTACACGTCTTCTAAGCTTTCTAACCATATAATTTTTATATTTTTTTTTATATTAAATATAGAGAGTTCATAAAATACAACTCAAAAGAAGAATAGACTTGGCTGTAGATCAGTCACCAGCCCCTGTACAATTGCAAAAACTGATCCCCCACAAATACAACAACCAATCCCATAAATTAACAAAACATCAGCCCTACCAATACTATCCCATTACAACATATGATCAAGGATCCTCAACAAAGGATCAAAATTCTAGTATACCCAGGAACAGAGTATAAATATACATCAAAGCATAATATCATCTTGAGCATCATCTATCAACATACATATGAAAGATGCAAAATAAAAAGGATATGATATGAAGGTGCCGAAAGCAGAACATCAGTGATTCTTTGGATCGTCAATTCCATTATGCAGAGCCAACAAATCTTCAGTTGCATTTTGTTCATCAGAGGATGGTTGTACAACCTAAGATTTGTTATCTTCTCTCCTAGTCTGACCACTAGCAACCTCTTGCCTGAACAAATGAAGGGCCCTCATAAAGACCTCAACCCCAGGATCCCTCCGGCCACATGTCTCCATAGTGAGCCTCCATAATATGAATAGGTATGTGCCCATTTTTAAGATAATGCCAAAATTTATCCTTGGAAAGCTCCACAGTTATATAAACCTACATGACAACATTATGGAAGATGAGTCTTTTGTAAGACTCAGTAAGCAACCTCCTTTTATCTTGAAATTTGTCCTCATTTCTAGCCTTCCAAATGGACCAAAGAATACTAGAAGAAAATCATAACCAAAATAAAGCATTAGTCTTTCCCATTTTTAAATTTTGAAAAAGAATATTTTCAGGGAGTGGCTGTCTATTATTATCACAAATATCTTGATTACCATAGAACATTTCCCATATTTCTTTAGCAAAAATGTAGTCAAAGAAAATGTGTTTAATCATTTCAGGAGTTCTATAGAGATTGCAAATATCAATGTTATTGAAATTGGTTTTGTATGGCAGCCTATGAAGAATAAGCAGCCATATAAAACAAGCAATTTTAGCTTCCAAGTGTTTGGACCAGTTAAACTGAAAGATTAAATGCCAATAATTTTTGTTCTAGTTAACCTTCCACAGTTGATTTAGATGATCTATCAAATCAATATGCTCTATGAGCATTGAATACATATCTTTAAATTTTGTGTTTTGAATATTATTACCATTTTTCCACTAGAAATATAGGTATTGAGTTTTATCATCCCTATATTTGAGCGGAAATTGTAGCCTGCTACAAGCTTCCCTAAGAATTGAATAAGTTCTCCAATTAGTGGGAGATATATTGTATTCTGAGCACAAATCATTACAACTTTTGAGTCTGCCATCTTTCAAAATATGTTTGAAGCATTGAATTCCTTTACAAGCCCAACTCTTAGTAGAGCATCCCTAAAGTAAAGCCAAGGGTTTTCCCTTATATAATTTTTAGATTTGAACTACATTAACACATTTTTTTAATTCTTTCACTAATGTTTCCATAGTTATCAAAGACATATTTCTTGACTTTTTTTAATAACTTTTGACCTACTTGTCCAAATTTGAAAAAAATCATATAATATTGTTCTAAACTTCATTATTTAGACATTGGGAAAAATTGCATTTTTCGATTATTTGGTGCAAGTTGGGTATGTGCAAGATCATCATGAAAAAAATAGGCCCTTAAGTGGCAAAAAATTCAAAAAATTCAGAGTTAGGCAACTTGACGTAAAAATTTGAATAATTTATCTATATTATTTCAAAAATATGTAAAAATAGAATATGTAGCAAATTGAATGTAGTTTCTAAACTACTAGGTTAGCATAAAAAAATCTATTTGGTGAAAATTTGAAATTTCAATGCAGAGTACTTAAATTTTAGGGAAAAAATAAGTAGGTGTTTGTATGACCACCCTAACCACAATAAAATGATAATATTTTTTTATAATATTTTAGATATAAGTAGAGGACTCATGTCTCGATGTGATGCATATTGTTTTGTAATTTTTTTCCAAGTAAATAATTAATTTTGAATTTTTTATTACAACTTTTAAAAAATATAAAAAACTCGTATGTCTGACCTGTTGGAACTATTAAAATTTGATGATTTTGCATACCTTTCATCCCCCCTAAGTCTCCATATGAATCCTTCCTTATGCATATTTTCTTCATTTCATGATATGTTTGCTCATATTTTGGCTCATATTTGTCCCATAAATCATCTATGTTTGCGTTTTCCACTTTTGGTCCATATTGGCATGAGTCCGTTTACGTCTCCCCGACCCATGTTGCTTGTGTGTTAACATTCATTTGTTGCAGGTGTTTCAGCAAGACCTTTTATTTGTCTCAACAACCAAAATTTTCCTGTGGGTGGCTATCGGCATGGCATTCGTGTTGTTTCGGCGACCGAGGATGAGCATATCGGCATGAGTTTGGTCGTCGGGCTGAATTCTTAGCGATTTCTAATTGTTTTGGCGACCGGAAACTGAAGGATGCATGTTGGGGGGAGTCATAGCTATCATTGTAAGGTCTTGGCGAGTGACCTTTGGTCTCGCCGACCTTACACATGGAACTTCTTTAATTGATCTTTCGGTGAGACTATGGTGACTTCGGTATATGTCTTAGCGAATGCATATGGGTCTCACCGATGGAACATAATGTGAACCTTTGTCGGTATGGGTTTCACTTTCTCTTGGTGATCTATGGTGTTCGGGGTGCTTCGGTATAACATAATTCAATCTCTGAGAGGTCTCCCCGACATTGGTTTGTCTCGGCGATATTACACACGAGAACTCTTTCGGTGCGAAGATCCGGATGTCTTGGCGAGGATGAATATAACAAAAGATACTGCTCGGTGTGACCTTTTGCTTTCAGTATGTGGTCTTGGCGAGATTTCCATGGTCTCGCCGAATGGAATGCAGAGGTCGCTTTGTCAGCATGAAAATGGGGCTGTCTTAGTGACATATGAGTAAGTGGGTGCCTTCGGTGAAACATTGTATGATCTACATGAGGTCTCTCTGACATTATAAGGTCATAGCGACTCGATATGGTGGGAGACTTTTGGTATAACGAAATACTATCTGTATGAGGTCTCCCCGATATCTAATGTTATGGTGACTCTGAATGAAATGAAATGTGCACGTCAATATGAGATTTTCTTATGTCACAGCAACAGGTTTAACCACGAGGCTCTCGATGAAATAGAGTATAATCTATGGGACATCTCCCCGACTCGGATAAGTCATGGCGAAAGAGAAATACAAAGGCAGAGTGATTAACGTTTGAATTGCCTTCGGTATAGTTGTTGCGTTGTCTCGATTGTTTCACTGGTGAATAACAGAGATTTAAATGTTGAGGCCGACATGTAAAATGCTTAAGAACTGTTGCAGGTTGACATAATTTGAGCCCGAATTCTATGGAGGGCCGACATGTTTTTTCAATATGGTTTATTTTCTCATGCTGGTGTATAAATAGGCATTTTATAATTGTAAAAGGATCATCAGTCATTAGATATTCAATACACTGCAATTAGATACAGTAGAATAAAATTATCAGATTAGAGACTATTGTTGCATGATTTTAGAATGGAGGTATTTATGAAAATTAGTTGATGTTGCTACATTTCTTTGGTGTCAATTGTCTATTGAATTGAATGAAAATACTACTAATTTGTCTCCAAGATTGATGCTTTCTAGTTGTTTAAATTGACATAACAAGTTTATGTTCAGTTTATCAATACATGTTTGTTGTAGTTGTGTGATTAATCAATTGGTTCTTTCAAGCAAAGACTAAATCCTTTTGTTGATCATAGTAATCAGAGAGATTCATCTGCATTATTAAAGTAGAACTTAGTAGTTACAGTATTGCATGTTTAGACAAGTTGTAAACAGAATGTATGCCAGATAATTTGAGTTTTCTCTAGAGAGTGTTGTTCATCTTGGTTTCATTTGACTCCGCATACCCAACAAGGCATTGGTCTCTGCAATTTCATCATTTGATTTCATTCAATTTCTATATATCTATTAATTGAACATTTTAGGATTGAGATTAAGAAGATTGCTATCAAGTTTGAATTCATTTGTTCACCTCCATTTTCCATTGTGAACAAATTGCTATAAGAAGTATAATCATAAGTCTGCTTAATTTAGAGAGGTACACCCGCCCAAGGTTTAGTAGCACCTAAAGAGTAGAAG
Organism: Sequoia sempervirens; assembly: GCA_007258455.2. NCBI lineage: Eukaryota > Viridiplantae > Streptophyta > Pinopsida > Cupressales > Cupressaceae > Sequoia > Sequoia sempervirens. The sequence continues at coordinate 101,855,904 of VDFB02000015.1, read as the reverse complement.
GTTGAGTTCTCTTGACCTTGTCTATTACCCTAAAACGTATCAAGAGATTGGCAGCCTCTTGAGGCATTCAACCTGCATTTTTGAGAGCTAACAAATTGGCAACTCCACTGGGGATACATTCAAAATCAAGGCCTTTCATAGAGTCAGGAACTTTATACAGACTCCGCTGGGAATAAAAGAAACATCAAGTTTTTCTCATTTTTGATAAAAGTGAGTGGTGACTCTAACAGAAATTTTGCAGTTGTTCATCATGAATGGAAGAAGATCTCAATACAGGGGAGGTCATATTGGAGCTCCTGCTGGCAGTAGCAGATGGACACACAAAAATGACAAGGTTGATAAGGGAAAAGGGATAAGTGAGGACATGTGCTTGACTGGAAAAGACAAAACATCAAGAGAACATTGTGAAACATAAGATACATGGCGAGATAATTCAAGTGTAGAACTTTGTACTCAAGAAGACCAAAGAAACCCCTTCTTTTCTCTTGATCCTCAGAAACAGGCTGAGTTTGAAGCTACATGTGAGGCTGAACGAATCAGAATTCAGCATGAATATGATCAGAAGATGGAAGGTAACCAAAATGTGTTTATTTATTATGAGATTCCTAAGGAAATAAAAGCATAGTTTGAATCATAGAGGAAGGAGATAGAGGAGCTGAAGGCTGCATTTCAGAAAGTCCAAGTTACTTCTCAAACAACCAATTCACCCCTGAAGTATGTACCACCACATAAGCAAGGTAATCATGGTGTAGGCCCTTCAAATCCACCAGTGTCTCCTCACCATCAGACAGGAAATTACTATAATCAGCCAAATCATCCACCTCATATTCCCACACAGCATATAGTTGTGCATCCACCTCCTGGTCAGCATCACATCCTGCAGCATAATGCACAATACAATAACCCTATGCATTAGTATAAGTACCAACCTATTCCTCCCCCTCAACAGTATATAGTAATGATTAGACAGTTTGATTTGGCAGGGATTCATCTATGCCCTTACCCTATGGATGGCAGTTGGAGGGGTATGGTGCCCAAATTTACAGGGAGTAATGCAGTCACTGCTGAAGAACATTTAAGGAATTTCAATATGTTCATCCAAGACATAGGTATGCCATATGAATATTTTCATATGAGGCTATTTATGATGTCACTTATTGAGGATGCTAGGGATTGGTTCAACAGTTTGCCAACATCTTCAATTGATTCTCTCCAAGTATTTCAGAACCAATTTCTTAGCAATATGGAAATCTAAATGCACTAGATGCTGCTCTTCATGAACTAATGCAAATCCAGAAGAATCAGGATGACTCGATTTATGACTTCAATTGAAGATTCAACAAGTTGCAGACTAAGGTACCTCCTGGGTCAAGGATTTTGGATTCTATAGCTTTGACTGTCTATTTAAATGCATTTGATCCTAAAACAGGGTATGAATTGAGAAATAGATTCCCAAGAGATCTGGCTGAAGCTCAGAAGATAGCATTAACAATTGAAAACAACAAGAAAGCTTCCGGTATAATCAATAAAAGAGACAACCCGAGGCCTCCTCAACAAAACAACAATTATTAGTATAGACAAGAGAATACATACAGAAATGAGAACAAAAATGAGAGGCCTAGGTTACATGACATGCCTTATAATACAAACTGGAAGGATGGAAAACCTTTAACAGCTAGGCTAAGAAACAAAGAGACTCCTGATCCACTGAGCAAAAGGGGAACCTATATGGTAAGTGATAATTATTTCTGTGAAGTTTGTGATCAGCCACATTCCCTAGATTATTATGTTGTAGCCTAAAGATTGCAAGAGGAGGGAATGCTAACAAAAAACAATGGAGAAGATCACAAAGTGTATTTGACTTCAAACACTTTTCACCATGTGGAAGAGTGTTACTTAGCTCCAGAGGATGAAGGTTATGAGTATGATGTTTCTAATTAGAAGTACAATGTCCATATGGCTTAACAGTAGATCTTCTGTGACTCTGAAGAAGATTATGAAGAAGATTTTACTGAGCCACATTGTGTTAAGGCACTTGTTCAGTGCAGTGTGAGGAGACTCACTGAAGATGAAAAAGAGGGAATAATTGTTGTTGTAGTTGAAGGAGCAAGAAGTAAATACTGGTTGATAAACAAAACAGTAAATGAGAAGGAAGGCGTTCCTGGGGGAATCTTTATGAAAGATCAGAAGGAAACACAAGGAACTATGAAGAAGTCAGAAAAGGAACATAAAGATGAACAAAAGCCTGTCCAAAAATAGGAAGTTAAGGAAGAACTGAAGGAATTACATAAAATGATACAAACGCCTGACCAGCCTGGTAAAAAAGAAAAAGAGGAAAGCAGAGGAGAAGTGCCAAAATAGAAGAATACTACTAAGGTAGAGTGCTCTTCTTTTGACTTCACTTAGGCGTTGTCCCAAGTAAAAATGTCTGACCCACTACTTGAAATGATGAAAATAAAAGAATATAGGGAAACTGTTGTTCAATTGATAACAAGTGGAAATGAAAAACATGTGAATTCTGAGAATAGTGTAGCTGTTAAAGCAGTCAATAGGAATGAGGAAACAAATGACTCTGAAGTCTGCTTGAGTGATATATTAACAGCCCCCCCAAAGTTGATCCTTTTTTCACTACATTGCTTATAAATAACAAACTGCTAAGAAATTGCATGATAGACTCTAGTGCTACTATAAATATCATTCTAGTAGGAGTTATGAAGCAGCTTGGCATGTGGGTTGATACATGTGAAGGAAAATGCTATGCAATGGATAACAGACCTGTTCCTGTGGTAGGCATTATGAGAGGAGTTGAAGTCAAACTAGCTACTTATCCATAGGTGGCTTATAATATAGATATCACAGTGATTGATACTCCTTCGCAGTTTGGTATGCTTTTGTCAAGACAATGGACAACAGCAGTTGGAGGAAATGTCCAGTTTGATTTACCTTACGCTACTATTCTAGTGAATGGTCAGGATGTCAAGTTGTATAGGGAGCCAAGAATGAACCAACTTGTTGATTGTGTACCGCAAGATCAGATCAATTGTTTTTGTGATGTTGATCTTGGGAATTTTAAAATTGAACCAGCCCTGCCAGAATTAACCAATGGTGATCCAATTGAAAAACATGTTGCGCAGAATTGCAATGGTGTCTAGAAAATGTATTTTGATGGAGCCTGCAGCCAGGGGGGTAATGGAGTTGGGATTGTATTTGTTTCACCTGAAGGTATTACTTTTAAATATTCATTTCTATTAGCATTTGAATGTATAAACAATGTGGCATAGTATGAAGCTTTATTGACAGGTTTGAACATAGCTGTGAAACACAAGATTAAGTTGCTGACTGTTTTTGGTGATTCTGAGTTGGTTGTTTCACAAATTAAATCCAAGTATGCAGTGAAGCACAAAAGATTAAAGCAATATAGGAATGTTGTATGGGACACAATTGAATTGTTTGATGCATTTTCAATTGAGTGGATTGACAGATCAAAGAACATAATGGCTGATTTTTTAGAAAATGTGGTGCTGAAAAGAGATGATATCACATTGGCTAGCATTTCACAGATTGAGTTCAAGACAAGACCTGCTATTCCTGATAACATTTATAATTGGAAAGTCTTCAATGATGATACCGACCTTTTGAAATTCCTCAATTGTATAGATCAGTATGAAGCCCAGGAAATTGATTTCAATGCTTTTGTTGAAGATGTGGATGGGAAGCAAATAGTCTTTGGAAAAGAGATATTACAGCTCAAAACAAATAAACTGCCCAAGGGCTTAGTGGCACTAGAAAGGGTGTATGATGGAAATGATTGGTCCCTTATGAAGCAAACACCAGTCAGAAAGGAAGATGTTGAAGAAATCAATTTGCGGACTGAGACAACACCAAGAAAGGTGTACATTAGGAAGAAGATAAGCCCTACAATTAGAAGAATGCTGATAGAGTTGCTGAGAAAGTATAAACACATTTTTGCATGGTCTTATGAAGATCTGAAAGCATACAGGGAGGATTTATTTCAGCATGAAATACCATTGAAGCCAGACGCCAAGCCTTTCAGGCAGAAGCGAAGGCCTATAAATCCAACACTAGAGCCTAAGATGCAAGAAGAATTGACAAAGCTCAGAGATGGAGGAATTATCAAACCAATCAAGCACTCAACATGGGTTTCAAATTTAGTCCCTGTGAGAAAGAAGAACGGTGATATCAGATTGTGTGTGGACTTCAAAAATCTAAACATGGCATCTCTTAAAGATAATTATCCTCTACCCAATATGGAGGCTATATTGCATAAGGTGACAGGGTGTGAACTACTATCCATGATGGATGGGTTTTCAGGATACAACTAGGTCAAAGTCAAAGAATCTGAGTAGTATAAGACAACATTCACAACTCCTTGGGGAACATATGTATACATAAGAATGCCATTTGGTCTTACAAATGTTGGAGCGACTTTCCAAAGAGCTATGGATGTGGCATTTGTAGACTTGATCAATGTTATTATGGAAATGTACCAGGATGACTTGATTGCTTATTCAAAGGAGGCTGAAGATCATGTGCAATAAATTGAAAAGGTATTTATTAAAGCTCTTGAATTTGGTATTAGTTTAAATCCAAAGAAGTGTCATTTTGCAGTTATAGAGGGTAAGCTCTTAGGACATATTGTTTCAAAAGATGGAATTAGAATAGATCCTGAGAGGGTTGAAGCTATTGATAAAATTCATGTTCCCAAAACTGTCAAGGCTATACAGTCATTCTTTGGACAAATTCATTTTGTTAGGAGATTTGTTTCTAACATTGCTGAGATCATTAAGCCTATATAAAAAATGTTGAAGAAAGGACAGAAAATGGATTGGACTGCTGAGGCCTTGGAAGCTTTTATATCTATCAAAAGGGCCATCAAGGAAGCCCCTGTCCTTAAGTCTCTAGATTTTGCAAAGCCTTTTTAGATATTTTCATTCGCTTCAATGCATACTATTGTTGTTGTTATGTTACAGAAGAATGAGGATGGTTATGAACAGCCTGTGTCTTTCTTTAGTAAATCATTACAGGGGTCTGAATTGAAGTATGACATAATGGAAAAATAGGCTTTTGCATTGGTAAAGGCCACAAAAGCATTCAGACCATATCTTGTTGGAGAAAAAGTAATTGCTTATGTCCCTCATGCAGTTGTCAAAGACATTCTCACACAATCTGAAGTTACAGGGAAAATATGTAGATGGATTAACAAGATTCAAGAGTTTGACATGGAAATACAGATTACTAAGCTAGTAAGAGGTCAAGGCTTGGCTAGGCTGATGGAAGAATCAAATATTGAAGCAAGTCAAGTCTGTAATGTAGAAAAGGGACTGCAATTGCAAGCATTGAACACACCCCTTGGTATACTGATATTATGCATTACCTTAAGTACATGAAGTGCCCAGATGGATTGAGTGACAATAAGAAGAGAACGTTGAAGTTGCAAGCATCAAAGTATGTTTTCATGGATGGAGATCTGTTTTGGAAAAACAGGGATGGTATACTGTTGTTATGTCTTGATGAGTCATAGGCCAAGCATGTTTTAAGTGAAATGCATGAAGGAGTTTGTGGAGGACACTACTCGGAAAAAACAACTGCACATAAAATTCTCATAGTAGTTTATTATTGGCCAAAAGTTTTTTGTGATTCTTTTACACATGTGAGAAAGTGTGAAGCCTACCAGAGGTTCTCTGGAAAACTGAAGTATCAAGGAGCTTTGCCACTTCGATCCTTGTGGGCTGATGCCCCTTTTCATCAATGGGGAATTGATTTCATTGGAGAGATACAAGAAAAATAAAGTGGTGGACATAAGTGGATACTGGTTGCCACTGATTATTTTACTAAGTGGGTAGAAGCAATCCCAACTAAACATGCTACAAGTAAGGTAGTGAATAATTTCCTGATGGACAACATTATCACCAGATTTGGTACACCAATGAGGTTGATCACTAACAATGGGATGTGTTTTAGGTCAGATGAATTCAAACGCTTTTGTGATAAGTATGGCATTACTATTTCTTATGCAGCTCCTTACCATCCACAAGCTAATGGTCAGGCTGAATCCAGCAATAAGAGTCTCTTGAAGATTATAAGGAGGATGTTAGGTTGGATCAAGAAGGCTTGGGATTCAAAGTTAAAATTGGCTGTGTGGGCTGATAGAATTACTATTAAAAAAGCAATTGGAAAGTCCCCATTTGAATTAGTGTATGGAGCATAGGCTAGGATGCCTTTGCAAAATTTGTTACTAGTCTACAAGTTTGTCTTTCAGGAAGATTTGGATGTTCCTGAACCTCTAGATGACAGAATGGAATAGTTGGCTGAACTTGATGAAGTAAGGAGAGAGGCCCAAAGACAAAACATGAAGTTACAAACACAAATGAAGTATCTATTTGACAAGAAGGAAAAGGATAGAAAGTTTGAAGAGAATGACTTGGTGTTGATGTGGAATGCAAGGTGTCAGGAGAAGGGCAAGCATGGTAAATTTGAAGCTTTGTGGCTGGGGCCTTTTGCTGTTGTTGGAAAGAAGGGTGAAGACTCATACTATTTACAGAATATGGCTGGTGAAGATCAGGAATTTCCTGTTCATGGGAAATTCTTGAAATAATTCTTCTCTTGAGCAACATAAAGGATTAAGGTTTGTCAGTGCATGGACAACTCTTGCTTATCCTCTTTAAACTTATTTTCCATGCACAGTAGTGTAGGATTTCATCCATCTCCATTTCACTCTCATTTTCCATTCGTCTTTGTCTTGCATTCACTTTCTATTCATTTCCATTGCCTTTCACTTCATTTCTGCTCTCTAGTTTATCATTTTGTGTCTGGTCTGCTCACCCAAAGATGTGGATCCTTGCAATGATCTCACTATCATTCATCCCCACATGGAGCCACTGTTGGAACTATTAAAATTTGATGATTTTGCATACCTTTCATCCCCCCTGAGTCTCCATATGAATCCATCCTTATGCATATTTTCTTCATTTCATGATATCTTTGCTCATATTTTGGCTTATATTTGTCCCATAAATCATCTATGTCTACGTTTTCCACTTTTGGTCCATATCGACATGAGTCTGTTTGGGTCTCCCCGACCCATGTTGCTTGTGTGTTAACATTCATTTGTTGCAGGTGTTTCGGAAAGACCTTTTATTTGTCTCAGCGACTGGCATTTTCCTATGGGTGGCTATCGGCATGGCATTCGTGCTATTTCGATGACCAAGGATGAGCATATCGACATGAGTTTGGCCGTTGGGCTGAGGTCTTAGTGATTTCTAATTATTTTGGCGATCGGCAACTGAAGGATGCATGTCAGGGGGAGTCATAGCTATCGTTGTAAGGTCTTGGTGAGTGACCTTCAGTCTCACCAACCTTACACATGGAACTTCTTTAATTGATCTTCCGATGAGACTATGGTGACTTTGGTATATGTCTTAGCGAATGCATATGGGTCTCACCGATGGAATGTAATGTGAGCCTTTGTTGGTATGGTTTTCACTTTCTCTTGGCGATCTATGGTGTTCCGGGTGCTTCGGTATAACATAATTCAATCTTCGAGAGGTCTCCCCGACATTGGTTTGTCTCGGCGATATTACACACGAGAACTCTTTCGGTACGAAGATCCGGATGTCTTGGCGAGGATGAATATAACAAAAGATACTGCTCGGTGTGACCTTTTGCTTTCGGTATGTGGTCTTGGCGAGATGCCCATGGTCTCGCTGAATGGAATGCAGAGGTCGCTTTGTCAGCATGAAAATGGGGGTGTCACAGTGACATATGAGTAAGTGGGTGCCTTCGGTGAAACATTGTATGATCTACATGAGGTCTCTCCAACATTATAAGGTCACAGCGACTCGATATGGTGGGAGACTTTCAGTATAACAAAATACTATCTGTATGAGGTCTCCCCGATATCTAATGTTACAGTGACTGTGAATGAAACGAAATGTGCACATCGGCATGATATTTTCTTATGTCACAGCAACAAGTTTAACCACGAGGCTCTCGATGAAATAGAGTATAATCTACGGGACATCTCCTCGACTCAGATAAGTCATGGCGAAAGCGAAATACAAAGGTGGAGTGATTAACGTTTGAATTTCCTTCGACATAGCTGCTGCGTTGTCTCGCCGATTGTTTCACTAGTGAATAATAGAGATTTAAATTCTGAGGCCAACATGCAAAATACTTAAGAACCATTGCAGACCGACATAATTTGAGCCTGAATTCTATGGAGGGCCGACATGGTTTTTCAATATGGTTTATTTACTCATGCTGGTGTATAAATAGGAATTTTGTAATTATAAAAGGATCATCAGTCATTATATATTCAATACACTGCAATTAGATACAGTGGAATAAAATTATCAAATCAGAGACTATTTTTGCATGATTTCAGAATGGAGGCATTTATGAAAATTAGTTGATGTTGCTGCATTTCTTTGTTGTCAATTATCTGTTGAATTGAATGAGAATACTGCTAAGTTGTCTCCAAGATTGATGCTTTCTAGTTGTTTAAATTGACATAACAAGTTTATGTTCAGTTTATCAATACATGTTTGTTGTAGTTGTGTGATTAATCAATTGGTTCTTTCAAGAAAAGACTAAATCCTTTTGTTGATCATAGTAATCAGAGAGATTCATCTAGATTATTAAAGTAGAACTTAGTAGTTATAGTATTCCATTTTTATACAAGTTGTAAATAGAATGTATGCCAGATAATTTGAGTTTTCTCTAGAAAGTGTTGTTCATCTTGATTTCATTTGACTCTGCATACCCAACAAGGCACTGGTCTCTACAATTTCATCATTTGATTTCATTCAATTTCTATATATCTATTAATTGAACATTTTAGGATTGAGATTAAGAAGATTGCTATCAAGTTTGAATTCATTTGTTCACCTCCATTTGCCATTGTGAACAAATTGTTGTAAGAAGTATAATCATAAGTCTACTTAATTCAAAGAGGTACACCCGCCCAAGGTTTAGCAGCACCTAAAGAGTAGAAGGTTGAGTTCTCTTGACCTTGTATGTTACCCTAAAACGTATCAAGAGATTGGCAGCCTCTTGAGGCATTCAACCTATGTTTTTGAGAGCTAACATGACCACCTTAACTTCGTCAAAACTTCATGAAATTCAATTTTTCTTTTTTTAATCCTATAATATGCAAAGCATAGAATGTGACACATATTTTGGATTCAAAAAATGTGATACCATTTGAAAGATATAGATGTTTTTCAATCAACCTATCAATTAGGACTTTAGTCATAATTTGAATAGAAAATGAATAATAATTATTTATTATATTCAAAGTAAAGCATAATTTATATTGGTGGAAAGCTGAGAATCTCCTTTAGAAACCCTTTTCGTTTCATCAATTTTGGGTAAAAAAAATGTCATCAGCCACATACCCATCATATTGCCACTTTTTGGTCCATCATGATCCTGCACATACCTAGTTATGTGACACACACACTTGGTAATGCAATTTTTAGGATGCATCCACTTTGAAAAATTATAATTAAAAAAAACTCAATAAAAAATTACAAAAAATATACAACTTCTAGTACTCACTCTTAGCTATATTTATACCAATGGGTTTTTGAAAATACTAAATGCAACGAAAAAAATTGAGGGGCACATGCCAAAGAGTATGTTATATTTTTTCTAAAAAATAGGAACACTTTTGTGTGTGTGATGAATTTGATCCTCTTAATCTTATCTTTTCTTTTTTTTAAATAGTAGTTTAGAAACTAGATTCAAAGTACTAAAATTCTTGTTCTTTTTGTATCTTCAAATTTTGAGTGCATGAATCTCAAATTACTCCTCCAAGTTCAAGTTTAGTTGATTTTAGAATAAAAGTGGCCAACTTTGACCCCATTTTTGTGAACAATCTTGGTGCACTTACCCCACGGCATAAACATAGCCCTGGCCAGGACACTCCTAAGTGTACGTTGTACCTTGAGTTGGACACACCCCTATGTGCCCCTTCTGCAAATGTTTCAATGCCCACCCATGACCCTAACCTTCACTCCTTTGTGCACTTTTAATTTATCTTTCCTTTTTCTCTTCCCTCCTTGAATTTTTTTCTTATTCCATTTCCAAACCTCACACAAATTATTCATATAAGCCTTAAGGGGTGGTTTCCAAACCATCACACCCTTTCCCAAAATTAATTATTTAAATAAATAGTTTTTATTATAAGGGGAAAATTTGTTTTGAAGGGACCTTAAACCCTTTACAACTGAAGAGAAAAAATGCTATTTAAAGATAACAACATTGAACCATCAACAATAGCCAGCAACAAAATAGCAGCAAAACAATAGTAAAAAAATAGAGATCGAGAAGCAAGGAAAACAACAGAGCAAAAGATAGAAAGGGACACTATTTCATGTTCTTTAAGGTTTTAACCACCTCAAGTTCCTAGTTCCGATGCAGCTCAACCATGTCCATCAACTCTTTCTTCTCCTCCTTAAAGGATTTCCTCAAGTTACCCTTCCCTCTAGTAGTAGGGCCTTTAGCTTCATCCTTTCCAACCCTTTTCCCTTTTCCCTTTGAAACCTAGTCCTCCATCAACTCAAGAAAGTACAACTAATCTTCTCTTAACTCACTTATCTTGCGAAACAGGACCTCCAATGATTCAACACTATTCTTCACCGAAATGTGGCTTACATGCAACAACTTTTATCTGCATTAGTGTCCATAATCTTAGCCTCCATTTCAGAGACACGCTGCCCACACAAGGACTTGAAGTTAGAAAAAGAACACTCTAATTCCACAATTCTATCAATCAAAACATCTGAGGAAGAACCCTTAGGCATATTTTGCACATTCTCTTTTAGGCCCCTAATCTTGATATTCACCCTGTTGAATTCCTGTAGAGTCCACTTTTCTAGCTTAAAAGTACTAGTAGCTCTCACATGAGCCATGTCAAGGAGCTCGATCATTGAAGTGGAATCATCATTTAGATACAAGAAATCCTCAGAAAGTGGGTTTACCTTAAGAGGTTTTGGCTTTCTAGGCCTCAGATTAACCCCCTCCTCATGCACAAACTTCCCACCAGAGAGCTCCACACTTGGCATCTTTTAAATAAATAGCTATTCTCCCTTTCTTAAAAGAGTTTTCTTAAATATTCTTCCTTAATCTTTATTTAAACCAAAGGATTATAATATCCTTTATTTTCCATCTCCATTTTAATTCTAAATGGTTATTTCATAACTTTCTCCTTTGGGAAAAAATTCACATAACATTTATCCCCCTGTAAATTAACTATTGTTCTCAATAGCACAATATGCATTTGTATTACAACTCAAAGAAACACATGATCAATAATTGAAGATACTAACATTTAATATTTGTATTCTTCATAATGTATCTATTTTATTCTTTACTTTATCTACATTATTTTCTTTTATTGTAATTCATAGATCACTCTTTTTAATTTTATTTTAAATTCACAAGTAATTATAAAAATCACTTTTCCCAATCAAAATTATGATAAGAACTCTATAGATGTCTTATAAAATATGAAAAGATAATCATAGTTTATGATTTAACCTTGTATCCTTCAACTTTACCATTTTACTCACTCATGTAACTCCATAAATTATTAAAGTATTACAATTTGATCACACAAAAATTACTATGCATATCCAATACTATGTGGTCACTCATGAATAGTTTATAAAAGTATAATCTATATACTCAACATACATTCCAAGATAATATTCATGCATTCTAGACTAAATTAATATCCTCCTTTCATAATGTACAAGTAGAATCTTAGTCCTATGCAATAAGGAAAATGTACAAGGTTATTAGGTTGATGAAGTCCATTAACAAAGTACAATAAATAAAGATGGTACTAACAAAATCCATTAAGCACCTTAAGCAAAACAAAACAATAATGTTATGACTACCCACATAGTAATTCATAAAAATACTAGGTCCAATCTTTCTTTTCCTAAACCAAATACCATTAACCTTAAAATATCATTTCACAAGGTAGTTCAAAAAAAACTTTGGGAAAATTTAGAATCCAATAATATAAATTATCATATCACTATCAATCTTAAAGAGTGCATGTAATATCTAATCTAGTCATAACATCGTATATCACTTTGTCAAAGACTCATAGGTAATTAGATTCAAAAATGAGAAACAACAAATACCAACTATGTGAAATTTATTAAACTCATCAAGGCTATAATTTGTATATCCATGTATCTAGGATGTATAACTCAAGTATGGTTGAACTGTCTCAATTTGGTTTGATCCAAAGTTCAATTTTTTTTAATATGAATCTTTTTTTTTTTATTCAAGGGGTAAACGCTTTTGACCGGAGCTATGAACTGGATACAACCATTCAACAATACCACCCCAACGTGGTTTGAACCTTGGTGGCAAGAGCAACAATGCCACCTATAAACCATCACACCATGCCAATACCGACTTTTAATATGAATCTTCAATAACCCTATTGTTTTCTTATAAGTTTGAAAACATAGGAAATTTCAAGAAACATGTAAAAGATACACAACTTACTTGCATATCATAGAAAATATTGGAATAGATAGTCTCTCCCCCTATTTGACATGCCTCCATGTCTAAGCATAAGCGAGTCTATTTGGTTTCATATCTTATAATAATGTTATGTTATTCTTCACCAACTCATTCCACACCATAGTGTTAATTTTCTAAGTTTAAGATGTGAATCCAAGGACCTGTGGGTTATGGGCCCATAATGTAACTTGTGTTAAACAAACCTAGATGTTGATTTTGAGTAAACATAAAAAGTATAGTAAAGTCACTCAGAATAGACAAGAAAATGACTGACAATTACTATGGATATACAAAATTCACTCTAAAACTACTAATGCACTAACTCTTAAATCATATACTAGTCATTTTAGAAGGGTACTAACCAAATAGACATAAAAAATTAATATTACTAAAACATGATCATTTCTTATTTGATATCTTGAGATAAGTCAATCTTCTAAGAACTTCATGAATCATCCAAACCTATTTGTGAGTTTGATATTTAGGGTTCTATGATTCAAAATTAAGCTTTCCTTTTTGTATGGTGAAACTCAAAATAAAAAGAGATCTCCCTATTCATTGACTAGTCCTATGGTGATTTCAATTTAACATGATTCTTAATCATTGAGTAGAGTTGCTAGTTTTTTCCTTCAGTTGGATTTGAGATTAAATATTATTATTTGAGGTAACTCTTTGATTCTAAGAAATTAATTACTTATATTGTCTAGTCTTGATCAATTTGCATATGTAGAATTAAGCCTAGTCATCTCTAAATGCAGACTTGAAAATCAATTTTTTAAAAAAATTCAAATTCAAATTTGATCCTATGCCAAAATTTTCACACACACACACACGCATATATATATATATATATATATAGATAGATAGATAGCAAGAATCAGGTAGACCCCCTATAAACTGTAGTGTGCCTGGTAAACTTTTTCATGTGACTGGTGATGCTAGAATGACACGCCCTCTAGTACCACGGGGAGGAGGGGGAGACTAGACCTTGTGACCTCTTGCCTGCAAGAGGATGCTTTATCCAATCGAGCTAAGCCCCCTCCCCAAAATTTTCACTTATTTTATTGCACGTAAGAGTATTCATTATTCAATTTCCACACTTTCATAATAGCATTATTAAGAAATTAACAATCTAAAAGCATTATCAAAACCTTCACTATATTATAAATTCCTACATATTTATCTATTTTCTACAATTGTTATTCTAAATTCCATAAATAAATTCACCTAGAAGTTTAACCAATATAAATGAATGTGCCTCTTATATTCTTAAATGATTTTTATAAACATTTCCCCACTTTAAACCTAGGTACAATGAGTTGAGAAACATTTTCCATTTTCATCCACTCTGTATAATTTTACTTCCAAGAATCTAATTCTCATGCCATGTCAATTCCACTAAATGTAGAGACTAGTGGTTACATTTGTTGAAAAGTGGTTAGAGAGCAATTAACTCATTTAACTAAAATGCTTCCATCTAGACAAACATATCTACACAACGATAGATCCAGGAAGTGTGAAGACACTCTAGGAAGCAATTATAAAACTCACATACAATATATACCTATAGATGGTTTGATGTACAAAATATTAATTCAATAAAATAATTAAGTTAGTTGAAGGTGACACCAAAATATCTTATTTCAACTTGAGATATATAAGCATGAATTGATTATGGAGTGCAAGCAAAGTACTCAAAAGTGTGTTGTCAAGGTTCAAATTCCCCTGAATTTCATAAGGAATTTATCATAACTCAAATAAATATGAAGCAAGATCATAAAATATGGGAAAAAACAAAATTGTATTCTAATGTCGACATCATGGAAAAAAATGCTAAGATAGTAAAATGCAGCGTGTGATTGTATTGGAGGTTTCGATAGCCTCATGCCTTAAGTGCTTGAAGCCAAGTGGATGGAGGAAGTAGATGGTCTAGTTCATTGGATCTGGAACCACTGCATTGTTCAATCTTTCGCACACCCCAAGACTTTCCTCAATTTAATAAATATTTGAAGGAATTTTTGTATAACATGTTCATCTCTGATTAAATATTTGAAGAAATTATTGTTTAACATGTTCATCTATTTTATGTGTATATCCTTTCTATAGTTGGAGATCCGTGTAAAGTAGGGTAAGAAAAGGAACTCGATGCCAAAGATTGAGGTGACATGAAAAAATAGTTTTAAAATGAGTTATTGGAAACAATTTATGACAAGAAGGATTCAAATGATTCTTTTGAAAGAAAATTCAACACTAGTTTGGAAAGAAGGTGATGATGCCATAGACAAAGCACTCATAATTTTTTTGATAAAATATCTCAAAATGAATATTATTCCATGGAATTGAATAGGCTGGTGTAGGAATTTAAATTTTGTAAGGAATGTATGTTAGACGTTCAAATAGAATAAAAACTACAGGGCTACTACCATGTTTCCCCAAAGAATAGGGGAATATATAAAACAAATACGAAATAATAAAATAAGACTTGGAGACACAAAACTGGGCATGCAAACTTCCTTCTTCTATTAACCAAAAATAACAATTATAAAATGCTTTCAAACTTGAAACTATAATCTACCAATGAAAAATTTAACTTGCAGCAATCTGGAGCTGCACCCACAAACTCAAAGACATTCAGGAGCTTCTCAGAGCTCTCTTTCCTTCTATTCGATTGGAGCTATCTTTTTCTCTTGGAAAACACTGACCAATCAGGAGCAATCTATTGCTCACTATACACACATAGAGAAAAATGGAGCTATTTGTTGCTCCCTGTAAACATTATGTATTTCTCTCAGAAAATACTCTATTGTTGTTGCAATATGTATTTCTCTCAAAAAATACTCTATTGTTGTTGCAATATGTATTTCTCTCAAAAAATACTCTATTGTTGTTGCAACTTCAATATTCTGCAACTTGTTGCTCACTTCTTCTTGCTACAACAAAAAACTAACTGGCTACATTCATTCATTCATTATTTTTGTCTTCACAAAATTCTCTCTAAAAATTTGAATTCACCTACCACATTCAATTCTACAGTTAGGGGTAGAACAAGAAACTTGTCGTTGAAGAGAAAGGCTCTTGACAGGTAGGTGAGCTGGGAGTTGACATAAAGAGGCTCAGCAATAAATATTTCCAACACTCCCCCTTTGACTGAGCTATCAAATAACATCATTCTTCATTCAAATCAACAACACCTAAATTTCTTCTTAGGCGTTCAAAGCAATATTTGCTCAATGGTTTGGTGAAAATGTCTATAAGTTGCTGCTCAGACCTACAAAATTTCATCTTGATTTCACCCTTTTCAACCAATTCTCTTATGGAATGATACCTACTTTCAATATGCTTGCTTCTTCCATGAAACACTGGATTCTTCATCAAAGAAATCGATGAAACATTGTCACAAAATATAGTCCTTCCATCCTTTTGTTCTTCCTTCAAATCTGCTAAGGTCCTCCTTAGCCAAATATCTTGGCATGCTACTACATTTTATGCTATATACTCAACCTCAGCTGTAGATAGAGAAACTATGGGTTGTTTCTTGGAAGCCCATGAAATGACTCTCGATCCCAAGTGAAACACATATCCAGGTGTGCTCTTTCTATCATCCACACGCCCTGCCCAATCACTATCTGTGTAACCAACCAACCCAAAAATATTTGTTGCACTATACAAAATGTCATATCCTTTGGTTCCATTCACATATCTCAGGATTCTTTTACCTGCTTGCCAATGTGACTCTTTTGGAGTCTCCATAAATTTGGAAATCATACTTACACTATGCATTATATCAGGCCTAGTTGTTGTTAAATACATCAAGCTTCCAACCAAACTCTTATACATGGTCGGATTCACATTACTAATGCAATCTTCCTTGTTCAACTTCAGACCTACAGTTGTTGGTGTTGGGGAAGGCTTGCTTTCAGGCATCCTAAATCTCTTCAAGATCTTTGCTGCATACTTTGCTTGAGAGATAAAAATACCATCATGCATTTTTCTTACTTCTATGCCTAGAAAATGCCTCAAGAGACCTAAGTTTGTCATTTCAAACTCTCATTTCATGGCCTCTTTAAAATCAGCAATGAGGAAATCATCATCCCCAGTGAAAACTAAATCATCAACATACAAGACAACAATTAAAATGTTACCCTTTGCTGCCTTGATGTAAAGAGTGGTGTAGTGCCCCTCTATGTTCGGCCCTTTCCTGAAATTTGAGTAAGTTTGTGTGATGATTGGTGATGTCCCATTGTTGTTTGCTATTATGTTGTTTAATTGGTTATTGAAATTAGATGGTAAATTTAATATTATGAATAGCGTTGTTTAATCAGTTTAATTAAATCAAATTGATTATAAGGTAATTTAGATTAATTTAGAATTAAAATAATAATGAAATAAATTATGTTTCTAAAAGGGTATTATGTGGATTTTGATTATTAATTATTTATCAAATTAAATTATGAGATTAAATTTTTTAATAATTAAAAATAAATAAAGATAAATATTATTATTATTATTTTGGTTTGAAAATAAATTAAAATTGGAAAGAATATATATAATTCTAAAATAGAATAATTAATTGCAATAGATTTTTGAATTGATTGTGAAAGGAAATAAAAGATGGAAAAAGAGGAGTGCGTGCACATGCATGACTCCAAACTAAAATTCGAATTGGAAACTTGTCAAAAAAAAAAATTATTATTTAAAAACTTATCTCTTTCTGGGATTTTTATTTTGGAAAAACAAAAAAAAATCAGGGGATTTTTGAATAGGGTTGGTTTGGGAAAAATGGGGATTAAATTAATTTTGTTTTCGAAGAAGAAATTTAGCTCTGCAAAAAATATTTTGAAGAGAATATAGTTTTGGATTGAAATTGTTTTCGAAGGGGATTAATTTCTAAAAGGGATCAAGTTTTGGAGAAAGGATTTGTGGCTGTGAAAGAGTGGTCTTCAGCACATCTTCTCCATCTTCAAGTGTAGGAATTCAAGTTGGTGTTGCATTTTGATCTTGATTTTTTTATTCTTTGTTTTATGTAAATGTATTATCTCCTTCTTGTTGTCTGAAAATGATTGCTTGAGTTCCAATCAATGATTCGATTCATTCTCTTTAAGAAGATTGTTTGTTGTGTTTTCAATTTGTTGAAGGACTAGGAATTTGATTTTACTTATTACAATTTTTTTGCTTTATATTATGTTTGGTATTTTGGTTATGCTACCTTACATTTTATTGTTTATCCGATTCATTCGGAAAGAAAAGAATTTGGCATATATCTATACATGAATAAAGATGTGTTATATTTATAGAACTCCTTCTTCCAATCTTGTTGTTCTTGATACATATTATTGGTTGCATGTGGTTGATTAAATACTTGATGCATAAGCTTGGTCTGGGAATTGTTTATTCTTTCAATTTCAATGAAATTATTGTAAATAGTGTAGTCATCTGGCACTTTTGAGTAATTGCTATTTCATCAATCGAAATGTTGAGTGTTGCGTCCTGAAATTAGGTTAGCACTTTTGTTAAGGTGTCTATTTATTCTGGATCAGTTCTTTAAACATCCCTAGCATGGACAAAACACTCTCTAGGATTTTATAATGTTTTATTGTTGTACATAACTAGCACCTTCACTTCAATCCATCGTCTTGTTTATGCTTACTACTTTTTTTTTCAGGATTTCAAATTTTCCTTGCATCCAATTTTGTTAGCTTGCAGATTTCATTCTTATGATGACAGTTGATTGGAGTATTATATTCACTACTCTTGGATTATGTTATACTTGGGGGTCAGTTGTATTACCTTCGATAGGGTGAGGTGTTGTTATCTTTTCTTTGCATTCGCTTAGTGATTATGATTATATTTTGAAATTTATAGTCACTGTGAGATTCGGCTTATATGAAAGCTAGGTGTGTATGCTGAAAATTGAAAAACTGATTTAATCTATCAAACCCCAAATCAATGTTTCAACATAACATCAATGAAGAATTTCTTAAATAAAAACACCTCCAAAATGAAAACTAAACTATGCAAAAACTAAAGCAAATGCCTTCAAAAGAAAATCAGCTCCATTGTTTTCCTATTTCACCATGATCTTGATTTATGCATTTGATGCTCTTAGATTTTTATGAGCACAAGTGCAACAAGAAGTTGTGATGAATGGAAAAGAAGATTGATAATGCCTGAATGTATATGCTTTTTGATGAGAATAAGGGCTTTTATAGATGTCCTCATGGGAAAGATCTAGATTTTAGGAAGTGTGGGATAAATGATTGAAGTAGGAAAATACATATTGCAATTAATTAAAATTAATTGAAATGGGAGAGAGATAATGGATGGATTTTATTATATAATGTAGGTTAAAATCTTAGAATGAAGATGCATTTGTGAATTAATGAATGATTTAAATGGATTTATGTATGCAAATGGTTTAATGAAATATGCAATTGGATAAAGATTAAATGGTTTAATGATTTGTGAATTTAGATGAATGATTTAATGATTTTAATGCATGGATAATTTAATGATTGTGCAAATGGAGCAATATGAAATGATTTATGGATAAATGGTTGATTATGCAAATGGTTAAATGCTTATAATAGTATTGAATGAATAAATTCTTATAATATGGATATGATTTAAATGAATTAATGAATGAATGGAAGAAAGATATTAAATGAATTAATTAAACAGATAACAATATCCATTTAATTAATAGATGAAAAATAGGATAATTATGAGGAAAATTTTTGAGTGTCTACACTAGGTATGGCGTCCAGCTCATGGTGTAAGTAATTCAATTTTATATTTCCTTTAGTTTATATTTGATGAAATTATTTTGGGCATCAATGTTAATCTTTATAAGCTTTTGATTCATTTAAGCAATTCGCTGCTTGGCTATAAAAACTATGATCTAGGAAGTAGCTCTCTTTTGTTCGATTAGTAATATGCACCATATATGTGTGTGTGTGTGTGTGTGTGTGTGTGTTTTCATGTTTAATATTTTTGTGTTACTATGGTCTCTTTAAACATAAAATCCGGGTCATGAACCAGTAGTATACTTTAAATTAAATATATTTATATATAGTTATATATATGTATATATATATAGACATCGTTGATGATAACTATATATGTATATATATATGTGTGTGTGTGTGTAGATATATATCATGAAATTATAATTAAAATTAATTTGATTGTGTAAAAGTGCGTATTTAGATATTTATAAAATATGTTTATATAGTTTCTTTAATTATTTAAAGTGATTTTATAAATGAGTGTAAAGATAAAATGTAAATGATGATTTAAATGTTCTTTAAAATTTATCACTTTGAATGTGTTAGAGAAATTAAAGGATGATTTTAGTGGTTCCATGCTATTGTGCCTCTATCTTGAGTTAGTTGGAATTGAGGAGATTTTATGTGTTGATTTCATGTTTGAGATTATGTTGGAAACAGTAGTGTTTTGAGTTACCCTTAACTCAGAGTTCATGGGTAGTTGGTTTTGATGGAACTTGCAAAGTTGTTCCATCTCAAACCCTTGTCACATTTGGATGGAGGCTTGATATATGAGGGTTTAGGATTCTTTTTTTCATAAACACTTGTAATGTTCTATTTTGTTGTTGAATTCCTATTTCCTGTTGTCGGTCACTTTAAAACATCTTATGTCATTCATTTTCATCTGGTAACCGGTCCCTCAAGCCTAGGTTTGAGTCTCATAATTTTATAAGGTTAAGTAGAGGGACCCTTTTTGGCCTTTACATCCTTTGCATTTCATGACTTAGAAGTTTTTGAGCCCCTTCTCTCACATCATCCTAGAGTGTCCCCTCCATTAAAACAAATTATAAGCACATGCCTAAAGGTTTTCACTTAAGTCATGTTGGCCATCTTACTTTATCACTCATCGCTGATCTCTTTAAAAGTGTATGTCCCAAAATGGCGACGAGAAATGAGCAGTATTTATTTTTGTTTCTTTCATCGCGAATAGTTGTAGGAGCTCTTGTTACAATCAATGATGTGTGATGATCCTTGTATTGTTGAGGGATCGTTAATCACTAATGTCTTTTGAGCCTTGAGTATTGTAATACTGATAAGCGATGTCCTTCCGCCTGATGTTCTTATCACTCATCATGGATGGTAGTGAAATGATAGATTTGAATTAGCGATGAGAGATGTAATGAATTTCCCTTACATCGCATATCGTGGACATGTTTTAAATGCTAAGTCTGAATTAGTAATACGCGATACACAATGTCATTAAGAAGATCTCTCATCGCTAATTTCTTGCAAATTGTATGAGGAGAATTAGCAATGAGCGATGGCCTGATGTTTTTATATTTTATCGCTCATCACGAATTCATTCCAAAGCTTAATTTCCAAAATGGCGATGAGCGATGGAGTTCTATGTTTGAAGTTTCTTTTGCTAATATGATAAGATCTTATGTGCGATGTCTTTTGTGTCATTGATTTTCATGCAAGTGCACGTGTCTTAATTTGATATCTTCAATGTATCTCCCATCACTAATAGGATCCAAGGTACAAAGTTTGAATTAGTGATGCGCAATGGAAGAATGAATGTGATCAAAGATGGGCCATAGATCTGAGGGTTGAGATTTCATCGCAGGGATGCTTGCATCACTAATGGAGTCGATGAAGGATGAGGTATATCAACGATAAGTGACAACTATTGCATAAAGAAGCAATGTGGCAGAATCCTAAGGACATCATGTAAAGCAAGAAAGAAAGTAGTGAGGCAAATTGATAACCATTGATCTAGTTTTAAAACAGAGTGATCAACAATAAAGGTTTAAACATGAATGACTAATTGTCAGTTTGCTCGCGCGAACTTACCATCAAACATTAATGGTGGAATTCTTGTCTCTTGGCCGTAAGATAAAGTAGATACCTGGTTGGTCATGCACTTGGATTCACTCGCAAGCAGAAAGGATACCAGAAGCTGAGGAAATTGTGCAGGAATGCTCCAAAAATTACAAGTAGCAAATGTGGCATAGCGTTCACCCGGGTAAGCAAAACTGATATATCCTTCTACCTAAAGTGTTGAGGTGAAAAACCTTAGAAAGTTGATAGGAAATTGGGAGAATTGTTGGCTTTTCTATTAATAATAGTTTCAATTTGGTGATAAGTGTTGGGTATTGTGGAGATTTTTCTATTCAATAAGTAGTACCTTGTGTTCTCATATTTGTAAAGGGTTTTTCTTTCTCGATTGTAAGAAGTTATAAACCCTAGTTCTCCTACATTGTGAACATGAGTGAGCCAGAGCCTAGTGAATCTAGTATTAGGCCGGAGATGAAACCAAAACAAAATATGGTTAAATGACTTAAAAATTAGGATGTTTCAGCTAAGGTTAAGTCTAAACCATTGGCATTATCCAACCCTTCACCAAGTACTCCTGCAATGTCTACCAGGTCTAGAAGTACTAAGAAGGAAACATAAAGATTTATGCAGGAGGCCTCTAGAGATGTAAAGGAAGGAGGGTCATGAATTGGTAAATGACCTACAAGTCAAGTTGTCATGACCACTAGGTTGATTGATAGTGCCGGTGAAATTGGTGAAAACCCCAGCCTCAGAGCAGGTGGAAGTTGTTTTGTTATGCTTTTAATAGGCAATATTCTAGTAAGCCTGCATGTTATTTATGGGGGTTGAACCTTGGAAAGCTAGTAGTGCCAAATGTGTTTGTAGAGGTGCACTTGATGATGGAACTAGCTAAGCACTATAATCCAGTCGATAGAACAATCAGGAGTGAAAATGGTGATGTGATCCTTATGTGACAAAGGACAAGATGGTGGATGTATTTGGGTTAAATCCCAATTATACTGTATAGTTTAGGCGTGTTGAGTTATATGCTGAATATGAGAAGAAGAAAATTGTATATAGAGAAAGCTTGCTTGTTTGGCATAGAAAGAACAAGGAGAAGTTCACTGCTAAGGATGTTGATCCTTTTGAGTGTGAGGAGTTTGTGCACTATTTCAAGAACACTTATTATTGCTTGAATCAAGTGTTGGCTCAAAACTTTGAGGTAAGGATAGCCCCTGATTTATTGGTAATGGTGGCAGATATACAAGGTTATAATCGGAACACTGGTTTTGATTATGTCAATTTTGTTGATGATCAAATGCATGAGGATTTACTTAATTTGAAAAAGGAAGTGCTCCCATTATATTTCCCTCATTACTCTCTGGTAATGCATATGATTTTATGGGAGGGTGATTATGAATGGAAAGGGAAATTAGATTTAAGACTTAGGGACAGTGAAAATAAGGTTTTACCAATACATATGTGGACATACATTTGGGATCAGGACTACTCCAATTCCAATTATATCTTGTTTGCTAATGTTATAAAATATGGTATCCTAGAAGCATTGGGTGTAGCACCTATTCACAGGTTTTCTCCATAAATAAAAAGTATCATATGCCCGAAAGATGCACTAGACTGTAAAGCAACACATAATTGGGAAGATTAGTTTCTTCATTTTGAATATACTTTGATCAGAGTCTATGGAGCTAAAGTGGCACCTCATTGTCTACCCCTATATTTCAGAAATAGAATGGCTTTTAACTAACTCATGTGGAAAATTCATGTTATGGATTATGAGATGTTCAGGAAGCCCAGAAAAGGTACTGTGGTACATCCCCAATGTTCTTTTGCTTACTTCGCAGTCACTGCCCCTAAGGGGTATGAAAAATTTGGCATCATAGTGAACAATCTCAGAATGATTATTGATGAGATTAGAATAATTGATATAGAGGGATTTGTGGCAGGAAGAAGAAAAAAAAAAATCTTAGGAGTCATACATCATGAATTCTTATACAAAGATGATGTATTAAGAAATCTAACAAGTGATGAGGTTGTCATGACTAGAAAGAAGGAATGGATAGCTATAATGAACATTGAAGAAAATATCATGAAAAGGAATTCCTATTACATAAGTCCACATAATGTAATTGCAAACCCTCTGGAAAGAGCCTTCACTATGCTAAGGGATTATCATTGTGGTGAGTTTAAGGGGAAGGTGAAGGAGGTTGTTGATAAAGTGTAAGTCCTCCTACAACAACAACAACAAGAAAAAGCTATGGATATCCCAGAGCGACCTGCAGATGTTCAAGAATTTAGGGAGGAAAAAATGGTAGAACATGTGCTAGGGAATGAGTAGATAGAGCGGAAATTATCTCCTCCTCATATTGAGGAAACTCATAGTTTAGATATTCTCCCTGACAGAATTATAAAATGGCAATATGATAAGTAAAGTGAAGATGATCCCAAGATCAAGTAATGTGATGAATTCCTTAATGATGATAAATTTGTACAGTCAAAGATTTTCAAGAGTTTATGATTCAACAATGGAGTAAAGATATAAAGGAGAGAATTGAATTAGCCTGAGCTAATGCTGACCCTTCTCATCAGGAAGAAGTTGAGAAAGTAGAGGAGGAAAAGATCAAGGCTGAAATTGCACCTATTACTCCCATTGAGGCTAGGAAATTGTCTCAGATAGTGGAATCATGTTAGTACTAGGATGCACTATCACTGCTACCATAGCA
Source organism: Sequoia sempervirens (assembly GCA_007258455.2). Taxonomy (NCBI): domain Eukaryota; kingdom Viridiplantae; phylum Streptophyta; class Pinopsida; order Cupressales; family Cupressaceae; genus Sequoia; species Sequoia sempervirens. The sequence goes on along the minus strand of VDFB02000015.1, from coordinate 101,831,792 downwards.
TATGATGCAGCAAGAAGAGACCCTCAGGCTTTAATATTTGAGGAGAAATTTGAGGATAAAGTGTTTGGATCTGGATATATTCCAAAGTTGCATACTCTTGCAATTTGGTCTATGGCACCTAATACTGGTAAACATGATTTTGCTAGGACTATTGAGGAGGTTATTGGTTCCTTAGTGGTCAAAAGAGCTACAAATATAACTCCTATCCAAGTAGCTGAATTAACTACTCATGTTGCCATGCTTAGTGTGGATACTACACAGATTTCTCAGAAAAAATATGATTCTTTGGTTAAGGAGTACAATAAGGCCTTGGATGAGATAAATACGATGAGAGCCACTGTTCAGGCTACTCAGAAGACAATAACTCTACCATCCTCTTCTTCACCTGATTTGTCTACACAGATTAAGGAGACCTTGGCCTTAAAAATTAAGGATTTGAACGATCAGTTGAATACTGAGAAAGAAAATGTCAGAAAGGAAAAGCTTGAAACTGTTAAGGTGGAAAATGAAATCTTTGAGGATGTGTTAAAGCATAGGGTGACCAAGTTAGTCCACAAGGCTAATGATGTTTGGGCCACCTATAAGAATATTCATGAAGAAAAAACTAAGTATTTACAGGTACAAGAGGCCTTCAAGAATGAATGGAATAATTGGATTACTAGGGTGAATGCTTTGAAACAAATGATACCCAAAATGAAGGAGGATCCTGAGGCACCTTATACTATTCCTAAAGTCTTGCAAATCAATTACTCAATAAATGAGATAACTACTTTCCATGGAAAGTTAGGTGTGCAACTCCAAAGTAAGTTGAAGATATTTAAGGAAATGGAGGAACATGGTATGCCTCGGATATATGGTCCAAAAGGTGATTTGTAGCCATTTGACACCTGGAAGGAAGATTTGGGAGGAATGCTTAGAGCAACTATGATGACATTGACTGTCACCGACTACATCCTTCTAAATTCAACTATTGATGTAATGGAAGAGATTGAAACAAAGATGGACATATTTGTTAAAGAAGCTAGGATTTTAATTGATGTCAGATACTCTCAGTATAGTACTAAGGTGCAAGGTTTTTTGAATGTGAAATGGACAACCGAAGAGGAATATAACATGTGGCTGGAAAAATACACAGAATGAGTAGATGTGGAGATTGATTATGAAAATGGTAAATAATGGATTGGAGGAGAACAATGCATAGCTTGAATATAATACAGATTAGGCTTTTGATAAAACATTGCAAAATATTATTCTCTCTTCAAATTTGAACTGGGTAGCACGTGGTGCTAATATGGGTAAAACAACTTTGACTTTTTATATGTTTTCCTTGTCTTGCTTTGCAAGTTTTGCTATCTGGTTTTCCCATGGCTGACAATTTTTTTGGGCACGTGGGGAATATCTTTAAGCTATTGTAACAAACCAATGATGTATTTTTGAGGTGGGACATGTTTTCTACACTGAGTTGAGGTCAATTTTTCCTCATGTTCATTTGCTCCACCTAAAGACTCGAGTGTAACTAAAAATGGAATATTGTTGCAGCGGTCCAATGAAATTTTGACATGTGTGCTTACTGGCCTGAGGATTTTTTTTCTCTTTCAATTCTATAAGAAAGAATTTAGGGCTGTAAGTAGGAGTTAGTTGAAAAATTGGGTTAACACTGTGAAATTGTAAGAGAATTATATAGCATGTTTTTTTTTAGTCTTGTGTTTTGAGTTCAGAGTCTATTATCTTATATGTAATTTTGATGACATTATAGCAACTACAATATAGAGTAATACCAATATCATGGCTATTGTCTCTCCTTGTATACGTTCTATGAGTTATGAGTGAAATTAATCCATGATTTCTTTCGTTTGTCTCTATCATTTAGATTGATGGATGTTTAATTTCATGCTTGCTTATTGATTCAATGAGTTAATATAAATGCTTGGGTGAGATTAATGACTTGTATGAACTGGGTGCTAGGATGGTTGTAAGCAGTAATAATCATGAATGTCATAGAGGAATGTTGTAATGTAGTATTTCTTGACATTATAGGTGCTATTGTTGAAGTTGTTATCAGGTCACATAGGTTGATATTGACTTCGTGCTTGGGATAAAGGAATTGGTTCGTGTAAAATACTTTTGGTTCAATTTTTGTGTTTATTCATCAGCTGATCATTTTAATTTAGAAATCTTCAAATGGATACCATTGTACTTGTTTTTTGTTGATGTTCTACCTTCTCATGCTCTAAATAAAAATTTTGATAAATAAGCTACCAACTCATTTAATGTATTAGGACCGTGAGAAATTTTATGAGAAGTATATGTTATTGAAAATGTATTTGATTATAATTGTGTGAATTGTCTGAGTATACATTGTGGGATCACCCTCCCGAGTTTCATAGAGCCTAAAGAGTAGGAATAGAAGTCTTGCAACTTCTATTCGTTCGTTGGAAAATCCCATTAGAAGTACTAATCATTGGAAATGGAAAAGTCCATAGGTACCTCTGGAGATCAGTTGGTTCATAAAAAATAACCAATAGATTAGCGACTCCACTGGGGACTAGCTAAGTCCAAAGTCTCTAGTTTAGATCTGGTACAGTTATAGTCAATTGTTTACTGTGCTATTCTTTACTGTTTTAAAGAATAATCGGTTTAGTCCCACCATATTCAGTCTTATGCGTCTAGTCTTGTTCCATTCTTCCACCTTGTGTCGGGTAATGTTCAAAGTCTTTTCTGAAGTAGCAAGTACAAAATCAAAGTGCAATTACTCTATATTTCCTAGTATTCTGGGTGGTGACTCTGAGTTCTCTAACACCAGTGTAAGGTCAATTCTCAAAAGGAAAATAAGAAGAAATATTTTGCAACATTTGAAGTCATGAGGAAGACCAGAAGTTATGCAAAGAAGCACCTTGAGTAGAAGGTTGAATTTGAACCTATAAAAGAGAAGCAACCTAAATGGGTCAGGAAACACTTTGAATTAAGTAAGTCTGTTGAATCCCCTGCTAATGCATCTCCTACTTTAAATATTGATATAAGTAGTGCTACTATCCATGAAGAGGCACATGAAGTTCAAGGGTCTAACATAGACCAAGGAATTTTTCCAATTGAACAAGTGTTTGACAGTGAGATTAATATTTCAAGAGAGGAGGATAGGTGGGAGTTTTGGGAAAAGAATAAGAAGTTCTCTGAGCCTTTAACTCCTAGACTTGGCTCCATTTTTAATGGAAATAATTTTAAGCCAAGAGGTAAATCTCTTGATGAAACAACCCACTTTTCTCTTGATGATGACCTTGTTGACTAGCCCTAATTTACTCCAACCCCAAGTGAGCATGGGGATGTTCTAGAAGATGAGGAAGATATAGATAGAGACATGAAAGTTGTAGAGAGGAAGATCTAAGGATTCAAGAAAAAGAATAAAATAGAATGAATGAGTTAAAAGAGAGGGAAGATAGGATTAGATCTAAGCAACTTGAGAGAGATGCTAGAAGGAAAAATTTGGAAAAAATGAGAGGAGATGCTGCTAGGCGTAAGACTTCTGAGGAAAGTATTTTTAAATTTTCCTCTAAGATGACCAATGATATTCATAAAGCAACAATCTCAATGGGAACCTCAACTACTAATTCCTACACAACATCTGTCCCAACTACTAGAGCCTCAAATCCTCCTATTAATGCTAAGAAGAAATCATTTGTAGGTCATGAAAGAGACCCATTGACCAACCCAAGAAAACTACATTCAATAACAACACTAATACTAATACTTCATTTGCTAAGATCCCAACACATAAGGCCATAATACATCCAACTCCATCTACTCCACCTCCAGATCTTGAGATATTAAGGCTGTAGTTGGAAAATGTAAAGCTACAAGAAGATTTGAAGAAAGCTGAAATAATAGCTTCTAATGTAGAAATGGCTAGGAAGATTGCATTCCTTAAAATGTCCACACCTACTCTAGAGGCTTCAAGCTCTGGACATACCAATAGTGAGTCGCAAAAGAATAAATCTGATGAGCATACTCCTAGTGGAGGTGGTGGAGGAAAAAATAAGAATGATAATTCTTATTTTGAGGATGATGAGGGAAGTAAGAAAGGGGGAGGTGATGGTGAAAGAGGGAAGGGTAAATATAGTAGCCACTTTGACAGCAAGAGAGATGATCATAGGGATTGACGTACTAGGAGGCCACTCCAAGTAGATAGATACCAAAAATTATCTTTCACTAGAATACCTGGCTACCCTAACCCATTCCCTAAGGATTTCAAGCTTTCTCTAGTAAAATTCTTTGGAAATAATTCCTTGAGTGGTGAAGACCATCTCAGAGCATTCACTAATGTTATGGATGATTTTGAGGTGGAGGCAGAAGATGTCATGATGAAGTTGTTCATTTAGTCACTCATTGAAGATGCTCAAGAGTGGTATAGAATTTTGCATGCTGAAAGCATTGGCTCTTGGGAGGAATTCAAGAGGGTTTTTAGAGAAAAATATGGTGACAAGACTGATTCAAGTTTTTTGTTGAATTAATTTAATAATATTGTTAAAGGTTCCAATGAATCTATTGTTGAGTTTAACACAAGGTTCGAGAAGGCTAGGAAAAGGTTGCCTTCTCATTTGTAATTAAATGATCATGTATGTTTGGTAAATTACTACAATTCTTTTGATGCAAAAATGAGTTACCACTTGCTAGATAAGAATCCTCAGTTATTAAGGGAAGCCTTTAAAATGGCAAAGCATATTGAAAATATTAGCAGAGCAACTGGTAAGGTTGGTAGAAGAGATGATCCAAAACTCTTCAAGAGTTCAAAAAAGGAAGATAAGAGTTCAAGTGCTAAAGGGGGAACTATTGAGGACAAGCTTGATAGTTTTATGAAGACCATCAATGATAAGATTGTGAAGCAAGAAAAGGTTCAACCTAAAAACTACCAAAGGAATGAAAGAACTCCTAGGTTGCAAGACCACCCATATAATACTAATTGGTATAATGGGAAGCATGTTCTAAATAATTAGAGAAACACCTAAAATAAAGCTACTCCAGACCCTCTGCAAAATAATTCAGGGAATTTTGTTGAAGATACCCCATGGTGCATGATCTTCCAAATGCCACATTCTTCACAACAATATGTAGTAGCTTAGATGGTTGAGGTAAAGAATGATGTACCTAAGGACTGCGATCATCAAATTTAGGAGAACAATGATGTACTTATGATTATGGTTGACTTTGATGTTGCTAACAGTGAATGCTCCTCTAATGAAGACTCCTATGAAGTGGATATAGATAATCAAAGGCAAGTTGCTAGTGCATATCATTAGAAAATTCTCTCTGATGGGGATGCCAATAGTGATGTTGAGGTTTACAACTTGGAAGCAATTGAAGATGGTGTTTCATTAAGAATACCCTCAAAAGAGTAGATTGCAAAGTATACTACAGTCTTGGCCACTCACGCTAGAAGTTCCTATCATTTGAGGAATATAACTGTTGGAGGTGAACAAGGCAGTCTTGCTGGTCTTTTCATCAAGGAGCATAATTCCAAGGGCAAGGAACATGAGCTTGATGGAAAAATAAAAATATTCAAAGCTAAAGAGGTCAGGGGAGATAAAACTTGGGCTAAGAGAGCTAAAAAGCCAAAAGTTACTCAAGAAATCAAATCTCTTGTTGAAAAGATAAAGTCACACAAGCAAAATCTTGAAGTCACAAGGAAGGATGCTAAGAAAAAGTTTGAGGTGACAAAAAATCAACAAAAGAATAATAGAAATGAACAAGGTATGCTTCTAATTGAATTACCCAAGTATACTCATGTTGATATGTTTCAATTGCTTAGCCAAGTAAAAGTATCTGTGCCTTTTCTTGAAATGATGAGGATAGAGGAACACAAACAAAAGGTAGTATCCCTTATCAATGGTGCTGCTATGGCCTATAATGATTTAGTGGTGCTCACTCCACCCAAGTTGAGTGAGAAGGATAAGAAAGGAAAGGAAATTGAGGGAGTAATTATTGAGATTCCCCATATTTTCCTAGGAAAGTTTGTAACTACTTGTCCTGATAAGATAGATCTATTTTTCCTTACCTTGGTGGTTAGGGGAAATCTTATAAATTATTGTATCATTGACACTAGTGCATCCAACAATATCGTGCCAACTAAAATCATGGATTCACTAGGGTTGAAAGTTGATAGCACTCATGGAAAATGTTATGCCATGGATGCAAGAGAAGTCCCTGTCATAGGCGTAATAAATGAGCTTCCCTACAGGTTAGCAGCATATCCTGACAAAGAATTGAAAATGAGTGTGGTAGTAGTAGATATCCCACCTAATTATGGGATGCCAATATCTCAAAAATGGAGTGCATCTATGGGAGACAGTATTTAGTGTGACATGTCCTATGCCACATTTCCCATTGATGGTAAGAATGTTCAAGTGATGAGAGAACCGAGGGTACCACATATGTTGGAGCATGTACCTGAAGATGACACAATTCTTTTCATAGATATTGATATTGGTGAGTTCAAGGTAGAAGAAGTACCAAGAGAGGTTGATAGGTTTCCTGTACCTATAGAAAATGGATTTTTAAAAGTATCTAACAAAAACAAACTTTGGAAAATGTACTTTGATGGTGCAAGCTCCAAAGAAGGATCTGGTGCGGAGATTTTATTAGTATCACCTATTGGAAATACTTATAAGTTCTCTTTTACATTGTCTTTTGTCTATACAAATAATGTGGCAGAGTATGATTGAGACTCACTAAAAAGCATGGAATAAGAAAGCTAATGGTGATTGGTGATTTTGAGCTTGTGATATCCCAAGTGAGAGCTAAGTATGCTTGCAAGAATAACAGACTAAAGCAATACATAAATGTTGTTTGGGATTCCATTTAGTAGTTTGATACTTTTGGGATTGATTGGATGGAAAGAGGACAAAATAGAGTATCTGATTTACTTGCTAATATTGCATTGAGACTCGATGATATAACTTTCATAGGAATCTCTAAGGTTGAGATACAAAGAAGGTCGTCCATCCCTAACAATGTGTACAACTAGCATATTTTTAATGATGATGGGGATATTCTCATATTCCTAAATTGTGCTGATAAATATGAAGGTCAAGAGATCGACTTTGGTGGATTTGTCAAGAATACTTATGGGAAAGACATGATATTTGGAAAATAGGTCATCCAGTTAAAGAAAAATAAAATCCCCAAAGATCTTGTAGCTCTTGAAAGAGTCTTTGATGATCAAGATAAAATCAAAGCCAAGACAATTGCTGCTCACTCAAAAGACTTAGAGGAGGTAAACTTGGGATGGAAAATGCCCCTAAAAAAAATTTATGTAGGAAAAAAAATGAAGCCAAAGGTGAAGGCAATGTTAATTGCCTTACTCAGAAAATGCGAACATGTCTTTGCTTGGTCATACAATGACTTGAAAGCTTATAGAGAGGAATTGTTTCAGCATGAGATTCCTTTAAAGGAGGATGCTAAACCTTTCAGGAAAAAACAAGGCCCAATTAATCCTACTTTAGCTCCAAAGATGTAAGAGGATTTGGTGAAGTTAAGAGATGTTGGTATTATAGAACCCATTAGACACTCTTCATGGGTATCTAATCTAGTACCAGTAAGAAAAAAAAATGGTGACAAGATTTGCATTGATTTTAGGAACTTGAATATATCCTGATTGAAAGACAATTATAAATTGCAAAAAATGGAAGCTATGTTATAGAAGGTGACTGGCTATGAGCTATTGTCAACGATGGACGGTTTTTTAGGTTATAATCAAGTAAAGGTAAAGGAGTCTGAATAGTATAAAATTGCATTCACTACTCCTTGGGGCACTTAAGTTTATGTCAGAATTCCTTTTGGCTTAACAAATGAAGGTACCACTTTTCAGAGAGCTATGGATGTAGCTTTCTTAGATTTTATTGATTTATTTATGGTTGTATATCAAGATGATTTGACCACTTACTCTAAAAAAGAAGATCATTATATGCATTTAGAAAAGGTATTTGTCGAGTCATTAGAATATGGGATATCTTTGAATCCAAAGTAATGTGATTTTGGAGTAACTGAGGGAAAGTTTCTAGGGTGCATTGTGTCTAAGGAAGGAGTATGGATAGACCCTCAAAGAGTAGCAGTTATAGACAAGATCCCTCGGCCAAAAAATGCCAAGGGCATTCAGTCATTTTTTGGAAAAATAAATTTCTTAAGGAGGTTTGTGACTAACTTTACAGAGATCACAAGACCTATTTCCAAAATGTTGAAGAAGGGAGAAAAGATGCTTTGGAGTGATGAACCTAGTCAGGCTTTCAAGAAGATTAAAAAAGCTATCAAAGAGGCTCCAATTTTGAAGTCTCCCAATTTTTCCAAACCAATGCATATTTTCTCCTTTGCCTCATTTCATACAATTGTTGTTGTTCTATTACAAAAAAATTAGGAGGGTTTTGAACAACCTATTTCATTTTTTATCAAGTCTTTACAAGTTGCAAAGTTGAAATATGACACTACTGAGAAATAGGCATATGTGCTAGTAAAGGCTATCAAAAATATCAGGACTTACTTGCAAGGAGTTGTTTTCATAGCTTTTGTACCAAGTGTTGTTGTGAAGGATATTTTCACTCAGCAAGAGACAATAGGTACAAGGTGTAGATGGATCAATAGGATTCAAGAATTTAACATTGATGTTCAGATCACCAAATTAGTAAGAGGTCAGGGCCTTGCTGAATTAATGGAAAAATCTAATTTGGAGGATAACCAAATCAATCAGGTAGAAGTGGTTAATGTTTCACCTATCTATTATATGCAAACATGCGGGTGGTATAGAAGAATTTTCCAGTACTTACAGACTATGTAGTGTCCTACAGACATGACTAACAATGACAAGAGAACCTTGAAATTGCATTCCATCAAGTATGTGATTATTGAAAAAGAATTATGGTGGAGAAACTTGGATGGTGTACTTCTTAAATGTGTTGATGGAAAATAGGCACTAAAACTTTTGCAGGAGATGCATAACGGGGTATGTGGTGGTCATTGCATGGCAAAGACTACTACCCATAAGATATTGAGAGCAGGATTCTGGTGGCCTACTCTTTTAAGGATGTTCACAAGTTTGTTAAGACTTCTGATGCTTGGAAAAGTTTTTCAGGCAATCTACCACTTAGGCCTATGACTGTTCAAGCCCCTTTCCAACAATGGGGGATTGACTTCATTGGAGAGATATCAAAGAATTCTAGTGGAGGCCACTCTTGGATCCTTGTTTCTGCCAATTATTTCACCAAATGGGTGGAAGCAATACCCACAAAGAAGGCAACAAGCAAGGTGGTAGTCGATTTTCCGTTGAATAATATTCTTATCAGATTTGGAGTCCCTGAGAGGATTATCTCAGATAATGCTATGTGTTTTAGGTCTGATGAATTCAAATACTTTTGTGAGAAACATGGTATACAAGTCTCTTACTCTTCGCCTTACCATCCTCAAGGAAGTGGTCAAGTTGAATCTAGTAATAAAAGCTTGATGAAGATCATCAAGAGAGTGATGGAGAAGAAAAAAAGGCTTGGGACTTAAAGCTAAAATTAGCACTCTAGGAAAATAGAGTAACTATGAAAAAGGCTACTGGTTATTCACCATTTTTCGTAGTATATGGTCTAGATGCTAGATTTTCACAAAATACCCTACTCAAGATGTATAAGTTTGTGCAAGAATATGATGAAGAAATCTATGATGATATGCAACACAGAATAAATAATCTGGTATAATTGGATGAAACCAGAAGAGAAGCTCAAGTTAAAAATATGAAGATACAGTTGCAAGTTAAGCATCTATATGACAAGAGAGCTTCTCCCAAAAAGTTTGAAGTGAATAGTATGGTGTTAGCCTAGAATGCCAGGGCTCAAAACAAGGGCAAGCATGAGAAATTTGAAGCATTATGGACTGGCCCTTATTTGATAGCCAACACACATGGGGATGATTCATATTTCCTTCAAAGCTTAATGGGTGAACTTTTTGAACTACTAGTACATGGATAGTTCTTAAAGCCATACTTCTCCTAAGTATGTTATTTTTCATGTATGTATAGGTTTTGTACATTATGTATATAGGTGTGTTTTCTTTTGTTGTGTCATTTTTGGTCCTGCTACCTAGTCCGAATAGTTCCCTGGTTTTGGTCCTCTTATTTTATTCCCTGGTTCTGGTCTGCTTCACCTAAGATTCTTGGATCTCACCATGCCTACAGGAGGCATACATCCCCAATCGAAGCCACTGATGAAACATGCAAAACTTTTTTGTTCCATCTCAAACCCTTGTCACATTTGGATGTAGGGCTGATATCTAAGGGTTTAGGATTATTTTTATCATAAACACTTGTAATGTTCTATTTTGTTGTTGACTTCCTATTGCCCGTTTCTAGTCACCTTAAAAACATCTTATCTCATTCATTGTCATCTAGTAAATGGTCCCTCAAGCCTAGGTCCGAGTCTCATAATTTTATAAGGTTAAGTAGAGGGCCCCTTTTTGGCCTTTACATCCTTTGCATTTCATGACTTAGAAGTTTTTGAGCCCCTTCTCTCACATCATCCTAGAGCGTCCCTTCCATTAAAACAACTTATAAGCATGTGCCTAAAGGTTTTCACTTAAGTCTCCTCATCCATCTTACTTTATTGCTCATCGCAAATCTCTTTAAAAGTGTATATCCCAAACCGGCGACGAGCAATGAGCGGTATTTCTTTTTGTTTCGCTCATCGTGAATAGTTGTAGGATCTCTTGTTACGATCAGTGATGTGTGATGATCCTTGTATTGTTGAGGGATCGCTTATCACTAATGGATTTTGAGCCTTGAGTATTATAATAGTGATAAGTGATGTCCTCTGGCCTAATGTCCTTATTCCTCATCATGGATGGTTGATAGATTTGAATTAGCAATGAGCGATGCAATGAATTTCCCTTAAATCCCGTATTGTGGATATGTTTTAAATGCTAAGTTTGAATTGATATGCGATACACAATGTCATTAAGAAGATCTCTCATTGCTAATTTCTTGCAAATTGTATGAGGAGAATTAGTGATGAGTGATGGCCTGATGTTTTTGTATTTTATCGCTCATTACGGATTCATTCTAGAGCTTAATTTCCAAAATGGCGATGAGGGATGGATTTCTATGTTTAAAGTTTCTTTTACTAATATCATAAGATCTTATGTGTGATGTCTTTTGTGGCATTGATTTTCATGTAGGTGCACGTGTCATAATTTGATATCTTCAGTATATCTCCCATTGCTAAAAGGATCCAAGGCGCAAAGTTTGAATTAGAGATGCACGATGGAAGGATGAACGTGATCAAAGATGGGCCACATATTTGAGGGCTGAGATTTCATCACAAGGATGCTTGCATTGCTAATGGAGCCAATGAAGGATGAGGTATATCAGCGATAAGCAATATCTATTGCATAAAGAAGCAACGTGGCAGAATCTTGAGGACATCATGTAAAGAAAGAAAGAAAGTAGTGAGGCGAATTGATAACCATTGATCTAGTTTTAAAATAGAGTGATCAACGATCAAGGTTTAAATATTAATGGCTAATTTTAAGTTCACTCGTGCGAACTTACCATCAAACATTAAAGGTGGCATGCTTGTCTCTTGGCCATAAAAGAAAGTACATACCTAGTTGGTCGTGCACTTGGATTCGCTCACAAGTAGAAAGGATACTAGAAGTTGAGAAAATTGTTTAGGAATGCTCCAAAAATTACAAGTAACAAATGTGGCATAACATTCACCCAGGTAAGAAAAACTAATATCTCCTTCTAGTTAAAGTATTGAGGTGAAAAACCTTAGAAATTTGATAGGAAATTGGGAGAATTGTTGGCTTGTCTATTACTAATAGCTTCAATTTGGTGATAAGTGTTGGGTATTGCGGAGATTTTTCTATTCAATAAGTAGTACCTTGTGTTCTCATATTTGTAAAGGGTTTTTCTTTCTCGACTGTAAGAAGTTATAAACCCTAGTTCTCCTACATTGTCAACATGAGTGATCCAGAGCCCAGTGAATCTAGTATTAGGCCGAAGAGGAAACCAAAAAAAGAGAGGGTTAAACGACTTAAAACTCAGGATGTTTCAGTTGAGGTTAAGTCTAAACCACTGGCATTATCCAACCCTTCACCAAGTACTCCTGCAATGTCTACTAGGTCAAGAAATGCTAAGAAGGAAATAGAAAGATTTATGCAGGAGGCCTCTGAGAGATGTAAAGGAAGGAGGGTCACAAATTGGTAAACGAACTATAGGTCAAGTTGTCATGACCACTAGGTTGATTGATAGTGCTGGTGAAATTGGTGAAAAACCCCAGCCTCAGAGCTGGTGGCAGCTGTTTTGATATGCTTTTAATAGGCAGTATTCTAGTAAGCCTGCATGTTATTTATGGGGGCTAAACCTTGGAAATATAGTAGTGCCAAATGTGTTTTTAGAGGTGGACTTGATGATGGAACTAGCTAAGCACTATAATCCCATCGACAAAAAAATCAAGAGTGAAAATGGTGACGTGATCCTTGAAGTGACAAAGGACAAGATGTTGGATGTATTTGTGTTAAATACCAATTATACTATAAAGTTTAGGTGTGTTGAGTTATATGTTGAATATGAGACGAAAAAATTTGCATACAGAGAAAGACTGCTTGTTTAGCATAGAAAGAACAAGGAGAAGTTCACTGCTAAGGATGTTGATCCTTTTGAGTGTGAGGAGTTTGTGGAATATTTCAAGAACACTTATTATTGCTTGAATCAAGTGTTGGCTCAAAAGTTTGAGGTAAGGATAGCCCCCAATTTATTGGTGATGGTGGAAAATATACAAGGTCATAATCGGAACACTGGTTTTGATTATGCTAATTTTGTTGTTGATCTGATGCATGAGAATTTCCTCAATTTGAGAAAGGAAGTGCTCCCCTTATATTTCCCTCATTACTCTTTGGTAATTCATATGCTTTTATGGGAGGGTGATTATGAATGGAAAGGGAAATTATATTTGAGACTTAGGGACAATGAAAATAAGGTTTTACCAGTACATATGTGGACATACATTTGGGATTAGGATTGCTCCAATTCCAATTATATCTTGTTTGCTAATGTTATAAAATATGGTATCCTAGAAGCATTGGGTGTAGCATCTATTCACAAGATTTCTCCAGAAATCAGAAGTATCATGCGCCCAAAAGATGCACCAAACTCTAAAGCAACATGTAATTGGGAAGATTGGTTTCTTCATTTTGAATATACTTTGACCAGAGCCTATGGAGCTAAAGTGGCATCTCATTGTCTACCCCTGTATGTCTCAGATAGATTGGATTTTATGGAACTCATTTGGAAAATTGATGTTATGGATTATGAGATTTTTAGAAGCCTAGGAAGGGTACTGTGGTACATCCCCAATGTGCTTTTGCTTACTTCACAGTCACTACCCCTAAGGGGTATGAAAATTTTGGCATCATGGTGAAAAATATCAAAATCCCTATTGATGATATTAGTATGTTTGATCCAGAGGGATTTGTGGAAGGAAGAAGAAGAAAAAAAGGTTAGAAGTCATACATCATGAATTCTTATACAAAGATGATGTATTAAGAAATCTGACAAGTGATGAGGCTTCCATGACTATTAAGAAGGAATGGACAGCTATAATGAACATTGAAGAAAATATCATGAAAAGGAATTCCTTTTACATAAGTCCTGATAATATAATTGCAAACCCTCTAGAAAGAGCCTTCACTATGATAAGGGATTATCATTGTGGTGAGTTTAAGGTGAAGGTGAAGGAGGTTGTTGATAAAGCACAACTTCTCCTAGAACAACAATAACAACAACAAGCTATGGATATCCCAGAGCATCCTGCAGATGTTCAAGAAGTCAAGGAGGAACAAATGGCAGAACATGTGCCAAGGAATGAGGAGATAAAGCAGAAATTCCCTCCTCCTCATATTGAGGAAACTCATAGTTCAGATATTCCCCTTGATAGAATTGTAAAATGGCAATATGATAAGTAAAGTGATGATAATCCCAGGATCAAGGAATGTGATGAACTCCTTATTGATGATGAATTTGTGAAGTCCAAAGAGTTTCAGGAGTTTATGATTCAACAGTGGAGTAAAGATATAAAGGAGAGAATTGAATTAGCCCTAGCTAATGTTGACCCTCCTAATCAGGAAGAAGCTGAGACAGAAGAGGAGGAAAAGATCAAGGCTAAAATTGCACCTATTACTCCAACTGAGGCTAGGAAAATTGTCTTAGATAGTGGAATCATGTTATTACCATGATGTAATATTACTACTGCCATAGCATATGATTCAGTAAGAAGAGACCCTCAGGCTTCAATATTCGAGGAGCAATTTGAGGATAAAGTGTTTGGATCTGGATATAGTCCAAAGTTGCATACTCTTGAAATTTGGTCTATGGCACTGAATACCGATAAACATGATGTTGCTAGGCCTATTGAGGAGGTTATTGGTTCTTTAGTGGTCAAAATAGCTACAGATATAACTCCTATCCAAGCAGCTGAATTAACTACTCATGTTCGCATGCTTAGTGTGGATACTGTACAAATTTCTCAAAAAAAATATGATTCTTTGGGTAAGGAGTACAATAAGGCCTTGGATGAGATAAATAAGATGAGAGCCACTGTTCAGGTTACTCAGAAGACAATAACTCTGCCATCCTCTTCTTCACCTAATTTTTCTACACAGGATAAGGAGACCTTGGCCTTAAAAATTAAGGATTTGAATGATCAGTTGAATACTGAGAAAGAAAATGTCAGAAAGGAAAAGCTTGAAACTATTTAGGTGGTAAATTAAATCTTTGAGGATGTGTTAAAGCATAGGGTGACCAAGTTGGTGCACAAGGCTAATGATGTTTGGGCCACCTATAAGAATATTCATGAAGCAAACACTAAGTATTTACAGGTACAAGAGGCCTTCAAGAATGAATGGAATAATTGGATTACTAGGGTGAATGCTTTGAAAGAAATGATACCCAAAATAAAGGAGGATCTTGAGGCACCTACTAATATTCCTGAAGTCTTGCAAATCATTGACACAATAAATGAGAGAACTACTTTCCATGGAAAGTTAGGTGTGCAACTCCAGAGTATGTTGAATATATTTAAGGAAATGGAGAAACATGGTATGCCTCGGATATTGGGTCCAAAAGGTGAGTTGTAGCCATTTGACACCTAGAAGGAAGATTTGGGAGGAATGCTTGGAGTAGCTACAATGACATTGACTTTCACCGACTACATCCTGCTAAATCCAACCACTACAACAAATCCCTGTGATTTGCTCCATTTTTTGCTTCTTTTTTTGCTTCCACCCACTATTTTAATTTATTTTTTGCCAATGTTTTGAAAACATCGGTGCTATTTATCGGGATGGCGCTATTTTTGGTGTTTATTTGCACCAATCAGGACAAGTTGATGCTAATTTAGGCTTTAATGTGTGCTGACTATAGCACTAATATTGGCTTCGAGTGTGGCACTGCCATTAGTTTCGCCTTTGGCTCTGAGTTTAGCTTCGAGTTTAGCAGCACTTTTAGCTCTAACTTTAGCTTCAAGTTTAGCTTCAGGTTTAGCGCCAGTTTAGACACCCCTATGTCGAAGAGACTTATTTATATGTCTCATTGACAATGTAAAACAATGAAATTTCAATAAGATACAGGAATATCGAGGAGAGAATCACTTACATCACATCGACAAGGTATATCTACAAGTGCTTTCCGAAACACAACTCTTGGATATAATGAAGTAATGTCGATGAGACATTGAGATATTGGTAAGGAAAACAAGATTGTCTCATCGACACTCTTCAAGTAATGATCAAAATCATACATCGCTAGACCGTTGAGAAGGTTAGCAACATATGCGGTAGAGTGGTATACACTGCAACCCCATAGCAAGAAGCCTTGAGCAAGGTGGTAGTGCAATAAACAGTTGAAGGGAAGGGAAAAACACCACCATACTGTAGCGATAATCACAAGTCTCCCCGACATGGTAGAGTTACATTGAAATATAAATAAATACCGCCAAAGGAAAATATAGATGAGACAATGGCATATTGGCAAGAGATATTAACTTGTCTCATCGACACTGAAAACCAACATCATAGGAACATAAGATCTAATGTTGATGAGACATTGAGATATCAGTAAGACAAAGAAGATTGTCTCATCGACACTCTTCAAATAATGATCAAAAGAATACACCGCTATACCACCAGGAAGGTGAGCAACATATGCGGTAGAGCGGTATACATCGCAAGCCCGCAGCAAGAAGCCTTGAGCAAGGCGGTAGTGCAGTAAATAGAAGAAGGGAAGGGAAAAACACTGCCATACAATAGTGGGTATAATAAGAGATGGTGGTAGTATGGTAATCATGGCATCATTAAAATTTATAGCACTAAATGCAAAAAATCACGTCAGTCACAATCCATTTGAATATATCCTGCAAAAATACTCTAAAACTCTAATAAACATACTCTAAAAATTTCGTCGAAATCTTATTTTCAGGCATAGCCCACCACAATAGAGTTTTCATTTTAATAAACATACAATAAAACCTTTGTTGAAACCTTATTTTTCAGGCGTAGCCTGCCAAAATGGAGAAGTGTTTCAGTAAAGAATGACAAATAATGGTAAGGAGATGTGTGTGATAGGAGGCATAGGATTCATTATTTTTTATCTCATTCCTGCTCTGATCAACAAGGGTTACAATGTTCGTGCTATTGTTTGTAATGTAGGTATTTAATTGAAATATGTTTTCATAATCTCAAATTCCTTCAGATGCTTTTGAATTATCAATGTATCCTATATAGGGTTTAGAATGACTTCTTTTAATTTAAAAAAATAAATCAAATGCTTTTGAAGTATCAATGTGTCCTATATAGGGTTTAGAATAATTTCTTTTAATTTAAAAAAATAAATAAATGATGTATTTTCCTGTGATTAGATAATGTGGAGATCTCCTAAATCTTCCCTAGCACACTGTCCTCTTTCACACTATGTTCATTACTCCAATTGTTAGGGTTTTACATTTGACATCTTTAATATCTTCATGATAGTGGCTTTTAAATAGATCTTTGCTTTAATCTTTATCATGGTAACCCTTGAGTTCCATAATCCACCTTCAATCTCTTCTAAGAACGTTGTCTTAAGCTAGACTGCATAGTATGCATATAAAGCAAGTCCTTCATACCTGCCATTGTTCCAAACCACCACTCACCGCCTTGCTTAAAATATGCCTCCATAAGCACAATAGCATGTTTTAAAATCATGGTTGCAGTGATTGACCATTAAGGTCACTACTTTCATCAAGATACAATGAGATTTTTGTCTTCAAACTTAAGGCATTATGCAAGATAACATTGTGAATTGTTTGTTGTGTACAATTTGATTTTCTTGCACATTTATTACTTTGCTAACTGCCTTTAAGACTTGATATTGCACCATTAGCTGCAATCTCAAACAACTCACTCACTGTCACTTGAAGATTATTTTCATGAGCATCCTTGTATAAAATCAAACTATGCCCTATAGACTCCCTACTTTCTTACTAATATAGGGGACTCATTGTTTCATGGTATTTTGAGTTTTATTTAGAAGGGGTTAGTATGTGGAATTTTTATGTGTAGGAAGAATAGATTGTGATGCAACATTCTGGTATGGACAGTTCAGGAAAAATTGGATTGCTATCGGTGTCATAACCAGGTTGGATTGTACCTTGAGCCGGTCTGAAACACTTCCAGGTGTTTTCCCTCCAAAGAAGAACTTGTGTAGGAATTTCCAAATATCTAATAGAGGAAGTTCCTACATTCTAAAGATAAAATCATAAATTTTCTTATCTAGTTTCTGATACAACCTGACATCTTTAATATCTAATAGAGAAAGTTTGTACATTCTAAAGATGAAATCATAAATCTGCTTATCTTTGTACAATCGCTCGTTTGAATTGTTTCTTTAATAGTTTTAGGTCCATGTCCATGTACATATCTTCTTCTTTTGCTAGTTGAATGCTCAGGCTCTGCATTTGCTCCAATATCCATCTAAAATAATAAAAAAATGCATTAATTTATGATTGTACCTTGAGCCGGTGTGAAACACTTCCAGGTGTTTTCGCTCCGAAGTAGAACTTGTGTGTAGGAATTTTCAAATATCCAACAAAGGAAGTTCCTACATTCTAAAGATATATTCTATGAAACATTCCTTATTTTCTATGAAACTGTGTATATATTCTTGTACTTGTAAATATTCTTTTACTATTATTTCTATTAAAGAAAACAAAGTTTGAATAAAAAATGCTTCACCCTTTTTTGTAAGTGAGTATGTGAATTATTGTTTAAGGAAAAAAATTATAGTGATTACATTTTCATTTTACTAGTTTCAAATCTTCATTGCTATGTTTATAAAATTGTATGTGCTTTTTATCTCTAATGACATAAAATAGTAATGTCATCAAAATCAGGGTTTTCAATTTCAGCACCATCATTGTCCACACTTTTCATATCCTGTTCACTTTCAAGTACAATCATAAAAAAATTATTTTTATTTATTGTCCTAGTTAATCTTCATTCCTTTTAGCACAACACAGTAGGTTGCATGTTAAATTTCAAACATTTTCTTTGCATTTTTTTGTATATATTATTTTCTTAGTGCATTATTATGTAACAACAATTTCACTTCTGACATATACAGTAAAAATAAATGAAAGCACGTGTTTTCTTTGTCAAGGGAAATGTATGGTCAATACCCTATTTCTTTCATATAAGTGTGCAAGTGAAATAAGACATAACTAACTGAATCTAATTTTCTTTTGTACAATTGTTTTTTTATGCGGAGGTTGTAGCAACTTATCATGGATTAGTTTTGGCTAAGAAACAAGGTGTTTCTAAACAATGGCTAGAGGGGGAATCTCTTAATGTGATTAATTGTCTCATGATGAAATGTCCTCCTTCATGGTCAATTGCCAATTTTATTAATGACTCGATATCTACTATTAACTCTTTTGAGGAGATCAAAATCACACATTTTTTTCCTAAATCAAACATGATGGCTGATGGGGTTGCCAACATGGGAGTGGCTAAGAGATCTGAGTGGGATTCTTTTGAATCACTACCTCTTAATCTAAAGTGTATTTCTAATGATGACCAGCTGGCTTGTTGCTAGGTGAGATGTTCTTGGGGAAAGGTTTTTCATTATTATTTTAAGTTGGGTTTTGCACATCGACCCTTTGCTCTTTCAGTTTCATTATTCTTTCCTTGGTTTCCATAGAAGGATGGACTGGCAGTTTTCGCAAGGTTGTACTTGAAATGATAAGCCCACACATCTTGTGGGTGTTTGTTGTATTATTTTGAGTAGAGCTTGGTTCACTTTAATTTTTCATTTCTTCCAGGTGTTCTTGGGTTTTCATTTGTTGCCTGTCACTATGGGTGGTGACCATTGTAGAATTGAGCTAAGTTCCTGTGAAGATTTTCAGAAAAATGCTACTATGTGGGAGCACTTGGAATTGGGGGGTTACTCAATTTATGCAGAGAATTCAAGGCTTGGACCCTGATGTAACAAATTTCTTTGTGAAAGGATGGAATGGGAGGTCTCTACGTTACTAGGGCATTGAGTTTTGAATTGATGAGGATTTTATTGCAGAGGTAACTGGTCTTTTAGTTGTTGGGAGAAAGTTTTTCAGAGATAGGGGAGCAGCTAAGAAGGCTTTTGTGAATTTATTTAAACATGATGAGAGGAAGAAGAGTAAGGATATTGGAAGTGGAGATTATGCTAGGAAGTCCTTGAAGCCACTTTGGAGGGACCTCGTGTTGGCCATTATGCACTACTTCACCCTTGAAGGTAGATTCTCTATGGTTTACACTCACCATTTTATGCTCTTCAATCATTTTAGGCATAATTTTTTGGTCTCATTTCCCTTTTTCCTATTACATTCTATGGAGAAGAGTATTGAAGACCATAGAAAGAACCCTAAGAAGGTGTTTCTTCATAAAGGGATTATGTGTTTTATTTTTTCTCATATCAAGCTAAAGTTGATCTCGGTCTCCCCTAAAACTCCTGGTAAGAAGGGAGTTCAAAATGATGGGTATGAAACAAGGGACTCTGTCGATGAATGGGTCGGTAGTTCAGATGAGGAAGAGTCAGAATATGAGGATATTTATATTGATGAAGGAGGCTCTAAGGAAAGGGATGAGGAATCAGAAGAATGGGGTAATGGCTATGAGACTAATGTGGAGTTGCGGGAGACTATGGCTAATTCTGTTAGAAAATATTCGAAGGGGAAAACCAAAGGAATGAAGAAAGTTAAAGCTATAGCCAAAAGGAAAATTGATGTAGGCATTGAGGTGGTTGCCCCTAGTTCGGATGTGAATACCATGTTGTCTTATGGAAAAGAGGGTTTGAAGGGTTGTCATCCTATTGGTGATGTGGATCCTTCAAATTTTGATTGTGTTTAGAATGCTTCGTTGGGGAACCCTATTCCTAGTAAGGATACTAGAGAGCTCCCTAGTGCAAGGGCTTAAGGTGTCAATTAATTTGGGTGGTAATTTGATTGGCCTTGCTAATATGGGTAACTCTAAGATGGAGGTGAAGCCTAATGAGACTAGCCTCATGGATATGCAAGGGATTGATATGGTTAATTATTCTCAGGATTTTTCTGTTGTGGAGAAGGAAGTGAAGAAGGAACGTCTGGAGGCGTTAGATGATTTGGAGAATCTACCAGATAAGGAGAGGATAAAAGTGGTTGTTGTGGAGGTTGAGGATTCCCTAGCTGAAGAAGAGGATGAACAAAATAGGGATTGTTCTGATGCCCCTCTTGACTTGGAGTAGAAGGGTCAGCCTCCGGTTAAGTGGGATGAAATTCACATGAATATGTTTTGTAGAATGGCCAAATATGGGATGAGAAACCTTCTTTCCCCAGTTAAGTGGCTATTTTATGAGGTTAAGGAGCTCAATCTTCAGATGAAAAATTGGTAGGATGTTTGTGTTGCTATGCTAAGAGGTAACTGAAAGGAGTGGGAAATAAAAGGCAAAGTGAAATCAATGCATATTAAGCTTGATAAGCTACTGGCTGATGTTGATCATTTGGGGGTTTCTCATGAGGAAATAATTTCCTCTTTGGAAGTTATTGTTAATAAAATGTTAGAGGACAAAGTGGCAAGTCTGGAGGATAAAATGGGAAAGATGTCGAAGGACTTGAAAAAGGTGGTCAATATCAACAATAACTCTTTGAAGACCACTGCTATGGGTCTTTCTGTTCTAAATGAGAAAGTGTTGAATTGGACCGGAAAACCGCTTGACTTGGGTAATATGGAGGAAAGGATTGAAGAGATTAGTGTCTCTTACCTAGTGGAGAAAGCGGAAGCTTCTACTCCTGTGCTGGAGAAGGACATGCAAGCAGGTTCATGCTTTAGGACAAGGAGCAAGATGAAAAAGAGGGTTGTTTTGCTATTGAGGAGCTGAAGGATGATATCAGTATGCATGAGGAGGTCATCAAGGAGAACGTGGCCTCGACTAATGTTTTAGATAATTTGTTGTAGCTGGTGCTTACTTTTTTGGTTCAGCAAGTTTGCTGATGTTTTTGGCTTTTGGGTTTGCTGACGGGTTGTTAATGTTCCATCTTATGTCAGCTTTTTGGTTTTTTGGGCTGTTGGGCTTAGTGGTTTAATTTCTCTTGCAGCTTGGTGTCATTGTAAAGGGTTTCGGGGCCCCTTCAAAACCTATTTTTCCTTATCAAAAACTAATTGAATATGATTTTATACTGTACAATTGTTTATTTATGTGCTTTTTACTTTTTGCATGTGGATTACCCTTAGAAAGAGACTACTTATCTTTTCTTAAATGAAGCATTTACATTTCTCGTCTATGAAAGGAATTTACTACTTGACAACAGGTTTGTGAACTTCATACAAATTAAGATTAATGTAAAAGGTCATCCCTGCCATCCCCACAAATGTTGTTTGGTATAATGGAAAATAAAAAAGCTTGCTAGGAGAATAAAATAGGTTTTCCATTTTCCAAGTAAAACATAATAATACTGAAGCATTTCAAAGTTTAGGCACTTCAAATTCATGGATCTCCTTGGAGGTCACCCACCTAATATAAGAATAGTAAATTAGTATGAACCTTTAGTCATAAATTAAAATGCAATATAATATCTCTATGTCTCTCACACATGAACGTTTCATATAACCACATACCTTGTAAATGCTGACAATCAACTTATGGCATTCCTTAAGTCAACTGTAAGATAGGAATCCCCCCTAATTTCCAATGGCATGATATGCTATCAAACACATTTAAGAAAAGGTCATTAGTAATTTTTTCTTACACAACAAAATATCAAAATAAATTTAGTGCTTAATCAATGTTGTCTCATCTATTTCCACCCACTTTCCTCTCAATGATTTAGTATTTCTACGTCGTCCATGTCTTCTCTCCATGGCCTCCTCTGTGAATAAAAATTTTGCCACAAAAGCTTTCACCGCACTACCATCGAGAAGGAAGAAGCAACTTGCGGGACAACATTAAAACCACTCTACCGCACTGAGCTAATGAAGGAGCCACGGGACAATGGTGGTCACCACACTACCATATGCCAATGGTAGAAGACTTGTGAGAGTCACCGCAACATTTCCAGGAACAGAAGGAAGACTCGTGTTCCACCACAGAAGCTTTCACTGCACTACCACCAAGAAGGATGAAGCATCTTGTTGGATCACGGTAAAAACCGCTCTACTACACTGAGCTAATGAAGGAGCCACGAGACAGGAGTGGTCAAAACAATGATAGGAACTCAATTAGGTGCACTTGGTGCCACCTTAGGCGCCCCAAACTAATTACATTAATGGCCAAAAGTCAGTGCTAAAGTTGGTGTTAACTAACGCCAACTAAAGCGCCGACTACTGAATCAAAATTGAAAATTTAAAAATTACCCACATGAAGGAAGAAATCAGACGACAAAAAAGGGAAAAACATCGTACGAAGGACGAGAGCAAGGCACTAACAGCAACTGATGAGAAATTCAATTTAGTTTGCGACACCATAGGTAAGGTTACAAATTTTTTTTTCTTGGTTGAATTCATGATTGTTTACTGGTTCATGGTCTAACCTGTCTAGGAAACCTCTAAATTATCCTATCATTATAAATTGTAAAACCTTTGAGAAACCAACAAAAAATTTTACCCTACCCATTTGAGCTTTGACTCAAAATATTATAGCACGAAGCCAGGATGCACAAAGGAAGTCCGGTGAGGAGAATATGCAAGTATTTGAATTTTCTCATTTAAGATTATATCAAATTTATTAAACGATATTCAAACTTTTATTTTTTTTATCGGTGATAATATTTTTATTTTATTTAAGGTAAATCAAAATATAGAAAGCTTCAAATAAAAACTTCCTCTAGCACAATCACATCATGTGTATTAAAACAGAATAAAAACCTACAGATCAAAAATCTCTACCACAACCGCCTGAAAACTATCCAACCAACTACTACCCAAACCCCAGCTATTTACAGTATCGAAACCAAAAATATGGCTTAACCCCTTGAGCTTATACATCAAAATCTAGCTTAAACACTATAAACTATGCAAAAAATGAGCATTGAGTTTACGCGGAAGTTCCAGAAGTGCTACCCAAATGCAATGGGCACAATTCCGCGAGCAGCTTCACATTCTTTCTCAGATGCAAACCCTTCTTTTCGCACAGCTCCTCTCTGGTGATGGCTTTGAGTCCTGATATTATCTCCTTAGTCTCCATTAATTTGATGCATAGTTTCAAAGCTTTCCACCCCCGTTTCACACCCTCTCCACACACGGCTTTGGTTCTTCCCTCTAGCCACCTAATGAAAGGGTGATTTATCTCTACTACTTATGGGTCCATACCTTCCATGCCTTTACTCACATTAAATCCTTGTCCTAGTATAGCCCATTCCAGGATACTCTCCATGTTCACTAAGAAATCCCTATGCACCAACGCTTTTCTCATTTTCCTTACAACCTCCACCGACTCTCCTAAGTCCAATCCCCATGCCATGATCAGAGAGTATATATCCATATTAGTCCACTATCTATGCTTCAAATCTTCAAAGCCATTACCCAAAATGATTTGCATAGATTGCACCACCTTCACATCCTTATACATGAACAAGCCACGCTGTCTCTTCACCATCACTTTGCCAACAAAATGATCCAATTTCCTCCTCACTTTCAGAGTGAAGTTGGCCTCCATTTCTTCTATGGTATGTTAGCCACTAGAATACTTCACAACTCCATCCTAACACTCTCCTTACTCCCACAAACCAAGAAGCATCGAAGGAAATGCAAGGAAAAACTTCATTACATAGCAAATTGTCGGCCATCACCATTAATGTCGAACGTACGTCCAACGTTGGCAGCAAAACCTTCATCAATGCTTCATGTCCTTCAAGAATTTCAAAAAACATTCCTCTACTTACTAACTAACACCACCTTGCATTAAATGCAATGGAAAAAGATTACTCCAAAGAAACTCCTCTTAAATCCTCAATTATAAATTCATCCACCTCTCCAAACATTAAATCCCATTTTGAGAGGGTATCTACTTCCATATTCCCTATTCTCCTAACATGACTAATCTTATAATCCTCAAAAAGAGATAATTCTTCAATAATTTTCCTAATCAGATCTTACAAATGCCAAGCATCAATTCCTTCTTTTATTATTTCTTGGATGATTATCAAGGAATCACCCTCCACATGAATCCTTGTGGCCCCTAACTTCCTGACTAACTTAACGGGCCTAAAGATATTTAAATTTTATTTGTGCATAGTTAAATTGAATTAGTATATGTTTCAGGACAAGGCCTCCAAGGTTAGGCTTGAGAAACTTCGTAACATGCATTGCAGTGGCTAGAAAGGTTTATAGGCCTTGATTTGTACATTTTTAAGTATATTTAATATGTTAAATGATATATTTTTTATTTACTTGGAAAAATTAAATGATTGCATATTAATTAGTTTAACTAGTCCACGTACCATGTTTTGACAGGAGGATAAATATGGCCGCCATCCAAAGCAATTTGAAAAGAATATGTTACAAAAAAAAAGTGGAATGATTTTGTAATCTGGATGGAGAACGAGGTATCAATAGTTTAGTTTCAATAACTTAGTTGGATATTGTTGTGTTAATATGTCAATTTACCTTTCATTTTCACCTTTCCTCTTCACTGTCAGACTCATCTCCTTTTTCCTTATCTGCATTTCTGGCTTCGGCTTCTAATTCATCCCATGTTTTTACCTTCCTCCTCTTCAGAATCTTCTTCTTCTTCATCATCCTCCTCTGACTCCACATGAGATTCATCTTCTGAACCATCCTCATTTGATCCTGATTCCTCTTCTACATCAAAGGGTTTGTATCCTTGATCTAACTTTTGAATTATCAGAATCAAAATCACTAGCTTCCATATTCAAAAATTCCCAACCACCATCTTCAATAAATTTATTTGGATCATCAGCAATACTCTTCAAAATTGGCTGCTAATTCAAGTTCATTATGCTTTCATAATAATTTATATCCATGGAGTTCAACCATTCCTTGATGCCATCAATCAAAGATTGAGAAATGGCGTACATGCGCAGTACATCCCGCTTGAAATCTTTGAAAAAAATAGCCATATCAAATGCCTTTTTCCCAAGTCCTACTCTCTCAAGGTTAACAATTCTCAATCTCACTAATAGAAATTACTAAGAAAGGTAATTCCACCAACTCTACCAAACAATTTACTATAGGAACAATAAAAGCAGAGGCTTTGAAAGGAACTCCATGAAAACCAAGCTCTCTAAAAGGTATATCAAACTCTAGTTCAAAATCTTTTAGATGAGGCTGCTCCCATAGCTCTCTTACTCACTTGACAAATCCTTGAAACTCTAACTTCTTAACATTCAAAAGATAAATAGAATGTCCTCAACACCCAGTAGAGCTATCCAAAAAAGCTAACTAAAAACACAAACGTGCTCCCACACATAATGGCCTAATGGTTGGTTGTCATAGAATTCAAACAACCAAAGTAACAACACTGATTGAGTTAACATATACATGCATCATTTGCATAAACAACTGAAATGCGTAACAAATATTAATCAATACATTGAATTTTGAGATGCATTGAAATAATTAAAAAAACATGTTTTGGGGAAAATATCAGCAGCATGGGGGAAGAAAGCATTAACCCTAATAAAAGAATTTTTTGTTCTTCTTGATACACCATCTGTAAGTTTTCCTTGGATGACAGTACTGAATTTCTATATGTTGTACCCCTTAAATGTCCTACATGTTACAAATATGGAATAACAATGCACAAATTTGTATCGAGTCCAAAGGCCAAGGCATTTTGAATAAGGGTAGCCAAACTTGATAAGGATGCAGTCACTATTACATGTATTGAAAATCCATAATAGTCATGTAAAGACAACTGCCTGTGAAAACCATAATCATTCAAATTATGCACATTCAAATCCAACTTTGAAAGCTTGCATTTCAGTTCATGCATCTAAGTCCTTGTTCAAAATTGAGGGTGTCAACAACAAAGCTAGAATAACTCTCCTTAAACTATAGCTAGTTTTAAAGTGCAGTATTTCCAAATTCAAATCTACTTCTCAGCTAAGGAAAGGAGGTAGGATTGTCAGGTGCTACCTTAAAGAGAGAAGGCGATAGAAAACATTAAAATAGAAGATCCAATAGGTGAGATGGCATAGTTGTAGACCATAGATAATAAAAATTATTGCAATGCACAGATGCTTGTGATACAAACAAAAGGTTCTTACACATTGGCTGAATATATCCTCATCAAAATGACCAGAAAGAAATTTCAAATTTGTAAGTAAACTCTGATAGTCAAGAAAAATAGTCATAAAAACTGGAAGTAAACTTTGGCAGATATGTAGGTGAACTTAATTCATCTAACTTTATGCCTCTTGGCAGAAATCAGGATCTCCCCTCCTAAAGTTTGGACCACATCCATTACCTCCACATAAAATTGTACATCCTTGGTCTTCTTGGTTCCCACGCCATGATATGGTTATGCAAATGAAAATGAAGCAAAGTAATCATCTCCTTCTCTGCTGGCTGGAAGAATGCATGGTTAATGTTTTGATACATGATATCAACTCTCTCTTCTGCTCTCATGGTTGAATACCGAAATCCATTATGGTGGGCCTCCAGAGTTCAAGTCATCTTTCATCCTCTTCTAGCAAATGTTGGCCTAATCCACACGTCTGCCAGCCTAATTGGATTTATTTTTGAAAGATGAAGTTTCTCCTAAGTCATTAGTGTAGCTCTCTCTACCTTTTCAGACTCTTTCATTACTACAAATCGTCTCTGGGATTTAATCACTTGTACCACATGGTTGATGTGCTTTGAATCCTTGCATCTAAAGTAAATTTCCTTAACATAAATACTGCTAGGGAATTTCAATGTTACCATTGTAGTTGGCATTAAAGCTGGTACCTGCAACATTGAAAATTATCATTATATAAGAATTCCCTCCATCTTGTTGGCTTGCAACACTCTTGATGGTGGCTACATGAAATTTGATTATGATTCCTCTTCTACATCAGAGGGTTCATATCCTTGATCTGACTCTTCTAAATTATCAGAATCATAATCACTAGCTTCCATATTCAAAAATTCCCAACCACCATCTTCAATAAATTTATCTAGATCATCAGTAATACTCTTTAAAATTGGCCACCAGTTCAAGTTCATTATGCTTTCATAATAATTTATATCCATGGAGTCAGCCATTCCTTGATGCCATCAAGTGAAGATTGAGGAATGGCATCAATGTGGAGTACATCTTGCTTGAATTCTTTGAAAACAATAGCCATATCAAATTCCTTTTTTCCAAGTCCTACTCTCTCAAGGTTAACAATCTCAATCTCACTAATAGTGATTACTAAGAAAGGTAATTCCACCAACTCTACCAAACAGTTTTTAGGAACAATAATAAAAATAGAGGCTTTGAAAGGAACTCCATGAAAACCAAGCTCTCTAAATGGTATATCAAACTCTAGTTCAAAATATTTTAGATGAGGTTGCTCCCATAGCTCTTACTCGCTTGTCAAATCCTTGAAACTCTGTATTGATTTTATTTTTCCTGTCCCTCTCTTGTTGTTCTTCCTCAATTTCATCAGGATCATACATTGACCTTCTTGCCCCTCCTAAAGTTTGGACCACATCCATTACCTCCACATAAAACTAACATCCTTAACTTGGTCTTCTTGGTTCCCACTGTGATATGGTTATGCAAATGAAAATGAAGCAAAGTAATCATCTCCTTCTCCGCTGGCTGGAAGAATGCATGCTTAATGTTTTGATACATGATATTATCTCTCTCTTCTACTCTCATGGTTGAATACTGAAATCCATTATGGTGGGCCTCTAGAGTTCCAGTCATCTTTCTTCCTCTTCCACCAAATGTTGTCTTGATCCACAAGTCTGCCATCCTAATTGGCTTTGTTTTTTAAAGCTGAAGTTTGTCCTGACTCACTAGTATTAGCTGTAACTTTTTTGAAATTTTATTATGGTATGTGCACTTTGATATGATGTATTATGATTATGGTTTCCTCTCATATGTTGTAATATTATATATATAACAGAAAAATAAATGATTGCATGAAATAAATGATAACTTTTCATTTTAATTTTTTTTTTGCAGAACACGAGTCTTCCAGAAGATCAAGATGATCCTCAACATGGTATAGATTCACAAAATATTGGTTCTTCTAGTACAGATCACATGGCAGAAGATGATGATGATGCAAATATGGAAGACACCAAGGATGATGACAATGATGATGACGATGACGATGATGATGATGATGATGATCAGGATGGTGATGATGATGATGAGACAGTTGGTGACAGTAACCAATGACATTCATGATCATATAGACTACATCATGGATCATTGTTGATATATCGTTATGATGAATCTTTTCATGGTTACTATCATATGTATCATTTTCATGGCCTACTATACTATATTGTTGAGTTGTATCATATTGACATGTATCATTTTCACTATATCATTTGGACATGTATCATCTTGACTTGTAACAATTTGAGTTACATAATTTATCAATTTTATTTATATCATTTGTACATGTATCATTTTCACTTATGTCAACTATTGGACATGTATCATTTTGACATATTTTTGATCTACTGGAATATTTGACTTTCAGTTGTTTTAGTTATATATGATGATGAACTTATCAATATTGACTTGTCAATTTATATATATTAAAAGTGGCTGATGATTTTTGGACAGATATTTATTAAGTATGATGATTTTAATTTATTGCTCAAGATGGATTTTGTCAAATTCAATTAAATTATAGACATTTGACTCACTTGTTTTAATTATAGATGATGATCATGTTACAATAATTATATTGTTATTTAATCATATGAGTTAAATAATTAAATTACTTACTCTATAATCATATGATTTATTTAAGAGGCACAATATATTTAACTAATTAAATTGAAATAAAACATATTAAATTAATAAATGGAAGCAAAACAAGAAGCATTTTTAGAAGCAACAATGGAAGCCAAACTAGAAGCAAACCAAAAGTAATCTTGGAAGCAAAACAGGAAGCAAACCTGGAAGAAAACCTGTAAGAAAAACTGGAAGCAAATATGGAAGGAAAACTAGAAGCAAATCTGGAAACAAAACTGGAAGCAAACTTGGAAGAAAAACTAGAAGCAAAACCAGAAGCAAAACTGGAAGGAAAACCAGAAGCAAACCTGGAAGCAAAACTAGAAGAAAAACTGAAAGCAAAACCAGAAGAAAACCTAGAAGCAAAATTAGAAGCAAAACTGGAAGGAAAACTGGAAGTAAAACCGGAAGCAAACTATGAAGCAAAACTAGAAGGAAAACTAGAAGCAAAACCAGAAGCACAATTGGAAGAAAAACTAGAAGAAAAATTGGAAGCAAAATTGGAAGCAAATCTGGAGGCAAAACTGGAAGCAAAACTGGACACAAAATTGGAAGCAAAACTAGAAGCAAAAATGGGAGTAGACATGGAAGCAAAACCGGAAGCCAAATTTGACACCAATTTTGGCACAATTTCTGACGTTACTTCCTAGCGCTATTTTAGGTGCTAACGAAGGTGCCATGATTTTTTGGTCCTAAATCCGATGGCAAAGTCATTACAAAACCTGACGCCAAACTGACCATGCATGTTTTTGTTGAGTTTAGTGCCAACCAAATTGTTCAATTCATGTACTCAAGATACACTAAAATCGAGTGCAAAATTCAGCGCTAATTGCCTGTTGTGTTGTTGTGAACTATTGATGTAATGGTAGAGATTCAAACAAAGATGGACATATTTGTTAAAGAATCTAGGATTTTAATTGATGCCATACACTCTCAGTATAGTACTAAGGTGCAAGGTATGTTGAATGTGAAATGGCCAACTGAAGAGGAATATAACATGTGGCTGGAAAAATACACAAAATGAGTAGATGTGGAGATTGATTATGAACAAGGTAAATAATGGATTGGAGGAGAACAATGGATAGCCTGAATATAATATAGATTAGGATTTTGATGAAACATTACCAAATATTGTTCTCTCTTCAAATTTGCAATGGGTAGCACATGGTGCTAATATGGGTAAAACAATTTTGACTTTTTATCTATTTTCCTTGTCTTGCTTCGCAAGTTTTGCTTTTTGCTTTTTCCACAGTTCACAATTTTTTTGGGCGCGTGGGGAATATCTTGAAGCTATTATAACAAACCAATGATGTCTTTTTGAGGTGGGACCTATTTTCTACAACGAGTTGAGGTCAATTTTTCCTAATTTTCATTTGCTCCACCTAAAGACTCAAGTGTAGCTGAAAATGGAATATTGTTGTAGTGGTCCAATGAAATTTTGACATGTGTGCTTCTTGTCCTGAGGCTTGTTTTTCTCTTTCATCTCTATAAGAAATAATTCAAGGCTAGAAGCAGGAGTTAGTTGAAAAATTGGGTTGACACTGTGAAATTGTAAGAGAAGTATATAGCATGTTTTTTTTTAGTCTTATGTTTTGAGGTCAAAGTCTATTATCTTATATGTAATTTTGATGAGATTATAGCAACTACAATACAGAGTAATACCAATTTCATGGCTATTGTCTCTCCTTTTATGTGTTCTATGAGTTATGAGTGAAAGTAATCCAGGATTTCTTTCATTTGTCTCTATTGTTTCTTGATGGATGTTTAATTTCATGCTTGCTTATTGATTCAATGAATTAATATAAATGCTTGGGTGAGATTAATGACTTGCATGAACTAGGTGCTAGGATGGTTGTAAGCAGTAATAATCATGAATGTCATAGAGGAATGTTTTAATGTAGGATTTCTTGAGATTATAGGTGTTATTGTTTAAGTTGTTATCAGGTCACATGGTTGATATTGACTATGTGCTTGGGATAAAGGCACCGGTTCATGCAAAATACTTGTGGTTTACTTTTTGTGTTTATTCATTAGTTGATCATTTTAATTTACAAATCTTCAAATGGATACCATTGTAGTTGTTTTGTGTTGATGTTCTACCTTCTCATGCTATAAGTATAAAACATTGATAAATAAGCTTCCAACTCATTTAATTTATTAGGACCGTGAGCAATTTTATGAGAAGTATTTGTTATTGACAATGTATTTGATTATAATTGTGTGAAGTGTCTGAGTATACATTTTGGAATCACCCTCCTAGGTTTCATAGAGCCCAAAGAGTAGGAATAGAAGTCTTGTAGCTTCTATTCATTCGTTGGCCAATCCCTTTAGAAGTACTGATCATCGGAAATGGAAAAATCCATACGTACCTCTAGAGATCAGTTTGGTTCGTAAAAAATAACCAACAGGTTTATTAGGCTACTAGAGGCTAAGGGAAAATTTTGTTACATGTGGACTTCCATGTTTGGTTCTTTGTGAATCTTATGGTTTTAATTCTTGTTTTGAGCTCATGTGGGTTGTAACCTTGCACCATTGTTTTTATTTATGATGTGGTCTTTGTGCGAGAAGGTTCATGCCTCATGTATGTATATGGTTTTGTGTTTTTTGTGCTTTGTGCGAGTGGGTACACCCTAGATGTTATGTGGTTTTTAGCCTTGCAAAGTGGAAATTGTTCTATTATGTTGATTTTTTGCGAGATGGTGCATGCCTCGCTTTATGTGATAGTCATGTGATTTTATATGTTGTGCAAGATGCTTACCTAGTTGGGTGTGATCTGTATCTTCTAGCTATTAGTAGGGGGAGTGGCTCTCAATGGGGGTCGGCGCACAAAGAGACCTTAGGGTAACTCATTGGGAGTTTCATAATTAAGTGATAACCTAAATAATTAATTGGGGGGAAATGGGTAATTGACACATTAGTCAAGATAAGTAGATTCCTCGCCCATGCCTCTAGTGCTTTTGTGGGCTAAGGATGGGCTGAGAAGGCCTAGTTGGAAAGATTACTACCTTGTCCTCATGAAAGGTAAGTGATTCTACATGTGTCACCCTATGGGGCCGACACCTAGTGAGAGGCAGTTAGGGTAACCATAGATGGGGGTTGGCATTTAGACTATCAGGGTAACTTAGGGATGGGGGTCGACATCTAAAATTTTAGGGTAACCCATGTCAGGGCTCTAAAATGAAACTCCTCCCTATAGCAACCTTGTATGATTTGTTATTTTCCCCTTGTTTTTCATGTACCTCTGGAAGTGATTGTCCTTTATGATTGTTGTTGCCTTTTTTTGTGGAGTCTTGTTAGTCATTTTCGCTTGACTATTTTTTATGTTGTGGGTCATTCTTTTCATCTCCTAGCACATGGGATGGACCTTAGGGTCCACATGGTTGGGTGGAACATGCTATGCACTCCATTGGGTTCCCAGTCAAAGTTCATGATGCAAGGATTTGTATCATTTGTAGTGATTCCAGAGCTTTACCAGAGTTAGAGCCAGTATTGATGCTATGTATTACATTCAATTCAATTGTACCACTTTATGTAAATTAGTGATTCCTTCTTGTTTCATGTTGGGAAGCACAGTTGTATTATTGTATTCCTTGAACGATGTATATTCATATAATAAATGTAATGAATTTATTCTTGGTATTATCTTATGATCACTTATGGATGTTATGTAATGTTATGGATGTATGTCTGTGGTTTATCTATCCTATATAATGGTTTAAGATGAATTCTTGTGAGTAGTTTATCATCATTATGGGAATTGATTCATGTTAGGAATGTTTGCAAGTAATGCAGACATGTTACCCCAGAGGACTAGATAGATGATGTGTATGTATAGTTCCATTATAAGTGTTGTATGTTAATTTACATTGCATGTTAGTTTTACTTACAAAAATAAATTGGGCTATTATTGTTAGTTATTTTGTTTTCCTTTAGGGTTTGCGTGGTGAGGCGTTACAAACTTTATTTCATCAACCAAACAAATTCTTGCATTACTACACATCTTTTCCTCTACCTCTTTCAAGGGATTCAACTTATGACAAACTCCATCCTTTGTCAAAGAATAGGTGTTTCCATGTCCATCATGTACTGCTCACCGATCAAACTACCATGGTCTACCTAACAACATATGACAAACATCCATAGGAATAATATCACACAATACCTCATCATGGTAATTTTCAATCTTGAACCTTACCATACATTGTTCATTTACCAAATCTTTATGGTCCTTCTTCAACCAAGCAATCTGGTATGGATTTGGATGCCTTCTTCTCTCCAACCACAACTTACTAACCATCTCTTCTGAAACAAGGTTATTTGTACTACCTCCATAAATAATAACATTGAAAAATTCACCTTCATACTTGCATCTGGTGTGAAATAAATTCTTCCTTTGAGTTGGTTCATTCTCCTCATTTAGCAAGGCTCTTCTAGTAACAAGAACTTCTCCTCTTTCTGCATCCTCAGAATGTGAAGACTCAGCATCTTCATCTACATGTGCAACTCATGCATTACCCTCATATCTTCTATTTTTCTTTCCTTGATGTTGAGGACACTCATAGGCTCTATTTCCTTCTTCGCACTGGAAAAAGGTTTCATGAAAGCCTCCTCTTCTTGGTCCTCGACCAGATCTTCCTCTTCCTCCTTGGTCTCCATTATTTTGATCACGAGGATGGTAGGTGTTATCTCCTTTCTATTTCTAGTTGCTAATAGATCCTTCACCCTTCTTTTGATCTTCATTTTGACCTCCATATGACCATCCACTAGTCTTTCCACCATGACCCCCACCTCTTTGCTTAATTTTAAATCTTCTATTCAATTTTTCTTCTACCTTCAAAGCAAACTGATATGCATCTTCAATGGTAGACATTCTTACTAGGATATGTGTAGGATCATCATGGAAAAAATAGGCCCTTAAGTGACGATAAAATTCAAAAAAATCAGAGTTAGGCAACTTGTGGTAAAAATTTGAATAAGTTATCTATATTATTTCAAAAATATGTAAGAATAGAATTTGTAGAAAATTAAATGTAGTTTCTAAACTACTAGGTTATTTTAAAAAAAAAATCAATTTGGTGAAAATTTCAAATTTCAATGCAGTAGCACTTAAATTTCAGGGAAAAAATAAGTAGGTGTCTGTTCGACCACCCTAACCACAATAAAATGATAATATATTTTTATAATATTTTAGATATAAGTAGAGGACTCATGTCCTGATGTGATGCATATTTTTTTGTAATTTTTTCCAGGTAAATAATTAATTATGATTTTTTTATCACAACTATTAAAAAATATAAAAACTCGTATGTCTGACCACCTTAACTTGGTCAGAACTTCATGAAATTCATTTTTTTTTTAATCCTATAGTATGCAAAGCATAGAATGTGACGAATATTTTGGATTCAAAAAGTGTGATACCATTTGAAAGCTATAGATGTTTTTCAATCAACCTATCAATCAGGACTTTAGTCGTAATTCAAATAGAAAATGAAAAATAATTATTTATTAAATTGAAAGTAAATCATAATTTATATTGGTGGAAAGCTAAGAATCTCCTTTAAAAACCCTTTTTGTTTCATCAGTTTTGGGCAAAAAAAATTCGTTAGCCACATACCCTACACATACCCATCATATGGCCACTTTTTGGCCCATCATGATCCTGCACATACCCACTAGACCCAACTCTTCTTGAATACTCAACTTCAACCCATTTATGTAATGGGAAAATTTCTCCTTATTGGCCTCAGAATGGCCTATTTTGATCAAGACATAGTTGTATAGGAGTGAATTTGCACCCCATGTGTAAATTCCCCTTTTGCCCCTTTCCACTTTAGAAAACCAAGTTCAGAGGCTTAATTCCACATAAGCTCGTTGCTTGCATCCCACTTGGCACCTGTTTTGAGCGTCAGTGGAGGCGTTTCTATCAGGGATGCCCACACAGCGCACAAATGTCTGTGTGGCTTGCTTACATCCCTGGTAGATTCTTCCAGTTGAACCTCCAGAAGCATTATGCTTCTCATTGGGAGTCAAGTTGTAATGCCCCCTTCGGCCGACCAACCTAAATATGGTTGTTTCTTTCATTCCCTTCTTCAAATTCACTCCTTCAACATGCATTCTAACCTCTTTTGAGCTACTACACACTTCAAGCATCCATTCTCACACCCTTACATTCACTCTCAAGCTCTCAAATAGCATACTAGCACCCCATTGCAGCAAACACAACACTCCATCACTTTGGTAGAGCAAGTTTGGAATGAAACACCATTGCAGTAGAGGCTCGAGTACTCTCATTTTCTCCCCCAAGTAGCCTTGAGTGCTCTTGGTGGAAGTGGTAAGCTTCCCTTTCTTTCCTTCTATCACTTGGTTGAGTATGCACTTTATTTTTTTCCAATTATTTTGTTCTCTTTACTATATTATTCTCTTTATCTCATTTTCTTGGTTGTCCATGGAGGTGGAAACACCTAAACGAGGGTCTGACTGAGGCAGGCCCCTATACAGCCACCCAACATTTTTCTCTCTTTCTATGTGTAGGTGTGTGTGCTTTGCAGAGCTAGCTAGCGAATAGGCTCTTCTACGAAATCATCTTTGTCACCGTAGCTTTGGTATATTTACTTTATCACCTTTGTTTATATTTTTCTCGTACTTCATAGTGTTATTTTTCTCTCTTAGAAGTTGCTAGTTGGTTTTCTAACAAGTTCACATTGTACTTTCGGTCCTTTGGTCGTATGGATGCCAGCACACCTGAGAGATGCTAGCATGTGATGCTGTCATCCCGAAACTGCACTCTCGTCCTCAGATAGAGAGCTATCTGAGATATAGTGTTGAGCTCAAAAACCAGCTTGCCTAGCATCATTTCAAATCTTGGGATTGCAGAGTGGTTGCAGGATTCTATCGTCCTCATCATTCTCATCCTCGTACCCTAGACATCCCACTTAGCTGAGGTAAGTTAGGAAAACCTTCCGTATCTTGGCCCTCCATGACCTGGCGCCTTGCACGTGGAGGTCCCCCTACCTTACAATAGTATAATTCTTCTATATACTCCTTGATGGATTTTCCCGCTTAACTTGCATCTTCTTCAAAAAATCTAGCTCATAATTCATAAGAATGAACTTTCTTTTTAATTTATCCACCATATGATCCCATCTTGTTATTTTCTCTTTTCCTCTTCAATTTCTTTCTAGTTGTACCTCTTCCCACCAAATATTCACATGATGCTTTATCTTGGTCTTTACAAATTTGACCCTCTTAGGATCTTCCACCTCCTCATACTCAAAGTACTTTTCCATATTGTTGATCCAATCAATCAACTCTTCTAGGTTAAGATTTCTAGAAAATGTAGAAACATCGATCTTTGATCTTTTCCCAATCTTAGAGATGTCCTTAAATAATCTAAATTACTTTGGATTTAGTGCATCTTGTTCTTCCTTAAACTATTCCTCATTTTCAGCTTCATCTCCTCTTCTTGGCTCAAACCCTAGATGTAGCTCCTCTTGAAGTGCTTGAACTTGTCTTTGTAGGGCTCTAAAACCCTCTTTTGGTACAATAACATTCCTTCCACCACCACGATTTCTTCACAGAGACATTTTGATCACCTTTCTTAGAAACCCACAACCACAAGTCCTTGTACAAATTGCCTCACATTCAACGATCTATTTACACACTCAGGAAAACCTACTCCAATACCACTTGATGAGGGCCACACTACCCTAAACCTTCACAAATCACAACAATAGATACCAAAATAGAAGATACGAGATAGAAAATAACTCACTTTCAATTATTTTCAAAAAATGAAATTACATATTCATAGCTTACAATGCTACAGCCTCATAGGCTTGATTCATTACAATAAAATATATTATTCAAAGCCACAATCTACACTAATGGAGCCACCTTCTACAACCACCCACTTATCCCTTTTTATTTTACCCAATAACTACCCTAGAATGTTCTAGAAAGTGAGACTTTCTCTTTTGTTTTGGCGCCAAAAGTCTCGATGTTTAATTTCTTGCCTAGGAAGATATTTTACTGAAATTCACTTTTTAGTGGGGCAACTTTGTGAGGCCATAACTTTTGATCTAGGTGTCTAATTTGCTATTATAACATATCATTGGAAAGATCTCAAAGAGATCTACAACATCGAGTCCATCAAAGATTGGTATGTCCACTTTCTGAGCTATTTCGGGGCCTCTAAGGTTTTCATATTTGAATTTGAAGCTGCATTGAAGAAATTTCTTAGGACGAAAACTTTAATATCTCCCAAACCGTGCAGGGTATTAAGACGATTCTTTCACAGCCAATTTTTTTTTTCAATTCTGCTCCTTGGGGTAAATTTTCAAGTCCATATGAGCTTGTTTAGGCCAACTTACTAAAAATAGTAAGTGACCATTTTTCATATTTTTCGACTTCTGACTTTCTTACACCTCTTAAGTGCCATCATGGGACTCAAAACAACTAAATAAAATAATGAAAAACATTTTTTTTGGGTGATGTGAGATTTCCCTACACCATTGGATGCTCCTGCATCACAACTATGACAAATTGAATAGAAAGATGTGATTCAACTTCCTTCTACACCCGATCAATTTGAATTGAAGCCCCAAGGTAGATAAGAATTTGAGAGCTCATCTAGCTCTAAATATTTAGAAGAGGAGGAATAACCTCCAACTCAACGTGTTTGAAGGTCTGCAAAGCATAGAAAACCACCTAAAAGTTATTCTTCTAATAAATAGATATCCATTTTTTCTTTGAATAATAACATAGATGAACCTAGATTTGTAGAAGAGGCATTAGGTATGAATGATACATAATCCTAGAAGATTTTTATGGATGAAGAAATAGTAGCTTTGAAAAATAATGATACATGGGTTCTATTACCTTTACCTAAAGGATGAAAACTTGTTGATTGCAAATGGGTGTTCAAGAAAAAGACTAGTTTAGATTGAGGTATTGATAAGTACAAATGGGTGATAAGGATGAAAACTTGTTGATTGCACTATAGTTGAGTATTGCATTGTTTTATTATGTGAGATTTTGATAGTTTTTGAGATACCTCCATATCTCTAGTTGGTGTTACTCCTATGAGAAGCTTTTTGTAGAAGGAGAAATGTACACAAAAAATTTATGCTAAAGGTATTCATAATCATACAAAATGGTGCCATGAAATGAAATTTTTCATTTTCATTATGCAATTGCTTTACAAAGGAGAAATATTACACAAGAATTTGCACAAAGTAGTTGTTTATATTCATTACAAGAAGTATGTTTATAAGTTTCCCACACAAGTCATGGGATTAATTGGATAAGATACAATAAGAAATAAATTGAACATCTAAAAATAAAGAGCATATGTAAGAGGAAAGGGATCCGTCATTTCCTGAATGATGAACCCGAGTGTTGATTAGTAGCATCTTCAACTCTTTGGTTGATAGCTCCTGAGGTATCTACAAGGGATAAAGAAGTAATGTTAGAGCTTAGGATTCCAATTCTTTCAATATGTCAAAAAGATCAATACACGGTCATTAGGAAGATCCAAGAGGAGTCAAGATCATCAAATCATCATAAGAAGCTCTAGGATTCTTGTTTTATTAACTTGGTTTTTATCTGTGCAGGTACAAGGGTAGTCACCTCAAAACCAAATGGAGGACAACTTGCAATATGAAAATACACTACCAAGAATGATAAAGTACAACCACTTCATCAACATGTCAAGACAGTCCTTAGTGGACATGATGTACAAAATCATGAGATCAGTCACATCAAGCATGATCACTCAATAATGGACAGCATGCAAGTAAAATGCCAAGGTATTTCAATGCAAGACCTCATAATAAAGGTAGACATATCATGGAAGGGAAGTCACTAGTTGTCAAGAGAAGTGGTAGGTATTTCATTATTGATAGATTGCAAGAACAGTCCAACAGCCATGAACAAAGATAGTACATAGGGCAGTAATGAAAATTGAGAACAGTCATCATTGGAAATGGACCAAAAGGATACTCAATAGTAGATGACAGTGAACATATGCATTATTGTCCAAGATAGTAGGGACAATCATACAGGAAAGCTAAGTTGAGATGAGCAATCAAAGCATGAAGAGCAAACCACTTTGAGCATTCAAGGACACGAATTATAGAGAAATGATGCAAAAGATAGTAACACCATCCTTACAAATATGAAATGTTAGAGACATTCAAAGTCAACTACGTAGGACTGTTTTGAAAGTGCAGAAATCATATTTAAAAATGCAAAATTTTCAGATTTAAAAGTCCATGAAAATTCAGATTTTTAAGTACAGAAAAATCAGATTTTAAAGAGCAGAAAAATCAGATTTTAAAGTAGAGAAAAAACAGATTTAAAAGTGCAGAAAAATCAGATTTTAAAGAGCAGAAAAATCAGATTTAAAAGTGCAGCAATAATGATAAGTTGATGAGCAGAAATTATGAAATGTGAGCCACAAAATTTTGAGATAAAAGAGCAGCAGACTATACATAAAATGGACACCAAAGTTACAGGGGTAGCAAGCACAAATGCAACCAACTTGTGTTCAAAGGAAGGACAATGTTTTGAAGGTTCCATGACACTTCAAGAAAATTACTATCAAATTACTATCAAGGTGACAGTTCTTAGGTTTACAGTCTACCAAATTATTATCAAGGTGCTATCTATGAAGGGAAAAAAACCTCATGAATGTTGCACCTAGGGACAACCTTAAATACTTAAATGAGGGTAGCTATTGAAAAAGGAGGCTTGTGAATACACTCACAACCAGTAAACAAAGAACATCAGAGCGAGCCAATGAAGTTATTTTTAGGGTAAAAGTTGTCATGAAGGTACAAGGAGCTGTTAAAAAATGAGGATGAAAATGAAACCATGGTGATTTAATACATAAAGAGAAAAATACAGTCATCAATATTTTTTGAAGAGTCATGAATAGAGATACACTCATTAATGAATGTGACAATATGAAGAGAGGACAGTCAAAGTATGGAGACAATCCATTTACAAGCCTTCTACTTTGTTCTTTAATGTTAGCTGGATATGCCACTGTAAATGGAAAGAATCCTATGATACAATGAATGAAGTTGAAGATTGTGAGAGCAGTGAGAAAGTAAAGCAACAAGTCAAACCCTAGGCGACAGAAATAGGGTTTCATGAGCAAACCCTCAGGTGTTGAGAAAATGAAAGCCCATAATGCTAACGAAAGTGAAAACTCAGAATAAAAATTGTGGAGATGTTTACAAATGCTGAGGATAAGAGGGTTTATGATCTTCTCTTTCCAAAAAATAAAGAAATATCTTACAAGAAACACAAAGCAATAAAGGGATACAGAGAGGAAGATATTTTTTACAAGAAAACCTTAGAAGCAAAGAGGAAACACATAGAAAATAGTGAATTTCATCATTTTTCTATGAAACTAAAGCAAAAACAATCTTTTCTTTCATAGTAAAGAGAAAATATAGTATTTTCATGCAAATGAAGAGCTTACCAAAGCTATCCCAATGTATCATTGCACAAAATACTCAGTTCTTTCAAACCCTTGGTGGCAGCACAACAACATGAAAGCTTTACAGTAGAAAATGAACTAAAAATGAGCCTATGGGTAGAATTGGGTTTTTCTTTTTAGTTTCAAAATGAAACCCTAAATCCAGGCTGACTCAAGTATTATGTTTATTTTTCACTTTTATTTCATTTAAGTGTATGAATATTAATACTTAGGCCTTGACAAATACCTAGTAAGAGGTGAGTCCACAGGAGTCACAAGGAGATAAGACTAAATAATAGATTAAATCTGCCCCTTTAATTTTTGCATGGACTTCAGACAAAATAAATATGTAAACAAATATTAAAGGTAATGTTTTATAAATTACTTTAATATTTGTCATGTAATGCAAGAATTAAACTTTCACGTAAAACATATTAAAGCAAATCATAATTGATTGTCTTTAATATTTGTTCAAATAGTTTATTCTTATTCCAAAATCATGCAAAAATAGGAGTTGAACTGGGGTGTCAAGCATGCATTTGGAGTTTTATCTTTGACTTCAAGTCAAACTGTGGAATTTTTAGAGTTCTTTTTGATCAAATAGTTTGAGAGGGGGAGTTTGGAGCTAAAATTTCTCAAATTGGAGCAATTATGAGTCCCCTTTTTAGGGCTTTTCTATTTTGTTTGTGAGAGAGATATTTTGAGTGCAGTTGACTACAAGTATCACCTCTTGGCACTTTGGGACAGTTTTTGTGTTAAAGGAGAAAAATATTATGCTTTTTTCCTTAGTTCTTACCTTTTGTCATCATGTGCATGTTGTAGAGAGACTTAGAGATTTGTAACTCAAATTTTCTCATTTTTGATACAACAATTATTTTAGCTTATTTTTATCAATGTTTGTAGAGATTCCTTCCATTGTTCAATAGAATCAAGTGTTTACCTTCTTAATTTCAGGTATTGTGTCGCTTATGAATAATTTTGATTCAAATCTGATGTGTTTTAGTGTTAAAACCTTCAACTTTTTGTCTTATTCAATGGTTGCATGTATACAAAAGCAATTAATTATCATAGGTTGTAAGTTGTGCTATTGTTTTGTCTTATCTTCGAAGTTGTGAAAACCTTCTTTTCCTTCAAAGAAGATAGATTTCTCAAGCATTTTTATGAAATATTTATGTGATTAGATTACCCAAACTAAGCTGTGTAAACAGATTTTTTTGAGAAGTAGTTGTGAATCAAGGTGCAAATTAATTACATTTTGGTGCATCACCTCCTAGAATTAGTTTTTTCCAATTTCCAAAGCATCCTTCTTCCTTTTTCCCATAAAATTCATTAGTTTCTAGGAGATCTAAAGGGGAACCGGCCCATAATCTAGAGGTTCATTCTCATAGTAGGTCACCCACAACCTAAGTTTGATCCCATGTTGCACAGGATTGCTAAGTTTCAAACTTAGCTAAAGGGTGCAATCCTTCATGACAACAGTAGTATGCATGATATTTATTTTTATTTTTTTCTATTTTTTATAACTGTTGTAAATATATTAAAAATTTGTGTAACCCTCCTCTTAATATTATTGTAGGTTCAAGTTGTTCCACTATGTTTTGCTTCCTTACATTGTTAAGACATTAAGGAATTAATGCCTGATATAGGGTTGATGCTACATCTACTATGTCTTATCTAACAATGAACATGGATATAGTTGATAAACATGACAACAATATTGAAAGGATATACTCTTTACAAATAGATCTATTGGTATGTATGTATGTATGTGTGTATGTTGAGAAGATGTTATAATCTAAGTTAATATTCTATGGGATTAATGTTGAAATAGTTCTATGATTGTGATTATTATTGAGAATAGTTCTATATTTTGATAATTAGATACTCTTCTTATTTATATGAAGTTACATCATACTAGAAAAAGTGAATGACAAGCAAACTTATGTTATTTGTTTCATAAAAATAGTACCTCATTTATGAACACTCATTAACTTTGTGTGCAATCATGCATACAAGTATATGTATCAATAATTGCAATACACACACACACACTTTCATATATTCATATACATATAATTTTATGAATGTGAGTTGATTTGTATGATTGAAAAACAATAGATATGTGTTGAGTTAAACTCAAAAACATGTGACTTCCAAAGTATGGATTAAATATTATTTTAAATTAGAAATGTGTGTTGACTTTCCTTATGAAACAATTATTGACAATAGCTAGTTTGAGAAAGATGTGTGTGAACACATGATGCACATATTCTATTATGAAATGTTTTTATTCATTTATAAATATTTGACCAAAGTAATGCAAAATCACTACTTGCAATGCTAGTTCACTATGACTAAAGCTACAAATTAATTAGATATATCATACTTAGCTAGAGGTATCTAGAATGGTGTGATGGATTATTTGTATTAGTACACAACAAAAAAATTCAAATGGAATGGTGATCTATGGAGTCTCTTGGATCTTTTACTATCATGAATGGTAGGGCCACTTCTTATAGAAAAGTGTGTAGGGGATCATCACTAGTCTATGGATTGAGGAAAACCACTCAAATGATTTTATCCCACTTGCAATTGAGATGCCAAAAACTTGGTCTATTAGGCACAAGACTATTGTTTTTAGACAACTTGTACTATTATTGCTAACATTGTAGCATCATGTTCTCATAGCAATATTGAATACATACTGTAATTTTGAAACTATGTATTAAACTATGGTATTACTCAAGTATTTTTGTAAAACAAATAATTGGTTATTATTTTATCTTCATTTGTAACAAGAATTTTCAATGGGATTAAATAATAGTGAATATGAATATCACTATAAATATTATTTTTAATTATCTTCATTATGGTAATTTATAGAATGTAATCATGTAAATTCATTCAATATATATTATGGCATTTTTTTCTATTTAACATACCAGGGAGATCGCTACAATTAATATGATGGAATAACCCATAAATTTATAAAACTATAGGAATTCCTCATACAAATTGCAACAAAGAATCCTAGGATAAATTATAAGGAATAAAGAATGAGAAGAGAGATGGAGAAATATGTCAAACTAGATATAACAACTATTGGGTTATCTCCAGATTATACTAAATAAATAGAAGAGAAGGAAAAAATGGGTAGTTAAAAACTTTGACTACAATAATTGGTGTCGTGATGCTCTCATATACATCATGTGCCACCTATTATCTTTAAGTGTCGAGGGAAAGTAGAATCTATTGGAGAATTAGTATTAGCTAATCATATCAAATATTGGTGATAGTTCATGAGAAATGGTCACTAAGAGTAGAGAAGTGTGATGAACATGAGACAAAATATGCCACATCAAATCAATATTAGTTGACTAGGGGTCATCCTCACTTAGTGAGAGAAAGAACATTTGTTTTTGATAAGGAAAAATAGGTTTTGAAGGGACCCCAAAACCATTTACAAAGACAACAAGCTGCAAGAGAAACTAAGCAACTAAAACCAACAGCCCAAAAATCTAAAAAGATGAAAAAAGATAAAACATAAGGAACCCGTCAGCAGACCAACAACAAAAAAAATCAGCAACCCTGCTGAACCAACAAAAAAGAAAGTGTCAGCTACAACATTTTATCCAAGACATTCATCGAGGCCATATTCTCCCTAATGACCTCCTCATGCATATCCATGACATCTTTAAGCTCATCCACATAAACAACAACTCTCTTTTTAGTCTTACTCCTTGTCCTAAGACATGAACCAGCTTGCACATCTTTCTCTAATGCTGGAGAAAACTCCTCATCTTTCTCCCCCTGGTTTGAGCAGTTGAACTCATCAATCACTTTCTCCAAATCACCCAAGTCGAGAGGTTTACCAGTCCAATTCAGGGCTTTCTCATTTAAAATAGAAAGACCCTTAGTTGTGGTCTTCAGAGAGTTATTGTTGATATTAACCACAATTTTCAAATCCTCTGACATCTTTCCAATTCTATCCTCAATACTAGCCATTTTGTCCTCTAAAATTTTATTGACCA
This sequence comes from Sequoia sempervirens, assembly GCA_007258455.2. Taxonomy (NCBI): domain Eukaryota; kingdom Viridiplantae; phylum Streptophyta; class Pinopsida; order Cupressales; family Cupressaceae; genus Sequoia; species Sequoia sempervirens. Next base: position 101,786,812 of record VDFB02000015.1, on the reverse strand, counting down.
TCATTTCCAAAGAGGAAATCCTATCCTCATGAGAAACCCCCAGGCTATCTGCATCAACAACCAACTTATCCAACATTACATTCATAGTCTTAACTTTACCTTTTATAGCCCATTCCTTCTGATTACCTCAGAGCATAGCAACACAAACATCTTGCCAATTTTTCATCTGAATATTGAGCTCCTTTACCTCTGAAAACAACCACTTCACCAAAGATAGCAAATTTCATGTCCCATCCTCGGCCATCTTGCAGAACATATTCAAATTCACATCATCCCAATTAATAGGAGGCAGATCATTCAGCTCAAAGTTAATAGGGTCATCTGGAAGTTCCATTTTCTACTCCTCATCCTCTTCAATAGGGGAGTCCTCGACCAGAGAAAGAACATTTGTTATGCCACTATGAGGGGAGGAAAATTTCATGTGAATATCCTTGAAGAAGCATAGCTTAATTTCACAAAGGGAATCTTGATCTTGATGGGAGCTTAAATAGTTCTTAAAAAGAGAATGAAGAAAATAAAAGTGGGGCAACCATGAGACTAGGCTTGGTAACACATGGAGGAGATGGCACAAAGAAATCCACACCATTAGATGCTATCAAATATTAAGGATTGGAACATCTTGGGGAATGCTAACATAGTTGTAGTTAGGAGGAAATTTTTAAGGGGGGAAATAATGAAGAAAAATGATCTTAAATTAGTTGTAACAATTATTTAGTTTTAATAAGAAAATTAAATGACTAAAATTTGAGAAAATAGCAGCAATAAAATAAAGACATTACACAATAGATGATAACAAATTTCACCTTTTTTGAGCTATGTCTTCGGATCCACTTCAAACAAGAAACCAATCCATTAAAAATGATGAAAAATATATCAAAATGGCTTCCAATCTACAAAATAATGCATCATTTTTACAATCTATAATAATCTCTTCCCCAAAAATGAATTCAATCTTGTCTTTTCTCCAATACTAGGTCACATTGTTTAAACTAGCTATTTCACTTTAGGTGTGCAATTGGGTATGCCGAATATATGGTCGAAATAGATAACAATTGGCATAATAAGAAAATGCAAAAACGAAAATTTTTTGATGCAAACGATTGTTTACCATAATTGATTTTGTGTAGACATAGTGGTTGAAATAGAACAATTTGTATGTAAGTTATTAAAATAACAAATTTAAAAAATGAAATGGAAATAGTATGGAAAATTAAATGAGCTTAAAATAATGTGAGATAAAAATGTAGAATAAGGATATAATTTATCTGTAAGCCTCTTAGATAAAGGAGAAAAATGATTCATCATTACATTGAGATCTGAACTAAACACTAGTGTGCATTGTTGTGTTCAGGTATTTTATAGTAAAAAACGTATAATGATGAAAAATTTAACCTTTCAAGTTTCAAACATATGTTCAAAATTCTGGAAAAATACATTTACAATATTATGTTATTTATTAAAGTAAGTAACAGACATGGGCAACAAAAATCTATTAAGATAAAATGGAAAATGATATCAAAGTAAAACTTAAGCACTTTTGCTTCCTGGTCACATTGCAGTCCAATGTATCTCTAATAAACAATAGATCTATTTAGTATTTGAAAAGTGTCTAATAGAAAACATCATGTTGAAGTTGAAATTCATTAAAAATTATTAGTTACCTCTGGTAGAGTAGTTTGAAGGTCTTAGACAATGAGAGCACAGTGTAATTGAGCAATGAGAGGAGCCTACAATAAAAGAATAAGAGCTATAATTTACTACAAATAAACTATATAAATATTGTTAGTGAAGTAAATAAGAAAGTAACAAACCTGTAGTAGTTCAAATGCACTTTAAGTGTATGATGAGTTTGAATTTGACATTGCTTTCAAGCAATTCTCTTCATTTTTCCGGTGAGCAACATATGGGCTTTGTTGTATGCGTGCATATTGTTGGAATGTCAAGGATGGGTGTATGCAAAGACTTTGTAGATCAAGAACTCTTGAAATTGCAGTGAATGTCAGCCCTGGCCAGTCTATGTTCCCAATGTCAATTGTGGCCCTCTGAAGTGTTAGTCCTTGTGACTTGTGTATTGTCAATGCCCATGCCATTTTAAGTGGAATTTGGCGGCGACGCCCTCGGCTAGCGGGGTTATTGGGACATTATTTGGATTGTTATGGTCCCATTGTGGTCCAATGTAATGCTTGAAATGAACAACAACAAACAAGGGTAGTTCAGGTGGTTTTTCACCTTCATTGTATACAATTGCTTTTACTTGACCAAGTGCACCATTCACGAGGCCTATTTCAACCCATATATTTGAAGATAACATGACGCCTTGACCAATAGATAAAAAAAATTGACCTTGAAGTTGTTCTTCATCTAGATTTGTGTATGTTGACCCCATAAGTTGCTCTGCAGTGGAAAGGGAAATAGGCGTAGTCAAAGAAAATAGCATATGTTTATTGTGTAGTAACACCAATTCATTTGATGCAAAAAGATGTATGGCATTTAAGAAAACAAATTTTTCTATAGAATTGAGCGAGGAAATTGAGCACAACATTAGAATTTTCAAGTCTTCTTGTGTAGGCTCTGCATTTCCTAGATTGGAGAGAATTGCATGAAAAGCTATTTGGGAAGGATCATCACCAATTGTTGAAATATTCTGGTCAAAGTTACCACTGTTGTGAAGTTGCGCCAAAGAGTCGCACCATAGGATGAAGATGCATACTATTAGAACTGTGAAAATTTGAAATTTTCATAGTCAATTACACTCATAAACCTCCAAATAAGTCCTACCATGAGCATATTTTTCCCATATTTGTCCCATAAAATCCATCGGGTCTAAATATTTCACATTATAATTCCTATCGGCACGAGGATATCATGGTCTCCCCGACCCATTGTGTATTTTGCTAATATATATGTGTTGTAGGTCTATCGGCCAGACTTCTTTGGTGTCACAGCGATCAGAATTCATCTGCAGGTGTCTTTCAGCAGGACACTAGTCATTGTCTCGGCAACAGAGGAAGTTTCATATCGGCAAGAATGTTTCACCGGGGTGAGGTTTCACCGAATGGGTCGTGTCTCACCGACCAATGCACAAGAAATAAAACAACAGCAGGAGATTCATCGTTGGAGTGAAGTCATGGTGAACTCTTATGTCTCACTGACCAACGCACGTGGATTCATTTCGGCCAAGCCAAAAGACTTCGGGGTGAGGTCTTACCAAGTGTATTGTGTCTCACCGACTAAAATGCACAGAATGATCTATTGGTAAGAGTCAAGGGTTATCGGAGTAAGCTCTCAGTGAATACCTCTAATCTTGCCAACAAAGTACAGATGGATTTTATCAAGGGTTATCGGGGTAAGGTTATATAGTCTTTCTAACCTATTTTGTCATGTCGATGAGGATATGCATATCGGTAGGATTAAAGTGCATCAGAGTAGGGTCTTACCGAGGGTGTTTGGTCTTTCCGACATAGCGGAGGTATTATATCAAAGAACTGTTGGGGGGAAGTCACGTAGTCTTGCCGACTTAAATGTCACACCAATAAAGATATGCATCGGCATGAGTTTCACCGAAATTTGAAAGTTACACCAATAGAATACTTCGGCGAGACATTTGGCATTAGTATGAGTCTTTTCAAAGATTCATAGTCTTGTCGATGAAATTTATTTCATCAATAAGATCAATTTCATCCGTGAGAAACTTGAAAGTCACGCTGAGATATGTCGTTTCATCAGCGAGAGAGTGCTTGTGTCTCAGCGACTGGAAAATACATTAAGGAATGCACCACAGGGTACTTCGATAAGACAAAGGTATTGTCTATGAGACATTCGCCCGACTCTAAAGGGTCATGGTGAAGCGAATGAGATGAAGGGATATTGCTCGGCGAGATATAATCTAGTTTGTGGGACATCTCCCCGACATCGAAATATCATAGCGAACATGGGATGAATGAACATTCGTCGGTGAGACTCAAGGTGTCGATAAGATGGCATAACATTACAATGATGCACAGGATGATTGTCGGTGTAACATTGAGGTTCGATATGACTACAAATTGTCTCGGTGAGTGCTTAGCGAATAATGGCAGAGCCTGAATGCAAACAGTTGCTCGCCGACTTGGAATGCGAAGCGTTGTGTCTTTTCAGACACAACTGTATAAATATCCATTTTCAACTATAAATATGGGGATGGTAGATATTTGACATACAGTAGAGTAGATAGATTAGAAATGGATACAATAGAATAAAATTTTTAGAACAGAGACTATGATGTATGATTTCAAATGGAGATATCAATGAAAATCAGTTGATGTGGCTGCTTATTTCTGGTTTCAATTGTCTGTTGTGTTCATAAAAGTATTATTCAAGTTGTCTCCAAAATTGATGTCGTCTGGTTATTTAAATTGACATAACAAGTTTGTGTTCAGTTTATCAGTGCACATTTGTTGTATCTGTGTGATTGGTTGATCGGTTCTTTCAAGGAAGGATTAAATCCTTTTAATTAATCACAGTAATCAGGGAAATTTGTCTGGATCAGTAAGAAGAACTTAATAATCATAGTCTTGCATGTTTATACAAGTTATAAACAAAACATATGCCAAACAATTTGAGTGTTTTCCAGGAAGAGGTTGCCCATTGCTATTTCATTTAACTCCGCATACCCAATAAGGCACTGGTCTATGTATTTCTCACCTTTTAGATTCATTCATATTTTTTACATCTATTAACTGAGCATATTAGGATTTAGTTTTAGAATATTGCTATACAATCTATACCAAATTTGATTTCATTTTCCCACTCCCATTTTCCATTGTGGGAAAAAAATTTCAAGGAAGATAAGCACATTAAGTCTGCTTCATTCATATAGGTACACCCACCTAGGTCTAGCAGCACCTGAAGAGTAGAAGGTCCAATTCAATTGGCCTTGTCTGTTACCCTAAAACGTTGTGAAAGCTTGGCAACCTTTCATGGTTCAAACTTGTGTTTTTGAGAGCTAACAAATTGGCGACTCTACTGGGGACAAATCAATTCAGAATCAAGGCCTTAATCATAGAGTCAGAAACCTTGTACAAACTCCACTGGGAATAAGAAGTAACAAACTACTTTCTCACTTTTGAAAAAAGTGAGTGGCGACTCTGATAAAAACATTGCAATATGAATGGAAGAAGATCTCAATACAGGGGAGGTCATACCGGATCTCCTACTGGAAGCAATAAGTGGACACACAAGGATGATAGGGTTGATACCTTGGGTAAAAGGATAAGTGAGGACATGTGCATGATGAACAAAGAAAAATCATCAATACCACATGGTGAAACATATGACCGTTATGATACATGGAGAGATAATTCAAGTGCAGAGCCTTGTACCCTAGAAGATCAAAGAAACCCTTTCTACGACCCTCAGAAACAGGCTGAGTTTAGAGCAGAACTCGAGGCTAAACGAGTCAAAATTTAGCATGAATATGATCTAAAAATGGAAGGTAATCAGAATGGACCCACTAATCTTGAAACTCCTCAAAAATATTATGAATCTTTAACATATGAAGAAGTAAAAGCACGATTTGAATCTCAAAGAAAGGAAAGAGAAGAACAAGAGAAGGCCTAGATGATATAAGCTATGAGAGAATTTGAATTGCAGAAAACTCAGAACATTACTCAAACAATTGATTGCCCCCCAAAGTATGTACCACCTCATAAACAGGGTAATCGCGGTGCAGGGCCTTCTAATCCACCATGGGTCCCTCACCATCAAGTAGGGAATCAATACAGACAGCCAAATCATCCACCTCATATTCCCACACAATATACAAATATACAACCACCTCAGGGTCAGCATTATGTGCCACATCATAATATGCAATACAATAATCCAATGTATCAATACCAGTATCCACCTAACCCTCCCCCTCACCAGTATACGACAATGATCAGACAGTTTGATTTAGCAGGGTTTCAATTATACCCTTACCCTATGGATGGCAGTTGGAGAGGTCTGGTGCCTAAGTTTATAGGGAGTAGTGCAATTTTTGCTGAAAACCATTTAAGGAGTTTCAATGCTTTCATTCAGGATTTGGATGTACCTTATGAAGATTTACATATGAGGCTATTCATGATGTCGCTTATTGAAGAAGCTAGGGATTGGTTCAACAGCCTAACAATAGCCTCTATTGATTCTCTCCAAATATTTCAGGATTGATTCCTTGAGCAATATGGGAATCAAAGTGTACCTGATGCTGCTCTTCATGAATTGATGCTAATTTAGAAAAATCAGAATGACTCAATTTATGATTTCAACCGAAAACTCAATAAATTGCAGAATAAAATACCTCCCGGATCAAAATTGCTAGACTCTGTGGCATTGAGTGTTTATTTGAATGTGTTCAATCCTAAAATAGGGTATGAACTGAGAAATAGGTTCCCAAGAGACTTAACTGAAGCCCAGAAGATAGCATTAACAATTGAAAACAATAGGAGGGTTGCTGGGATAATTGATAAAAGAGACAATCATAGGGCTCCTCAACAAATGAATAATTATCAATACAAACAGGAGAATGCATATAGAAATGAAAGGCCTAGGTTACATGACATGCCCTATAACACAAACTGGAAAGATGGAAAACCTATAACAGATAGGCTTAGAAACAAAGAAACTCCTGATCCATTGAGGAAGAAGGGAACCTATATGGTGAATAACAATTATTTTTGTGAAGTCTGTGATAATCCACATTCCCCAGATTATTGTGTTGTAGCCCAAAGGATGCAGGAAGAGGGAATTTTGATGGGAAACGATGGAGAAGATCACAAAGTGTATTTGACTTCAAATACTTTTCATTGGGTCGAGGAGAGGTACTCATCTCCAAAGGAAGATGGATATGAGTATGATGTTTCAAATCAAAGGTACAATTTCCACATGGCCGAACATCAGATTCTTTCTAATTCTAAGGATGATTATGCAGAACCACATTCTGATGAGATGCCTACTGAGGGCAGCATGAGGAAACTCACTGAAGAAGAGATAGAGAAATTAATTGTTGTTGCAGTTGAAGAAGCAAAGAGTAAGTACTGGTTGAGAAACAGGACAGTAAATGAGAAGGAAGGTGTCCCTAGGGGAATATTTATGAAAGATCAAAAGGCGACACAAGGAGCTTCGAAGAAAACAAAAAACAAACAAAATGATAAAAGTGAACAAAATTCTGTCCAAGAGGAGGAAGTAAAGGAATTACACAAAGAAGTGCAAAAGACTGATCAGCCAAGTAAAAGAGAAAAAGAAGAGAACAAAGGAGAAACATCAAAACAAAAGAAAATGATTAAGGCAGAGGGTTCTTCTTTTGACTTCACTCAGGGTTTATCTCAGGTAAAGATGTTTGTTCCCCTACTTGAGATGATGAAAATTAAGGAATACAGAGACAATGTTGTTCAATTAATAACAAATGGAAATGAAAAACATATAAATTCTAAAAATAAGATGGCTGCTAAAAATAAACAAGAGAAGGTAAATATCCCAAAAGTTTTCCTTAATAATGCATTATTGAGCCCCACACAAGTTGATCCTTTTTTCACTTCATTGCTCATAAATAACAAGTTGCTGAGAAATTGCATGATAGACTCTGGAGCTGCCATGAATATTATGCCAATAGGAGTGATGAAACAGCTTGGTATGTGTGTGGATACTACTAGAGGGAAGTGCTATGCAATGGATAACAGACCTGTTCCTGTGGTGGGTATAATGAGGGATGTTGAAGTCAAGCTTGCTACTTATCCTCAGGTGGCCTATAACATTGATATAACAGTAATTGATACCCCTCCTCAGTTTGGGATGCTCTTATCAAGACAATGGGCAGCAGCAGTTGATGGAAATGTCTAGTTTGATCTGTCTTATGCAACAATTCCAGTGAATGGTCAGGAAGTGAAGTTGTACAGAGAGCCACAGATGAACCAGGTTGTTGACTGTGTACCACAAGATCAAATCAACTGTTTTTGTGATGTTGATCTTGGGAATTTTAAGATAGAGTCGGCCCAGCCAAAATTAACCAATAGTGATCCAATTGAAAAACATGCTGCACAAAATTGCAATGGTGTATGGAAAATGTATTTTGATTGAGCTTGCAGCCAAGAGGGTAATGGAGCTGGGATTATGTTTGTTTCGCCTGAAGGTATTACATTTAAGTATTCATTCCTATTAACATTTGAATGTACAAACAATGTGGCGGAATATGAAGCTTTAATAATAGGTTTGAATATAGCTATAAAACATAAAATCAAGTTGTTGGCTATTTTGGGGGATTCTGAGTTGGTTGTTTCACAAATTAAGTCCAAGTATGCAGCAAAAAATAAAAGACTGAAATAATACAGGAATGTTGTATGGGACACAATTGAGTTGTTTGATGCCTTCTCAATTGAGTGGATTGATAGGTCAAAGAATATAATGGAAGATTTTTTAGCAAATGTGGCATTAAAAAGAGATGACATTACATTGGCTGGAGTATCACAAATTGAGTTCAAGACAAGGCCTCCAGTCCCTGATATCATATATAGTTGGCAAGTCTTTAACGATGATATTGATCTTTTGAAGTTCCTCCACTACATAGATCAATATGAAGCACAGGAAATTGATTTCAATGCCTTTGTTGAAGAAGTGGATGGGAAGCAAACAGTATTTGGGAAGGAGATCTTACAGCTTAAAAAAAATAAGCTTCGTAAAGGCTTAGTGGTGTTGGAGAGGGTGTATGATGGAAATGATTGGTCCCTCATGAAGCAAACACCAATCAAAAGGGAAGATATCAAAGAGATTAACTTAGGAACTGAAATGGCACCAAGAAATGTGTACATAGGGAAGAAGATAAGCCCTACAATTAGAAGAATGTTGATAGAGTTGCTGAGAAAATATAAACATGTGTTTGCTTGGTCTTATGAAGATCTAAAAGCATACAAGGAAGATTTGTTTCAGCATGAAATACCATTGAGGCCAGATGCTAATCCATTCAGACAAAAGAAAAGACCCATAAATCCAACATTGGAGCCTAAAATGCAGGAGGAATTGGCAAAGCTCAGAGATGGGGGAATCATTAAACCAATTAGGCATTCAAAGTGGGTCTCAAACTTGGTCCCTGTGAGAAAGAGAAATGGAGATATAAGGCTCTGTGTAGATTTCAGAAATCTAAACATGGCATCCCTCAAAGATAATTATCCTCTACCCAATATGGAGGCTATATTGCATAAGGTGACAGGGTGTGAACTGTTGTCTATGATGGATGGGTTCTCAGGCTATAACCAAGTCAAGGTCAAAGAATCTGAGCAATACAAGACAAAATTTACAACTCCTTGGGGGACATATGTTTATCTAAGAATGCCATTTGGTCTCACTAATGCAGGAGAAACCTTCCAAATAGCTATGGATGTAGCATTTGTAGATTTGATCAATGCTATCATGGTGGTGTATCAGGATGACCTGACTACTTATTCAAAGAAAGCTGAAGATCATGTTCAACATTTGGAAAAGGTATTTATAAAAGCCCTTGAATATGGTATTAGCTTGAACCCTAAGAAGTGTCATTTTGTAGTCACAAAAGGTAAGCTCTTGGGACATATTGTTTCAAAAGAAGGGATTATGATAGATCCTGAAAGGGTTGAGGCCATTGATAAAATTCCTATCCCTAAAACTGTTAAGGCTATACATTCATTCTTTGGACAGATTAATTATGTTAGGAGATTTGTTTCTAACTTTGTTGAGATCATTAAACCCATATCAAAAATGTTGAAAAAGGACAAAAGGTAGAGTGGACTGCAGAAGCCCTGCGAGCTTTTGTATCCATTAAAAGAGCCATCAAGGAGGCTCTTATTCTTAAATCTTTGGATTTTGCAAAACCTTTTCAAATATTTTCATTTGCTTCAATGCACACTATTGCTGCTATTATGTTACCGAAGAATGAGGATGGTTATGAACAGCCTATGCCTTTCTTCAGTAAGTCATTGCAGGGGTCTAAATTAAAGTATGATATAATGGAAAAATAGGCATATGCATTAGTAAAATCTATAAAATATTTTAGGCCATATCTTGTTGGAGCAAAGGTGGTTGCTTACGTCCCTCATGCAGTTGTCAAGGACATTCTAACATAGTATGAAGTAATAGGAAAAGATGTAGATGGATTAACAAAATCCAAGAGTTTGAAATGGAGATACAAATCACTAAACTGGTAAGAGGTCAGGGCTTGGCTAAGTTGATGGCGGAAGCGAACATTGAAGCAAATCAAATTTGCAATGTAGAAGAAGAGACTGTAATTGTGAGCATTGAGCATACTCCATGGTATGCAGGTATCATGCATTACCTTAAATACATGAAGTGTCCAAAGGAATTGAGTGACAGCTAGAAAAGAACTTTGAAGTTGCAGGCATCTAAGTATGTCTTCATGGATGGAGATCTGTTTTGGAAAAATAGGGATGGTATACTATTGTTATGTTTGGATGAATCACAAGCCAGGCATGTCTTGAGTGAAATGCATGAAGGGATCTGTGGAGGACATTATTCAGCAAAGACAATTGTGCATAAAATTCTCAAGGCAGGTTATTACTGGCCAAAAGTTTTTAATGACTATTTTACATATGTAAGAAAATGTGAGGCCTGCCAAAAATTCTTTGGGAAACTAAAGTATTAGGGAGCTTTGCCACTTCGACCCTTATAGGTTGATGCCCCTTTTCATCAATGGGGAATCGATTTCATTGGAGAGATACAAGAAAAATCGAGTGGAGGACATAAATGGATACTGGTGGCCACTGATTATTTTACCAAATGGGTAGAAGCGGTCCCAACTAAACAGGCTACAAGTAAAGTGGTGACAAATTTTCTAATGGAGAACATTATTACCAGATTCGGTACACCACTAAGACTGATTACTGACAATGGGATGTGTTTTAGATCAGATGAATTTAGAAACTTCTGTAGCACATATGGCATTACTATTTCTTATGCAGCTACTTACCATCCACAAGCCAATGGTCAAGTTGAGTCTAGTAATAAAATTCTTCTGAAGATTATAAGGAGGATGCTAGGTTAGAACAAGAAGGCATGGGATTCAAAATTGAGATTAGCTATTTGGGCTGACAGAATCACTGTAAAGAAGGTAGTTGGAAAATCCCCATTTGAATTGGTGTATGGAACACAACCCAGGATGCCTTTACAAAACTTGTTACCAGTTTGCAAGTTTATTCTTCAGGAAGATATAGACATTCCAGAGCCTATGGAGGAGAGAATGGAAAAACTGGTTGAACTGGATGAGATAAGACAAGGAGCTCAAAATCAGAACATAAAGTTACAAACATAGATGAAGTATCTATTTGATAAAAGGGAAAAAGATAGAAAATTTGAGGAAAGTGATTTGGTATTGATGTGGAACGCAAGGTGTCAGGAGAAGGGAAAACATAGGAAATTTGAAGCCTTGTTGCTGGGACCTTTTGTGGTTGTAGGAAAGAGAGGTGAAGATTCATATTATCTACAAAACATGGCTGGTGAAGATCAAGAATTGCCTGTACATGGGCAATTTCTGCAACATTTTTTCTCTTGAACAATACAGAGGATTAAGGGTTGCCAGTGCATGGACAATCCTTAACAATCCTCTCAAAATTTTATCTTCCATGCACAGTAGTCTAGGAAATAAAAGGAACGGGACTTGCCAGTACATGGACAATCCTGATTTTCCTTCTTTCAAAATAAATTTTTCCATGTATAATAGTGTAGGGTCACTTTCATTTCCATTCATTATGTCTTGCTCACATAAATCCATCACCTTGAGTCTGGTCTGCTCACCTAGAAATATGTATCCTTGCAATGATCTCACAATCATTCATACCCAGACGGAGCCACTGTTAGAAATGTGAAAATTTGAAAATTTCATAGTCAATTGCACTCATAAACCTCCAAATAAGTCCTACCATGAGCATATTTTTCCCATATTTGTCCCATAAAATCCATTGGATCTAAATATTTCACATTATAATTCCTATCGGCATGAGGATATCATGGTCTCCCCGACCCATTGTGTATTTTGCTAATATATATCTATTGTAGGTCTATCGGCTAGACTTCTTTGGTGTCACAGCGATCAAAATTCATTTGTAGGTGTCTTTCGGTAGGACACTAGTCATTGTCTCAGCGACAGAGGAAGTTTCATATCGGCAAGAATGTTTCACCGGGGTGAGGTTTCACCGAATGGGTCATGTCTCACCAACCAGTGCACCAGAAAGAACACAGTGGCGGGAGATTCATCGTCAAAGTGAAGTCATGGCGAAATCTTATGTCTCGCTGACCGACGCATGTGGATTCATTTCAGCCAAGCCAAAAGACTTCGGGGTGAGGTCTTACCAAGTGTATTATGTCTCACCGACTAAAACGCACAGAATGATCTATTGGTAAGAGTAAAGGGTTATCAGAGTAAGCTCTTAGCGAATACCTCTAGTCTTTCTGACAAATCACAGATGGATTTTATCAAGGGTTATTGGGGTAAGGTTATACAGTCTTCCCGACCCATTTTGTCACGCCGATGAGGATATACATATTGGTAGGATTAAAGTGCATCAGAGTAGGGTCTTACCGAGGGTGTTTGGTCTTGCCGACACAGCGGAGGGATTATATCAAAGAACTGTCGGGAGGAAGTCATGTAGTCTTGCCGACTTAAATGTCACACTGATAAAGATATGCATCGGCAAGAGAAAGGGTTGTCGGCATGAGTTTCACCAAAATTTGAAAGTTACACCAATAGAATACTTCGGCGAGACATTTTGCATCAGTATGAGTCTTTTCGAAGATTCATAGTCTTGCCAATGAAATTTATTTCATCGGTAAGATCAATTTCATTGGTGAGAAACTTGAAGGTCGCGTTGAAATATGTTGTTTCATCGGTGAGAGAGTTCTTGTGTCTCAGCAACTGGAAAATACATTAAGGAATGCACCACAAGGTACTTTGGTAAGACAAAGGTATTGTCTATGAGACATTCCCCCGACTCTAAAGGGTCACGGCAAAGCGAATGAGACGAAGGGATATTGCTCGGTGAGATATAATCTAGTTTGTGGGACATCTCCCCAACGTCAAAATATCACAGCGAACATGGGATGAATGAACATTCGTCGGTGAGACTCAAGGTGTCGATAAGACGACATAACATTACAACGATGCACAGGATGATTGTCGGTGTAACATTGAGGTTCGATATGACTACAGATTGTCTCAGCGAGTGCTTAGCGAATAATGGCAGAGCCTGAATGTAAACAGTTGCTCGCCGACTTGGAATGCGAAGTGTTGTGTCTTTTCAGACACAACTGTATAAATATCCATTTTTTACTGTAAATATGGGGATGGTAGATATTCGACATACATTAGAGTAGATAGATTAGAAATGAATACAATAGAATAAAATTTTTAGAACAGAGACTGTGATGTATGATTTCAAATGAAGATATCAATGAAAATCAGTTGATGTGGCTACTTATTTCCGGTTTCAATTGTCTGTTGTGTTCATAAAAGTATTATTCAAGTTGTCTCCAAAATTGATGTTGTCTGGTTATTTAAATTGACATAACAAGTTTGTGTTTGGTTTATCAGTGCACATTTGTTGTATCTGTGTGATTGGTTGATCGGTTCTTTCAAGGAAGGATTAAATCCTTTTAATTAATCACAGTAATCAGGAAAATTCATCTGGATCAGTAAGAACTTAATAATCACAGTCTTGCATGTTTATACAAGTTATAAACAAAACATATGCCAAACAATTTGAGTGTTTTCCAGGAAGAGGTTGCCCATTGCTATTTCATTTGACTCCGCATACCCAATAAGGAACTGGTCTCTGTATTTCTCACCTTTTAGATTCATTCATATTTTTTACATCTATTAACTGAGCATATTAGGATTTAGTTTTAGAATATTGCTATACAATCTATACCAAATTTGATTTCATTTGCCCACTCCCATTTTCCATTGTGGGCAAAAAATTTCAAGGAAGATAAGCACATTAAGTCTGCTTCATTCATATAGGTACACCCGCCTAGGTCTAGCAGCACCTGAAGAGTAGAAGGTCCAATTCAATTGGCCTTGTCTATTACCCTAAAACGTTGTGAAAGCTTGGCAACCTTTCGTGGTTCAAACCTGTGTTTTTGAGAGCTAACACATACATGGGGATATCTTTAACTGGTGGTAGTTGGCCCAAGTCACCAAAGAGAATAACTAAACGCCCTCCAAAGGGCGGGTGGTTGTGGACGGGGAATGCTTCCCATAGTCTAATGTCTATATACATTCTAGCAACTTTGGACCAACGAAGATCATCTAGTCTATTAAAATGTACCTAATAAAGTACATGCTTTCTTAGAAGGTTGCAAGAGTTTTCCCTTGTAGAGGGGCCATTTCTTTTATTGGAATGCAAAGGGAAAAATGAATTGTTGATGCTTGAATATTGAATGCAGCAACACCCATAGGTGCAAGAAGTAGTAATGGTGACTGGTGAATCAGAGCTGAGCTACTAAGGGAAAACCTTATTTCTTTGATGAGGTGTGACTTTCCAGTTGCTGCAGTTCCTTGAACAATTAACTTTAGTGGTGGTTGTAATGGAAGAGTTCTTAGATGAGTCCAAATTATATTGAATGCTTTTTGTTGCTGGGTGGAGAAAGTAGTATGGGTGTGCTCATTGAGAACATGGTGCACTTGAAAGGTTGGCCGATTGGAGTCTATAAAAGTAGTAGCAATATGCATTTGTAGAGGGGTGAGGATGGTATGTTTCCATTCATGGTGCATTTCAATATCACGTTGACCAAGCATGTCTAGTGCATCAAGTTGTATAGGAATGTTTGGGTGCAAACTTGAGAGAACTTGCCATTCTTCAAGGTTATGTCCTTACAACGCACAGTCAATGCTTGAGCTACTACTAGCATCTGATGCTTCTGCTAGACTTGGATGTGTGCGGTGTACATGCCATGGCCTGTATCTAGAAGAGAACCTTTCCCATTGTGATATAATTTGATGTTCGGAGGAGCCAAATTCAATGTCAATGTTCAGAGGATCCAAATTCAATGTCAATGTTTCAGAATGGGTGGTATAGAATTAGTTCACTCCAAAAAATTTCATGGAACCTTTTGTCGTCTCTTATGGGTATGCTTGTGAATCGAGGTGAAACATGAACAACTGCATTTTGGGGACGCAACTTCCATTGTTCTTTTTTGTGAGACGCTTTTTAGGTCCACTTTTGGGTCACTTCAATGAGAGGCATTGCCTCTAGGTGCATTGGTCATACCATGTAGACATCAATGTAGGTAGGTGAGGTGGTAACTGACATGGGCGAGATTGATGCACGCTAAAATTTGTGGTGATTAACATTTAAAGAAATAAATGCCCTACTGGATATGGAGAGGGGTAATTGCAATAGAAGGTGGCAAGTCTCTTGGGCACTAATATCATGATCCACAAGGCTATTAGTAAGAAATTTTCTAAATGCATTCGGGGTAGGCATTTCTGATTCAAAATTGCTTGAAATACGAGATAACATGGCATGATATGTTTTAGATTTGAGCTAAGCTTTTGCTACATATTTTGCAATATATTTGAGAACTACAACAATTGAGAGTACAGGTTGGCAATCTACATTAAATCCCTCTAGATAGAGAGGATAGATGGGTTGTGAAGGTTCAAGTGGTCATCATTGCGCGCTGGTGTGTGCTTTGGCCGAACAGTCTCATCATTTGAGAGACTTGACTTATCTTGCATTCGCCATGGTGCTTTATAGCGACAGACTGTAGATGCACCTTTTCTCCTAAGGCATGTTAGCAATGCACATTTCGTGTGGTGCTAAACACGATTTAGTAGTTCACAATAGTCAAATGAAGGGTTGGCTTGCATGATCCTTGTTGTATCCAGAAAACAAGGATCATCAATAATGGAGCGAGAAAATGTATGGTTTCTTAATTGGAGGGTACGTGGGTTCCAAGCAGAGACATATCTATCTATGTAATCAAGTGCATTTTGTATGAATAGATCATTATTCCATTGTAAATTGCTAATGTATGGTACTTGTTTGAGCCATAAGAAACCATGGATGTGTGCAAAGCCTCTATGCTCCCATTCATACCTACGAAGTGATAACTTTTTAGCAAACGATCAAAGTAAGAGTGTAATTCAAGAAAGAAAAATTGATTCCTAGCAAACAAACAAAGACTGTTTTGTAAGTAATGGAGAGAAGAAAGGTTTTACCTATACCAATATTCTGATGCACCGAGGAGTTTTTCCAACACCTCTTCTCGAAATGTAGTGAACCTATGGTGCATGTATACTGCAGTAAGGTGTGGATTTTGAACAATATTTTGGATCCTCCATCTAGCAGACATTGAAGGATTTGTAGGTGTCTTGGTAGGCATTAGTTATGCAAGTCTGGCCATTTTTTATTTGCTGCACTAAGGGTCAAGAAGAGTGACGGGCAACCAATTTGTATGACCATGTCAAAAATTTCACCTTGCTATTGGGTCCAAAATGGACGAGTTCCACAAATTGAGGAGCTAAAGCGCATGAGTTGATCTACAAGTTTGTCATCTGGCATGTCCTTCAATCTTTGGTGAAGGTCAGAGATGGTCAAGGGTAGGTTATTATTAAGATGTTTGTTGACAAATACAGAGGAGGTTGCTTGGCTACGATGACACATAAGAATATTTAGTATGAAGTACCCAAATCGTGGGTGTTGGCCAAACCTATTATCACAGTACCTTAGAAGGTGGAGAGCATATTCATGTAGTTTAATTTCTTTGACACGTTGTTTTTTGAATGTAGCTTTCCCTTTTGGAAACAAAGTGGGGAAAGCCATAGAAAATAGTCCTTCAATGGTGTATTTATTTATAGGAGATGGAGAAATGGGTGGCCATGTAAAGATTGGTGTTGGTCGTCCCACACCTAGTTGTAGCAAAGAGCACACTTCTTCGACCTTTGTACGTGTATGCGGGAGATGTGACACAAAGGAAGTTGTTGTGAACATGTTGCCTTCTAAGGGGTCATATTTTGTGTCACTTGTTTCCATGTAGTGTGGATCTGTGGTATCAGGATTTGTAGTTGTTGCATAAATAAGGTTTGAGATGTCAGTGGAAGACTCTGGCAAAGTGGACAATGCAAGCTTATCTATTTCAACATCTTTGTAGAATGGGTCATTGGACATCTTATATTTTAGTGCTTCATGGACACATCCTCTACTAACATGGAAACTATATGGATGTTGGCCTATTTTTTCCCTGTTAACTATTAGTATATCAAGATCAGTAACATGCTTGGGTAAGTAGGATGCAATTGTAGATATATCTTGAGGAAAGCAAATAGTGTGGCCATTGTATTTAGGTTGCCCCCCTTGCATAGTTAACTTGGAGGATTGGGCTAACCCTTGCTATTAACATCTCCTCAACTTGGGACAAGATTTCTAAACACAGAGGTTGCTCACTAGGGTCCATGTTGTTCTAGTTTGAGAAGTGATGGTCATTCTTTTCAAATGTGCATCTATAGCAAGTAGTGATTCCATTGGACTATCTAGTTTTGATACCTGGATATCTTTCCATGCAAACCATGTATATTTAGACATTTTTGATAAGATATCTAACTTGGTACATAAGGCATTTCTAGCAATGAAATAGTCATGTGAAAAAGGTGGCAAAGGGCGTGTATCGATAGATGGGCTGGGTTGAGCTATATTTAGCATTTGAGGTGCAGTTGTTTGTTGGTGGGGCATGATATTAGGAGAAGAGAGTGTAGATGTAGAGGCTCCATCAACAAGAATCTAATAGGTTTCCCATCTACGTTTGTTAACTTGGTCTTTCCTTACATGGTATCTTGTACGTTGCATTTGATTTACTCGTGAACATTTTTCTTGCAATCTTGCATTTTATGCCTCCATAATAAGGAATGTTGAGGATAAAAGTAATTATTTTTTTGTGAGAGAAAATTACAAGAATATACAAACTATTTACATATAAAAACCCAAACATATAAAGAAAAGTATAGTTAATGTACATAATGTTGTTAAAAAAATAGGGACCGTTTTCATTTTTATAAGTGATTTCAATTGTATATATGAACTTACCATGTTCATTTTGACATAAAAGGAGAAGATATGCTAAGAAAAAAATATACAAACTTTACATATTATATATGTATGTATAAATATTTTAAAATGATAGACCATAAAATGGTGCAGTGCAATAATTTGGAACAGAAGAAGAAACAAAGACATCTAAAGAAATGGTCAATTAATGTGCATCATGATGTTTAAAAAGTAGGGACAGTGTTCATTTTTATAAGTGATTTCAACTGTATATGAGAAACACCACGTTCATTTAGACATAGAAGGAGAACATATGCTAAGAATAAACAATTTAAAATCATATAAAGAAATGGACATGCAATGTTTCTAATAACACAAAAAACAATAAATAGATATTTTATAAATAAATTCTTTAAATAATTAAAAAATAAATAAAGATTTAAAACTCAACATTATCAATTACATAATTAAATCATAATTAATAAATATTAGAAATAAAATCAGAATATTAATATTGTGATTTTTAAAAAGTAAAATCATAATTAATAAATATTTAAAAAATTAAAAAATAAAATGTAAAAGTTTGTAAAAAAAATAAAATTCTAATTTAAATTTTTATCTCTAAACATTTGTTAATATAAATAATAATTTCACTTTTCACTTTTTACATATTTCTAATTAACAAAAAAAAAAAAATCTTTTTTGAAATAATAAAAAATTAATAAATTTATTTCTATATCAGTTACATAAAATTAATATTTCAAACTAAAATATATAAATTGTTATATCGTAATAAAAAAGGAAACATAGTGAAACCCTATGCAGGCAAAATATTAGGAAATCCTACGTTGCAGTAGTAACGGCAAAAAACGAAAGGAAAAACATTGTAAAATGGGACGGGCCAAATAAATGAAATGAGAATAAGCAAATAAATAAAATCATTAATCTAGAGAGTTGTCTGACTTACTAGTTGGCAACTTTCTCATCATTGAATTTTATACCGTTTCATATTTTACAGCTTCTACATATTCCTGGAACTGTAAGATGCAAATGATTAGAATTAGATTTAGGGGTGGCTTCGCTCATCAATCTTCATTATATCCAAATCTAAGTCTTACAGTGATTAGATTCTCACCTTCTAGTTTACACCACTAAACACAATTTGCAAGTGGAAGAATAGCAATTACTATTTAAAAAATAATATTATGAGTGAATTTCACTATATACAGCTCCATGTATGACATATGCAGATTGCATATATGGACGCGTTTATGTGCAGCTTCACATATATAAAATCCTATAACGGCGTCTACCAAATTTATTAAGTATACTCACACTCGTAATCGTGACCTCCAAGAAAGTGACGAAGTTTAATCTGCTAAGTTTAAAAATCCACGGTTCACCTTTTACGAGAAGGCGTGCATAAGATTGAAAGTCTACCCATCGTTAGATATTTCGTGGCCGCTTTTTACTATTTTTCAGGCCTTCACCGCTTTTCACGCCGTCCGTTTTGACGTAAATCTTTTTGTCATAAATTTCGGCTTTCCCTCTATGAAACGAATCGGGCTAACTTTCACGATCGACGGCGTGCAGTTTGATCTGACTTGGTATTCTTGATATTCTAAACTAAACGCAGTTTCATGGCTGTTTAATTACTCTACTTTCGTAAAGCTTGTTTGAGATCTTTCTCCAACGCGTAAAAAATTCCTATAACGAATTATTTAATCCCACTATTCCTTGATTTGCTGGAAATAGAGAGTAAAATGGCACGGGGACTGATACGTACCATGAGCCCATAAGCAAAAACTTGAATTCCAGTGTTCCCAAGAGAAGCAACAACAAGCTCCAAGTTCCCCAGATGCCCACAAAGTATTCGTGTGACCATGCTCATCATATAGTTTATCATGTAAACTGCAACTGCAGGTGCAGCAAGGCGCCATAGAAGCTTCGATTCCAAAAACAAATGGATGTTAACTACAAGAATAATCTTCACAATCTATAATAATCTCTTCCCCAAAAATGAATTCAATCTTGTCTTTTCTCCAATACTGGGTCACATTGTTTAAATAAACTTTTCTACATTCAAGATTATTCTCACAACAAATGGCGCAGTGGCTAAGGCTTTACTCTTTTGCATGGGAGATCGGGGTCTAACTCTCACTTCCTCCGCTGGATAAGACAGGCTTTAAATAGCCTTTCAATCCACAATTTAATGTTTGGAATATGCATCGCTTAGTGGTAAGGCACATTAATTCTCTTCGAGAAGATTGTGGGTTCGAATCCCCCCAAATCTGCTCGATGACCAAATACGCCAACAAACTTCCACCCAATTTGTCCACGCGGCAGCTGCAGGTTAGTCCATGTGACAGCTAGTGGTTCTCCACATAGATCTTTTTATGCAACCATGTGGTGCCATGTGTCTACTTTAATTTTGCTACGTGTCAATTTCTCACATTGCAACATGTCATTTAGGCCACATCACGTGTCATGTCATCATGCCACGTGTCAATCTGTAAGTGTTCCACGTGTCAGTGAGCCGATGTTTTGTTTTCAACTTTCGAAGGCCATAACTTTTGCATACAATATCTGTTAGAGCCCGTTCAAAATGCATTGGAAAGCCCTTGATGAGCTCTATGGCATGAGACCTTTTCATCATTATTTGAAACCATCAATTTGGATTATTTGGGATAATCCTCCTGGATCAAACAAGGTGGGACATTCCTTGACATCAACATATTTGAAATGAATTTGCTTACATTATCAAATGAAGTAATGAATGAATCACAATAATTTAATCATGGTAATTCACTAAAAGGATGAAGATGATAGTGAAGTTGATTAGGAGAAAGGAGAAAATCCCACGAGTAGGAGGATTACAAAAATAGAATTCTTTAAAAACGATGAATGTAATGTTAAAGGCTTCTAAAAGAGGCTAAATGCATATCAAAATTAGGAGCAAGGGGCTATGAGTGGCATAAAGGAACTGGAATATAAGAGAAAAGCTTACACAAACATCATAATTTCCATGACTCAAGTATTGAATCACACAAATCATAGGGAATGATTTGAAAGTTGAAGAAGGAGAATTGTGTAGGTTCATGATATATTCAAAATCCAAGGAAAACAACTAGAAGGGACCTAAGGATTTCATTAATGTAAGAATGTATTACTCAATGAGAGAGTGTGTGTTAAAAACACTACAAAATTATTATCAAGGTATAAGCTATCATCATATGAAGAAAGCGATGTGAAGGATAAATATACATTGATTCAACATGTGATATAGAAGATTGATTATTATATATCGCATCATCATGTATTGATGAATATTCATTCAAAGCTCATGAACCTATGGAGATAAGATTATCATTCTTATAATATATACACTCATCATGTAAATTATATGGATAAATGCACTAAGCATATCTAATAACATAGTGTTTGTACTAGTTAAATCAATAAAAGAGATGAAATATATAACATGATTGAACAGTGACTCTATCAAAAACACATGCATATCTATAGCATAAAATCCATAAGTATATTAAGGATAAATATGTCATATGATATAAAAGATAGAAGCATGTCATAATCTAATATAAATGAATATAGAATAGACAAGGAGTAAACACTAATAGTTGGCATAATGATAAGATAATCTAGGGTGAGATAAAAGATAAATTATAATGTATTCAAAAGCCCTAAGGCAAAGATATGTATATAAACATTCAACCTTCAAAAAATATAGTCTGGATGATAAATTAGAGTTATATCATATTTAAAAACCCCGATGATGAAAATAAACTCTATAAGAAAACTAGGTCATCTAAAATTAGTATCTAGCTTTACCAATATGTAATGGAAAATTAATTTTCCTAAAGTTAAGTCTAGCCTAATCCAACATCATGGATACACAAAAGTACAATTAATCTAGGCTAATTAATTGTATATTTTGTGGGTTAATGTTTTATGATTATTTTCAATAATTAAATGTAAAAATGTCAATAGAAATAATGGTACTTAGCTTTACAACTGAGGAAGGAGTGGTTCAAATGAATTCTATAAAACCTATAATATTTTGAGATCTAGACGAAGGAACCTTGGTCCCATATTGACTTTGAGATCATAATAATATATTTATTTATGATGTCAAGTTTTAGGATTAGGGTTGATTTCACAACTATAGATCTATTATTTACCTATATACTTGATCTACTCGTCTATAAATCTAGATTCTCTTCACTTTGACTAATTCATATAATAAAAACATGTATTCAATGAATCTAGAAACAATCTTAATATTATATCACATAAACTGTAGAAAACTCATACTAACAAAAAAAAACATGTATTCTCTTCACTTTAAGATTACTTATGTATTCATATAATAAAAACATGTATACAATGAATCTAGAAATAATCTTAATATTACATCACATAAATTGTAGAAAACTCATACTAACAAATATACTAATATAGACATACCACTAAATAAAACACAATATAGACACAAATTTGACCATTATAAACATATTAGACAATACACTAAAGTTGGATTTTTCCTTTATTTGTCAAAGTAAAATAAACTGCAGTGAAAAGAATCGAAGTATTTATCTTTAATAGAAAACAAGAAACGAATCACTTATTTAAAATAATTTTGGCATTATTCTCCTTGCTTAGCTTTTACTAGAAAGGTATTCCTTAAAGCATGGATTTAAAGTGGGTTTGTTGAAAATGACGATAAATACCTACTGTCTTGTGACGGAGAATGATTAAAAAAAGTGGCATTTCACGCGATGCAGAGCACGGGGGGTTTTCAATCAATACTCGAGAAGGAAAGGGTATTATATTTAATATTTAATAGATTAGATGCAATACAACTATAAAATCTTGATGTTTCACATGGCTTTGCTTTTGCCTTGTGATGTTATTGTTTATTCTTTCACTCACTTTATTGTTTATTGTTTATAATCTTTTAAACCTAAAAAATCTAACTTACTTTATCGTTGATTGTTTATGATCATTAAGATTTAAACTTAAAAAATCTTACTCACTTTATTATTTTTTGAATTTACTTAGTTACCTGATGACTTCTAGTTTAGTTCAAAACATTTTATATTGTTGATATAGCCATGGGATAGAGACCACTACCACTAGTAGTATATTAGGTATTTCTTGTATTATTTATGAGTTAATGATTGTGTGATTATGGATTAAGTGATATTAAAGAAGACATTTTCTTGTGTTTAGGCGGTTGCTAGCAATTTTGTGTAGTTATTTTCTAATTTCTTAAAGTGTATGCTTTTGTGGTTTATAAGGTCTAGTTATTGAAAATGTCGGAAATAGCAGATTTGTGAAGTTGGAAGAGGAAAACCAACTCATTCAAAAGTAGAACAAAGGATTGAAAAGGTTGGTCTAAATCTTACAAGAATAAAATGGTGAATTGTAAGGTTAGTTAGAGCAGTATGTGCATGGAAATGTGGAGTCAAAAGAGAGCTATTTTTTCTTAAAATCAACAAAAACTGATATTGGATGAGAAATTCAAGATATTTATATTTAAAATTTAAGATATGAGAAGACACAATTATTAGTGTTCAAAATTGAACTTTTAAAACATATATCTTAATTTAAATTGCCATATATTAAGAAGGTCAAAAAGGGGGAACACACAAAGTAGTTTTATTTTTGTAAAAATGGTATAAAATAGTGTTAGGCGTACTCCTTCTAAAATGTTGACTTTTTAAAAATATTTTACAAATCTCTCTAGTGGAAAGTTAATTAACATCACATAGCTTATGCTATATTTTTTAAGCTAATTTTTAATAAATGTGATTTGTTTACAAATTTGGAAAGTGGACAAGTGCAAATTAGAGCATGACACCCCCTTAATTTTGAGGAAACTAATTGAAAATCAATATTTTTTTAATATCTATAGAATGAAGTATAGAATGTAAAAATGTGATTTGTTTCAAATTTAGATGAGTGGATAAAAAATGTCACAAAAAATAATATGTATGTTTTTGGTAAAAAATGAAAGCACTAGAAAAATAAATTGAAGATCAAAACCTTAATGTATTTGAATTGTAAAAAAAAAAATATGGTTAGAAAAGTAAGAAAATGCTTAACATCATTATGACATTTTTTAGAATAATTTCTTAAAATGTATATACATAATTATGAAGAGCACACTTGATATTCGCTTGATATTCACTTCCAATGTAGACCCTTTAGATTAGATTGCCAAGGAAAAAAGATATAATTTTCAAAGAAAAGTACAATGCACACATGTTATGAAATGCTTATAAAACACATGTATTATAACACACTCATTTTGATGCACATAAAAAATAGAAGAATGATGTACAAAAAGGAGAAATCTATAATTTTGAATTCACATACTTTGTTCTTCCATGTGTTCTATATATTCTATGGCATAAAATTATAATTTCTATTATTTTGAAGAATTATAATTATTGTTTGACAAAGCTAACTATTTTTGTCTTATGTATTGCTACAGAGGATTATAATTACATATATTTTATTTGAATTTATTATTAACAACCATTATTTTTATTATTTTGAAAAATTTGAATAATTGTTTAACAAAAATAACTATATTTTTATCTTGCATTAGTATATGGGTGATCCCACAATAGTGGTTTACAATTTTTGGCCAAACTGGACACTGAAATTATTATTTTTAACTAAATCTTCACATTCGGGCAGCTATAGCGGCTAAACCATGAAAAATTTGAAGATAATGCAAACTAGAGTCTCATCACATTTTTTCTGTAGATTCTAAAATATATTTTTTTCAAAATTTTTGGAATCATTTTACACTTCTTTTTCCATCTCCCACGAAAACTGGTTTTTTTCAAAAAACAACATTTTTAAAAAGTGACACAAACCGTATAACGCATAACTTTTTTTCCATGAAGGATAAAATTCTAATTCTTTCGAATTTAGATTCGTAACTCCGATATCTAGTGCTTCCACTTGGTTAGAAATTTTTTATTGAATATTTTTTCTTTAATCAAGTTTGAAGTCAAACCAATTACAATTCGACATAACGACCATATAAGCATAACTTTTTGTATATATCGAAATTCAATTTTTTTTGGTTGGATCAAGGACTTCAATATCTGGTGCACTAATATTTTTCAAATTTTTTTTTTGATAATCTGCTATTTTTCCACATGTGCAGAACATAGACCTTCATTTTCGATGAAAAACCTATGTTTAATAAAACTAAAAAAACAAATACATAATAAAACCAAAACATATTAAGATTATATTCGTTGGATAGCTTGTTTCGAGGACTACCTGATTCCAATTGGGTTTGTGAAGATTCCTCCATTTTCATCATCAACCCGAGCTCCGAAGTGCCAAAATTCAAGGTTTTTTGGTGTCTTAGAGGAGGGATGAGGAATAAGGGGGGTTCGGATGAACCCCCAGGGGTTCGAGCAAACCCCTAGGGGTTCGCTCGAACCAGGCTTCATTCGAACCCTGGTTCATTCGAACCCCCCTTTTATAAGGGCTTTTGTTTTCATTTTTGGCAGGAAAGCATTAAAAGGGTTCACCCGAACCCAGGTTCTAGCGAACCCCTAATGGGTTCGGTCGAACTAGTATGTTCGTACGAACCCCTAAAATCAATATTTTTGCCATGCATTCGTTTTCTGTGAGTTTTCCTTCCTCACTTCAATTGTAAACCACTATTGTGGCTTCACCCATATAACATTCTAATTACTTGTTTTCATCTAAATTTAATTTTATCAATCATTTATTTTATTTGTTTAAAAAATTATGTAAAAAAAAAAAATTTAACTCTAAAATTGAAGGTATACCATTGTTGCCAAATCTCCAAGTATTCACTAGAGCCACAAAATATAAAAATTTAAAGAAATAATGATAATAAATAATTTAAAAATGTAATTAAGAAAATGAAACCTAAAGTTGAAGGTATGCCATATTTTTCATCTAAATTTGGTAAATTTGGTATTGTAGTATATCTTCAAATATTAATTGAATAAATAAATAATTATAATGCAATTTCAAATATAAATTAAGATGTTACAAAAATTCATCAACCTATTAAAAATATACAAAATTTATCAAATTATGATGAACAAAACTTATCTAGTGAATCAAGTTTTCCATTGAAATTATTGCCTTGAATTTTGCATGAAAAACTTTTTTGTCACAAGGGTATGTGCAGGATCATGATGGGTCAAAAAGTGGCGATATGATGGGTATGTGTAGGGTATGTGGCTAACGATTTTTTTTATACGCAAAATTAATGAAACAAAAAGGGCTTTTAAAGGAGAATTTCAGCTTTCCACCAATATAAATTATGCTTTACTTTGAATTTAATAAATAATTATTATTCATTTTCTATTTAAATTATGACTAAAGCCCTAATTGATAGGCTAATTGAAAAACATTTATAGCTTTCAAACGGTATCATATTTTTTGAATTTGAAACATGTGTCACATTCTATGCTTCGCATATTATAAGATTAAAAAAAAAAAGAATTTCATGAAGTTTTGACCAAGTTAAGATGGTCAGACATACAAGTTTTTATATTTTTTAAAAGTTGTAATAAAAAATTCATAATTAATTATTTACTTGGAAAAAAAATACAAAAAAATATGCATCACATCGAGACATGAGTCCTATACTTATATCTAAAATCTTATAAAAAATTATTATCATTTTATTGTGGTTAGGGTGGTTAGACATACACCTACTTATTTTTTCCCTAAAATTTAAGTACTACTGCATTGAAATTTCAATTTTTCACCAAATAGATTTATTTTTTTATTAAATAAACCTATTAGTTTAGAAACTAAATTAAATTTCCTATAGATTCTATTCTTACATATTTTTGAAATAATATAGATAACTTACTCAAATTTTTATGTCAAGTTGCCTAATTCTAATTTTTTTTGAATTTTTTGCCACTTAAGGGCCTATTTTTTCCATGATGATCTTGCACATACCCACAACCTATTTTTGGACCAAGTTATATATGCTTTATTTTGTGATGTGCTTTAAAATATGACATCAAAAACTATTTTTGTAAGAACATTTAAATATTATGATTGATCTACTTTATTACTTAAAAAGAAAGATATTCAAGTTAGATATAGTTTTAAAAGATGAATAAGAAAATTCATTATCATGAGATGATGAATTATTTATCTTATTTTTTGAGATAATATGATTAACGAACTAACTATCTTGTTGGTTTAATGAGATGATGTAGGAGAAATTTTTCCCTGGGTCCTAGTCAAGGAAGGAGAGCATCACCAAACAGGGGAGAAAACCTAGAAGAATCATATGCACACCATGATCTTGAGAAATATCTCTCACACACAAGTTGATGTTTTGTTTCTTTTTTCTAGTTTAGATAATTCCTTTGAGTTATAAGTAAAATAATTATTGTGTTGCTAAGTGTTGTATATTTTTCCTCTCTTATTTTTTTACCATGATCAATTATTTTGATTGTTGCCTCAGGTGTTTCATCAACAATATGTGGGTGACTTTAGAATAGTGGTTTACAATTTATATGAGGAAGGAAATTTCATTTTTTTCCTTTTCCTCAAACTCAAGGGGTTCGGTCGAACCATATGGTTTGACCGAACCCCTGGTTCGCCCGAACCCCAAACCCTAAATTAAAAAAAAAAACATATTTAAATGGGTTCGGTCGAACTTGGGTTCAACCGAACCCCTTTACATATGACAAAAAGACCAAAAGCTCTCATTTCGACTGTCACTTTCTAAAATTACCATTGCTTTCCCTGCATGTAGCGAACTAAGACCGTGACGGTGAGCGAACTGATTTCTTCTTTCTGGTGAACACAACTTCAACTTGGTCTCTCCAAACTTCATCAACCTGACTTCCATAACGAGCACCAGGTATTTGAAATTCGAATCTTTTAGAGTTTAAAATGCATTGATATGTTAAATTTCAAAACCCTAGATGCAATTTTTTTCAAATTTGTTGAATTCAAATTGGATTTGTTTGGAAGTTTTTAAAATGTTTTCAAATTTGTTGAATTCAAATTGGATTTGCTTCCCCATTTTGCATACATTTTTATGTTCTATGTGTAAATGAAATATGCCTTCCCATTTCAACAATCAAAGCTATGGATAGCCTGCTCCTAAATGGAAAGACCAAGTGAAGCATATATAAGAACTTAATAGCATATGGAAACAAACAATATAAAGTTATGAAGTTCAAATAGAACCACAAATTGTATCATTTGTAACATTAAAAATGTCCATATTAACCTATCAAGAGATAAATATGCAAAATAGATTTAATTTTAGTTACAAGAAAAATGTATAAATTATAAATTTATAACATAATTATGTACATGGGAAAATCCTCTTTGAAGAAAAATCCCACAACCAAAAAAATGAGCCAATTATATTATTTAGCATGATGATACCTATAAAATCATTATGTTTTCTCCATCTAACCTTATAGTGTAACTTCTCCTTCCATTACCATGTCATTACCTTTCTAGACCTTCCCCTCTTTATACATTCTCCTTTTTATCCTACACTACTCTTACCACTAATATATCCCTATACCTTGGATATACTATTGAAGAAATTTAACTTTCAATATCGCAAAAATTAGATCCATATTTTTAAACATAAAATGTGTATAATAAAGTACAATCCATGCTTCATAATTCAAATTCACTAATATCTATGGAATGAACTTAGGTTCATTGTACAATAAGATAATCATATAGCCATAATTAGTTGTCAAGATAATGGTAAAGTTTTCAATAGCCATATTTATCCTTCCACATACCACCATTAGACATACATATAAGATTCATTAGGAAAAGTGGATGTGTGGATATGTGGATATGTGTCAAAAAAATGCTTTGATAAGATGTGTGTAAGGAAAAAATGGAGTTCAAGTGTTTGATTTATGTCTATATCATAGGTCATAAACTCTAGGGGAATTATTACCACTTTGCACAATATTGCACCATATACATACATATATATATATATATATATATATATTCAAAATGAGGCAAAAAATACAATAGGAATAATATGGATATGCAAATTTTATCATTACATTTTTTTCCACTTTAAGATGAATGTGAAGATTTTAAAATAATCGTGCATCTCAATTTAGACATCAAAAAACATGAAAAAGTGGTTTGTTGTCTTGTGCACAACACATCCTTTTTCTTTTGAGAAAATTATCTATCACTTTGTAAAATCCTTGCTATGTTGAGATTATTTATTTTTTTCCCTCCATATTTGTAGTCCTTTTTATTTCTAGAAATATAATTTATGACATTTTTTCTTAATAAACAACATATGAATAAATTTTACATGGTTGTAAATTTTACACATGGTTGTATGCAATCTCATATATATATTACGTATGGTTGTGATTACAATGTTTATATTGTGTTTAGATTTGGTTTTATATTATCCTTCCAAAAAAAGTTTGATGTTTATAATATTTTGATTTACCTTTGGATTTTGTAGACACTAAATCCCACATACACTCATATCCATACCATGGTCCCCACCCGAACACCTAACATCCACTTACTAACAAAATTCATGATACCTTAATTCCTACACTTTATCAAAATCAAATTAATTTTTCTTTTCAGACCTAAAACGATCAAGGCCTAAACTAATTAAAATATTTATTTTAAAAATTTCCATAGTAAAGTACAAAATAGAGAAGGGCATGTCAACCCACAAATCATGAAGGTGTAGGGACAAAACCAAGAGACCCATCAAATAGGATTGTAGCAATCATATATAGACAAAATTGATTAAGAAAACCTACCATAAATGAAAAAAAACTAAAAAGAAGACATATATTACATATTTTTTTAGTGCCCATATATTACATATATATAGCAAAAACTAGCAGAGGGTGAGGGACATGAGTGAGGAGAAACAACATTTCCTTATGTGCCTCCATTGTTTCTCAATACAATAGAGCACCCAATTCTATTTTATGTCCATTGATTGTATTTTCCACTAAAGATTCATCCCATTCTTGCAAGGTTCATTTCAAAGAAATTCAAACACAAAGGAAACTAGAGTTTTCCTTTAAAACTTTGTGTCTAAGAAAACACCCAACAAAATATTTTTCATTATGTAAGTCATCATCCTGAATGGAATTGTTTAGGGAATGGTCCAAAAAGAACTTATAAAACATAATCCACTACAAACTAAGCAACTAAACCATAATTTTGAAGAAGATCCATAGCATTAAACAAAAATAAAGACACTACCTAAGAGAGAGACATTAACTAGAGAGTTTCATATAGAATTTGGTCACCTACAGTCACCCAAATTACTAACTCCACACGCCAACAATCAATCTTGAAAATTTTCTTCAGCATTTTGAAAAAAAAGTCTCAAACTCTAAATGTACTCCCTTTTTGGGATGGGATGAATGCTTTCCTATTGATCAAATCGGCCTCCATTGTTACTCGAGTAGAATAAATTAACCAAATATTTAAATGAATCATTCTCTCACAAATATTGAAATAAATTAAAATAAATCCAAGTAAATCTATTATTCCTAGATAATTCAATGAAAATGATGATAAATTAGTTTATATATCAATCAAATTATTTAACATATTTAATCAAATTAGATAAAAATTGAAAATAATTCAATCAATTCATTGATCAAAATAATTAAGAAATCTCATTAAATAAATAAATTAGTTAATTAGGTAATAATAGTAGCCACATTTTAATTGGGTTTTAAACTCATGATACATGATCAAATCCTAGCAATTTATCCATCATATAAAAAATCTATAAATTGAGATCAAATCCATCACTTTATCGTCTCAATTTTGAGCAAGTATATTTTATCTAGTTGGGCAATAAATGTTATCATTTGCAAGATATATCCATTTGTCAATATGTATTTCATTATAATTTTAGTTCATTTTTTGTGTACTTCATCTTTTCACTCTATTAGAGGTGATTTTTTAATTCAATTTGAAGTCTACATTTATTTTCCTCAATGTCTCATTTATTTAAATTCAATGCTTACAAATTGACATGCTTGGTGGGATGCAAACCCACAAATGCTCATTTGATTCTTGCATTAAGAAAAGAGAATTTCATTATTTTTAATGTTTTATTGGAATGATGTTTGAGATTCACGAGCTTATTTTCTAAGGAGTTGAGTGGTTGGTCTATTTCTCTCTAATTTAGTTCCCAATACAAGAAATACAAGAAATATAACTATATATCATGCACATCATCAACATACACATAAAATATCACACCCATCATCAACACAACTACAAGAAATGATCCATACCTATGAGCATCCAAATATAAGAAATATAACTATATATCATGCACATCATCAACATACACATAAAATATCACACCCATCATCAACACAACTAATAGTTCCCATATAATATTATCTATGTTCTCATACAAATGTGTCTTCAAATACATCAAAGCACGAGCATGAGTAAATCCACTCTGTAGAGCATACACACAACTAAAAAGGTGCCCCTAAGGTATTTGTCTCCTATATCTATCCTCTTCACCTATCCTTCTCTATGGATATGTTCCACTCATATCTACCACCCTGAGGTGATCCATGTCTCAATCCTTGTCAAGGTCACTCCTCTCTACCTATATCCTTTCTCAATGAGCTAGATCTATCACTACTACTCCCCAAAACACCTACATTTAAATATTAAAAAAATGTTTAATAAATCATACAACATTGATTAAAACTAACTAAACTCTAATGATATTAAATCTATTTTCCTCCAACATTACAAAAAAAAAATTAATTGATCTAGTTGAAGGAGATCCACGTCAAGATATAGTGAAAAATTTTGGGCATAACAATTATATA
>VDFB02000015.1:101728198-101745297 GCA_007258455.2 Sequoia sempervirens | reverse complement strand
AACAGTAATAACCCTTATTTAAACATAAAAAAAATAAATAAAAAACAAAACTTCAATTTGGTAATTTCGTCCGTACGGCGGCGAGGTTTTTTAAAAACAACAACAAATAACCAATTAAATCACATTTACATTGTTTTTCACAATACAATTTATATATGAAATTCAATATATATATATATATATACTTATATATATTAAAATTTCAATGGGGTTTTTGTTTTAACAGAGAAGTAATAATATTAAACTGTACTGGGGAAATTAAAAGAAAAAACAAATTTCCTTGGGGTTTTCAAATGAAATCACGCACATAATTTTTTTTTTAACAGAAGCTTTCCTGAAGCCATCAAGAATTCCCACAGCAAATATCTACAGAAGCTTTCTTTTCCAAAACCAAATAAAATAAATACAAGAGGATTACCTGATTTCCTTTGCTTACTGGTGAAGAAATCCTTGTAGCCTCTATTGCCTGTAGCTACCAAATCCTCCCCGAGAACCAATTCCAAAACAAACCAAAGCCAAAGATCTTCCACAAATTTGCAACAGAAGCATTTACCAAAATTTTTTACAGAGCCAAAACCAATTTCTCGTGAATGAAAAAGACATCCTCTGTGAAATTTTGCAAATCCAATATTACCTCCGTGAAATTTCTCAACAACCTCATTAAAGCACTGGCACACTTGTTGAGAAGTGGTTACCAAAATATCTTCTCCACTTCTCAGCAATTTGCCAATTCAAATTTTGCATGCCAATTTTATTTAATTTAAATTTTACAACCACTATACAAAACTCATGCATATATTTTAATTTAAATTTACAATTTTGCATAATTTATTTAATTTTCAAATATAACTATTTACTCACTTAATATTTTAATTTAACTAATTAATTTATTTAATTAAATAAGTTTGATCTTTTATAATCAAACCATTTAACCAAATAAGCTAATTAATTAATTTAAATAATCAAGCAAGTAATTTCTTTAACATTTAAAATTAATTTAAATAACAATAATTTAAAACACAATATTCCAACATTAAAAATTAACCAATATTTAATTTTCAACAATTTATTCAACAGAAATACAAGACAAACCTATGACTCAGAACTACAACAAACAAAGGACTAAGACCGGGGTTAAAGACTAGACTAGGGTTAACCAGACTACTATCTCTCGATCAATGTTTCCGTTGAGTCTTGACATGCTCAGACCTGATTACACAGGTGGAGTCGGTGTCATGTACCTACAAATCCTGCAACCAAGCAAATAACATGCATACATATATATAAAATAAAGCATTAAATAGACACACCGTGTGAAGAAAATCACAGATATCGCAGGGCACTCGCAAGCGAGTGATGCGATTCCGTTCTCCACACCAATACACTTCACAACAAACTGACGAAAAAGAATAACTGTTAGTCCATCATAACATGTACATAGCAATGATCAATTGAAAGTAAACATCTACACTAAATCATATCATGTCTGAAATCAATAATCATCAAACAAGTATCATCATGTCACAGAATAATCCACCATCGCTCAAAACCAGCGATTAAAATATCCAACAAAACATCATAGGTCTAATAGTATAAAAACATAACAACAAGAAGCATAAGCATAAACCGAGGGGTACTACATCCTCCCCCCCTAGGATCAGGCTTGCTCCTGAAAGCCTGCGAACAGATAGGGATAAAGTTCCCTCATGCGTGTCGCATCCTCCCAGGTAGCCAAAGCCTCATAACTAGGATCTCACTGGACCCTCACCTGATCAACGTCTCGACCCCTGAGACCGAGCGTCCAGCACTGTAGAATGGCCATGGGCTCCAAAGCCAGCTGCCCGTCCTCTACCTGTAACGCATTCCAATCAAGTACATGAGATATGTCGGGATGATATGGCCTAAGAACTGATACATGAAAAACATCATGAATACGATACAAACTGGGTGGTAAGGCGAGTCGATACGCCACGGGACCAATTCTCTCTAAGATCTCGAATGGTCCAACGAAATGAGGCGCAAGCTTAGAGCCTTTTCCATAACAGATTAGACTCTTTCGCGGTCGCACTCGAAGAAACACTCTATCACCAACATCAAACTATCGGTCTATCCTATGCGCATCGGCATATTTCTTTTGCCTATCTTGAGCTGCAATCAAATGCTCTCTAATACGGTCAACCTGTTGCTCCATATCAAGAAAGCATCTCAGGTCCAAGTAACACTCTATCCTCAAGTCGATCCCAACTTAGTGGAGTTCGACAAGGACGACCGTATAATTCCTAAAATGGTGGCATACCTATGGAACTCTGATATCCGTTGTTGTAAGCGAATTCTACTAAGTACAAGTAATCCTCCCAACGTGATTGTTGGTCCATTATGTACATCCTAAGCATATCCTCTAATATTTGGTTAACTCTTTCAGTTTGTCCATCGGTTTGAGGATGATACGCGGAACTAAAGTTCAACTGTGTACCTAAAGCACATTGTAACGAAGTCCATAGGGCTGAAGTAAATACAGGATCTCTATCCGATATAATCCTACGAGGAATCCCATGTAATCTAACGATATCCTCCATGAATATCCTAGCTACAGATGAAGCATTATATGATGATCGTACAGGTGAAAAGTGAGCTACTTAAGTCAATCGGTCAACAGTTACCATAATGGCATCATGTCGACGTGATGACGTAGGTAACCCAACAATAAAGTCAACGGATATAATATCCCATTTCCATTCGGGAATGAGATGTGGCTGCAATAATCTTGCAGGATGATGATGCTCAGCTTTAACTCGTTGGCATTCAAGACATCTCGATACGTAGTCAGCAATATCACGTTTCATACTAGGCCAGAAATACAATTGCCGAAGATCGGTATGCATTTTCTTGACTCCTGGATGAGCTGAATATGGAGCTCGATGAGCTTCAATCATGATTAATGTACGAAGAATCTCAACATGTGGTACATATATACGACCTAAGTGCTATAGTATACCATCCAATTCTAAGACATAACCTGCAAATCGACCTTCTAAAGGTCTACCCGATTCAATTTCTGACTTCACTTCCTGATATAATCTATCAGTAGGAAGTGCAGCTAATATTTGACCTCTCAAATCTACTTCAAGAGTAGTAGCAGAGATCTCATGTCGACGTCGACTAAGAGCATCAGCCACTACGTTCTCCTTGCCTTGAACATATTTTACTTCAAAATCGTACTCACACAAGAACTCCATCCACCGTCGTTGCCTAGCATTCAAGTTAGGTTGCGTAAAGATATATTGCAAACTACGGTGATCAGTATGAAGTTCAAAATGATGACCTACAAGAAAATGTCTCCATCGAACTAATGCATGCACAACTATAGCTAGTTCTAGGTCATGAGTAGGATAGTTTAATTCGTGATCTTTGAGTTTGCGAGACTCATAAGCAATCACACGCCCATCTTGCATCAATACTGCTCCCAAACCCTCTAAGGATGCATCCGTGCATACCACGAAATCCTTAGTAGGATCAGGAACAATGAGTATAGGCGCATTAGTTAACTTTTCTTTAAGAGTCTGAAAGGCTAACTGACACTGCTCTATCCAAACAAACTTCTTCCCTTTCCTCTGAAGAGAAGTAATAGGATGACCGATCCTAGAAAATCCCTCTACAAACCACCTATAATAGCCAACTAGACCCATAAAACTACGAACTTCACCTACATTAGTAGGTGCAGGCCAATCTACAATTGCTTGGATCTTTGAAAGATCCACAGCAATACCTTTTCCAGATATCACATGTCCAAGGTATTTTATTTCAGGTTGAAAGAAGTCACACTTCTTCAGGTTTGCGTACAATTGATTTTCCCTTAAACATTGCAAAACCTGCCTCAAATGTTCTTCATGTTCCTTCATGTTCCTCGAATAGACTAAAATATCATCGAGAAATACCAGGACAAAGCGATCAAGGTACGTAGGAAAAACACCATTCATTAAACTCATGAATACCGATGGTGCATTCATTAATCCAAATGGTACTACTGTGAATTCGTAGTGCCCATAACGAGTTCGAAAAGCAGTTTTA
This sequence comes from Sequoia sempervirens, assembly GCA_007258455.2. Taxonomy (NCBI): domain Eukaryota; kingdom Viridiplantae; phylum Streptophyta; class Pinopsida; order Cupressales; family Cupressaceae; genus Sequoia; species Sequoia sempervirens. The sequence goes on along the minus strand of VDFB02000015.1, from coordinate 101,741,229 downwards.
TGGATGTCTGCTTCAGCTATACGCAATTGATGATAACCAGATTTCAAATCAATTTTAGAGAACACATTAGCTCCCTTAATCTGATAAAAAAGATCATCGATTCTAGGCAAAGGATAACGATTCTTAATCGTAACCTTGTTCAATTGACGATAATCAATGCACAGCCTAAGAGATCCATCCTTCTTCTTTACGAAGATGACAGGTGCTCCCCAAGGGGAAACACTTGGATGAATGAAACACTTTTCTAAAAGTTCCTCTAACTGAATACAAAGTTCCTCTAACTCCTATGTCGTCATTCTATAAGGAGCCCTAGATATAGGTTCAGCTCCAGGAACTAGGTCAACTCTAAAGTCGATATCCCTCTTCGGTGGCATTCCGGGAATGTCATCGGGAAATACATCCACGAATTCCCTAAGAATAGGATGATCATCAAGAGATACCTCTCGACTCTCACCCTCTTCCAAATCAGTAACTGTTGTTGCAAACAGTTGACATCCCTGACGAAGACATCTCTTTAATTGCATAGCAGATATCATCCGCAAAGAGATAGGTCTGTGAATACCTACGATTTCCACTTTCGCACCTAAATCATTAATGCAACTAACTGTCTTAAGTCGACAGTCAATTACAACATGATAAGATGCTAACCAATCCATACTGAGTATTACTGTAATGATACGATCTAAAGTGTAACATATAAAATATACTAAAGTAGTTAGCGGTACCTTGTTTTAGAAGTTCTGGTATATACTAAGTTTTCTCTTTGCTACTTTTCCTTACAGTGAATTCAACTTGCCACTTACCACCTTGCTTTACAGCCACAAGACCACAATGGTCAACAATGGTCGGTGAAATAAAGGAGTCATTGGCTCCAGAATCAAAAAGTATAGAAACACTAACACCATGTAACTTACCTGAAGTCTCAACCATTGATACGGTGTCGGATTGAGTCATTAACCCTTGCATATCTCATTATGTGCTGGATCACGCATCTCGGCCTTAGGCTCTCACGTAGGTCAAGTCCATAACGATGGAACCTCTCGCCGGACAACGCGCCTAGCTATGTCCTGCGTCACGGAGCCAACAGCTTTATCGCGAATCTCGCCTGCCGAAGGTACATTAGATTGCTGATATACCCCTCTTGACGGTAGGCTGAGCACTTCTGCCCTTGAGGCTAATCTGCCTATTAGCTTGTTGTGCCACCGATTCGGCACTCTGTTTGAGGACTATTTTGTTGTTGTGGTTGAGGGTTATTGTTCTTTGAGTGTTCTTTGTTGTTGTTGCTGCCCACCCTTTGTGGGTGTCTGTTGGTTCTTAGAAGAACCACCTATCTGTGCCTGTCCACCCCGTGGACTAAAACCTGCTGCAGGAGCACTCCCAATCTGCACTCATGTGTGCCCACCTAAAGCCATAATAAGGTTCTCCTCAACTACACGAGCCTTCTCCACCGCGACTTCCATAGTCTTTGGCTCAAAGACTCAGACATCACCACTGATGCGGGCATTCAGACCCCTAATAAAGTGTTGTACTAGCATAGGCTCATCATCGCCAATACTAGCATACTGCTTGAGTTCGTAGAACCTACATTCGTATTGCTCTACAGAAAGAGCTAACTGATGTAGATCATGGAACTCATCAGCCCTACGCTACCTCCAATGTTCTGAATGGAACCGAGCTTTGAACCTCTCGAGAAACATCTCCCAAGACACAGAACCAATATCCAAATGGAGCTTCTGCTCCTCTAGGCGCCACCAAGTAGAGGCGAATCCTCTCAGGTGCATAATAGCGCATCTGGCACGGGTATTGCTACCGTAAGGGTGCATGGCGAAGCATCTACCCAAATCTAGTAGCCAGGTCTCTGCCTCTAAGCCTCCTCCTAAACCATCAAAGGTAGGAGGGCGTGCTCTCAGTAAATCCCTCATATGACCTGCAATGATAGCATCCTGATGTGCTATGTCCTCTACTCTCCTAGGCGATCTGTCCCTCTCTCTGACAACCTCCTGTTCATCTACCTGTCTAGGTCCAAGATGAGCTAGGACCTCCTCTAGTAATGGACGTATCTAAGAACCCTCTACTGCTGACTGTACGGGATTCTGTCCCTCATCTCTCTGACCCATATGTTCTACCTGATCACTGTGGTGAGGGCTAGGAGGGGGAGTAACCTGAGGGATTGGCCCTCGGCCTCCACCTCGACCTCTACCACGACCTCTTCCTCCTCGCCTAGGCATGTTCCTACACATAACAATAACGAGTCTTAGATACTATTCAACCAAGGCTAACAGTTGCGACACTACGTACTAGGTCAACCTAATGGGCTCGTAATTACCCAGAGCGTCCAGTGTTTGTAACCTTGGCTCTGATACCAATCTGTAATGCCCCGACTTAATAACCTAAGAATGTTGCAATAATGTATAAAGGTGTAATAATTTTTTATTTTTTTAAAGTTTAATTATTAAGTTAATTAATTGCATACATTCGTTAAGTTACTAAACGATTCACTACTTTGAGTTTTCCATAAGTGACTGAAGTATTTCGCATTGCACATATTAATTCATAACATAAAACATTTAAAGTAAATATTGCATTTCTTTTGATTGCCATTCATAATAACATAAAGTACATACATGTTTTTCCATACATTGCATTTGATAATTATACAATACTCATCCATCTGATGAGGTAGTTCAATAATGATTACAATTACAATTACATTGTTCACCTCTTCTACAATTGAGGGATGTTTTCAAATACAAGTTTACATTATACAATGATGAAATAAACATAAGTTTCCATGTGCGAGCTCTCCATCCATGAAGCTCTAGATACCATGATCAAACTGGGGACCCAACGGAGTATGGTGCACATTCCACCCAACCATGTGGTACTCGTAGGTCCACCCCCCATGCTAGGAGATAGTAATAAGGTTACCTAGACCTAGTCTACTAACCCTAGACACTAGTACAAACAATCTATTGGTTACATTGCTTCCAGATTCTTGACAATTGATTATACCACAAATATAGGGCTAACTGTTATTCTAGGTGGAGTTTCATCACAACGATGCAAAGGTTACCCTGGTGTTTCTTCCTAGGTTCCAGCCCCCAATCCTTGGGTTACCCTGGTAACCTCTTACGAAACCCGGCCCCTATTGCATACTATTGTGGAATTGAATGTCTCTTGAAGAAACGAGACACCGATTTGCCATTCCAGGCCTTCTCATCTTATACTCATGACTGAAGAAGCTCAAGAGTCATAAGAGAGGCATTTAAATCTTGTTAAGTGTTTTAATCTATCTACTGTGTTCTTTAGTTTTCACTGACTTACTAACTATTTGCAAGTTACCCTCACACCACTTTGTGTGTTGGCCCTTACAAATAGCCACTCCCCTAAACATAACATGGAAATCTATGTTCTCTAACTAAGGTTTATAAGGTGTACATACAACCGAAATCCATATAAAAGATCAATCACGTTAAAATGAACATCAATCACTGTTTATAACAAAGGTATCATACCACCATACAAGGTCATGTACACATCCTTAGTTAACACCAGAATTCAACTTAACAATCACATTTCCCCCATTTAACAATTTGGTCTGGAAGACTTGATCATTAGAGACTTTCCCATTTGCCCAATCACAAAATTAAAACAATTTAAAGCATATTCTTGTCTATCATTTGGATATACTAAATCCATATGTATGAGTTTGAATACAGCATAAAAAAAAAATGTTTAAATAAAAGATCAATTTGAGAACAATAAATGTAATTGTTTCTTTTATTTCACTTTTCTAATTTCCACAAATTTGCATATGATAATTTTTAAAACTTTCACAATTTCAATTTTTTTTTTCAAATTTAAAAATATCCAAATTATTTTTCTAATTTAATAATTGCACATACTTAACAAATATCTATATATAAACATATCATCATATGTAAATATATAAATATTACTATAAAAATACCATACTTAATTCCAACAAATACATTTATAAATATATTCATATATATATATATATATATATATATATATATATATATATATATATATATATATATATATATATATATATATATATACATATATATATTGCTACATATATATATATATAATCCGAATTATAAAATTTACCATTCAAATACTAAAATCCGAATTATAATATAAAATCCGACAAGGGTTTTTTGGTGGCTGACCATGAAACCATTTCTGATGAGGCCGGTGATTGGGAGTTCACTCCCTTTGTGGCCTCCATAACTAGAGGCGGTACGTGGGAAGGCGGTAGGCCACCTCCCATGTCGCTCCTTAGGGAATTGGTACAGTGAGGTGACATGACCACACCTATTGTCATATAGTGACAATGACGAAGGGAAAACCCCCACGACCCCCTTATAAAATTTTAAAAAAAACCCTTATAAATTGATTTACAGTCTGCATAAAATAAAAACGAAATTCCTTTTTGCATATAAAATTTAAAACCCTGCGAATTTTAACAGTAATAACCCTTATTTAAACATAAAAAAAATAAATAAAAAACAAAACTTCAATTTGGTAATTTCGTCCGTACGGCGGCGAGGTTTTTTAAAAACAACAACAAATAACCAATTAAATCACATTTACATTGTTTTTCACAATACAATTTATATATGAAATTCAATATATATATATATATATACTTATATATATTAAAATTTCAATGGGGTTTTTGTTTTAACAGAGAAGTAATAATATTAAACTGTACTGGGGAAATTAAAAGAAAAAACAAATTTCCTTGGGGTTTTCAAATGAAATCACGCACATAATTTTTTTTTTAACAGAAGCTTTCCTGAAGCCATCAAGAATTCCCACAGCAAATATCTACAGAAGCTTTCTTTTCCAAAACCAAATAAAATAAATACAAGAGGATTACCTGATTTCCTTTGCTTACTGGTGAAGAAATCCTTGTAGCCTCTATTGCCTGTAGCTACCAAATCCTCCCCGAGAACCAATTCCAAAACAAACCAAAGCCAAAGATCTTCCACAAATTTGCAACAGAAGCATTTACCAAAATTTTTTACAGAGCCAAAACCAATTTCTCGTGAATGAAAAAGACATCCTCTGTGAAATTTTGCAAATCCAATATTACCTCCGTGAAATTTCTCAACAACCTCATTAAAGCACTGGCACACTTGTTGAGAAGTGGTTACCAAAATATCTTCTCCACTTCTCAGCAATTTGCCAATTCAAATTTTGCATGCCAATTTTATTTAATTTAAATTTTACAACCACTATACAAAACTCATGCATATATTTTAATTTAAATTTACAATTTTGCATAATTTATTTAATTTTCAAATATAACTATTTACTCACTTAATATTTTAATTTAACTAATTAATTTATTTAATTAAATAAGTTTGATCTTTTATAATCAAACCATTTAACCAAATAAGCTAATTAATTAATTAAATAATCGAGCAAGTAATTTCTTTAACATTTAAAATTAATTTAAATAACAATAATTTAAAACACAATATTCCAACATTAAAATTTAACCAAATTTACCTTTCAACAGAAATACAAGACAAACCTATGACTCAGAACTACAACAAACAAAGTACTAAGACCAGGGTTAAAGACTAGACTAGGGTTAACCAGACTACTATCTCCCAATCAACGTTTCCGTTGAGTCTTGACACGCTCAGACCTTATTACACAGGTGGAGTCGGTGTCATGTACCTGCAAATCCTGCAACCAAGCAAATAACATGCATACATATATATAAAATAAAGCATTAAACAGACACACCGTGCGGAGAAAATCACAGATATCGCAGGGCACTCGCAAGCGAGTGATGCGATTCCGTTCTCCACACCAATACACTTCACAACAAACTGACGAAAAAGAATAACTGTTAGTCCATCATAACATGTACATAGCAATGATCAATTGAAAGTAAACATCTACACTAAATCATATCATGTTTGAAATCAATAATCATCAAACAAGTATCATCATGTCACAGAATAATCCACCATCGCTCAAAACCAGTGATTAAAATATCCAACGAAACATCATAGGTGTAATAGTATAAAAACATAACAACAAGAAGCATAAGCATAAACCGAGGGGTACTACATTGTTATTCCTGACTTGGAACCAAATGGTGTGGATTTGTTGTCTATAAGTTCCTTCCATCTATTTTCAATTAATTTTTATTTTGGATGCTCTTTATTTTTCTTCTTTTACTTTGCCTATTTGTAAGTAAACTACTAAAAATTGATTGGTGTCTCCTTGCAGAAAATGTTGATTTATGAGCCATCCAAGAGAATCTCAGCCAAAAAAGAAATGGAACATCCTTATTTTGATGATCTTGATAAGTCTCAATTCTGATTTTAAGCCATTATTAAAGTGCATGTGAAGCTTAGCGAGGGAATTTCAAGCTCTTTATTTGAAGTTAACTTCATCGTGAGCACCTATGATGTAGACATTATAAGAGCATCTCAAATTTTAAGTTATTCTATTTTTGAGAGGTTGTTGTGTGCAATAGGTATCTTGGAATTCCCAATGAAGATGTATGGCCAAGAGTGACTAAGTTAAGAGACTAGCATGCCTATCCTCAATGGAAGCATCAAGATTTAAGCCTTGTTCTTTCCAACTTGGAACCAAATGTTGTGGATTTGTTGTCTGTAAGTTCCTTCCATCTATTTTCATTTCATTTCCATTTTGGATGCTCTTTCTTTTTCTTCTTTTACTTTGCCTATGTGTAAGTAAACTACTAAAAATTGATTGGTGTCTCCTTGCATAAAATGATGATTTATGATCCATCCAAGAGAAGCTCAACCAAAAAAGCAATGCAACATCCTTATTTTGATGATCTTGACAAATCTCAATTCTGAATTTAAGCCATTATAAAAGTGTGTGAAGCTTAGCAAGGGAATTTCAAGTTATTCATGTGAATTTAACCTCATCATGAGCACCTATAATATAGAAATTATAATATCATCTCGAATGTATGAGTGACATTGTAAAAGATCTCTGAGAATGGAGTACCTAAGGCATCCTTGAATCCTATTTTTGTTTATTATGAGAGAATCTTACAAGCTAAGTTTTGTGTGCATGCAAATTGGGCACATTAATTCAATATTTGATTTAAGTGGGGTGTTGGAATTCATATAGGTTGATTTTTTCTTCATGATTTTGTATTACCACTTGATAGTTTTGAGAAAGCATTATGCCTACAAGTACAGGCACTTGGGTTTTAGAATGGTGTATGAAGCATATTAGACAATTGTAGCACAAACATAAGAATTAGGACTGCCAAATAAATCTCATTTTATTGTAAACATCATATTATTTATATAGTGAGTGTAATAACCATTGATGGTTACCAATCATTCTTTTTCTTCTTTTATTCTCTCCCTATTATAACTAGCACCAATTGACTAACTTATTATAAAAACTTCATTTATTAAAAAAAATCAACCTAATGATTATATATCAATATCAATATAGCATATCATCTATTCACATAAACATTTGTAATGATATTTACTCAAATTTTGAAATTTATTGTTGCCCTCAAACATTTGTAATTCATGCAGCGTAATCCCTTAACAGTCCAAATTGCAAAAGGCAAGCAATCTTTGATGGCCTGTTACCCAAAGAGCATGTTAGTTATAGGAATTGTATGAGGCATCAAGATCACATAAGGCAGATCTACAATAAGCTCTCTTAGTTTTTGTTATCTCAAAGTCATTTTCTTGTGGTGACAAGTTTTCACTTGATGGAAAAAGTGTCAAATGCAAGTAGTGTAAAGTTATAAAGTGGTGCACTTTTCGTTCTACGATTCGTGTGATCAAATATACTATTCCAACGCGTCTAGATGGGTATTTTTAAAATAGTCATGGTCCTCTTTCACACCCAAACACGCTGAATCACTCTGAGCTACATTCAACCGACTCGATCCCTTGAGAGTCCAAAGTGCAAAATGGCTGCAATCTTTGATGGGATATTACTCAAAAATTGTGATGCTTACAAACTCTCTATCTGACCCTATAGGATTGTGTTGGGCTCCTCTACAATAACCTCTCTCAATTTTTGTTATCTCAAAATGTTTTTCCTGTGGTGTCCAATTTTCACTTGATGGAAAAAGTGTCAAATGTAAGTAGTGTAAAGTTGTAAAGTGGTGTAACTTTCATTCTGAGACTCATGTGACCAAACAAACTATTCCAAAACATCCATATGGGTATGTTTATGCTATGCATGGTCCTCTTTCACACCCAAGCATGTTGAATCACTCCAAGCTACGTTCAACCAGCTCAATCCCTTAAGGGTCCAAAGTGCAAAATGGCTGCAATATTTGACGAGCTATTACTCAAAAACTATGATTATTATGAACTCTTTGTCTAATCCTATGAGATTTTGTTGGGCCCCTCTATAATAACCTCTCTCGGTTTTTGTTATCTCAGAGTTGCTTTCCTGTTGTGTCTAGTTTTCACTTGATGGGAAAAGTGTCAAATGCAAGCAATGTAAAGTTGGAAAGTGGTGCAACTTTTGTTCTGCAACTCATGTGACCAAATGAACTATTCCAATGTGTCTAGATGGGTACGTTTATGCTACACATGGTCCTATTTCACACCCAAACATGCCAAATCACTATATTCTATGTTCAACTAGTTCGATCCCTTAAGGGTCCAAAGTGCAAAATGGTTGCAATATTTGATGGGCTATTAATCAGAAACTATGATGCTTATGAATTATTCGTCTAAGCCTATAAAATCATGTTGGGCCCCTCTACAATAACCTCTCTTGTTTTTTGTTATCTCAAAGTCATTTTCTTGTGGTGTCCAGTTTTCAATTGATGGAAAAAGTGTCAAATGTAAGCAGTGTGAAGTTGCAAAGTGGTGCAACTTTTGTTTTGCAACTCATGTGACCAAAAAAACTATTCCAACATGTCTGGATGCATACATTTACTCTAGGAATGGCCATTTTTTTCACCCAAACACGTTGAATCACTCTGAGCTATGTTCAACTGGCTTGATCCCTTAAGGGTCCAAATCGCAAAATGACTACATTTTTTGCTGAGTTATTACTCAAAAACCGTGATGCTTACAAACTCTCAATTTGAGCCTACAAGATTGAGTTGGGCCCCTCTACAATAACCTCTCTTGGTTTTTGTTGTCTCAGAGGCATTTTTCTGCGGTGTCCAATTTTCACTTGAAGGAAAAAGTGTCAAATGCAAGTAGTGTGAAGTTACAAAGTGGTGCAACTTTCGTTCTACAACTTGTGTGGTGAAACAAACTATTCCAACATATCTAGATGGGTATTTTTTTGCTAGGAATGGTCTTATTTTGTACCCAAACACATCGAATCACTCTGAGCTATGTTCAATCGACTCGATCCCTTAAGGGTCTGAAGTGCAAAATGACTACAACCTTTGGTGGGCTATTACTCAGAAACCGTGATGCTTACGAACTCTCCTTTTGATCCTATGAGATCACATTGGGCCCCTCTACAAAAACCTCTCTCAGTTTTTGTTATCACGAAGTCATTTTCCCATGGTGTCCATTTTTCACTTGATGGAAAAAGTGTCAAATGCAAGCAGTGTAAAGTTGCAAAGTGGTGCAACTTTCATTCAACAACTCATGTGACCAAATAAATTTTTCCAATGCATTTGAATGGGTACGTTTAGAGTAGGCATGGTACTTTTTCAAACCCAAACACGCCAAATCACTATGAGCTACATTTAATCGAATTGATCCTTTATGATGGCATGCAAAACAATTGAAAAGAGAAACATTCACATGAGGGTTGAGAAGTCTGAGTTTTCCACACCAAAAGTATGATAAGCCCATGGTTGAAAATTTTGTACTAATCAAAGTGGTTACTAATTCTATATTATATAGATCGCAATTCTTCTTTATCTTTAAGATATTCTAACTTTGGCAATGGTTTCACCAAGCTATCAAGGGTGAATTGTTCTTTATTCAGTTATGTTTATTTGGGTTCATTTTCCTTATCTCCTGTTGCAATTTTGGGTGGATTACTACTTTCAAAGTATTGGGAATGCTTTGGGTAGATTTATATCCATTGATCCGGTGGACATAGAAATATATCAAAGGGGTTTCTTGACAAAGTTTGGTTGATAGTTAGGGAGTGAGCATGGAAACAAGCCATTGATTATGAAAATGTTAGTGTAGAATATTTTTCATAAAATATTCCTTTAGATAATTTTGGTACTTGTTAGATTTTTAGGATAATGATTGCTTAATTGTGCAATCTTGCATGGAGTTGCATGCCTATTTTTTTAGTTGGAAGTTGCCATTCTAGAAGGCTCATCTCTTTATATATATATATATAATACTCATTCTTAAGCAATTATCAAGTTAATAATCAATGCATTTATTTACAGTTAATCTTTTCTTTTCAATTTGTGTAATTTTGTAATTTGTAACTCTATTAGTATTCTTGGAAATATTGAAGTTTTTTAGCATCAACTAATAAAGTTGTTTAGCATCAATCAATAAATATTCAAGAAAAACCATGAAGGAAAGCAATGAGCAATACTAGGGTTAACCAATTAATAAGTATACAAGTGAATAAGTCAAGCATACATGTGAATAAGTGAAGCAAAAATACTCAAATACACATAAGCCTTGAAGTATACACATGAATACATAGTATACACATTAATACAAAGTATATGCATGAATACAAGGTATACACATGAAAAAACGTAAGTCACAAAGTATACATTGGAATACATGTAAGTTGTAAAGCATACACTTGAATACAAATAACTCATTTCTATTGAACTATGGATTTATAATAAATATGGACACCATCGATAAGAAAAATTTGTATTAACCAAATAGCCATGTAGGAATACATCAATATATGTCAATATAAGTATAAAATATATGCAAAATAGCCATATAGGCTTAAAAAAATTCCATATAGGCATATAATGTCAAATATATCCAATACAAAATATGTACAAAAATGCCATATAAGTATACAACAAAGGGCTTTGGAATCAAAAGTTATTGCTCTCCATGCTCTCGAAATAAATTATTGCCCTTTGCTTGTTAGTCAGATGGTGATAATTCTATCACTCATTTATTCTGAGGTCAATGAGTGCTCCTGGTGCTCCTCCTAGGGTTTAGTTCTTGGTCAAGCTTTATTTGTTACAATAAGAAGTAAAGATATTAATATATAGAAATTACATTATAAAAAATGGTATATTTAACAAAATAATCACTTACCACCAGTAGATGATCTCTCTCCTTGAGGGAAATATTCACATGACCATGTTGTGGTGTGCTGAAGCCCTATAGAAACTATCCAAAGACAAATTAAACTATGAATCAATAATGGTTTGATTTTTCACTAACTAACACCTATAACAATGAATGTCAATTGAAATTTAGTAATTTTCCTCACACCTCCTTGAGAGGCATCGAGGAGTCTATAGAAAAAGAAACACCAAGCTCCATTTCCCTATGAACATGTGGAGGTGTATTTTCTTCTAGCATCTGAAAATAAAACAAAAAATTATTCAATCACATAAACTACAATAGTGATGCATGTCATGGCTTATAATGCATGAGATAATGAACAAATTTTTGAGTACTTATTAAACTATATATTTCTAACTATCATGCTTATTATTTTCCCTATCCATAGCTTGTTTGAAAAGCACCTATTTTAGGATTTTATTCATAGCAGCAAGGTGGTCAACCGTTTGATAAAATGCTTTGGTAGACATGTACAAAAACCATGGTAGCATAGAGAAGGCAGTGAATTGTTTGAAAAAATGCCTCAAAGAAATGTGGTATCATGGTGATGGAATTCCATTACAAAAAAATGTTTCATGGCATTCCATCACCATGAGACCACATTTCTTTGAGGTATTTTTTCAAATAGTTCATTGCCTTCTTTATGGTATTATGCTAGAATGGGGTGGATGGTATAGTTTTGTCTTGGTTATGAGATGGAGGGAGATCATGACATGAAGAGGAAGGGGTGGAGATATGAACAAGTGGAATAAAAGGTGGAAGGTTCCATGGATTGATAAATTGAGGATGAGGATGAGGACTTTGAAAAGAATTTGGAGGGGAATTTTGGCTAAAGGCTTGGTTTCTATTCTTTAGGCAATGAGTTGTTTGAAAAAATGCCTCAAAGAAATGTGGTCTCATGGTGATGGAATGGCATTCCATGCCGTAGAAACATGCTGAATTTTTCCAAACTACTTATTATGATATTGCTTACTATTATGCTTTGATAGATTTTCCAAGCATCCATAGTTTGTTGGAAAGCATTTGGGATATTAGCCATAGTAGCAGGAAGTGAAGTAGTTTGATAAAATTATTTGGGCATGTACGAAAAATGTGGTAGCATAGAAAAGTCGATGAGCTATTTGAAAAAATGCCTCAAAGAAATGTGCTCTTATGGTGATGCAATGTCATTCCATCACCATGAGACCACATTTCTTTGAGGCATTTTTTCAAACTACTCACTACCTTTTCTATGCTATTGCTTACTATTATGCTTTGATATATTTTTTCCAAGCATCCATAGTTTGTTGGAAAGCACCTTTTTTATGCTTTTAGCCATAGCAACAAGGAAGTTCAAGTAGTTTGATAAAATGATTTGGTAGACATGTATGTAAAATGTGGTAGCATAGAAAAGGTGGTGAGTTCTTTGAAAAAATACCTCAAAGAAATGTCATCTCATGGTGATGGAATTGCATTCCATCACCATGAAACCACATTTCTTCAAGGAATTTTTTCAAACTACTCACTGCCTTGTCTATTTTATTGCTTACTATTATGCTTTGATGGATTTTTTCCAAGCATCCATAGTTTGTTGGAAAGAACCTAATTTAGGCTTTTAGCCATAGCAGCAAGGAAGTGAGTAGATTGATTAAATGCTTTGGTAGATGTGTATGGAAAATGTGGTAGCATAGAAAAGATGGTGAGCTATTTAAAAAAAATCCTCAAGGAAATGTGGTCTCATGGTGATGGAATGGCATTCCATCACCATGA
>VDFB02000015.1:101575761-101728098 GCA_007258455.2 Sequoia sempervirens | reverse complement strand
TTGTAGGAGAAAGGTGTAGAAAGGTTAGGAGATGGTGGGATATGGTGGAGATTGTCTTGAGAGAGAAGGGAGAAGGTTGGAGAGGGTTGCAAAGGAGTGCTTAGGATAAGGTGGGAGAAGGCCCGGGGAGAGGATGGGAGAGGGTGGGGAAAGGGTTGGAGAGGGTGAGAGGGTGTCTCTCTCACTCTCCTTCTGCAGAAGTATCTCCCTCTCTCACTCAATCCCTCTAGCTCTCTCCCTAGTACCCTTAATCCTCTACCCTATAAATGTACCATCTAAAGCTTAAAAAAGCCAAATTTATCATAACGCGAGTGCATTATTAACCAGTAGAGATATGTCCATTTAGGATTAAACAACGCGCTCGCGTTATAATGAGAACACATTATTTATTGCACTAAAACTAGTTATATTTGGATTCGCTTTTTCTTTTCTTTTAAAAAGACATAACGTGAACGTGTTATAACGCGAACGCGTTATAACAAGAACGCGTTATAACGAGAACACGTTATAACGTGAACGCGTTATAAAGCAAGCGCGTTATGGCTTGTTTTTTTCTTGTTTGGCCACAAAAGTGAGACCATCTTGGTGCACTTACCCTTATCCTGAAATATACGCCTATTCCTCTCTTTCCAAATCTCCCAAATTACCATAGATGGGCTCATATTCCACAGGCCCCCAAACATTTCATTCTTCATGAAAATTGACCACCCCAACAAAAGGTCCCTAAGATCATTTGGCAATGCATTTGACCATTGTAGCTTAGCACACAACTAGGTCCAACAATTTCGAGCCCAAGGGAAACTTACAAACAAATGGTCACTCGTTTCTTCCACCATTTTACACAAAAAACACCATGAGGGGCCCTGGAAATCAAGTCGAGCAAACCTTTCAATCATGATGACCCTTCCCTGCATAGCCGCCCATGTAAAAATTCCTGCTTTAAGGAGGAACTCCATGCTCCAGCAAAGTGAAATTGGGAGTCAAGGGATGGGCCTCTCCATGCCCACCAACACCCTATACCCATCCTTTCAATGGTATATCCCATTCAGAGAATCATTCCACCTCAAGACATCTCTACCATGTCTTGGACACACAATCCTTCCTACCATTATAACTTCAAAAATTGACACTTGTCTAGGATCCAAATCCAAATCCTTTATCTTTTTCCAGCTGTAACTGGGAAATCCATCAACTTGAGTGACCTCCCAGTAATTGCACACCTTGCTACCCCAGACACATTTGGTTACCTCTCGAACCTGGTCCAGTTCTGCTACTACCTCCAACTGCCCAAACCCATCCAAAGAGTCTTCCCAAAAAAGAGCTTTGTGGCCCCCTCTTATCTCCCAAGTCAACTAGCTCAAAATCAGGTGGTGGCTGCTACAAAGAAAATTCCATATTATCAAGCCTTTTGGGAGACTTCTCACTATGAAATTTTTGTTTTCTTGTTCATCTAGGTATTTTCCTTTTACAATCTTTACCCATTTCTACTCTAGTTTGGAATGGATTGCCCACACTAGTTTTGCACCTAGGGCTTAGTTTTGTAGCATCAAGTTCTTCAAACTAGCCCCATCTGCTTCCTTCCTTTCACAAACCTTTCTCCATTTTATTAATGGGAACTTGCATTGGTTAGAGTTCCCTTGCCAAAAGAAATTCCTAATCTTTTGGTTGATGTATTTGTTTTCTCTAGTTGAAATTGGTATATAAGAAAGCATGAAAATAGGGATTGTCGCAATTACTACTTTTAGCATTGTCAATCTGCCGACCTAGGATAACCACTTGGTTTTCCAAGATGTGGTCCTAATGCAAATATTCTCCACCATAGGATCCCATATTTTCCCAAGTTGCACCCCTTTTTCCAATGGAAGGCCCAAGTATTTGCATGGTAGCTTGCCTTTGCGAAAACCCAAAGTACGCAGGATATGTACTTCATTGGCAATGTCAGTGTTAAAGAAAAAAAATTTAGATTTAGTTTGACTCACCTCCTAACCAAACACCCTGGAATATTGATCTATAATTTTCTTTCAGCCCTTTGCTTCCTTCACTAAAGACATTCCCAACAACATATTTTCATTAACAAACTACTGGTAAGTGACCTCAGGAACTCCACTCGTGATTCATATGCCCTTTAGATGCCCCTCCAATCTTGCCTTCAGGAAAGTGCACCCCAAAACTTTGGCCATTATTATGAAGAGGAAGGGTGATAAGGGTTCCCCTTGCCTTAGCCCCCTTGATACTCCAAAGAAACCTTCTAGCGATCCATTAAGTAGAACTAAAAATCTCAGACACGAGATCCATTCAAAAATCCAATTTAGCCAGCACTTGTCAAACCCGAAGGCTCCCATGACCTTGAAGAGAAAGCACCAGTTTACTTTATCGTAGGCCTTTTTGATGTCTAGCTTAATTAGCATTGATTTTCTCTTCATTGCTTTAATTGAGTGAATCGCCTCTTGAGCGATTATAACACCATCCAAAAATAGATCTTCCTAGCACAAAACCCATTTGCTCCTTGGAGATAATCTAGGGTAAAATGCATTTAACTATTTTGGAAATTGTTTTGGCTATGAATTTGTAGATTATGTTGCAGAGGGAAATGGGATGAAAATCATCCAAAGAATGTGGTTTGTCTTTTTTTGGGATCAGAGCAATAAAGATATTATTGATTTCTTTCAATATTTTCCTTGAGCTCCTAGAATCTTCAATTGCATCTACCAGATCGTCACAAAGAATATCCCAACACTTTTGAAAGAAACCACCTAGGAATCCATCAGGTCCTGGAGCCTTGTTGAGCTCAACTGGAAGAGGGCCTCCTTAATTTCTTTTTCTAAGAATTTTCTTTGCAACCACATAATTTATTCAGTCGTGATGATTCACAGAATTTTGATTATAAGGGCTTACATATCCTGTAAATTGGAACCAGCCAGTTCATTGAGAAGAGCCTGAAAGAAGTTCACTATGGCCTCCCTGATGTCTTCAATCTTTTCCAACAACCTACCTTCGCTATTCTTGATGCAAGAGATCTTGTTTATTTCCCTTCTAGTTTTTTGTCAAATTGTGAAAGAATTTGGTATTCTTATCTCCACCACATAAACAGACTTCCCTTGATTTTTACCTCCATAAGGTTTCTTCTTTGGCAAGTATCTCCTTTAACATGCCCAACAATTCTTTCTCTTTATGAAATATGTCTAAATCCATCCCTTGATTTTTTAGCTAATTTTTAATAAATGTGATTTGTTTACAAATTTGAAAAGTGGACAAGTGAAAATTAGACCATGCCACCCCCTTAATTTTGAGAAAACTAATTGAAAATCAATATTTTTTTAATATGTACAGAATGGAGTCTAGAATGTAAAAATGTGATTTATTTCAAATTTAGATGAGTGGATTAAAAAATATCACAAAAAAATTATACGTATGTTTTTAGTAAAAAATGAAAGCACTAGAAAAATAAATTGAAGATCAAAGCCGTAATGTATTTGAATTGTAAAATGATGCAGAGGGCCCTCCCCTCTGCTAACCAACTTCAAAACACAACACAAACTCATAGAAAAAACTCTTCCTGGATTCAACTCACCATAAACATAAATTGCAACAAACTTAGATTTTATTGATTTCAATTCAAACTCAAATACAATTGCATTACAAAAACACTAGCTTTTACTTTCAATGGCCTCACATTCCATGCCAATATGCCTTCCTATATTTCAAAATCTTTCACAATTTGCATTTGCTCTTTCCATCGATGACTACTACAGGAAAATAAAATTACAAATGCCACAAAAACTCCTCTATTTGTTTCCTTCCTTTATGCCTCTCTTGCACATAGCTCCTCTCAATTTCAAAAGCACGAGCCCTCTATTCTTGTTTGTGCTTTTAATTTATTCAGATTTAAACTTGTCTTATCAAAAGAAATCCCACACATTGATCTATCTTTGTGCAACCACTATCCTCTGCCTTCTGGGTATGTGCAAGATCATCATGGAAAAAATAGGCCCTTAAGTGGCGAAAAATTTAGAAAAATCAGAGTTAGGCAACTTGACATAAAAATTTGAATAAGTTATCAATATTATTTCAAAAATATGTAAGAATAGAATTTTTAGAAAATTGAATGTAGTTTCTAAAATACTAGGTTAATTTTTTTTTAAATAAATCTATTTGGTGAAAATTTGAAATTTCAATACAGTAGTACTTAAATTTCAGGGAAAAAATAAGAAGTAGGTGTCTGTCTGACCACCCTAACCACAATAAAATGATAATATTTTTTTTATAATATTTTAGATATAAGTAGAGGAATCATGTCCCGATGTGATGCAAATTTTTGTAATTTTTTTCCAAGTAAATAATTAATTATGAATTTTTTATTACAAATTTTAAAAATATAAAACTTGTATGTATGACCATCCTAACTTGGTCAAAAATTCATGAAATTCAATTTTTTTATATCCTATATTATCGGCGTAGAATGTGAAATATGTTTTGGATTCAAAAAATGTGATATCGTTTGAAAGCTATAGATGTTTTCAATCAGCCTATCAATTAGGACTTTAGTCGTAATTCAAATAGAAAATGAATAATAATTATTTATTAAATTCAAAGTAAAGCATAATTTATATTGGTGGAAAGCTAAGAATCTCCTTTAAAAACCTTTTTCATTTCATCAATTTTGGGTAAAAAAAAAGTCGTCAGCCACATACCCTACACATACCCATCATATCGCCACTTTTTGGCCCATCATGATCTTGCACATACCCTTCTACACAACTCTCCCCCCTCCAATTAAGTGTTGCTCTTTCTTTTTATTCTCTAGAACTTGGCACCCTTTCCTCTCCACTTTTCGTAGTCCCTCTTTAGATTAGTCTAACAACCTTTTCTTATGCTACTATGCAGCCTCTTCACAAGTTCTATTTCAACCAAGCCCTTCCTTCAGCTCGCCCCTATGAAGTCGACCTCTTTTTTTTCAAAATATGTACAACTGCGCCCTAGAAATCATCTTGATATATATTTGTCTTCTCTAATGCATTGGCTTGGGTGATAGTTTCATCTTCAATGTCGATTCACTTCTCTTATGAATGCAATTTCTCCCCTTTGCAAATCATAATTTATAAAGATAAAAAAAATACTCCTCAAGTCCACGCCCAGACATTTTAATCTGCATTTTAATTTTTATATAATCTTCCACACGGGCTCATTCTTTCTTTTCTTTTAAAATTTTGCTAAATTAATAGACTCTGCCCCTCCATTTCCTTTTTCTTTGAATCGGTTGTATATGAGGTATTTACTTTTATTTGTTGATTAAGATTCTTTTTCCCATTCTTCCTTTCTCATTCTCAATGTACCATCAATGCCAAAGGCATCAAAATATCTTATGTAAAACATTGCGGTGTAGGTCGAAATCAAAGAGTTGAATTTCTAAAAGATTAATTTTGCAAAGTCTTCCAAAATTGTGAGATATCAAAACAAGATCAAACAAACCAAAATCAAATAAACTATATATACTTTTTTTTTTGTGATGTAGGATTGCCCTTTCACCTGAGTTCTCCTTCACCAGACATGTCGGGTAGAAATATTGTGAACATAGGCTCACAATGGTGGAGTTGAGTGATGGAATCACTCTTTCAGGTTGACATCAACCTGCAATGAACTCCTTCGTTGTCCAAGTGCTGAAAATCATTTTTTCTTTCACCTTTTCCAGCATCATGTTAGAACATGCACCACTTCCCTCCAGCAACATTCCATCCTCTTCTTCTTTCCCCTCGTGGACTCATGTACACCAAAGCCTGACCTCCTCACTAAGTACTTTGCATACTCATCTCCTCTTCCATGGGTTCAAACCCACCTCTAACCATCTACCTCCACCAAATCTCTCCTGTCACATCCTCTACAACTTCTACCCATGGGTAGGCATCTCTACTCCACTCTACCACATTTGCACATTCCATAATTTTCTCTACCATGTTACTTATCTCATCAAGTAAATGCACTTCAAACTCAATATCACAAAACTCATAAACAACAGAGTTTACCTCATACTCCTCTGCTACTCCATCATCACCAAGTGTACCATTCTTCTTTACTCCAACATCATCGGGTGCAACGTTCTTCACTACTACACTGAACAATTGTTCAATTTTTTGTCTCTTCAAGCAACCCTTGATCTTCATCAGGTTCCTCATCGAACACTGGACCACCATGCAACATCAAATCTTCTTATTTAATAGTCACTTCTCCATCCAGGAATCTTTTGATTCTTCTCATCTCCTCTTTTAGCAGGAGATCATCCTCACCAACTTCTCCATTGAACATAGGACTCCAAAAGTTTGTTTTATGCACCTTTTCATCTGTCTCTTTTTCTTTTTCTATTATCATGCCTTCCTCATGGTGTGTCATTGCTGCAACTTCTTCATCAATAGGGATTGCTCTTACTTCTTCCACTTTCCATCTTAGGCTACTATCTTTTCCTCTCACTCTTTCCTACACTCTTTTCCACTTTTCCTCAAACCATCTTCTTCAATGCTTCACACAATTCCTCAAGCCTCACCTAGTTCTTTCTTACTTCTTCAAAAATTATTTTTCCCATCTTTTCAATCATCTCATCCTCCACTTTATCCCAATACTTCTCCCAAAACAGTATCTGCATGGGTCTCCTCATGACCCAACCCACTTTGTTTGCTACAATCTGTCATCACTTCTCAAGTTTCTTCCATGGCTTCAAGCTCTCACTCCCATTGTCAGGATTCCTCAAAAACTTGCAATATCCCTTTCGAGCTTCTTCTCTACTACTTCACACGCTTTCCACTAAGTGTGAACTACCTCTCCCGTTGGTGATCTTTTCACACTTTCACACCCGCAGGTCCTAGTGGATCATCTCCACTCTTAGGACTACCCTCTTTGATACCAATTGATGCAGAGGGTCCTCCCCTCTGCCATCCAACTTCAAAACACAACACAAACTCACAAACAGAACTCTGGTTGGATTCAACTCACCATAAACATAAATTGCAACAAACTCAGATTTTCTTGATTTCAATTCAAACTCAAATACAACCACATTACAAAAACACTATCTTTGAATTTCAATGGCCTCACATGCCATGCCAATCTGCCTTCCTATCTTTCACAATCTTTCACAATCTGAATTTTCTCTTTCCATCTATGACTACTACAGGAAAATGAAATTACAAACGCCACAAAAAATCCTCTATTTTCTGCCTTCCTTTATGCCTCTCTTGCACATGATTAACTCACATGCCAACCATTTGGGAACACGATTATTTAAAAAAAAAAAACCCTTCCTTTCACCTACGTGACCCTCTTCTACACAACTCCTCTCAATTTCAAAAGCACGAGCCCTTTATTCTTGTCTATGCTTTTAATTTATTCAGATGTAAACTTGTCTTAACAAAAGAAATCCCACACTTTGATCTATCTTTGTGCAACCCCTATCCTCTACCTTCTATGAAACTCTCCACTCTCTAATTAAGCGATGCTCTTTCTTTTTATTCTCTAGAACTTGGCACCCTTTTCCTCTCCACTTTTCATAGACCCTCTTTAGATTAGTCTGGCAGCCTTTTCTTATGTTGCTATGCAGCCTCTTCACAAGTTCTATTTCAATCGAGCCCTTCCTTCAGCTTGCCCCTATGAAGTCAACCTATTTTATTTTTTCAAAATCTGTACAACCGCACCCTAGAAATCATCTTGATGTCTCTTTGTCTTCTCTTATGTGCTGACCTGAGTGACGGTTTCATCTTCAATGTTGATTCACCTCTCTTATGAACACAATTTCTCCCCTTTCCAGATCATAATTTATAAAGATAAAAAAAATACTCCTCAAGTCCGCACCCAGACATTTTAATCTACATTTTAATTTTTATACAATCTTCCACATGGGCTCATTCTTTCTTTTCTTTTAAAATTTTGCTAAATTAATAGACTGAGCCCCTCCATTTCCTTTATATTTGAATCAGTTGTATGTGAGGCATTTAATTTTATTTGCTGATTAAGATTCGTTTTCCCATTCTTCCTTTCTCATTCTCAATGTACCATCAATGCCAAAGGCATCAAAATATTTTATCTGAAACATTGCAGTGTAGGTCGAAATCGAAGAGTTGAATTTTTGAAAGATAAATTTTGCAAAGTGATAGGTTGTCGTTAGGTCCTAACACTTTAGTTGATAAACACATTCATTTATTGACCGGGTAGTGTCCAAAGGCCATATCCAATAGAAGACATCTTGACTATCTTTCTCGAGTTTTCTAAATACCAAATAGCTTAAATGAAACTCTAAACTAAGAAGCCACTAAACTTAGAAAGCGGGAAATCATCTATCTAGAAAGCTTGAAATAACTAAACTAGAAAGAAAAAAACTATGAATCTAAAAAGCATAACCACTAAACTAGAAAGCATGGAGATGATTAAACTAAGAAATGTATAGATTGTTGAAGAAGTAAAGCTTGTCAAGAAACTAGGAAACATTGGTTTAATCAAAAGATAACAATCTAAACAACTAGTAGAAAATGATTTAACAATCTAAAACAACTGAAAGAAGGTGCTCCTAAACTTCAAACACTAAATTAAAAGACTAAAAAATCAGCTACAACCTGTAGGATTGATCTTGATAGAATTACACATATGAAAATAAATTCCAATTACAATTATTATCTACTAAAGGAAAGTATAGAATTAGAAGTAAAATACTTATCTATCTAATCTACAACCCCTTGAGTGGCCAACTCTTGAGTGCTCCTATGCCTAGCTCAAATCACATACACTGGTAACTCCAAATTATTTCATTCAAAGAACTCCATTCACATTATTCAATAACTCCAAAAGTGGTGGGTAAAACTCATTTTATTCATATGAAAGGTGTAACTTAGAAAACATAGTGGCAACATAATGATATTCTTATGTATATCACCATTTTCAACAGTTACATATTTATATGAGAGCAGCTAACAAAATCATCCTTTCAGTTGGTAAAGTCTTTAATTGATTGTCAACAACTAACAAAATTTTAAGCTCATGACATGAAAATATTAAATAGGCTCGACATGAGCCATAAATTCTTTAGAACTAAAAATAACATAAACTATAAAAACTCTATCCATCATGTAAGCTCTTGAACTGATGGTGGAAGTTGACCTGTGGAATACTCAAAAACTAAACCATTAAGTAGTTTGAGAGGAATAAGAGGTAATAAGTAGTGTCCATTCTTTGTAATCAAATGACAAAGGTTAAAATGTTTTATTGATATTTATCATGTTGTGAAAAAATATGAGCAGATGTTTGAAATTATAATAATGAAATGTTCACTATCATAAAGAGCATTATAGAGGCCTTAAAATTTCATGGAGCAACCTAAAAGACAATGATACTTGTAAAAGATAGTGCCATGGAATTCATGTTTGAAATGGTCACTGACATAATAGTATGCAAGCATATTTATAGTCATGTAGTTTCATGAAGACATCATACATCCTTTGTATCTACTTAAGACATTGAGATATGATAACCTTTAAAGCTAATACATGCCAAGGACAACAGTCATGTGTTTCAATCATATCTCAAAAAATACAATCTAGGTTTTTGATATTTTTATATAAAATTAGAAAACAATAAGGTGAAAAAACCCTTTAAATTTCTCACCAACCCAATTTTTTGTTCTCGAGAACTTTTCACCAGTCTGGGGTAATGCCAGTGCATAAAAAAATAGGGCAACACGAAGATATTCAATAATCAATGCTTAAATAAGGACAGTGATGTGATACCATGGTATCACAGTAGCAAGATTAACATTTTATGTATGAAAAGTGTTAATACGATTCTACTTTCAAAGAGGTAGTGATAACAAGGGTAAAGAGATTAATGAAAGATAGGGAAACTTCATCAAGAGATCTCAAAAACTTTCCTTTCTCGATGATAATTTGCTACGGTGACTTTCATTTCCCTATAGGATTATTAGATTGTTATTCTTCAATAATGAACATCATTGTCATAGTTTCCCATTGCAAGCACTGCATATAGTCAAAGTTTGATAGAGAAAGAACCATTCGTAAGTTTTGATAGGGTCAATGACGCTATAACAAGATTTTTCAAAAGATAATGAATGCAAAGCAATCAAGCATGACAGTGATGTGTTACAAATTGTCATCAGGGGGTAGTCCAAATATGTTGATCATGGTGCCAAATTTTCACATAGCTGACTTAAGGAGACCTACAAGTATACTCAAAGGCTATCATGTAGCACATAGAGGTTAGAAAAGGACAACATATAGCTTAAGGGACAATGACTTTGCAATATTGAAAGGCATGTATAAATGTTTCAGTACAAGATAGCAAGTAATTTCAAGAACAACATATGGAGTTGCCAATGATGTTTACTTTTTAAATTGAATGATCCAAATGCCTGTAGGTACGTTCAAGTGAAATCTTGGCCACATTAAAATAAATGTGGTTCTTTGTGGAGGAAAATCCTAGATTGCGAAGTTTCAACTAGGGTTTCATTTATCAAAGAAAATGCAGAGAAAAAGCCATAGCCTGCAATAAAGAAAAACCCTCGAGTTTTTTTTTGTTTCAACAGAATAATTTTTATTTTCAAATGGATTTTTCATAACCATAGTTTCCAGAAATGCATAAGAAGGAAAAAATCAAGCCGCGAGCTATCATAGGTGGAATCAAATACTTCTATGTTTTTCTTTACAAAATCCATTACAAAATACAATAAATGAAGAAGAATACACAAAGAAGGCACCCAAATTTCTTTCATTTTTTTGCTACATCCAAGGGTATGGACTTCTTTTGTTATTTCTCTGAACGTGAAATCAAGATTTTCTTTCAAATATACAAATATATCGACATTTCCTGCATAAAAATAACTTACTAATGAAGCAGACCATGTGGTCTCCAGTAGGAAAAACTCCATGAAAGCTCTAATGAAGGCTCGAGTAAACCCATGGCGACACAAAGAAGAGAATGATTGAAACAAAAAAGTGAAATGCAAAAATGAGCCACGTGTTACATTAGGGTTTTCCTTTGTCTTTTCAAAGAAAGCCTTAATTCTTTTCACCGACAAGTGATTTTATCACTTGATTTTACAAAAGTTCCATTATATTTAATACTTAGGCTTTTCCTAATACATTAAATATCTCCACTTATATATATTTTTTCACGATTTAAACAAAAGCATAGTCATGTAAACAAAAGCTTAAGGTAATGTTTTATGAATTACCTTAATTTTTGTATTTTGCTTAGTTTGAATTGTTTAAATCATGCAAAATTCATATGAGTTTCATGCACTAAGAAGTGGAACTAGAGTTGCATTTTGACTTTGAATCAAAACTAGAGAGAATCATGTAGGATTCATGCATTGAGGAGTAAAGTAGGAGTAATTCATGTAACTAATTATTTGGAGTTTTTTTTTACTTAAGGTCAAACTGGAGTGATTTAGAAGTCCATGTGGGTCAAACTGATCCTGATACAAAGTTTAGAGCTATTTTAGCTCAGTTTACATTAGTTTTGACTCCTCTTGTTTGCTCGTGGAAGAGATCCTTGGAGATATTTTTAGTTGCAAAGTGCCACCTCTTGGCACTTTGGGACTCTTTTTTGTATATATGAGAAAAGACTTATGTTTTTTCTTAGTTCTTGCTTTCTTGCCTTCTCTTACACATTGAGAGAGCCTAAAGGTTTTGTAGCTCAAACTTATTATTCATTTATGATACAATAGCAAGCTACTTCATATTTTTTGTAATGTTTCCTTCCATCTTTCAGGACTATCAAGTTGTCTTCTCGATTTTAGGTGTTTTGTAATATCTTAAATGATTTGATGCAAAGTTATTGTGTTTTGATAAAACCTTTAAGTTTTTGTCTCGTTCTTTGATTACATATACACAAAAGTAGTTAACCATCACAGGTTGTAAATTGTGCATTTGTCTTATTTTGCATTCTGAGTTGTGAAAACATTGTTTTCCTTCAAAGAATCAGATATTGCAGGCCTCTTTATGAATTAATTATGTGATTTGATTGCACAAATTGAGCTGTGTAAAAAGGGTTTCATTGAGGGATAGTTGTGAGTCATTTTCTGCATATTAGTTTCATTATCGTTGCATCACCTCCTAGATTAAAGCTTTCCATTTCAATTTAGTTATCCTTCTTACCTTTTCCCATCCAAGCCATTAGTTTCCAGGAGATCAAAATGGGAACCGACCCATAATCTGGAGATTTACCTTCGTTATGAGCAACCCACTGGCTCAAAGGTGTTTCAATGTTTCACAAGATTGCACCTAAGATTGTTGAGTTTCAGGCTTAGCATCACAGTGCAATCCTAGTTGACAACAATAACATTGTAACACCATGTCTTCATAACAATATTGAATATATATTGTAATCTTGAAACTATGTATTGAACTATGGTATTACTCAAATATCTTTGTAAAACAAAATTCTCAGTTATTATCTTATCTTCATTTGTAACAAGAATGTTCAGTGGGATTAACTAATAGTGAATATGAATATAA
Organism: Sequoia sempervirens; assembly: GCA_007258455.2. NCBI lineage: Eukaryota > Viridiplantae > Streptophyta > Pinopsida > Cupressales > Cupressaceae > Sequoia > Sequoia sempervirens. The sequence continues at coordinate 101,715,592 of VDFB02000015.1, read as the reverse complement.
TTATAAATATTATTTTTATTTATCTTCATTATGGTAATTTATAGAATTTAATCATGTAAATTCATTCTATATATATATATTCTACTTAACAAAACAGGGAGAAAACTATAGGAATTCCTTATACAAATTGCAACAAAGACTCCTAGGAGAAATTTTAAAGAATAAAGGATGAGAAGAGAGATGGGGAAATATGTCAAACTATATATAGTAACTATTGGATCATCTCCAAATCATACTAAAACAATAGAAAAGAAGGAAAAAATGGATAGTTAGAACTTTTGACTACAAATAATTTGTGTCATGATGATCTCATATACATCATGTGCCACCTATTATCTTTAAGTGTGTGGGGAAGTAGAATCTCTTGGAGAATTAATATTAGCTAATCATATCAAATATTGGTGATAGTTCATGAGCAATGGTCACTAAGAGTAGAGAAGTGTGATGAACATGAGACAAAATATGCCACATCAAATCAATATTAGTTGACTAGGGGTCATCCTCACTTGTGAGAGAAAGAGTTCATTTGTTATGCCACTATGAGGGGAGGCAAATTTCATGTGAATATCCTTGAAGAGGAATAGCTTAATTTCACAAAGGGAATCTTGATCATATCTATGTACTTTTAGAACATATTTCCAAATCAATGACAACATAAATGGAGAGATGGTAATGTGGCGGGAGCTTAAATAGTTCTTGAAAAGAGAATGAAGAAAATAAAAGTGGGGCAACCATGAGGCTAGGCTTGGTAACACATGGAGGAGATGGCACAAAGAAATCCACACCATTGGACGCTATCTAATATTAAGGATTGGAACATCTTGAGGAATGCAAACATAATTGTAGTTAGGAGGAACTTTTTAAAGGGGAAAACGATGAAGAAAAATGATCCAAAATTAGTTGTAATAATTTTATTACACTAATTTGAAATCCAATAAATTAATTTAATTTTAATAAGAAAATTAAACAACTAAAAATTGAGAAAAGAGCAACAATAAAATAAAGACATTACACAGCAGATAATAACGAAATTCATCTTTTTTGAGCTATGTCTCTCGATCCACTTCAAGCGAGAAACCAATCCATTAAAAATGATGAAAAATATATCAAAATAGCTTCCAATCTACAAAATAGTCTTTGATGTTCTTCTAGGAAGGAAAAAGCATCATTTTCACGATCTGTAATAATCTCTTCCCGCAAGAATGAATTCAATCTATCTTTTCTCCAATACTGGGTCATATTGTCTAAATATAATTTTTCGCATGATCCTTTTTTCGCACGGTAAATGGCGCAGTGGATAAGGCACTAGTCTGTTGCATGGGAGATCGCGGTTCAAATCCTCACTCCCTCCGCTGGATAAGATAGGCTTTAAATAGCCTTTAATCCATTAAATCTATTGGAGAAAATTGTGGGTTCGAATCCCCCCAAATCTGCTCCATAAACAAATCCGCCAACAAACTTCCATCCGATTTGTCCGCTGGCAGCCTCTGATTGGTCCACGTGGTAGCTGCAGGTTTGTACATGTGGCAACTAGTGGTTCTCCACATGGCACTTTTTGATGCAACCATGTGGTTAATTTTGCTGTGTCAATTTCTCACATTGCTACTTGTCATTTAGGCCACATCACAAGTCATGTCATCATGCCACCTGTCAATCTGTAAGTGTTCCACATATCAGTGTGCCCATGTTTTGCCTTCAACTTTCGAAGGCCATGACTTTTGCATATGACATCCGTTAGAGCCCGTTCAAAATGCATTGGAAAGCTCTTGATGATCTCTACAGCATGGAGACCTTTTCATCAGTATTTGAAATCATCAATTTGGATTATTTGGAATAATCCTCCTGGATCAAAAAAGGTGGGACATTCCTTGACATCAACATATTTGAAATGAATTTGCTTACATTATCAAATGAAGTAATGAATGAATAACAATAATTTAATCATGGTAATTCACTAAAAGGATGAAGATGAAAATGAAGTTGATTAAGAGAAAGGAGAAAATCCCACGAGTAGGAGGCTTACAAAAATAGAATTCTTTTAAAATGATGAATGTAATGTTAAAGGCTTCTAAAAGAGGCTAAATACATATCAAAATTAGGAGCAAGGGGCTATGAGTGGCATAAAGGAACTGGAATATAAGAGAAAAGCTTCCACAAACATCATAATTCCCATGACTCAAGTATTGAATCACACAAATCATAGGGAATGATTTGAAAGTTGAAGAAGGAGAATTGTGTAGGTTCATGATAGATTCAAAATTCAAGGAAAACAACTAGAAGGGACCTAAGGATTTCATTAATGTAAGAATGTATTACTCAATGAGAGTCTGTGCGTTAAATATACTACAAAATTATTATCAAGGTATAAGCTATCATTATATGAAGAAAGCGTATGTGAAGGATAAATATGCATTGATTCAACATGTGATATAGAAGATTGATTATTATATATCGCATCATCATGTATTGATGAATATTCATTCAAAGCTCATGAACCTATGGAGATAAGATTATCAAGACATGTAATAGATATAACATCATTTCATATACTAATATCTTTTATAGGTGAATCACATGATAGATCATTTCTTAGTGTATTCTTATCAAATTGTTATAATATATATACTCATCATAAAATATATGGATAAATGCACTAAGCATATCTAATAACATAGTGTTTGTACTAGTCAAATCAATGAAAGAGATGAAATATATAACATGATTGAACAATGACTTTATCAAAAACACATGCATATCTATAACATAAAATCCATAAGTATATTAAGGATAAATATGTCATATTGTATAAAAGATAGAAGCATGTCATAATGTAATATAAATGAATATAGAATAGACAAGGAGTAAACACTAATAGGTGGCATAATGATAAGATAATCTAGGGTGAGATAAAAGATAAATTATAATGTATTCAAAAGCCCTACGACAAAGATATGTATATAAAAATTCAACCTTAAAAAATATAGTCTTGACGATAAATTATAGTTATATCATATTTTAAAACCCCAATGATGAAAATAAACTCTAGAAGAAAACTAGGTCATCTAAAATTAGTATTTGGCTTTACCAATATGTAATGAAAAATTAATTTTCCTCAAATTAAGTCTAGCCTAATCTAACATCATGCATACGCAAAAGCACAATCAACCTAGACTAATTAAATGTATATTTTGTGAGTTGATGTTTTATGATTATTTGTAAAAATTAAATGTAAAATTGTCTATAGAAATAATGGTACTTAGCTTTACAGATGAAAAGAAGAAACGAATCACTTATTATAAGAATTTTGGCATTATGGTTTGAAGCTACGCTCCTTGCTTTACTTTTATTAGACACCTATTCCTTAGTTGATGGCGAAAACATGGATTTAAAGTGGGTTTGTTGGAAATGATGATAAGAACGGGGGTTTTCAATCCATACGTCGTAAAACTCGAGAAGGAAATAGTATTATATTTAATATTTAATAGATTAGAATTATAAAATCTTGATGTTTCACATGGCTTTGGTTTTGCCTTGTGATGTTATTGTTTATTCTTTCACTCACTTTATTGTTTATTGCTTATAATATTTTAAACCTAAAAAATCCAACTTAGTTTATCGTTGATTGTTTATGATCATTAAGATTTAAAGCTAAAAAATCTTACTCACTTTATTGTTTATTGTTTATTGTTTATGATCCTTAAGTTTTAAACCTAGAGAATCTTATAGAGTGTATTTGGGTGCTTTATTATTGAGCTTGTAGTTTATTTTTAATATTTTATAGAACTTTTTAAAAAACATTTAGATTCTTGAATTATGTTATTTTCTATAGATTTTTTTGGCCATATTATTATGATTAATTTTTTTTTTTTTGAATTTACTTAGTTACATGTTGACTTCTAGTTTAGTTCTAAACATCTTATATTGTTGATATAGCCATGAGATAGAGACCACTACCACTAGTAGTATATTAGGTATTCCTTGTATTATTCATGAGTTAATGATTGTGTGATTATGGATTAAGTGATATTAAAGAAGACATTTTCTTGTGTTTAGGCGGTTGCTAGCAATTTTGTGTAGTTATTCTCTAATTTCTTAAAGTGTATGGTTGTGTGGTTTATAAGATCTAGTTATTGAAAAAGTCAGGAATAATAGATTATGAAGTTGGAAGAGGAAAACCGACTCATTTCAAAGTAGAACCAAAGATTGAGGAAGTTGGTCTAAATCTTACAAGAATAAAATGATGAATTGTAAGGCTAAAATGATGAATTATAAGGCTAATTAGAGGAGTATGTGCATGGAAATGGGGTGCCAAAAGAGAGCTTTTTTTTCTTAAAATCAACAAAAACTGATATTGGATGAGAAATTCAAGATATTCATATTTAAAATTTAAGATATGAGAAGACACAATTATTAGTGCTTAGAATTGAGCTTTTAAAATATATATTTAATTTAAATTGGTAGATATTAAGAAGGTCAAAAAAGGGGAGCACACAAAGTAGTTTTATTTTTGTAAAAATGATATAAAATAGTGTTAGGTGTGCTCCCTTTAAAATGTTGACTTTTTAAAAAATATTTTATAAATCTCTTTACTGGAAAGTTAATTAGCATCACATTGTTTATGCTATATTTTTTAGTTAATTTTTAATAAATGCGATTTGTTTACAAATTTAGAAAGTGGACAAGTGAAAATTGGATCATGCCACTCCCTTAATTTTGAGAAAACTAATTGAAATCGATATTTTTCTAATATGTATAGAATAGAGTCTAGAATGTAAAAATGTGATTTGTGAGTGGATAAAAAATGTCACAAAAAATTATATGTATGTTTTTTGGTAAAAAATGAAAGCACTAGAAAAATAAATTGAAGAACAAAACCTTAATGTATTTGAATTTTAAAAAAATATATATGGTTAGAAAAGTAAGAAAAGACTTAACATCATTGTGACATTTTTAAGAATAATTTCTTAAAATGTATAGACAAATGGAAAACACACCTGACATATGCTTGTTTTTTATGTTTTATATAAAACACTTATTTTGACACTTCACATGTGGGCCCAAACCTTTAGACTAGATTGCCAAAGAAAAATATACAATTTTCAAAGCAAAGTACAATGCACACATGTTATGAAATGCTTATAAAACACATGTATTACAACACACTCATTTTGATGCACATAAAAAATAGAAGAATGGTCTACAAAAAGGAGAAATCTATAATTTTGAATCCACATGCTCTATTCTTACATGTGCTCTATATATTCTATGGCATACAATCATAATTTCTATTATTTTGAAGAATTATAAATATTGTTTCGACAAAACTAACTATTTTTGTCTTATATTGCTATAGAAGATTATAATTAAATATATTTTCTTTTAATTTATTAATATCAATCATTATTTTATTATTTTGAGAATTTTGAATAATTTTTTAGCAAAAATAACTAAATTTTTATCTTGCATTAGCATATTGCAGGTTCTAGGGAGGCCTCTATCTCCCCCCAGCTTGACCCCTCACCCGATACAGACAAGATTCGTCTACATGTGACACATGGGGATGCCACATTTGTTTCATGTGACTCCAATGCACTTTCTGGGTCTCCTGCTGGTGGGGACAATGGTTGCCTCAAGGGTGTTGACTCTTCTAAGGAGTGCTAGAAGAATATCCTTACGGGGACTAGATTTAACACTCTTGACACTTTAGTCTTGAATTTGTTCAGACGAAGGAAGGCTCGGAGCTCTGCCTTCCTGAAACAGTCATGGATGGGGTTGCTTCCTCTCTTCACCTTGCTTTGGTGGGAAGATTCTTGGCCTTTAGGCCAACTATTGATATAGTCTGAAGATGGGCTAATACTCGATGGAAGCTGAAGGGTAGTGTGACTGCATTGGTAATGCCTGGCAGTCTTTTCCTTTTCAAATTTATGGCAGAGGAGGATTTGATTTATGTCCTCTTGAGCACATGGGCCTATGGTAAACATTTCCTATCTTTGGCTAAATGGAAGCCGAGGTTTGACCCGTTTGCTAAACTCACTCGTATGGCCCCTGTTTGGGTTCGGTTACCAGGCCTTCCATTGGAATTTTGGGATGAGAGGATATTCCGGTGGATTGGGAACTCCTTTGGCAGCTTTGTAGCGACGGATGCGGTCACACTAGCGAAATCCAAGTTGGTTTTTACTCGCTTTTGTGTTAATGTCTCCATTAACAAAGCTCTCCCCAACTTTATCACCCTCAAATCTAAGTGGGGAAAATGGACTCAGGCTCTGGTTTATGAGAATGCCACCTTGTTTTTTTAGAAATGTGGCAAGCAAGGCCATATTATTGCTGATTGCAAAAGTATTGCACCAAAGGAACCCCTTCCTAAGGGGAAGAACCCATCTTTCCCTCCTAATATGCAAAAGATTTAGTTGGATCTTAGCACCAATAATGCGGGGGAGAGTGTAAAAATTAATGAAATGGATGATTATCCATTTACTGATGGATTGTATGAAATGATGAAATCCCCTGACCCAGGGGATAAGACCAAGGCTAATTTTGAGGCTTTGAGGATTTCCTTGAATCCCTTGGAGGATGGAGAACTCTCCTCTCTCAAGGATCTTGGCTTGGTGTCTGGTCCTCTCGCCTCTAATGGTGATGAAAATGTTGTCCGGTCTCCATTGTCCTTTGTGTGCATGGACTTGGGAAACACAAAGTTGGGTTCTGTTGTTGCTGACAAACCTATGGATGTGCCTTCGATGGAGGCTATTGTTACTACCTGGTGGTTTACGGGGTCTGGGCCAATCACCCCTTCAAAATCTAGTTTGGTGGCTGCTACCTCGTGTATCTTCTCTTCCCAGTAGGATGGTGGAGAGGTTTGTGTTGGGGAAGTAACTAAATCTATCATCCTCACTTTGGACTCCAAGTCCTTTCCCCCTAAAGCTCTAGCTGATGGTGATAACATGGAGGACTGACAATCTCAAAAGAGGAAAATAAGGACTAAGAAAGTGGATGTGGGAACTGATAGTAGAGTTGGAAGACCTTCAGAGAGATTGTCAAGGCATAAAGCTACTACCAGGGATATTTCTAGTGGTCGACAATCAACCCTTGATTCAACCCATCGTAGTAGAAAATGAAGTTCCTTTCATGGAACATACAAGGACTGAATAGTCCTCAGAAATAGTTTTCACTAAAGCAATATATTGTGGATCTTAAAATTGATGTCCTTTTGCTTCAAGAGGTTAAGATGACTTACTAGACTTTTTCTGTTTTTGCTAACAAAATTTGGTCAGGCTCCACCTTCTTCTATAGCGAGGAAGATGGTGCCTTGGGTGGTATTGCCACTATGTGGTACTCTGCTAAAGTTGATGGGGAAGAAATTTGCATTCTCTCATAGTTACCTTGTTGTAACCCTCAAGGTTGACAATCACACATCCAACATTTGTTCAACATCTATGCCCCCAATTCTACGGAGGTAGGAGGAGTATGTGGGAGGAGGTTTTATCTTTAATCTCAATTGATAAAAATCCCTTGCATATGGTGGCTGGGGACTTCAACTCCCCCCTTTTCCCTTTGAAGAAGCTTGGTGGCCTTATGGACTATTCTGACAGCATGAATGATCTTCCAGACTTTATCAACAAGTTTGCGTTGTTTGATTTAGAATTGCAGGGTAATCCTTTCACGTGGTCTAACAATAGAAAAGGTAACCACCTTATCCAGGTTTGTCTGGATAGGGTGCTTGTCTCAGTGGGTTGGGATCTGGAATGTAATGCTTCTCTTGTTTCTCTCCCTAGAATTGTTTCTAACCATAGCCCAATTCTTCTCCAATGGATAAATAAGTCATTCCATGGCCCTCACCCTTTCAGGTTTGAAATTATGTGGATGACACACCAAAAATTTAGAAATCACATTGAGGATTGGTGGAGCTATCCAGTTTAGGGTTCTGCTATGTATAGAATTTCCCAAAAATTGGACTTTATTAAAAAAGAGGTTAAGGGTTGGTCTAGTGTTACTTTTGGTGACTTTTTTATAACTAAAAAGATGATCAAGGATAAGCTTGAGGGGGTTCAAAATCTTATGGCTAGGGGCTCTCTCCTTCAACCTTTACATGAGGAGGAGGAAGTGGAAAGATTTATTAAGTAAAGAAGAAATATTTTGGAAGCAAAGATCTAGAGTTCAGTGGCTGAAAGAGGGTGACAAGAACTCTTCCTTTTTCCACAGGACGAATTGTAGGCATAATAAAAGAAACGCCATCAAGTGCCTGATTAATGAAGACAACCAAGAGATTACGAAGGCTGATAAAATTGGAGAAATAGAAGAACACTACTTTAGACAGATTTAAGACACTAGTATCACCCCTTTTGTTGAAGTGCAAGATAGACTCCTAAGGCACCTCCCTTCTTGCATTAGTGAAGTGGATAATTTACAACTTTGTGCCCCTATTTTGGAGGAGGAAGTCAAGATGGTTGTGTTTTCTATGGGTTCCTATAAAGCCACAGGACCTGATGGCTTTCCCCCAACTTTCTTTCAGGAATACTGGGACATTGTCAGTTATGATTTAGTCATGGCTATCAAAGATTTTTTCAAAACTAGTAAACTGCTAAAAAAATTGAATGATACCTTTATTGTCTTAGTCCCAAAAATGTAGGAGCCAAAGTATATGGCTGACTTCAGGCCTATAAGTCTTTGCAACACTATTTACAAGATATTTTCTAAGGTCCTTGTTAACCGGCTCAAGCCACTATTGGATAAGATTATCAACAAATGCCAAAATGGATTCGTCCCTAGAAGACAAATTCTTGATGTTGCTATTACGACTCATGAAATAATCCACTCCATAGAGAAAAGAAAAAATCAAGGTATGGCTTTCAAATTAGACATTTCTAAGGCTTATGACAGGGTCAGATGGAAATTTTTTTATTTGGTTCTTGCTAAATTTGGGTTCAACGATAAGGTGATTGGTCTGGTTAAAGAATGTGTGGAGACTATTCAGTATTCCATCATGGTCAATGGGACCCCTTGGGGGTTCTTTAAGGCAGGAAAAGGCATTAGACAAGGTGACCCTCTATCACCATACCTATTTATTATGATTGTTGAAGTCATTGGTAGGAATTTTCTATCCTTGCTTCACTCTAGGAAAATATAGGGAATCTGGGCTACCTCCACCCTCCCCACCTCTGTTCTTCAACAATTTGTGGATGATAGCTTCCTTTTTGGAAAATATTCTATGGTTGAAGCTAGAGAATGGAAGTGCCTTCTCCAGGATTATGCCAATGCCTTTGGGCAATGTATAAGTTATAATAAAATCTATATCTATTTTTTCAATATGAAAGCTAATCTCCAAGCTAAGATATTATCTATCCTAGGTTGTCATAGTGCTACTCTTCCGGGGATTTACCTTGGTTTACCCCTCACTGTTAAGGAGATTACTCATAGTTTTTGGAATATATTTTAGAGAGAATGCAAAAGAAGCTTGCTAGATGGAAAGGTACACTCCTTAGTAATGCTAGAAAACTACAACTCCTCAAGGCCTCCCTACAAGGGATCCTAGTCTACTTCCTCTCCCTCTTTAAGATTTTAGGCTCTATGGCTGAAAAGCTTGAAAGAATATAAAGATCCTTCCTTTGGACTGGTGTTGAAGAGAGAAAAAGGCTTGCTCTTGTGAACTGGGACACTATCTGCCATCCTAAATGTCAAGGAGGTCTTGGGATTAGAAAGATCACCAATTTGAACAAAGCCCTCATCACTAAGGTTGGTTGGAATCTTGTGCTGGGAAAGGCTGAATGGTGCAAAATAATGAAGGCTAAATATTTAAACTAGGAACACTTCTCCAGGGCCTTGGATCTGATGGGTCTCCCATCAGGGTCAAAAATTTGGAATAATGTCCTAAAAAATAGATCTCCTTTGAAGGAAGGTATCAAATGGAAAATTGGGAATGGGAGATCAATTAGATTCTGGGAGGACAACTGGCTTGGGGGCAGACCCCTTGCTGATAGCAATTTCAACATCTTGGGGGAACATGCTAAGGAACATATTGGTAATTTTATTGTAGATTATACTACACCCAGAGCCAAATGGAAAACTCTGGAATTGAGTTTCTTGGATAGACCTGACCTTCTCCCTAAGTGTTAGAATTAGGTGTTGTACACCTTGCATAATGTTTGTAATATTTTATTTATTTATTATGTGTGTGGTGAACCTAGGGGTTTTCTAGGTGAATGTGCATCACAAGAAGTTATAATGTTGGGGCCACTTTGTTGTATGTAACATTGGGACATAATTGTCAATTGTAATTATTTAATATTGGGGGAATAATAAAATAATAAAGTACCCAATATTAAATGTGGGGTCACATGTTGTATTTTTGGGCACATGGTTTATGTAATACCACTTGGTGGTTTTGTGGGAGCTTGTTTCTATAAAAGCAACCACAAGGGTAGTTGTTTAAGGTTGGACAGTTTGCTGCAGGTTAGCAGGTTGAGCTTGTGCATGTGTGAGGGTTTGAAGCATGGCATGGGATGTGTGGATTCATGCTTGGTCACATGGAATGCATGGATAGCTTGTGCTTCAGAAGTGTTCATGGAGTCTCTGCAGATGTATTGTAATGGGTTTTCATTGCTGAATAATACATGGAGTGTGGATGCTTTTGGAGGCTGGGTTTTTCCCTCTTGAGGGTTTTCCCAGGGTATATCTTGTGTCATCTTTGATGGGTATGTTGTCTATTCTCTTGCATGTTGATGTTGAGTATTTTACTTGCATGTTTCAGATTTGGGTTATGTGGAAATTGTCATTTTATGGCTGCATAGTTTCCTTACAAGTGGTATCAGAGCTTTGGTTGTGGATTGGATAACCCTAGGTTGCATGAGAGAATGAAAGGCAATGGCAATATATAGGGTTTTGTAGGTGTTTTATTGCAGATCTGAAGGTTTTGGGTTTGCTATTATGATGGGTTGTTTGCAGATTTAGGGTGTGAAAACTTTTGACAAAATAGGGTTTCTTGGTCATGCATTTATATGAGGGTTTTGGGGGTGAGTTTTCACAGATGACCTCCTAAGAAAAATTGGACCTCATAGTTGGATTCAGGTTGGCTGAGAGAGAAATTTTGACATATAACATGCCCTATTTTGATTACAGAAAAAAAAATGTTACCCCTGTTCGTCCGTACGGGTCGACGGTACAGTGGTCGTCAGAAAAAAAATATTAAAAAATTCGGAAAAATTAAAACCCCGTCGAAATTATTTTTGTACCTGCAAAACGAAAAACAAAAAAAAATTATTAGAAATTAAAAATCAAAAAACCAAAAAAAAACAAAAAAATTTAAAGTTTTGGGGTGGACCCCCACTCTTGCCGCGTACCCTGCGGCGAGGTGGCGAAACCTGTCAGCTGTACCCTATCCGACAGATGCGACACACCCGCTGCCATTAGGGCTTTAAAATAAATAAAACAATTTTTTAAATTCTTCAAAATCCGCTAAATGAAAGTCCGCCGGAATTGAAAACTCATAAACCAGATTTGATATTTGGTCGGGTCCGCCAGGGGGTGGAATAATTTTTAAAAATGAAAAATTAAATTAAGTTTAAATGGGATTTGGAATCCGCCGCCCACCCACCACCGGAGCGCCGCCCAGGCGCCACCTCAGAGCCACCAGGGGGTGTAATTGGTCCTTTTACAACAGTTTTTTTTTCAAACGGGCATAACTTTTACGCAGGTTATCAGATTTTCGACTTCTTATAGTCGTTGGAAAGCTGGTTCTGAGCACTACACAGTGGTATAGGTGTCGTTCCATGATTTTGCAGTTTTAATAGTGTTTTTCTTGGTTGAAGTCAGATGTTTATTTTAAGCTTTGAGAGGGCATATCGGGTGCATACGGAGTCGGATTTTGGATTTCGAATAGTCAACGGAAAGCTTGTTCAAAGCACTATACAGTGGATCAGGTTTGGAGATATTTTGGCATGGTTTATTTGCTATTTTCTTTATCTGAGCTGTTTATGGGTCTCTTTGACTATGGTGTTATTATGAGCTTATGGATTGTCGGATTTAGGATATTTGATGATGGATTCATTGTATGCTCGGTTGTACATCTCACTTTATTCTATTTTTGACATGGTTATCAGCATGTATGTTGCATTGTTGTATCTACAAGTTGTGCAATGTTGTAGGCGGTCTATACTTACTTGTTGCACCTATGACTTGGATATGGGTTGTCTTTGCCCATTGATATTTCAGTGTTGATGCATGATCAGATTTGGTGGCTTGGTTTAGTCACTTGGTTTGTTGATTTGGTTGTCATGTTGAGGAGATGAGATGGTATTACCAGGTACAGTCATGATATGAGATCTATGCAGTTGACTATGATTATGCAGATATGTGGACACGATTGGGTTGATTTGTTGGTATATTTGGTGGTGATCATGATGTCATGGATGTTTCTTGTGCATTAGAGACTTTGGCATGTTATGATGGTTTATGATGGTGCATTAATTGGTGGTATTGGATTGGATCTTGATTATGGTTGTGGCGGTGTATCTTCTTGGTTTAGGAGATTGGTATCACGATGTCATGGATAGCTTGGTTACACGGTTCAGTGGGAGCTTGTGACAGTGATGGATTGGCGGTGATGGATATGATGGTTTGGCGGTGTATCTTCTTGCTTTAGAGGATGGTTATCATGTTGTCATTGAGAGCTTGGATTCACAGGTTTTGTGTGAGCTTATGACAGTGTTGGTTTTGTGCATCATGGTGCCATGGGATTGCTCGGTATCACGGTTTAGTGGGAGCATTTGGCAATGATACGGATCCATTGGTTATTATGGATGGTTGTCTTCAGCAAGTGATCTTTGGTCTCATGGAGGAGCTCTTGGATTCTGTGTGCTACAGTGAGAGTTCTTTGACATCAGGTGTTGGAGATGTTGAGGTATTATTTATGACTTGTTGGTTTTGACAGGTGATCCTTGGTTGTAGGATGGTTTTTGTTATTATGTCATGGTATACTCTTGATTACTAGTTTAGAGTTGTGGCATGGTACATGTTATGATGATTTATTCATGTGATCTTCTTTTGAGAGGATGTGAGATCATGGTGTCATGTTTATGTTCCTGATTCTGCAGTTGGAGCTATGATTTTGATCTTGGTTGGTTCTCTTTGTATTGAGTACATTGATCATTTGCTTGGTGTTTAGCATGGATTGATCGGTTACAGGTGCTCATGGATACTTGGAGACTTAGGTGAGGCTTGGTGTTCTCTTGTGGTTAGAGACATGTTATTGATATGGTTACTCTTGATGAGGTTTTAGCAGGAAGTCTGAGGGAGCCTACACCTTGGTTGGACGTGAGTTCAACATGGACCAATGAGGAGAGTGTTCTTGGTTGAGTCATGATGACTTGGATATCCTGGAGGAGCATTCTCATTCCCCACTCTTGGTCTACTCGGCGGTTCACTTGAGAGGTATTGCCCATTATTCTTTCAGGTGCATTATGTTTATGCTTTGTCTTCTCATGGATATGGATCTTGAGCCATGGATATTTGGTTTCTGGAGGGTTCATTTGAGGAGTGTTGGCATGTTTATCTCCTTGTACATGTTGGGTTTAGGAGATGGTTTATTGGGCTGATTTCCTTGGTTTGGGAATGGTTACTTTGAGTTTGATCTTCTTGTTTTGAGATGCTTACATCCATGTTAGTTACATATGTTATCTTTGATCTTGGCGATTGGATGGATGGATGTGGTTATGGATTTTGTTATGGGGTGTTATGGAGGAGATCATACTTGACACAGTTGGCATTTAGAGGTGTGTGTGTAGGAGGACATGCTACAGGTGTTTGGTTTGCAGGTTTTGCTTATCATTGTGGATGTTCCTTGGTACTACATGTTTACTTCTATGAGATGCTGGTAGTAGACTTGGTATGCCTTTGTGATGGTGCCTTTTTGGGATGTTAACGAAGCGACGCGTTGAATGCGCTCATTCCAGGTTTGCATTCATCTTGACATTGCCCATGCAGTGGGAGCTCTTGGATGTGTATGTCATGCTTTGACAGGTTTGCACATGGAGTTTTTATTGTGGTTTATGGGTGGATATGTTGTTGGCATGAGTTTACTATGATATGTATACCTTGGAGGTATGGATAGTTGGATGTGTTGGCATTTGCTGTGGATGTCATTTCAGCTATGGTGATTTATTCTTGACAGCTACTGGTGCATATTGGATTCAGTGTTTGTGTTTTGAGATATCAGTTGAGGCAGGTTTATGCTTCTTTGTGACAGTTAGTGTGACATCTCTTTGGATGTGTTCTTATCTTAGTGCAGTTGGCATGGTGGAGGATGGAGCATTCATGGATGAGATGGTGGTCACCTTGGTTCTTGTTATAGGTATCTTGTTGGAGCACATGGAGCACTTGGATTCTAGGATGGTACATGTTGCCTATGGAGTTTATTTGTTACCCCCTTATGCAATGTATACAACAAGTGGGAGATTGTTAGAATTAGGTGTTGTACACCTTGCATAATGTTTGTAATATTTTATTTATTTATTATGTGTGTGGTGCACCTAGGGGTTTTCTAGGTGAATGTGCATCACAAGAAGTTATAATGTTGGGGCCACTTTGTTGTATGTAACATTGGGACATAATTGTCAATTGTAATTATTTAATATTAGGGGAATAATAAAATAATAAAGTACCCAATATTAAATGTGGGGTCACATGTTGTATTTTTGGGCACATGGTTTATGTAATACCACTTAGTGGTTTTGTGGGAGCTTGTTTCTAAAAAGCAACCACAAGGAGTAGATGTTTAAAGGTTGGACAGTTTGCTGCAGGTTAGCGTTGAGCTTGTGCATGTGTGAGGGTTTGAAGCATGGCATGGGATGTGTGGATTCATGCTTGGTCACATGGAATGCATGGATAGCTTGTGCTTGAAGTGTTCATGGAGTCTCTGCAGATGTATTGTAATGGGTTTTCATTGCTGAATAATACATGGAGTGTGGATGCTTTTGGAGGCTGGTTTTTTCCCTCTTGAGGGTTTTCCCAGGGTATATCTTGTGTCATCTTTGATGGGTATGTTGTCTATTCTCTTGCATGTTGATGTTGAGTATTTTACTTGCATGTTTCAGATTTGGGTTATGTGGAAATTGTCATTTTATGGCTGCATAGTTTCCTTACACTAAGGTTACTGAGCTTCAGGTTCTTTTAAACAAGATGATACTTCCTCTCTTTCCTAGCGAGGATAGGGTTTTTGGGACTAAGAATCAGTCTAGGGCTTTCTTTGTCAAGTCTACTTATCATCTCTTGCTAAAGTTTGATGGTGATGAGTAATGCTAGAAGAAGGTGTGGAACTCTTAGCTCATCCCCAAAATCAACTTCTTTTGGTGGGCCTCCATTCATGGTAAAATTTTAACTATTGATAACCTTGTCAAAAGAGGCTTTCAATTTCCCAACTGGTGCACCCTTTGTAAGTCAGAAGAGGAGACAATTTCTCATCTCTTTATCCACTGTCAATTTTCCTCCCAAGTTTGGCAGAATGTCTTACAAAATCTCAACATCCATTGGGTTTTCGATAGAAATATTCATCAATTCATCTTTAATTGGGGGTGCCCCTCTAAACACCCTTTAATCATACAACTTTAGCAACTTATTCCTCCTCACATTTTCTAGTGTTTGTGGAAAGAAAGGAACAACATGATTTTCAGAGAGAAGGAGAATAGTCTGGACAGTCTGTTGATAATCATTAATAAACTCCTTCTTGATAACATTTTGGTTTGCCAATGGAAAACCCCCAATTTCCCTCCTACGGGCTAGGATAAAAATATAGCTAAAATTTGGAAGTTTCCTAGTGAATTCCAAAAGTTTGATAATTCCATGAAGATTGCCAGGAGCAACACGAAGTGGAAAAATCCAAAACCACCCTGGTTTAAACTGAATTTTGATGGGGCGGCCAGAGCTGGGAAGGCTGTGGGAGGTGGTGTCATTTGAGACCATAATGGTTGCTTAGTTTTTGCCTACTCAGGGAACCTGAAAGATCACACTTGTAATCAGGTGGAAAGTATGGCCCTCCTCTGGGGCCTCAAAGTTGCATTGTCAATCAGCGTTAAGTCCGTGGAAATTGAGGGTGAATCGCAGCTAATTGTGGAAGCCATGAAAGGCACGATGGTTGTTGGCTAGTCCATTCAAGGGGTAATTAAAGACAATCACTCTCTTCTTACCAGACTTGATGAGTTCACCATTCAACATGTCTACAAAGAAGGAAATGTGGTTGATGACAATCTGGCTGCAGTCGGGCTTGATCGAGAAGGAGTACGGTACTGGAGGAAAGAAGAGTATTTGCCTCCTTCCACTATGGCTCTTCTAAGAATGGATTTTAAAAAAATTCACCATGATTCCTAAAATTTTCTTTCTTAACTTAGTGTGGTTGTTACTAACTTTTGTTAGTAATGATGACAAGATTTTTTGCTTAAATAACTGGTCGTTGTGCGGGAAGAGTGTTGGGCAGGATTTTCCACGTGCCACGCATGACCTTTTTGGTTTACCATCGGGAATCACCATTTTGATCCTAATGATCGATGGGGTCATTATTTTTTGAACTCCCTCAAAGTTTGCAATAATCTTTTCAAACTGGCGGATTTTGTTCAATTTTTTGAGTTGTTCGAATTTATTTCTGATATCATTTCTCTTCATGTTGTGGACTTCTTGCATGAGGGAATGGCTAGGCCTATGCTGGAAATAGGAAGGGGAATTTATTATCATATCTTTTGGCTTTACAAGTTACCTTTTACCATCTATTTCTTTGTGGTGTTTTCTAGACTTGGTTTTCTTTGTATCTGCCTTGCTATTTTTCTGTCTGTCACTGTTTTGGTTTTACGCGACAAGTTTGTTGGAGCTATGGGTGGGGACCGAGTGCATGTGGAGCCAGATAAGTGCAATGAATCGAAGACAGACAACATTGGCTAGCATATATGCAAGGAAGGCGACATCTCCTAGTATATGGAATTTATGACCGACCATGACGACGGTCTATCTAAACAATTCATGACCTCTTGGAATGCCAGAAGGGTCACCATTGGAAGCATTTCCTTTGATATCGATGAGGAGGTCATCACCAAGGCCATGGGTCTCACTCTAGATGGACGTACTTGGAAGAAAACCACCGAAGTTGCTAATCAAACCAGCCTCAACTTGTTCTTCCAGGGTGATGAGAAACCTATCAAGTTACATGGAGGCTATGACCGTGAGGTGCTTCCTGAGCCATGGGACAGATTTTGCATGGTGGTGATGAAATACTTCACCCTCAAACTTGAAGATACAGTGTGTATTACTACTACCATTTCAATTTCCTCAATCACCTTAGGAATCACCATAATATTTCCTTCCTATTTTTTCTCATGCATTCTCTTGAGAGTACTATGCTTGATGCAGTTGAAGCCATGAATTCAAATAAAAATTTCACCATCCTTCACCAAGGGATTATGTCTAGAATTTACCATTTTCACTCGACCCTTTTCCCTCCTCGGCCCATTACTATTATTAAAGCTCCCCGACCCACCTCTTTTGAAGATGCTCCAGTTTCCTCTGCTCCCCCATCGGCTAGCATTATGGACACACCTGGCCCGAGCAAGAAAAAATGTATCAAAAACCCAGCCTTGAAAGTTTCTCCATAGGACACATCCCCCTCTCTAGGGCCTATGGTGGAGAGAAAATATAAAAAAATGCATATCCCTCACCCCGAGAATTAAGGCCAAAGCCTCCAAGAAGACTAAATTCTAACTCCAACAAATTGACTATGACATTGAGATCACCGAGGAGACTAATACCCCTCGTAGGTCAAATAGACTAGTTATCAAGCAAGAAAAAGGGAAGAGTTTTAAGGAGGTCTCAAATTCTAACAATGGTGATGGGAGCAATAGTAGGAGTAAGGAGGAAAAGGAGGTGGGAGAGGAGGCTCTCTCGGTTTTTGCTACTAGCTCCTCCCATGTTTTTGAGAGTCTTAAAAGGGGTCATGCCAACATTAAAATCAAGGAGGTCAAGCATCACACCTCCAACATTGCAGAAGGTAAGGCTCCCATGGAGGAAGCCTATAGTAAACAGGATGTTTTCTGGGAGGAGGTTGACAATATGAAAACAGAGTCGAGAGTTTGGAGAAAAGATTGTAGGATGTTACTCATTTTGCTTTGAAGATTATGCACAGGTTTGCCACTATGTTATGTCTACTACAGAAGGACAAGTATGCGAATGATGTGGAGGAAGAAGCTGTTAGCAAGGAATTGCTTAGGTTCCTCACTAGAGATTGGGCTACCATAACTTTAGTTAAGCCATGCAGTGGGAAAAAAGATTAGTCTTTGGTGGGTTTAGGTTTTTTGACTAGGGATGGCTGAATCAGCCTTCATTTATGCTTTTTTCTATTAAAGACATTGTTATTATGTTTATTTTTTCTCTATGACTGGTATGACCCTTAGTGGTCAGTTACTAAGACTGTTTTAAGTCATGCTATCATGATAGACATTACTAGTAGCTTTAGTTTGGTTGTTAGTATTTTGGGTTGCTTTTGATATGATCTACTTAGGGTGATGGTTTGGTTTTTAGACCTATTGTTACTATGTTGTTAGTGTTAGTCTGTTGTGGATGGTCGTTGGTGCCTTGTATTAATGGGACAACACCCTTGTTTTGCTGCTTTTTATATCAAAAACATTCTAATTACCTTTTTTCATCTAAATTTGATGTTGTCAATCATTATTTTTATTAGTTTGAAAAGTTATGTAATTTAAAAAAAAAACACTAAAGTTGAAGGTATACCATTGTTTCCAGATCCCCAAGTATTCACCAGAGCCACACAATATAAGAATTTAGAGAAATAATGATAATAAATAATTAAAAAATGTAATTAAGAAAATGAAACCTAAAGTTGAAGGTATGTGATATTTTTCATCTAAATTTGGTATTGTAGTAGATCATTGAATATTAATTGAATCAATAAACAATTAAACAAATAATTATGATATAATTTCCAATATAAATTAAGATTTTTTTTTCAGGAAAAGGCACATGGCCTATAATTATATTATATAATAAGATAAGGTTTACAAAAAATATTACAAAAAGCACCAAAAAATTTCAATTGCATCAAGTGTAGATATTGTTTGCAACTATTACATAGTTGTGTAGTTACATTATAACCAATTTTTCATGAAAACTATGTACACCCCAAGACAAAAAGAGTGTCAGTTATAATGGTTATTTCATTTGTCTTTGCTAAAAAAGAATATTACTAAAGTTGAAAATTCATCATTCTTCCATATGACAAACCTCAACACCATTCTTATCTTAATGCTCTTGGATGGCTTCATTCTGATGAGCTTCTTGAGACTGTTTAGAAGCAACAGCATTTAAATTTGGAAGGATTGTATGGTTCCCATGATACATGAATCTAGAATGTTATGGAGAGGTCGTCACTACCACATTGCATGGGTGGTGTTCATGAACCAACATAATTGCTATAGCATGATACTTCTCTTTGAATCTTTCAACCATGTCTTCTCCAATTTCACCTACATTTCGGTCAAGTGCAATATACAAATAACTAGGAATATTCATTTCAAAAGAATATTTTATGGCATCATATACAAACACATATTCCCTCCTATGCAGAAGGAAATTCTTAGGAAACAATCCTCATACATACCCTTTTCCTTTTTAGAGATCATATAGGAGCCTGGGTGAGTGCAGGATCATGGGGGTCCAAAAAGTGGCGATATGACACAAAAGTAGCTGGTGATTTTTTTTATCCAAATTTGATGAAATGAAAAGGGTTTATTAAGAAAATTTTCAAATTTCCACCAATATAAGACATGCCTTGTTTGAAATTAAATATATAATTATTATTGATTTTCTAAGTGCATTCTGACTAAAGCCCTGATTGATAGGCTGATTGAAAAACATCTATAATTATTAAATGATTTCACATTTTTTGAATCCAAAAGATATGAAACATTCTATGCTTCCCATACTATAGGATAAAGAAAAAAAGAAAAAATGAATTTCATAAATTTTTGACCAAGTTATGGTGGTCAAACAAACAAGTATTAATATTTTTAAAAAGTTCTAATAAAAAATTCATAACTAATTATTTACTTGCAAAAAAATAACAAAAAAATATGGCACATCTAGGCATGTGTCCTCTACTTATATTGAAAGTTTCAAAAAATTATATTATTCTTTTCTTATACTTAGTTGTTTAGACATACACCTGCTTTTTATTTTTTCCTGAAAATTTAGTACTACTACATTGAAATTTTAGATTTTCACCAAATAGATTTACTTTTTTTCAAAAAATGACCAGTACCTTAGAAACTAAATTCAATTTGCTACAATTTTTGTTCTTACATATTTTCCAAATTATGTTAATAACTTATTCAAATTTTTATGTCAAATTTCGTAACTCTGTTTTTCTAAATTTTCATTGCCACTTAAGGGCCTAGATTTGACCCCATGATCCTGCGCACTAACCCTAAGTTTGGGTACTCTTTAGAAAATAATTATCTACAAGAAATTCCCATTTACCACCTTATTAGCTATCAATTGAACCGAATTAAAACATTGCAAAATTTCCAACAAATTAGAAATGAAGATGGACAACAATTGAGAGGGGAATAGTAAACTCATAGCTTGCAAGTGTATAATTTCTTCACCTATTACCTTCTTGATACTCTTTTTGATGGTGGTGCATTGTAATTTAAACACTTGATGAATTTGTGTACACTATATTGTGAAAACTTTTAGCCTATAACACCTCTGTATGTGAAAAAACTGCCACAACCCCACTTGAAATTCTACCACTATACTGTGATACTTGCAACCTGTAACACCTATACCTGAGAAAAACTATCATTGAAAGTCCTACTTGAAATACCTTAGGTATACTAAGAAACTTGGAGCCTGCTAAACTTGGAGACAATGAAACTTGGAGGAGATACTTTTAACACTTCAATGAACTTTCAAGAGATCTATGTGACAATAAATGTAGCTTGATTTTCTTTTAGAACATTTATAATGCACATTTTAACGCCATGTAGCATACGGGAAATTGAGCCCGTATGCAACCCTTGTCAAATTTGAAGCTGGAAAACTAAAATTGGCACGAGACAAAAGATTACAAGGAGCTTGCCATTAATCCTCATACTATTTGGTTTACAAAATTGGTATGAATAGTTGTGTGAAGGATTTAAAAAATGATTTCCTTGCAACCACAAATATTATATTTTTTATAAAACACATGTTATTTAGTACCTCTTTACCCTCACATGATTATATGTATTATTTCTTTAAAATTTATATGGGAAATTGATGCAAGAGTTTCCCCCACCACTCCTTCAAATTTTGAGAGCTATTGACAAGGTTAATTTGATTTAGATGAGGTTTTATTGCCACTGATCACTAACCAACATTGTATCCCACTTAGATAAATTTGAGCTCTCAGAAGAAACAATTGTTGCCACCTTTGGATACTTGATGGAAATGTTATCATATTCAATCTTAGACTCTTGTTGGTCACATCCCATATTAGCAAGACAATCCTCCAATAGATTACCCTCTCTATAGGTATGTGAAATTTGTACTTTTTCAAAATTATTTAAAAGTAGCCAAACTTGATGAAGAATGTACCTTAGTTACAAATTTTGTATTTTTCTCTCCTTGCATGCATTCACAATTAGTAGAGAATCTCCCTCTATGTGAAATTTTGAGATTTTTAGCTTTATGGATAGTTTTATACCATGCATCAAAGCCTAAGCTTCAACAAAATTGTTCATTCCATGACAGAGATGAGTTGATTTAGCACCCATCACTGAAGCCTTAGAATCCCAAATAGCTATCCGTACTCCTAAAATCCTAGGGTTCCCTCTTGATGCACCATTAAAGTTTAATTTACAAAAAAATATGGAAAGAGGTAGCCATACTATTAAATTTCTCTACAGTCATTCCTTCGAAGGTTGATGAAAACTACCTTTGAATTATATTGCAAGTAGACTCCACTATTTTAATATGCTTGCATCCCATGATCTAAAAAGGGAAGATACAGTTTTATGATTTTGAACATAAGATTGTGTTACCTCTGATATTGCTTTCTCAAATTTTATTAGCAAATGTGCTATGGATGGAACCTCTTCCCTAAAGATACACTTGTTTCTTGTTCACCATATATTCTAGATAACCAGAGCTAGAACTACCTATCAAATGCAAGCAAATAAAGAATTTTTGTGTAGCACATGTCAAATTGTGAAGTGATCCCAAAGAGTTTTAGGAAATGGATAAAACCAACTAAGCTTCTCTTTTACAAATTCCCAACAATCTTGTGCATATGAACAATGTAAAAATAAATGATCAACATCTTCAATAAATTCTTTGGATAATGTATATTTGAATTTTTTTTCAATTCCCAACTTAGAAAACCTATCACTTATTAAAATTCTATTTCTTAAGGCCAACCAAGAAAATCTACTAGCCTTTGGTAGCACCATATGGTTCCAACAAAAAGGAATATGTTCTTTGTGTTTGAGTATGCATGTCATTACTGATTACAACTTTGTATCCCTATTTAACTGAATACCCACTAGTTTTTGAAGGTGCTCAAATTATCCCATCCTCTAAATATGATTTAAAAAAGCCTCTAGATTTTAGTATATTATTCAATATTTATTTTTTATTGTTAGATATTGGAATATTTGACAAATATTTCCATATGAATTTGCATGTAAGATCCTCTACACCTTAAACATAATCTTTGATTTTAGGTCCCCATATATCTGAAAAAATTACCTCTGTTGATTGCAACTCTTGATATCTTTGTAAGGATGGAAGACCATTCCATGAGTCTTTCTAGAAAAAGATTTTTCACCATTATTCACTTCCCATGATATATATGGAGTTATGACTTTCATGCATGCTAATAAAAAATTCCACATTGTAGAGCCTACAAGAGGATTTGATATGGTAAAAATTATTTCTGGGAGCACATTGTCCAAATACTTAGCTTGCATTATTTGGCACTATTTTAAATTTGGTTTTGTGTATAAATGTCATACAAATTTTGGTCCAAGAGCCATGTTTCTTTCAGGAATATTGTGAATGTCTATCCCACCTTTGAGCTTTTCAGAACATATATTTTCTAGTGAGATTAATGGAATATTCTTTATCATCAATATTTCCCTTCCACAAAAACGTTTAATGCATTCTCTATTTCTAAAATGACTAATTTGGGTGCTTTCAACACAACTATGTAGTAATTCGGTATTGTTGCCAATATTGACTTGATCATTAGGATTCAACCTGATAGCAAAAGAATATAAATTAAGATGTCAAAAAAATTCATCAACCTATTAAAAATACACAATTTATCAAATTATGATGAACAAAACTTATCTAGTGAATCAAGTTTTCCATTGAAATTATTGCCATTAATTTTGCAAAAAAAACTTTTTTGTCGCAACCTATTTTTGAACCAAGTTATATATGCTTTATTTTGGGATGTTCTTTAAAATATGATGTCAAATTATTTTCTTTTAAGAACATTTATACTATGATTGATCTACTTTATTATGTAAAAACAAAGGTATCAGTTAGATATTGTTTTAAAAGATGAACAAGAAAATTCATTATCATGAAATGTTGATGAATTATTTATCTTATTTTTTGAGATAATATGATTAACAAGCTAACTACCTTGTTTTTTTAATGAGGTGATGTAGGAAAAAATTTCCCTAGGTCCTAATCAACGAGGGAGAGCATCATTGAAGAGGGGAGAAAACTTGGAAGAATTACATGCACACCATGATCTTGAGAAATTTCATACACACATACAAGTTGATGTTTTATTTCTTTTCTAGTTTATATAATTATCTTGAGTTATAAGTAAAATAATGATTATGTTTCTAAGTGTTGTATATTTTTCCTCTCTTGTTTTATTACCATGATTATTTATTTTGATTGTTGCCTCACGTGTTTCATCAACAATACATGTTTTCTAAATTAAAAAGGTGATGGAATGGTTTATTTTCCTTATAAGTATTTGGATCTTTAAATATATATAATTCATCTCCATTTTATATATAGACCTTATATGTATATGTCTATGTGTGTGTGTGTATTTGATTCATAAGACTGATTTATATTAATTTGAAATAGATTATATATATTATTAATGTATTATTTTTAGAGTTTGTTTAGAGAAGCTTGAAGGAGCTATTACAACTCCAAAGTGGAGCATCACTTTAATTAAACAAACACTGATGGCATTAATATTACTCTTCAAAGTGGTGATAACTAGAAAAAACTAAATTTCATACCAGATTCCATGGCTCAAATGAAGAGAAGTGAAAGTTAATAAGAGCTCAAAGTGGAGTAGATGGAATAAAAGAGAAAAGAGAAGAATGAAAGATCATACATAGGTGGGAAGACACTAGAAAAGAGATGAAAAAACTTGGTATTATTATTTCTACTATTGTAGAGGAAGAGGTATTTTCCCTATTCTTCATTCTAATATCAAAATTGACATTCAAAATTTTGAAGAAAATGTTATTTACAGAAAACTCACAAGTTCTTATGAGTTTAATTTTTTAAGAACTTTCCTAGGAAATCTATACTAGGTTAGTAATCTATGAGAAGGATTTTTTAAATTTTATTATTGAAAATTCTGAGTCTTGAACTATATGTATTAAACTTACAGAGACAATTACTTATGAATTCTCAAATTTTGTGCATTAGTTATAAAAGACCATTAGGTCTATATTTTTTTGACATTTATTTTGTTGTTTAAAATACCATTAGGTCTATATTTGTTTGTCCTCTATATAATAGTTATACCAACCCATTTGGATTGTAATAACTCAACCTCTCTATAAAAGTTATAACAACTCATTAAGTTTATTATGGCTCGACCTCTATATCATAGTTATTATTAGAAATGAAGTATACACCCTTGTTGATCTATCAACTCAACTACCTATTGAAACATGGGAAGAATTATAAAAGAGTGGGATTTGGTGAGTTGAATTCAACCTCCAGAGAGGGTTGGCTCCCTTGTTGCAATCACCTAAACTAGACTAAACTAAACTACTATTGCTTGCTCAAGAAAAGGAGTAGAAAATGATTGAAAATTAAACCTAAGACTTAACAAGGTGATGGAACAAATTACCTTAAGACCTATACTATTTTTTAATGAAACATAATTATTTAATAAATTTCTTAGTTTAACACAAATCAAGTGTTTTCATATACCAATGCATCAATTCTTTGCAAGGAGGTTTGGGGTTTTCAACATTTCAAAGGAGAAGAGATGTGTTCACAACTAGATCACTTTTTTTAACCATCACACAACTTGCAACCTACAAAGAATATATGTTTCTTCTACCTAAAGGTGTTGGAATGAGATATATATTAAAATAATTACATGGAAATTACATAAACATTCATCAATCAATACATTGCACACTGTGAGCACCTCTCAAATCTGCAAACATCCTAAACTCCACAAAAAAGGTAAGTGCATACAAATTTGCTAAATACTCCTATGAAATAATGTAAAATATTTCCTAAACATGATAGAAAATCAAATTAAATTGAAAGCATGAAAGAAACAAGATACATATCTATTCCATAGTGGATTGGTGCTTCTTTGATGTGGAAAGAAGCCCTTTCCTGATCTATTTAGGATCTAGGACTTATTGTTTACAGAATGCTTAACGTAAAAGATCGATTATTACAACATTTAATTTAAATGATTACAAATTAAATGCTCAAATGAAATAATGAACATAAAATAATTAAATAAATGCCAAGATAAACTGAGAAAGAAAAGAGAGAAGAATAGAGAGACGAAACCAAAGTTGATAACGGAGTTCGTCCCTAAGGACTACGTCTCCGGGTCCCTCTCCAATGGAGGACCGATCCGATTAGCTCCAAATTTAATTACAATGGCTTCAAGACTGTCTCCTTCAAGCATTCAGCAGCATGACAGTACTCTGATATGCAGAAACGTCTTCAAGAACTCTCGAGCATTCTCTCGCTATCTCCACCTGGACTTGGAAAACAAAGGTCTATACCCTCTTTTTATACAAGAAATTTGCCTAAATAGGCTTAACCAACAAAATAAATGCATATCTCCCTCTATCAGTTCGTATCATATCTCCAATGGCTTCATTTAGGTCCTGGTTTGGATTTATGATTAGGTTGTTGTTCGGTTATGGCTTAAAAAAAATCATTTTTTATGGATTCGGTTGACAGTTCCATAACAAAATACACGATGACCACTATATATCATAGAATGCTCGCGTGGTCCACCGGTGACCCTCTCTTTTAGTATGTGGGTGGTCGACGGTTCGAACCGTCGGCCTCCCTTTACCACACAAAAGCCCGAGAAATTCTAACAAGATAAACAGCGCTCCATGTATAGTTAGAGAGCTCCTCACGGGTATAACGGACAAACAACCGGCTGTTTCGGGTGAGATCACAGGTTCGATTCCCCCGAATCAATTTTGTTAAAACAGACTAACCAAACTGGAAGCCAAAGACTTGAAGACACATGTCAATATGTTACTCGCCAGAAGACGCCAACGTGTCCGCTGACCAAGCGCTGACTGTGCAAACCGTATGCTGACAAAACGGATGACGTGTCGAGCTCCTATTCGCCAGATATGCTGACTCGGATGATGACTGTACTGCTGACGCATGTGCTGACTGTGCGTACGGACTGCCACGTGTCATCATCTGATTGGCTCTGTACCGATGACTCACCTGCCACGGGTTGCGCTGAAATCTGTCCATTTAGCTTCCGTACTGTACGGACTGACACGTCAGCATGATGACGTCATCCTCTGTACCCTCTAGGTTGACCGAAGTTTGACTGCTTCTAACTCGAGCATACGACGTCGGATTTCGACGAAACGAACGCCATCGGAATCGTCTCGACGAGCTCTTCGCAATGATGCCAATTCCGTTGATTTCTGAGATGATTATTTTTTCCGCCTTCTAGACGCCCCTGAACCCAGTTTGACTAGAAGTTTGACTGGCCGTAACTTGCACAAACGAAGTCCTTTTCGACCCGTTCAAGTTGCGTTGGAATCAAGACGTCGCTCTCTTTTTGATGGTGCTGAAATATGGAGCATTGGAAACACTTTAATTTTCACTGAAAAATTGTCCCCCGGATCATTTCCCAATCCTTGATAAGTTTGGTGATGAGGATGCAATGGGAAAAATCAATTCTCCATGTGAAGAGAATGACTTTGCATAAAGATTGTGGAGATGATTTGTGGAGTTGTGAATAAGATTAGTTCTCAAACCAAGAGAGTAACCTTGCATAAAAGTTGTAGATGAAATTGTGGAGGATTTGCTTGAGGATGAAACCTCTATTTAAAGATTTTCAAATGCTAAGAGTGCCAAACATGGAGGATGTGGGACTAAGATTGGACAAATGAGAGGAAGACACTTGTCAAGTGGTGAGTGGTTGATGCATGTGCAAGATTTGGGAAGTGTGCCCATGAGAGGGAGAATTTGAATTCAAATTTGGCAATAAATTTTGAGAGGGGGACAAGAAAATGAGCAATAAATGCAATGTTGGAGGGACAAATCAACTTGTCATGATTTTCAAATTTGAGGGCCATGTTGAGTGAAAATGAGAGTTTTAATAAATCAATAAATTGATTTATTTGTGCAAGTGGAGATATCTAGAGAATGCAAGTGGGTGAGATTAGCATTTAATCATGGTTAGATTAAATTAATGATGATTAGGTTAGCTTAATGGTGCTTAGATGATTTTGACTTTTAGGACTTAAATATTTGATTTATTTAAATCAGAAAAGGATGGAAATGACCTTTGAGATTTTAATTAAATAAAGTTTGATTTATTTAATTAAAGGATGATGTGAGCCTTTGATTTATTTAAATGCATAACCTTAGGACTAAAGACCTGACTTTCCTAGCGAATGGATTTGATGTGTTTGATTTATTCAATGAGCGGATGACTATGCATAATGCTAATTTTGTGTGTCTACACACACAATAACACAATCATAAATAAGGAAAATATAATGAAACTTTATTACTAAAAAGGTGTCTTTACTACAATAGAAGTATGAAAAATAACTTCTTCAAGAAATTTTATTTTTAAATACTATTATCCTTGAGAAAAAATAAGTTACCATGTATAGTATACCTAGGAAGAAGTCTAAAGAGAGTTAAAAAATACTTAGTGAAAAATGATAGAACTACTTCCTAACTAATCATAGGTCTCCTTTTCTCTATCCAATGTTGGAGAGAAAGTAGGA
The DNA here is from genome assembly GCA_007258455.2 of Sequoia sempervirens. Taxonomy (NCBI): domain Eukaryota; kingdom Viridiplantae; phylum Streptophyta; class Pinopsida; order Cupressales; family Cupressaceae; genus Sequoia; species Sequoia sempervirens. The sequence continues at coordinate 101,687,321 of VDFB02000015.1, read as the reverse complement.
TACAATTTAAGGGTTATTAAATGACCTCAACTTTTTTGAGTTGGATTTTTCATCTCCACCTAGGTGTTTGAAGACTAATTTTCCTTGTTTGAATCCATAAAAATCTTTAAAGTGGCATGGAAGAAAGATGATTATTTTCATCTCTAGGTTTTTTCATTGAGGATTCTCCTTAATTAGTTCCTATATACTCTCACAATTTCTCCAACTATTCAAATATTCCTTAGATTCTTATGATAATTCCAAACTGCTGCTACATGTGGCATTGATTGGATCAAACTACCTCAAAACTACCTTGCATAGTTTTCCTTTCATCTACAAGATAATAGGGAATGTGTTCTCTATTGAATTTAAACTAAGATTGGTATCTTTGTGGCTTTGAGATAAGCCTCTTGAATGCCTTCAATGTTATCTCTTAATGAACCTTTACCTAGCACATGCCTTATGATCACGTTTTGCTTGTTTGATTGCTTGAGGTCTTACAAGTCAACATCTTGTAGGTCACTGATCTTGTGGGCTTATCATATTCATTTATAAATTTTCATCATGAGAGATTCACTAGAAAATAATTCCATTATAATTATATTCTCACACTCTTTACCAATATATTATGATATTGTCTCCCATATTTCTATAGACCAACATTATGTATCCCTTGATGATTTCCAAAGGGGATTATTCATTATCTTATTATAATATTCATTCATTTGTATGGATAGGTTGAAGATAATCTTAATAGATATTAGATTATGGATAGTTACTTTTTTATGGATGAACCATGGAACACCACTAATCATGGCTTGTTATACTCATTCATGCTTAATAAGATTTGGTTTAACATGATGTCTTCCTTTTATGGTATCAAGACTATCACTAGGTTTTCCCCCCACTTTTTCCACTATCCTTGTAGATGTCATCACTAGTTCCTTCATGAATTATGCCTTCCTTTGATTGTCCATTATGCTTTTATCCTTGATGAATCTCAATATTATCATATATTATTCATTTTTACCTTCAAGGTTGTCATTATACTTTGATACTATCCATCATCTATAGACATCTTCAAACTTGTCACTGAAGGAATAGACTGCCAACATTTTCTATGGACTCCTTATCATAGTTGATATTTCTAAAATATTCTATGGATTTCCCACCTCATGAAATTGTGCTTCCAGGTCCATATTCTACCTTATGTGTTGTAGACTATCTTCTACAAGACTTCCATTTGGTATTAGGTATCTTATCTATGCACAAGACAAGGAATGACCTCTTTGATCATCAACTATCACCACTCCATGTGCATGATGATCTTCTTATTTTCTTGTATTATGAGAATCATGACACCTTTTAAGTTCTCATTCTCATTATATACATTGGGAACTCACTAGCATTGATTGTTCATCATTTAGGTTACATTGTGAGAAGATGTGTTCATGTATTTTCCCTTATATCATCTATCATGCTACTTCTATCATATTCGGTCTTTTTCATGACCATGACCTACCATTAGGGCTCCCTATCCTCCATGCTTACTATCATGAAACTCTTTTAGACCTTATGCCCATTGTATGGATAATGAAAGGATTTGTGTCATGATGTCCTTTAAATAGAAGTGACTAAGGTCATTAGGGCATATGACTCTACTAAAGGTGTGTAGGGATTTTATCTCTTACACTTGACAAGTTCTAGATGCTTTTACTCATAAATTCTCCTTGTCTTTAATGATTGAAAACTAATATTTTGATGGAATTTTCCAATAACACTATTTCTTACATGACCGTGAAAAAGATCTTATAAACTATCTAGTAAATAGTATCTTGGATCTTCCATACGACTATCATACTACATTGTGAAGACTATCATTTCCCCTTCACTATCACTTATATTTGAAGGTGGCTTAAGATTACTTTCATGCATGAGTTCTATGAATATTATTTTTATGCATTAACCTTTCATGACTATCATACCTATATGGACTTGTGTGTCCTACATCTCCTCTATTGAGTGACTATCACCCCTTGTCTCCATTGATTATTTTTTCATTATTATCATGTGTATTTGATGATTGTATTTTTTTCTTCATGTTATGACTATACCTGTCATTCTTGAATTGTGAATTTCCTTCAAACTACCTTTTCATGCATCATTTGGAGGTTCTTAAGTTAACTTATTGGTCATAGTTTCACAGACTATCCTAGAATGGTTTTTTATTTTATCACAAAGGTTATTATACTCTCAAGATATGCAAAGATCTCTCATGGTCTATTCACAACACTTTTTTCAACTTTATCTCTTTCAATTCCCTTGAAACCCCTTGAAAAAAATCACTTCTTGTCTTGAACTCATGATTTTTCTCTTTCTAACATTGTCCTCTTAGGAACTATCTTGTCATTCATCATTAAAAAATTATCCTCTCTAACCTCTTCATTTCATGGATCTCACTTTAATATTTTCATTTCTCTGTAGTAGACCTATGAAGTATGGTTGAGGAGTCTTTTGTGATGTCTAAGTGTCTAAATTGTGTCTTGAAATAGGATTGTCCTTTCATAGAGGTGACTATCACTATCTCTTGAATGGATTTTTGATTATCATACATTAGTGATTCTATCCTTTTAACACTTTAAAGTTCCCTCTTGATCATATCCTCAAGAACTTCTTGCTTGTTTGAAAGATATCCAAATTGCCTCTTCATTGTTTTCATGGTGTTTGCTAGTTGCTCTATTTTCATGCATAGGTCCGCAATTCTCTCATAATCTATCCATGAAACTATTTAGGTTTGATGAGCCCTTTACCATTGTCCATATTAATTTTGAATCATCCATTCATGATTTTCACTTATATATTCCCATATATTTGACTTTTAAACTTAATCATCTCCCCTATCTTCTATAGACTATCATTTTTCATTGTGTCTATCTATACTATTATTAGTTTTGTATTTTGTTTTTTGTATCATTTATTATCTTCATGAAAATACTTCCCTACTTTTGAAAGGCCTTCAAAAAATTTCCTACAATTTTTTTGATAGTTTTTGCTTCACTTTTAGCATTTGACTGGGAACAACTGTGTTGGCCTATAAAAAGGGCAACATTCTTTGTTTTGTAGGTCTCTTTTCACTATAATCTCATGGAGTATATAATCTATTAACTACCTCCTCAAGGATTACCATAGCTTACAAACATAATAGAAGAAATTATTTTACCCATATGAGATTCAAGTTGAAGACACATACCTTGAAGGTGAAAGATAGGCCCTGACAATGTTTTCACAACACCTTGGGAAAAAATATCTGACCAAAACAATGAACATATTGTTAGTACATTGTGCTTCTAAGAATAATATTCTTTTTATTAGATTTTGGTGATGATATTAAAGAGTATTTTATACATTTGATAGTACTTATTCTTGAGAAATTCCTTCACCCTTGACATCGATAATGGATAATGGGGAAAAAACCAAACAAATAACAATCATGCACATGGTTTTATTGGACCTTAGTAATTATAGATGAATGAAAAAAAACCTTGAATATTTTAGTATATTGAGTATAACCTTATGCAAACATGTAAGTCTTTTATCAAGGAATCCATCGACTTGTAGGTGGTTGAATAATAGATTGCAAGGAATGTCTTCACATCAGAATACTCAATTTTTTTTTTTATGAATCATTCACTATGAAAATGAAAGAAAACTATAAGAAAACATGCCTACTCACTATTCTTGATCTCCACCTGGTGTTTCATTCCTTTAGACCTTTTCAATGTGCTATCTCCACATTTCAGTCTTGCAACATGTCCACAATGTGCCCATTCTTCTTCAAAAACTCTACAACATGCCATGCTAGGGAAAAAAATGTTGTTTCAATTCCACAAAACTAAACACTAAATATTTCATGAAACATGGGGATATCAATATTTAAATCTTTAAAAAGGATAAAAGTTCAATTTTTCTCTTCTCAGCATGCAATTTGGTGAGGAAAATAAACATTAATTTTTATTTTTTCTTATCAACACCTAAGACTCCATTTTCATTTGATTTAAAATATTTGAAACACTTAGCCTCAAAATGACCAAACATTACTAAAGGAACTTATGTAATTATTTTAATCTAAGGGACTAAAATAGGTCAATAGTTATAACAACCCATTTGGTTTATAATGTCTTGGCCTCTTCCTTATATTTTTAATACTATTTAAGTCTTAGAACATGGTAAATACTTTGCATGAAGAATGTGATTGAATAAGTCATTGTATTTGTATAAAACTTATATATACATATATTGAAAGACTATATAGGTCACTATTAGTGTTTACATTCTATGCAAAACTATATGACCAAATAGGTCATTGATGTTTTACTTTCATTCTATGGATTATTTTTGTGATTGATTAGGTCACTATTGTATATACATTCTACAGAATGATACATGATCGAAAAGATCACTATTTTCCATGCATTCAACTAAATGATATAGACAAAATAGGTTTTTGTTATTATATTTACTCTATGAAATATCATGTGACCAAATAGGTCAACATTATAGTATAAACCCTATTTAATTATGTGAAACGTATGGATCATTGTCATTTATTTTATCCACTATATTGTTATGTGACTTAATAGGTCTAGGACTTCAAGATTTATATTTGGTTATATTTATCAAGAATTATTGTATTATATACCTCCATTATCTTTATGATAAAAGTGCTCTATAAATTTATGCTTTTATTTTTAATAACTAAATGATAGTTTGGTTATTTATAGTTCTACCAAGTGTGACCATATTAGGTCATTATATATTGAAGCATAAATTAGGGATGTATATTAATCCCCTCATCCTATGAAGATAAAAGGAACATGGGTTGAAGACATGTCAATTTTAACTTATGCTTTGTTAGTATGTTTGACCATCTTGAATAGATTTTTGTGTCAAGTTATGTATTGAAAAAAAAAAAACTTGATAAGGTCTATAGTATAGTTAGTGGTGTTATGTTGTGGAATTAATATATTTTTCTAAAGATATTGATAGAAAGAGAATATTGTGAAAGTTTAATATTATTATTTAGCTTGTTAAAGTATTTACATTTGGAAAAATATTTTGTTGAATCATCAGTGATAACATTAGTTTATTTAGAAAAATATTATTTCTAGAACATAGTTGTTATTGGGTGATCCTAGAATAGTGGTTTACAATTTTTGGCCAAACTGGACACTAAAATTATTATTTTTAACTAATTCTTCACATTCAGGCACCTATAGCGGCTAAACCGCGAGGAATTTGAAGATGATGCAAACTAGAGTCTCATCACATTTTTTCTGTAGATTCTAAAAATATTTTTTTTCAAAATTTTTGGAATCAGATTGTACTTATTTTTCCATCTCCCATGAAAACTGATTTTTTTCAAAAAACAACATTTTTAAAAAGTGACGCACACCGTATAACGCAGAAATTTTTTTCCATGAAGGATAAAATTATAATTCTTTCGAATTTAGATTTGTAACTCTAATATCTGGTGCTTCCACTTGGTTAGATAGTTTTTTATTGAATATTTTTTCTTTAATCAAGTTTCGAAGTCAAACCAATTACAATTCAGACATAGTGTGACCGTATAATGCGTAACTTTTTTTGTATATATCGAAATTCAATTTTTATTTTTTTTGGATCAAGGACTTCAATATCTAGTGCACTCATATTTTTCAAATTTTTTTTTTGATAATCTACTATTTTTCCACATGTGTAGAACAAAGACCTTCATTTTTGGTGAAGAACCTATGTTTAATAAAACTAAAAAAACAAATACATAATAAAATCAAAACATATAAAAATTATATTCATTGGATAGCTTGTTCTGAGGACTATCTGATTCCATAAGGGTTTCTGAAGACTTCTCCATTTTCATCCTCAACCCGAGCTCCGAAGCGTAAAAAAATAAACTTTTTTTGTGTCTCAAGAGGGGGATGAGGGGCAAGGGGGTTCGAGCGAACCCCTAGGGGTTCGAGCGAACCCCTAGAGGTTCGCTTAAACTAGGGTTCGACTGAACCATGGTTCGAGTGAACCTCTTCAAGGGGGTTCGCTCGAACCCCCTCTGCTATGCATTTGTTTTATTTTTTGGCAGCCAAAATTTAAAGGGGTTTGCTTGAACACTGGTTTGAGCAAACCCCTAATGCGTTCGGTCGAACCAGTAGGTTCGTACGAACCCCCAAAATCACTTTTTTTGCTTTGGGGTCATTTTTTGTGATTTTTCCTTCCTCACTTGAATTGTAAACCACTATTGCGGCTTCACCCTATTGAGATATTAGATTTAGTAGTAGATTAAGGAATAATTATTCAATAAATTTATCCTTTGTATTTAAATCATTCGTGATATATTTAAAAGGGGCAAATAATAATTACATAGGTAAATTTATATACATAATGTATATGTATGTATAGGTACGATTAATTACAGTGATTAATTAATTATTTATTTATTAGCATGAGAGTGTAAGCATAAATTCATTACATACATACATATACATATACATACACACATATGCATAAATACATATATTTACATACATACATACATACATACATACATACATACACACACACATACATGTACATACATACATACATACATACATACATACATACACACATACATACATGTACATACATACATACATACATGTGTGTGTGAAAGTGTTTATGTATGTGTTGGAAATAGGATGCCATTTAATTGCAATCCTAAACATTATTTATTTCATGTATCTCCTAAGTCCTTGGAATGTGTTCATTATCACTAGGATTAGGAAGAGATTAATATTTGATGAAATAATCATGTTAATTGACATTTGCAATTAATTCTAAATGTTAGGAGCATGTGAGGGCATCCATTATGAGTTCATAAATAATAGGGGTGCATGGGGTGCCCACATAGTAGGTGACACTCACCTTGAGTTTAGTTAACTATTTAGAGTAAGAGATAACACTTCTGAATGCATGTAAAGATCCTAGGAGTTAGGGTTTGATGTTTGCATGCATGAAGTTCAGTTCAGTTCAGTTCAAATCAGTTCAGTTCAGTTCAATTTAGAATCAGTTTAGTTTAGTTTAGTTTAGTTCAGTTTAGTTTAGTTTAGTTTAGTTTAGTTTAGTTCAATTCAGTTCAGTTCAGTTATGGTTTAGTTATCTTCAGTTAGTTTTAGTTGAATGATAGTTGACTTTAGTTAACTTGGAGTGTGTGGCTAATAACTTGAGTTGCATGACAGATAACATGGACTACCTCCAGTTAACAAGAGAAGACCATTCTTGCATGAATGGTGTTGAGTAATGTTTTAGTTAACAAGAAATGACTTGGAGCCAACTTGAGTGCCCAAGTTGTCTTCTTGGAATTACCTCCTTTGCATGTTGAGATATTTCTGAAGGCTCAGTTAAGTGGGTCCTCTTTTGGGTGCCTACTTTGAGGATGAAGCCTTGAAGATATTTACAGAACAAAGGTTGAGTTGCTACTTTAGTTTGGGACACCCAAATGCATGGAGATGAGGATTTTACATTTTTCTTCACAACATAACTCTATTTGCATGAGATAGGAATACCTTTTAGGGATAGGGCTTGAGCATTGTAATTGTAACTCAATTGAGTTTACAAAGTTAATCAAAGCATATTTATCTCAAGCAAGTTGAAGAGAGTGATTATCAATTTTATTGCAGGTTGTGAAGAATATTGGTGAAGGTAGAAGAAGCATTCTCAAGCAAGAATTGGAACTATTGTAATTCAGAGATTGAATAATAGAATAATTATTGGTGGAGTTTTTTCCTGAAAGGGTTTCTCCATGATACATCTTGTGTAATCTTTCTAATATCATGTCTACTTCTTCTATCAACTTCTGTCTACATTCTGCAAATAGTAAAATGGATTAATCAGATAATCACCCACAAAGAATCTATAACAAAAGGAAAAGCTTATTTAGATCAATAAGTATAATAGTTTTACAAAGTATTAAGCTAAGAAAACACCTCAATTTTTCAACATTTGGTATCATAGCTAATGGTTGGGTAGAGTTTGGGATGCCTTTCTCTTAAAAGTTTGAAGGTTTTTTGGTTGTAGTAGGTGCTTTTACTATTTTTTGTTATTGCTGATTTTGGAAAACAAGTTTGTTACAAAGAGGTATATATTATTTCTTTAGAGGATGGTTATCATGTGTCATTGAGAGCTTGGATTCACAGGTTTGGTGTGAGCTTATGACAAAAATGTGGTTTTGATTATATGCATCATGATGCCATGGGATTTCTCAGTATCACGATTCAATGGGAGCATTTAGCAATGAAGTGGATTCTTGGTTGTAGGATGGTTTTGATATTATGTCATGGTATACTCTTGATTAGCAGTTTAGAGTTGTGGCATGGTACATGTTATGATAATTTTAATCATGAGGAAATGTCTAAAATTTCATATGCTTTTGACAGTGATGGTTTGATGTATATCTTGTTGACATGCATAGCTCAGTATCACAATTTAGTGGGAGCTTTGGTAGGATACAAAGATCTTCATGGAGAGGATGGTAGTCACGATGCCATCTATAACTCAGTACCATGGTTTAGTGGGAGTTGTTGGAAGTGACATGGATGCATCATTGGTAAGTTTATCTTCATGTGATTGGGGATATGGTTTTTTATTGGTTTAGAGTGGTTGCTATTACGTCATGGTTTACTCTTGATATGCATTTAGAGTTTGGAATATTACATGTTCTCTTGAGACCAGGATGTATGTTATGGTGCATGTGATCTCCTAAGAGGAGATGGTTAGATCATGGATGTCATGTTTATGTTCTTGATTCATGATTGGAGCTTTGACGTTGATCTTGTGTAATTCTCTTAAGTATTGGGTACATTAATCATTTGCTTGATTACTTCATGAAAGTGTTGTGTTGTATTTGGAGTTTTACATGGATTGGTTGGTTACAGGTCCTCATGGATACTTGGAGAAATAGGTGAGGCTGGAGTTCTCTTATGGTAAGAGATATTTGTTGGAATGGTTACTTGTAAGAACAGTTTTTTCAACAAAAAAGACTGAGGAGCCTACACCTTGGTTGAATGTGAGTTCAACACACTTGGTGGTTTAACATGCCTCCAAAGAGGTAGTTTGGATACAAAGGCTTGGAAAAGGTATTGGTTTGGTTGATAATGGGAATGTATTAATTGAGAAAGTTGACACTTTAATTAATGTTACAGGTTATCTTATGAAACTAGATAAGTTCTCTTGGTTTTAATCATGTTCTTGGAAGCTTCATGATTATGCAGGTTGCATTTGAAGTTGGCATGGATTGATTAGTTAGGTGCAGGAAGGCCATTGGCCTTGAGTCCTGTACTTGTTTTATATTATTCCTTGTTTAGAATAATTGCAATGTATAATGTCAATTGGGAGAATGTTGGAAATATGATGCCATTTAATTGCAATCCTAAACATTATTTATTTCATGTATCTCCTAAGTCCTTGGAATGTGTTCATTATCACTAGGATTAGGAATAGATAGGCATTTGATGAAATAATCATGTTAATTGACATTTGTAATTAATTCTAAATGTTAGGAGCATGTGAGGGTGTCCATTATGAGTTCCTAAATAATAGGGGCACATGGGGTGCCCGCATGGTAGGTGACACTCACCTTGAGTTTAGTTAACTATTTGGAGTAAGAGATAACACTTCTAAATGCTTGCAAATATCCTAGGAGTTAGGGTTTGATGTTTGCATGCATGAAGTTCAGTTTAGTTCAGTTCAAATTAGTTTAGTTCAGTTCAAAATCAGTTTAGTTTAGTTTAGTTTAGTTTAGTTTAGTTTAGTTTAGTTAAGTTTAGTTTAGTTCAATTATGGTTCAACTATCTTCAATTAGTTTTAGTTGAATGCTAGTTGACTTCAGTTAACTTAGAGTGTGTGGCTAATAACTTGAGTTGCATGACAGATAACATGGACTACCTCCAGTTAACAAGAGAATACCATTCTTGCATGAATGGTGTTGAGTAATGTTTTAGTTAACAAGAAATGACTTGGAGCCAACTTGGGTGCCCAAGTTGTCTTCTTGGAATTACCTCCTTTGCATGTTGAGATATTTCTGAAGGCTCAATTAAGTGGGTCCTCTTTTGGGTGCCTACTTTGAGGATGAAGCCTTGAAGATATTTACAGAATAGAGGTTGAGTTGCTACTTTAGTTTGGGACACCCAAATGCATGGAGATGAGGATTTGACATTTTTCTTCACAACATAACTCTATTTGCATGAGATAGGCGTACCTTTTAGGGATAGGGCTTGAGCATTGTAATTGTAACTCAGTTAGAGTTTACAAAGTTAATCAAAGCATATTTATCTCAAGCAAGTTGAAGAGAGTGATTATCACTTTTATTGCAGGTTGAGAAGAAGATTGGTGAAGGTAGAAGAAGCATTCTCAGGCAAGAATTGGAGCTATTGTAATTCAGAGATTGAATAATAGAATAATTCTTGGTGGAGTTTTTCCCCGAAAGGGTTTCTCCATGGTACATCTTGTGTAATCTTTCTAATATCATGTCTACTTCTTCTATCAACTTCTATCTACATTCTACAAATAGTAAAATGGATTAATCAGATAATCACCCACAAAGAATCTGCAACAAAAGGAAAATCTTATTTAGATTAGAAATATTAAAGTTTTACAAAGTATTAAGCTAAGAAAACACCTCAATTTTTCAACAATATGCAGTAACCATGAAAAGGAGTAGACTAAAAATTGTAAGTGTAGAAACCTAAATCTATTCATTCCTAACCACACTTGACTTTTACCTTATTCTAACTTCATTAGTTAACTAAATATTTATTATTTATTTAATTAACTTATCCATCACCTTTATTCCACCTTATCCTAGTCAATTAATTAAATAAATATTTATTATTTATTTTATTAATTTATCCATTTCCCTTATCCAACAATCCCCCAACAAAATTCATTAATTAATTAACATAGGTTCATTAATCCCTATCACCTTTTCCTCTAATATTTAATTCCACTTTATCCTTCAATACTTGTTCATTTAATACCATATATCAGATTCATTCCCATGGATCATGTAATCTAAAATTTCCATTATGTGATAAGTGTCCCTCACATGACTAACTAAGACCTTTTCTAGATTCATTGAATCTAGACACTTGTCAAAAAGTCAAACTAACTTTTCATCTCATCCATCCATTTAATACATCTCCATATCCTATCTATTCACATAAGAATGTTGACCTAATGCACTCCCTAAACCTAACCCTTATCCCTCATGTGACACTTGTCACATGACTAATTTTTTTTATCCAAACCTTAATCCTAAATCAATCATATCCATCCATTAATAAATCTATCTTAGCCCTTGATTCCCCTCTTGTAAATTCTATGAATGAGAGGCCTCTAATCCCATTTGAGGATCTCTTCCCATCCTACTATTATGCTATTGCATTTTTTATCCAATTCTTCCATAGCCTAACTAATCTTCTATTATCATATCCTTATCTATCCTTTTGATCTATCATCATACCTATCATCATCCTACTTGTATAAGCAACCACATTCCTCCATCAACATATCAAATAGAAAATAAAGTGGAGCTAGGGTGCACTCTACTTCAAGCTCTATGTAAGGAGAAAAAATGGTTTTAAGTGAAGGTATTGTGTGTGTATTGCATTAGCTTCCATTTTATTTATCTTCAATCTTTTATCGTCTTTAGTAAGTCATTATTATTAAACTCTTTGTAAAATTAAATTAGAATCTTACTTAGGGTGAATAGGTATTACTATCTACTCTATTTGGAATTGCATATGAAATTTAAATTGACAATAACTAGTTTTAGAAAGAGGTGCATGAACATATGGAACATGTATTTGTTATTGAAGAATGTTTATTTGTTATTAAAATATTTGGCCAAAGTAATTGAAAATCACTACTTGTATTATTAGTTCACAATGTTTATTTATTACAAATCATTCAAATAAGTCATACTTAAATATAGGGTATCAAAGAGTTGTATGACATATTGCTTGTATTTAGAACATAACACTACTTTTCATATGGAATGGTGATAATGTAAATCCTCTACATCTACTACCCTCGTGAAGGGTAGGGCCACTTCAAGTTGGAAGGTGTGTGGGGGGATCGATGATCTGTGGTTGGAGGTAAAACATTCGGGTGATTCTCTCCCTCATATACTTGAGATGCCAAATACTTTGTTTATCAAAGATAATATTTGAATTTTTATTGAGTGTGTATTAATGATATTGTACTTGATGATTCATATGCATGACCTTGTTATACATGTTGTAGTATTATTGATTGTATGTATTTCACTTCTAGAATATGACATTGTATTTTGAAAAGAATTGTTAAATAAGATTTTAAAAGTGTAATATTTGATAAAAAGAACTATAATCAATTGGTGTCATGAAAGGATGTTATTATTTGAACTTGTAAGCTTCATATTAGAAAAAAGCTAGTACAATATATTTATTAATGAGATAACATAATAAATTTGAGGTATTGTTTTTGTAAAATTGCATATTTGAGTTTTACACTATTCACTTATATATTAAGTGAGAAATAAATATCAATGTGATATTAAAAAAAAAATGGCCTTGCTAGAGATAAGTTAAGCAATTTTTAGACAACAAATAGGTAGTTTGTTACGCATGGAATCAAAGAACGATTTGAAAACTAGGGTGTATAATCCTATTATGCAATAATTTGTTAGAAATATAAACCGCGTGTTGAACTTTGAACACAAAAATGAGTAGATCAAAGGCTAAGAAAAAGAAAGGAAAGAAAAATATCCAAGAAGGTAAAAACCAAAGTTAAAATTGAGAAAATTGTGAGTTGTGTAGCAGAGGCCTAGTTCTCTAACTCCAAAACTATGGTTGATGCTCTTAAGTAAATAAATCTAGAAAGAGAATAAAATTGAACAATCAATCTTCATTCTAGTTAAATATAGAGAAATATTAACAATCCATGATATGCCTTTCTTGTGTGGATGCAATATGCTAGTTATAAGTAATGAGGTGATAGAGGAGTAAATGTGTGTACATCCCCCCTTAAAATGTATGTTGTTAGACTTTGAATTGAAGAGGAGGAACTCAATGAAATTCCCTTCTCTGATAGTGATATGTAACTCTAAGAAAGAATGCTTACATAAATAAGGATGTATGAACCCAATGATATGAATAAAATCATTTTTGTTTCCAAAAGTGTCGAGTTATGAAATGGAAAATCATATTTATCTCTTAAACCTTAGCAGAGTAAAAATAATATTAATGTTTGTGTAGTTATTAGTTGTATCTCATTCCACATCAAACTAAGGAACTAATAAACCATGATGATTTACTAGGTGCAATCATGGTGTGAACTAGAGTTTTCATGGAAGTAGTCAAGACGGTTCTAGTCAACCTTCATAAAAAATTATGGTGAAGTGGGATCACATCCTTACTATACTAAATAAAACCAAAGAAATATTGGGAGCGTTAGAGCATGAATTGAGAGGGGAAGACAATCATGAGAATGATGAGGAGAAAAATCAAGCAAATGGTGAAAATAATGATAAGGAGCATAGTTCTCATGAAGGATGAAGGGAGGTTAAATGAGACCTAGAAAATCAAGGAGTTTAGAACTCATTTAACCAATGAACTTGCAAGGGATATGAAGAAAATTACCCCATCATTTTTTTATGGAATGATGATAGGAGATGGAGCTAAAGTAAGGCTCATTGACATCGAAAAATAATTTGGGATTAAGAACTATTAAAATATAACCAAGAAATTTTGGGGAGCCTATCAATTATTTGTAGAAGCATCCACTTAGTGGATGAATAAGAATAAAGAATTAAGATAAATTTCCTTGAGTTTGACTTAGTACTAATTTGTGGAATTAGAAAAAGGTGGTTACCCCAATTATATTTTGACTAGAAATTGATGGCATTAGAGAGACAAGATAGTAACATAATGGTAGGATAAGTTTATAAGACTACTAAAGTATGTACCTCAATACCAAAATGATGAATGATTTTGCATAAATAAATTCATCATAGTTGCATCCTAAAATAGGAGGTGAAGTAGAATTTCATGGTCCAACCACCATGGGCCAAGACTTCAAGAAGGATATTAAGCAAGAACAAAATATTAAGTACATTTTTTCCATAGGAATAAAAATTAGGAGAAATTTGGTTGGTCCTATGACCAATGACATAGTATAGGTTAACTACACCCAATCCATACAAATTTGAGGCATATTTAACCCACTAAACATCAATCCCAATAAGATCATTCAATGTAAACAAAGACAAAGAAGCTATTAAAAATAACATTCTAAATCATGAAAGCTTGAAAAACCTGTAATCTAAGACAGCGAAACTTATCCTATTGGGGGAGTGGTGTCACATTGATGTGGAATGGAAACCCTTTCCCAATCCCTTGGATAATGAGCTTGTTTCAATTAGTTTTATTGAAGAAAACTGATGAAACCATTGATAGATGTGTATGAAAACATGATTTAAAGCTAAATGAACATGATGCAAGCTATTTTAACATGATTTATGCTAAGATGATTGATATGGGTGTATGCAAATCTACTCTAAATGTATGCAAGATTCAAAAGATTAAAATCCTAATTAACAAATAAGCTAAATGTATGCATCTATGTTATCATGGAAGAAATTAATAGAAGCTAAGCTAATATGCAAGTAAATAAAGCTAAAATGATGTTAAATGTGAGTGCAAGTGCAAATGATTTTAGCAAAAAAAAATTGTTGTTAAAAGATGGATCCATTTGTCTCCAAATAGTGACCTATTTATAGAAAAGCAAATGAGAAATGAAGGGTTAAGATCAAAAAGGCTAATCAATGGTCAAGGATGGAAGAAGTTGGAGGCATGGATCATGGATTCTCATCAAGGGATGAGAATGCAAGTTGATATTTAATCAAGGGTTCTCATTCCTTCCAACAAACACACTTTTAACCTGTATAAGAGGTCACAAGTTAACTTGCACAAGAAGTTTTGAGTTAACTTACACATGTAGTTTTGAGTTAACTTGCACATGAAGTTTTGTATGAATATTCCCTTTTTCAAATGTGTGAGGAGAAAGAATATTCTTTGGAATATTCTCATGGGTGAGGAAACAGATATTTTGCAAATTAAAACAAAGTTTAATTGTGCAAAAGGGGAAGGAATATTCATTGAGAATATTCCCCTTTTGGACGAATGTGCAAAGGAGGAATATTCCCTTGCAAGTGGAAGAATTAGTAATTTGATAATTGAAACAAAGTTTCAATTATGCAAATTAGGGGAATTATATGTTACTCATTAAATAATTGATTTAATGGAGATCAAATGAAAAATCAATGGATGAGATTGATTTAATCTATCAATGGTCACAAATGAAAGGAGGATGAAACATGTATCAAGGATTCTAATCAATGGATGAGAATCAAATATCACATCGATCAAGACAAGATCAAAGGCTCACAATCATGTAAACAAACACACTTTGCAACAACTTTAAAAAGTTGTTTCAAAGTTTGCTTGGAGTAATCATTACCTTTTTTTTTGGAGGAAAATAGGAGAATATTCCTTTGGAATATTTCCTATGCAAGTGAATGAGAGGGAAATTAGCAATTTAGTTAATTAAAAATAAATTTGAATGTGAAAGATGAGGAATGTGAGGATATTAATTAAATTATTGATTTATTTAATGAAAACGAGATGTGAATATGATATTTAATTAAATAGTTTAGGTTATTTAATTAAATAAGAGGACTTAGGGTTAAAATTAAATAATTTGCATTGTTTAATTAAATCAGATGAAATTTTAGTGTGAGAGGGGGTGAATTAACCCAATTAGGTCAATTAGATTAATAGGTGAAAATGAGGCATTTAATTAAATAATTAGGCTTATTTAATTAAACAAGCAAAAAGAGGATGGGTTCGAGGACAAAATGATGTTAGTTAGCCAATGTGATCCATTGAGACATTTTTAGTTGTCTACAGGTCCAAATCATCATCAAACTTTAAGAAGAATTGGAATCAAGATTCCAAATAGAAGGGGAATGGGAAAGGACCAAGTAATAACAAAAATGACAAAAAATGGAAAAATAATTAAGGAATTCAAGAAAAGATAAAATTTTAAGAAAGACCACACTACTGGGAAGAAAGGATTTGTTGGTGGATTTTTTAACTATGGTGGAGATAATTAAATGAATCTATGTCCTAAAAATAGTCAAGGAAATCAATACTAAATTTTCTCTCTTCCATCACAACAAAAAAATTCCAATATAGGATCCATGTAGTTGTGGATAACAAACAAAAAAAATATCAAGTCATACCAATTGAGACTAAAAGTATTATATTTTGGATACCAATTTCAATCCTATAGACATTGGTGCAACTAAAAATTTCATAAATCCTAGTTTGTTAAAAATAATTCCTATTTGGGCTGGCTATATGGCTAAACCTTAGTTAGTAGAATATTCAAACTAGTCAAGAGCTGAGGTAGAGTAATGCATGTTTGAAGATGAAATGATATTACATTCTTTCTCAATGGAATTTAACCTTTTGGTAGCTCCTTTTGGTGTGTATGATGTCATCCTAGGAATCATTAGACATGACATAATAAAGAAAAAAAAATTATTTTGATAAAATATTCAAATGCCTAGATGATTTAGGAAACTCTATACTGTAGAGGGACTCCCTCCACCAAAACACACACACACACACACACACACTCAAAACTCACAAAAAAATAGATTTCAAACAAATTGCAAACAACACACATGCTTCCTTTTATTGAAATTAACAACAAATTACATAGAATATCACATCATATAAATCCACAACAAACTTGGCCTAGATCATGGCCTCTCAGACTCTATAGAAAATTCTTCTCTTTCCTCTCACACTCTCACAACAAATTTCCTTGACAAGCCCCTCTCATGGGCTGAGATCTCTCAATCTTCCTAGGAAAAATCTACCTCAAATATGTAGCAACAATTTCTTTTTTAATTCACTTCTCCCATCTACAACTTCTTTTTCAATTCTCATATGAGGCATTGAAGGTTCTTTAAAAATATTTCATTTATCCTATTGTATGTGGTGCTTAGATTCCCATTGTTGAATGCACAAGAAAACTGAGAGGGGGTGAATTAGTTGTACATTAAAACATTAGAACCCTCTTTAACATTTAGATTTGCATTAGTCTTTAAACCCTTAACAATATCTTAAATCCTTATCATGCATTAGAAAAATGTAAACATGAGAAACAACAATGCAAGCATATCAAAACACATGATACCACCAAATTTATTTGGAAAAACCAAGAAGGGAAAAACCATGGTGAGGATAAGCTCATAGTAAAAAGTAATTGCAACATTGAATACAATAGTCTCACAACCCAAAAGAAAAGAAGGGCTCATTTCCAAATTACATAAAATAAGAAAGAAGAATGTTTCAATGAGAATTCCATCTCAAATCAACAAGAAAATCCACCACAATATCACTAGAACATTCATAGCCTCTCTGAAGAATGTAGACACCTTCTAATCACTGCTTCTAGTAGTCTGACACATTAAAACTTGCATTGCATTTCACACATTCGCACTTCACAACTCTGCACTTTGCATCACACACACCACTACACCATTCTCCATCAATTGAACATTTATTTATATCATTCTCAACCTTGAAACCAATTGACAAGGTCAGCTACGCACCTCAACCATGTACACTCAAATTAGGTCGACACTAAGCATTCCCACGGTGGAAAGGAATGAAAGAAGACCAAAACACACCTTAACTCAAACCCAAATACACACATACATGTCATACCACTCTTCCACAAACACCGAAGCATATCCATAATTAGTGTAAATATCCAAGGTCAACCAAACTTGTGTTAACACCATTAAAAAATTAATTACATGCTTCCTTAGGTCCAAAGATGACTCATGGACAACATACATCACTTGAACATAATTTGGAATATTCCATAAACACCCCAAAATCTAAAAACTTCCTTTGTAACAAATTTCACCTAAAGAACATACTCATCCTGCACACCCAATTAACTTTCCACATACTATAAAACATGAATCCAACCTTGAGGAGCACAAAACTTCAAAAAACTTAGAATAAAGATAGAGATGAGCAATATAAGCACACTTCTAGAACTACAAGACCATAAACCATAGTACAGAGAAATGCGAAGCAAAACCATTTCTCCCAGATAACACTGCCAACACAATTCATACACTGGTGAACACAATTTTCTCTACATAGTGATCCAACACCTAAAATTATGGATATAACACCTCTAAACACCTCTGATCAATATATCAAAACCATACAACTAGATCTTCAACCATGAAGAAATACAGATCAAAACCATATCACTACTTTGTTACACTAAACACCTCTCAACCGCACTATTTTCTCTTTTCTTCAAATTTTCTCAAAAGAATTTGGAAACCAAGCACCACAAACACATTCTCACCATATAGAACACCCTCAACTTAGTCACACACATGCTCATCAAAATAACACTAGAGGTTGACATTAGTGATACTACTAATGACAACATAATGCAACGAATCAAAGCATCACGAAGGTTGAAATCAATGCAACAAAAACATAGATCTATTGACATCAATGACAACACAAACTACACATACTTGAAACACCCATATGATTCCTTTTAAAACATGCCTTGAAAATACAATTGAAATGAAATAATTTTTATATAGAAAAATACTATTTTGGACTCTTAAACATGTATTTTTTCCTTCATTTAATGCAAATTCTTCCAACCAAATTGATATGTCAAAATATCAATATAAAAAAAATTAAAATCCCTCCAATAATATCTTTGATTCTGCATGCATAATTTTTTTTAAAAATCTATTATGCAATTGGGCAAAGTGCACCAGGATGGCTGAAAAATGACTTTTTTCCATAACTATTTTCCAAAAGCTCTGCTTTGTATGAAAAATTTCCAAGACGTGTAGAATGACCTCCTTAAGCTTCCCCTAAGAGGGATTTTCTTCAACATTTACAAATCTTTAAAAATTAAAAATGTTGAAAAATCACTAACATATTATTATCTCTCAAACCATCAGGATTTTTTTCACAAAACCCTCACCAATGTGAGTGAAATACCTTTATTATTATCACCCTCAAAGGATTTTTCTTCATCCTTCACCAATTTTGAAAAATATATTTTTTTGTAAGATTTTACCCGGCAGGTAAAATTTGCATAAGTGTGGAAACTCCAATTTGCAAATTTGAAAAAATAAGATGTTTTATAATGTTGAGAAATTCCAAGATCACCAGTTTAAACCAAAATGCACACCAAAATTGAAAAAAAAAAGAGAATTTTTCTTTAGGCAATCTAGGATCACCTATGAACCCAAATGCTCTTGCATCAAACATGCCAAGTAAGAAGATTTTGTGAGTTTGGATCACAAAATGGAGTGAGATAATAGGATTATCCTTCCAAGTTGTAAACCTATATAAAAATCCATTGCTGAAACAAATACCTCCATTAGCTTTTTATTCCTCCTCTTCCAACATTTGGTTGGAACATTCACCCTTCATCTCCACCAAATATGTACATCACCTCTCCTTACCTTCATGGAATTTCTTCCACCATAAACCAACATTCTCCTCCAAATACTCTCTTATCTCCTCTCATCTTAAATGGTATCCAACCCACCATCATCTGACCTCCTCCACCAAAATCTATATTTCCCATATATCTCATCTATGTCACCTGATGTAGCTTTTGTATATAAATCTAAATGGAATACATCCATCTGCTTCGCTACATTCACCTCTTCTTTTTCTACACTCTCTTCTACTCTCACTATTGTAAATAAATAAAAACCATCACAAAATGTAAGAAAACTTACTCCTGCAACTTTATTCACCTCATCATCATCAGTTGCAATTTTTCTTTCTTCACACTCTATTGTAACTTCATCATCTACATCTTTCTTTTGATCTTCAATATTTTCATACTTATGTTCAACTGTCAAAACTCCTACCAAAAAACTATTTATTCTTTCCATCTCCTCTTTTAATATGAGATCATCCTCAACTTCACCAATCTGCTAGTCATATTTAGGATAATCAAAATCCATCATCTCTATTGTAGCCTTATTATCTTTAGTAGCCGCATCCTTGTCTTTTACAACTACAATCTCTTCTCTACTTATTTTTCCACACTCCTTTACTTCTATTTCTACTACAATTTCTCCATGTTGCAGGGCTTACAATCTATCCACTATCAATTATGTTCTCTATCATCTTAAAGATCTTCCTCCTTTGATATTGTTGCATAGTTGTCTACATAACAAGCCTCTTCATGCATATCCTCATCCTTTTCCTCTTTGTCATTCTATCAACACTTGCTTGATTTACAACCTGCAAAAAACACAACTATTTCTTTGTGGTGTCTTAGCTCTCAACTACTCATGATTCCTCACACACCTAGAACAACTCTTTTGAGCTCTACACAACTACTTCATGCTTCCCACAAGTCCTAATGTGTCCTCTACACTCTCAAGATCAATCAGCTTTGATACCAAATAATGTAGAGGGACACCCTATGCCAAACAAACACACTCACAACTCACAAAAATAGATTTCAAATAGATTGTAAACAAGACACATGTTTCCTTTTATTGAAATCAACAACAAACTACATACAATATCACATCATAAAAAAATTCAACAAACTTAGCCCTTCATGGCCTCTCAAACTCTACAAAAAACTCCTCTCTTTCCTCTCACACTCTCACAAAAACTTTCCTTCACAAGCCCCTCTCATGGGCTAAGATCTCGCAATCTCCTTGAGAGAAATATGCCTCAAATCTACAACATTTTCTTATTTTATTCGCTACTCCCATCTACAAATTATTTTCAAATTACCATATGAGGCATTGAAGGGTGTTTGAAAACCTTTCATTTATCATGTTGTATGTGGCACTTAGATTCCCATATGATTCCTTTTTATTACATTCCTTAAAAATGCAATTGAAATGAAATAATTTTATATATAAAAACACTATTTTGGACTCTTAAACATGCATTTTTTTCCATTCATTAAATTCAAACGCCTCCAACCAAATTGATATGTCAAAATATCAATATTAAACCAATTAAATTCCCTCCAATAATACCTTTGAGTTTGCATACATAATTTTTTTTTTAAATTCCTTTATGCAAATGTGGCAAAGTGTATCGAGAAGGCTGAAAAATGACTTTTTCCATAACTATTTTCTAAAAGTTACATTTTGTGTGAAAATCTTCCAAGATATGTATAATGATCTCCTTAAGCTTCCCCTAAGAGGAATTTTCCCTAGCATTTACAAATCTTCAGAAATTAAAAATGTTGAAAAATCACCAAGATATAGTATCTCTCAAACCATGAGGAATTTTTCCATGAAACCTTCACCAATGTGAGTGAAAGACCTTTAATATTATCCCCTTCAAATTATTGTTCTTCATCCTTCACCAATTTTTTTTTTTTTTTGGTAAAATTTTCCTCGGTGGGTGAAACTGCATAAGTGTGGAAACTCTAGTTTGCAAATTTGAACAAATGAGATGTTTTGTAATGTTGAGAAATGCCAAGATCACCAATTTTGGGTGATGTAGGATCACATATGAACCTAAATTCTCCTGCATCATCCTACCTTAATCCAAGGAATACAATGTGAACTTAAGGTCAATTGGATTTAAACAATGCAACTTAAGAGAACTATAAGAAAAGTGTGTCAAATATTTGTTGTTAAGATGGAGCAAGTAGAAGGATTTAAAGAATCAAATATTTTAGATGATTATTCTTCTAAAATTTTCATAAATTGTATGAAGTTGAAGAGGAACCATTTGAAAATTATAAGGAATCATCTATATTCAAGATGATCTATTCCTCTATAAATTCTAGGATGTTTTTCCTAATGAACTACCGACGCTACCTCCTAAAAGCAATATAGTTAATGGAACTAAAAGCCCAATTATAATAGCTTCTAGAAAAGGATTGATTCAGCCCAACATATCACCTTAGGGAGTGCCTATAATATTTGTCATGAAGAAGGATAAAACATTTTCCTTTTGTATAGATTATCAAATTATTAACAAAGCAATGATAAAGAATAAATACCCTTTACCTTGCATTGATGATATATTTTGATCAAATTTGTGGTGTAACTATATTCTCAAAAATCAATCTGAGGTCAATGTATCATCAATTAATACTAAAGGATGAATACATTCATAAAACACTTTTTAGACAAGCTATGAGCATTATGAATTCATAGTCTTACCTTTTGGTTTGATTAATGTACCTACAAAATTCATGAACCTAATGAATAGTGTCTTTAGAGACTTCTTAGACAACTCCATTCTTGTATTCTTAGATGATATTCTAAAATATTCTAAGAGAAAAGAAGAGTATATATGCAATATTTGATATTTGTCCTACAATAGTTAAGATAAAATAAGATGTATGATAAGATGTAAAAATTTACCTTCTTCTAGAAATAAGTACAATACCGGTAAGTGCAAAAAGATGGGGGGCCAAAAAAGGGGATTAAGTGGCCACTTTTTTTTCTTCTGAAATAAGGAAATACTAACCTTCGACGTGAAATTGAGGATAGTTACACTCAAAATTTTAAGATGAAAAAGAAGAAGATTGTAGTGCTCCGAGTCTAATTTCTAAAATACTAATTTATTTTGAAAATAGTTGAGATTAAGGGGTTCAAAAGAGGGTCCCACATAAATTGTTGTTATTTTTGTTAGAAAAACATAACATAGCAACTTTTGTGGGAACATAGCATAGTGAATTTTTTATTATTATTTTTAAAATTGATTTAGTGAGAAATTAGCTAATAGTATGTAGTTGATGCACAATTTTTCTAACCATTTTTTAATAAATATTTTATTTTTTACTAATTTTCAAAGTGGACACTTCCTAAAAAATAGAATTTTGGCCGTGCTACCCCTACAAATTTGGGAAACTAATTGATTTTTTTTTAATATTTGTAGAATGGAGTCTAGTTTCTAAAAATGTAATTTATTTGATATTTTGATGAATGGTTAATTTATAATGAAAAAAACACCAAACACTACTTTTTTCCGAAAAAGAGACATAAACAAAAGAAATTATAGATCAAAAAATTGTCAAAAAGTGAAAAAAATTACATTGTTGGATAGCTAAGAGAGATCCTAACATTACCCAAGTGTTTGATTTGTTTGATATTGAAACACATGCAATCCTCATGGTGAGCATGAACCCAATTATGTGAAATATTGTAGAATTTGTAAAAGCACATCTTTGGTCATTGGGAAGCCCCTCCAAGTCATTCGGTTGGTATTCCAAGGCAAGTACCAAGCCCAAGGCTTGGGGATTCCCAAAGAAAGATATAACATCAACACGTTATAACATGCTCGCATTATATCTTAGTTTTGACATGGTTTTTGTGTTTGTGAAGGACATGTCTAGCAAGACATAATGTGAGGGTGTTATAACGTGCTCACATTATGTCTTTCTTTATGCTAAATGCTACCCTATTCAATGTATTTTTATATATTTGTATGTTTGTATGTACATGTATGCTTGTATTTCATGTATGTATGTATGTATGCATGCTTGTATGTATGTACATATGCCTATATGTATGTATGTAAGATTGCATGCACATATGTACATGTATGCTTGTATGTATGTAGGATTGTATGTAAATATGTATTATACTTACATGTATGTAAGTATATATATCTTTAGAGGGAGGGATAATTTTAAGAGAGAGAGAGTTGTCTAGGTAGGGTGGGAGCGAGAGAGGGGGGGAGAGACCTGAGAGAGATAGAGAGAAAGGTAGAGAGGTAGTGAGAGAGTCTTGATAGAGGGAGAGGGGGTGGAAGGGAGATACTAAGAGAGAGGGAGTGGGAGAGAAGGGATTGGAGTGAGAGGGACTTAGCTAGGTAGGGTGGGAGAGAGAGAGAGAGAGAGAGAGAGAGAGAGAGAGAGAGAGAGAGGGGGGAGAGAAGCGGGGAGAAAGAGAGTTATGTAGAATAGGGTGCTAGAGGGAGAGACTTGAGAGTGAGGGGGGGTGAGAGGGAGAGACTTGAGAGATAGGTAGTGAGAGGGAGTACGAGAGAGAGAGTGGGAGAGAGAGGGAGTGTGAGAGTGAGAGACATAAGAGAGGGAGAGGGTGTGGGAGGGAGTGACCTAAGAGAGAGGGAGAGAGAGGAAGTGGAGTGAGAGAGACTTATCTAGGTAGGGTGGGATGGATAGATAGATAGAGGAGAGAGAGAGAGAGGGGGGTGGGAGGGAGAGACCTGAGAGACAGGGAGAGAGAGGGAGTGGGAGAGAGAGGAAGTAATGGAGAGGTAGTGGGAGGGAGATAGAGAGATAGATAGAGGGAGGGAGAGAGAGTGGTATGGATTGAATGAGTGAGAGGTATGTATAAAGAGGGAGAGGGTAGATAGAGACAATTAGAGAGGGTAGGAGAGAGGAAGAGAGAGAGAGGTGAGATGTATAGATAGAGAGAAAGGGGTAGGGGTTGAGGGTATAGGGTAGAGGGTAGAGGGTAGAGGGTATTGGGTTAAGGGTAGAGGGTAGAAGGTTTAAGGGTTGAGGGTTGAGGGTTGAGGGTTTAAGGGTTTAGGGTTGAGGGTAGAGGGTTTATGGTATAGGTTTGAGGGTATATGGTTGAAGGATTAGATTGAGGGCCCAATGTATAGGGTAGAGGGTATAGGGGTTGAGGGTTTAGGGTTTAAGGGTTGAGGGTTGACAGTTTAAGGTTGAGGGTAGAGGATTGAGAGTATATGGTTGAAGGATTAGGGTTGAGGGTCCAATGTATAGGGTAGAGGGTAGAGGGGTAGAGGGATTAGGGTTTAAGGGTTGAGGATTGAGGGTTTAAGGGTTGATGGATTAAGGGTCGAGGGTTGAGGGATTAGGGTAGAGAGTTTACTTGGGTTTAAGGGTTTAAGGGTTGAGGGATTAGGGTTAAGGGTAGAGGGTATTGGGTTGAGGGTAGAGGGTAGAGGGTAGAGGGTTTAGGGTTTAAAGGCTGAGGGTTGAGGGTTTAGGGTTTAAGTTTGAGTGTTTAAGGGTTTAAGGGTTGAGGGTTGAGGGTTGAGTATTGAGGGATTAGGGTAGAGAGGGAGGGATGGAGGGAGGGAGAGATGGAGGGAGAATTGAGATAGAGAGGAGAGAAAAGAAAGGAGAGACAAATATATATGAGGGTTGAAGATCCAATGTATAGGGTAGAGGGTTTAGAAATGAGGGTATAGGGTTGATGGTTTAGGGTATTGGGTTGAGGTTATAGGGTTGATGGATTAGGATTGAGGGTAGAGGATATAAGGTTTAATGGTTTAGGGTTGAAGATTAAGGGTTGAGGGTAGATGGTTTAGGCTATAGGTTTGAGGGTATATGGTTGAAGGACTAAGGTTGAGGGTCCAATGTATAGGGTATAGGGTATAGGGGTTGAGGGATTCGGGTTTAAGGGTTGAGGGTTGAGGGTATAGGGTTGAGGGATTAGGGATTAGGGTTGAGGGTATAGGGGTTGAGGGATTAGGGTTTAAGGGTTGAGGGTTGAGAATAGAGGGTAGAGGGTTGATGGTTTAAGGGTTGAGGGATTAAGGGTTGAGGGTTGAGGGAGTAGGGTAGAGATTTTATTTGGGTTTAAGGGTTTAAGGATTGAGGGATTAGGGTTGAGGGTAGAGGGTATTGGGTATTTTGTTGAGGGTAGAGGGTAGAGGGCTTAAGGGTTTAGGGTTTAAGGGTTGAGGTTTAAGGGTTTATTGTTTAGGGTTGAGTGTTTAAGGGTTTAAGGGTTGAGGGATTAGGGTAGAGAGGGAGGGATTGATGGAGGGAGAGATGGAGGGAGAAGTGAGATAGAGAGAAGGAGAGAAGAGGAGGGAGGGACAAAGATATATGAGGGTTGAGGATCCAATGTATAGGGTAGAGGGTTGAGATTTGAGGGTATAGGGTTGAGGACCTATAGGGTTGATGATTTAGGGTATTGGGTTGAGGGTATAGGGTTGAGGGATTAGGGTTGAGGGTACATATGGTTGAAGGATTAGGCTTAAGGGTCCAATAGATAGGGTAGAGGGTATAGGGGTTGAGGGTTTAGGGTTTAAGGGTTGAGGGATTAGGGTTGAGGGTTAAGAATTGAGGATTGGGGGTTTAATGTATAGGGTAGAGGGTAGAGGATAGAGGGTTTTAAGGTTTAGGGTTTAAGGGTTGAGGGTTGAGGTTTTAAGGTTGAGGTTAGAGGGTTGAGGGTATAGGGTTGAGGGATTAGGGTCGAGGGTCCATTGTATAGGGTAGAGGGTATAGGGGTTGAGGGATTAGGTTTTAAAGGTTGAGGGTAGAGGGTTGGCACCATCTACCACAAGTGAATATGAAGGGACACCATCCACCACATCTCAAGTTGAGAGTACATCATCACTTGGATTTGACAAAGAAGGTACGACATCATCTCCATGTCAGCCTCAAGGTAAGTTGTCTATTCGACCATCGATCGAAGGTATGCGATCTAGTCCAACTCACTTAAATATTGATGAAATTCCTAATGTTGAGATGTATGTACCTAGGAGAACACCACCTAGAATTTTGTGTAGAAAGAAAAAGTATTTTATTAATATTGATGAGGATATTTTGCAGCACATGGAAGGTAATATTCCAACACACACTTGTAGAAGATATGCCGATAAGATTTGGAAATTGTTCTTTGAAAAGATAAATGAGACCATAAGATGTCAACTTTTTGTTGAAATGATGTGAGGTATAAAGTATAGAAACATCATGAAGATTCTTGGGTTGAGAACATCAAATGCTTCAAGTGAAAACACTATTGTGAAGAATCTAATGGATGCTTATGAGAGTGTGGGTAAGACCTCATTCTCAAAAGATAGTAATGTCACCCGACGTGTCATTACATTGACTTTGGTAAGTAGTCAAACAAGGAATTCTCGTCTCATTAGAAAGACGAGTGAACAATTAAGAATCAATAGAAAAACTTTATTAAGAGTGGTTCAAAGGCGACAAAGAATTGAGGGCACCAATTCAAATGAATTATGGAATTCTCAAGGAGACTCCCACGAGAAGGTAAACTAGTTATTGAAGAATTGAGAACACTAATTGAAGACTATTGGAAGAATAAAACAAGGCCATCTCCAAATCAAAGGGATGTATTAAGAAGGAGAATTCGTATTCAGAATCGTGAGCCACATCCAAAGCATTTTTTGGATACGACTCAAACCCAATTTTTTCATAAATTTCAATAGGATTATCCTCAAATTAAAATTTTTGAAAGATATTTTGAAATGCTTAAACCTTTTTATGTCAAGATAAATCACACATTCACTACTTGCTATTATAGACTACATATTGAATTCTCTAACCATTATGATGTTTATCGTTATATATGTTTAGATTTGCATACTAATGATGTTTTGTAAGATTGTGACATAGATGCCTCACCAACATCTTCAAGAGAGTTCTTATCAAAAAAATTATGTGAAAGAGAGGATGGCCAAATATTCTATAGGAAACTATGCTTGGATGGTTCATGTCAACATTGTGGTGGCTTGCAACGTATGCCAGTATGTCAACATATGGAAAGCACATATGAGGTGTGAAGGCAACTAGTAGATTTCAGGAAGTATAAAATAGTGGTATATGTTACAAAAGATGGTAATCAATAAAAAATGTGTGATTTGGTTATTGAGAAGATTGTAGTGTATCAGTTTATGTCTAAATTTTGTGACAATATATTGTATGAGTATGCAAGGCATACCCATAGATCTTGAAGGTTGGACTTACAATTCAAGTTATGCAAGGCCACCTTTCTAGTTGAAAACCTAGTTTCATTGGTTGACTTTGTAGAGAACTACACTCTATGGCCACAATGTGAGGTGCAGTCACAATATTATAACTCCACATAGGTTTCAATATTTGTGCACATAACATTCATTCATGCACTTGACAGTACAGAGGACTAAAGGAATGTATTGAGGGAGTATCACTTTTATGTTAGTGATGAACACACACATTCTACAAATTTTTTGCAAGGTTCCTTCCAGTTGTTCTACAGTGATTTTTCTTAGAGGGGCATAACATACGGTCGACATATAATATGGCCGGATAATTGTGCAACACGGTTCAAGAACTCGCACATGTTCTACTGGTTGAGCAGGATGCATGTCATTACAGGTGTTCAACATATGTGGAACTTTTATGAGGTCGAGAATGGAAAGGGGGAGCATGATGGTGCAGGAGCATGTATCAAAAGAGCATTAGCATGAGAAGAGTTAAATTATAAAGACAATGCAAAGTTGACATATGCAAAATCAATCGTCGAGTGGTGTAATGCTTCGATGGGTCCAAATAATGAATGTACGTCTTCAGTTCATAGATTTTTTTGGTTGATGGATGATAATAACATTGCACCATATGAGGATTGTTGTGCACTAATAGGATCAAGTGAGCTACACTCATTCCTTAGCTCAAATGTAGGTTCATGGAGTATCCATATGTGGAAGATGGAATGCTTTTTTTCTTCATGTACAATGCAAGCCTAGGATGATTGTGAGTCAAAGGAGTGGGTTGAGAAGTGGTTGTTAAGTTATCTTATCCCACTTCACACATATCGCCTTCCAACGAAATTTTAACTAACACAGATTGAATCATCTATTGACTTTGACCACATATTAGATCTAGTTCAACTAGGTAATATATCTGCTTGCATAGTTTTTGAAATTCCTATTGTTATATCACTTTGCAGTGTATTTGTAATGTTGACTAATTTCATCTAATTTGTTGCAGATATCAATGTAGGGCATGTTTATTTAGTTATTGCAAATGAAGACAACAAAGAGGGAATGAATTATTACTTGTGTCATTATGTTGAGGCCAAAAATAAATTGGAGGCCCCAATTATAGATGGAGAAAACATCAAATACCCTACAAGTTCAGTGGTTGTTACTAAAATGTGGCTTAGAAGGTACCCACATAAGAGTGTTGATGTTTGGTTGTTTCAAGACTTTGACACACATCGAAAGGTTCTTCATTACTCAAACCTTGTCATGGAACCCAATGTTCATTTGATCAAATATGGGGGTAGGCCTTTGAACAAGACCTTGTGGAAGGTGTGTGAATTTGACCATGAGGAAATACTTGACACAATAAAGAGTAGAGCAGAACCGAATGGTTTGTTGGATTAATTTGTAAGTATGCACATTGGTTCTTATTAATTTGTAGGTTTCCACATTAATTTGTATGATTCCAATTCTATGATGCCAATGCTATCATCTAATGTTTATATCATGTATGTAGGTGATTGTTGAAGTTATCAGACTTGGAAATGTAACACTTTATGTTTATAACTGAGGCAAAGGATATAAAGTTCAATGGTATTTTATTTTTTCTCAAAAATATGAAAAAAAAATGTAGGATATTCTCAATAGACTAGTAAACTATGTGGAAGATTAAATTGTGTTGTTTTTATAATAGGTTAAAAGTTTCCAAAAGGTTGGAACGTAATATTTTGGTTACGCTCTATTCATGTTCTATTCATGAGAGACTGTTGTGTGCAATAGGTATCTTGGAACTCCCAATGAAGATATATGGTCAGGAGTGACTAAGTTGAGAGACTGACATGCATATCCTCAGTGGAAGCATCAAGATTTAAGCCTTGTTGTTCCCGAATTGGAAACAAATGGTGTAGATTTGTTTCTTGTAAGTGCCTTCCATTTATTTTCATTTCATTTCCATTTTGGATGCTCTTTATTTTTCTTCTCTTACTTTGCCTATTTGTAAGTAAACTACTAAAAATCAATTGGTGTCTCCTTGCAGAAAATGTTGATTTATGATCCACCCAAAAGAATCTCATCAAAAAAACAATGCAACATCCTTATTTTGATATCTTGACAAATCTCAATTCGGATTTTAAGCCATTATAAAAGTGCGTGTGAAGCTTAGCAAGGGAATTTCAAGTTATTAGTGTGAAGTTAACCTCATCATGAGCACCTATAATGTAGAAATTATAAGAGCATCTCGAATTTCAAGTTATTCTATTCATGAGAGGCTATTGTGTGAAATAGGTATCTTGGAACTCCAGATGAAGATGTATGGACATGAGTGACTAAGTTGAGAGACTGGCATGCCTATCCTCAATGGAAGCATCAAGATTTAAGCCTTGTTATTCCTGACTTGGAACCAAATAGTGTGGATTTGTTGTCTATAAGTTCCTTCCATCTATTTTCAATTAATTTTTATTTTGGATGCTCTTTATTTTTCTTATTTTACTTTGCCTATTTGTAAGTAAACTACTAAAAATTGATTGGTGTCTCCTTGCAGAAAATGTTGATTTATGAGCCATCCAAGAGAATCTCAGCCAAAAAAGAAATGCAACATCCTTATTTTGATGATCTTGATAAGTCTCAATTCTGATTTTAAGCCATTATTAAAGTGCATGTGAAGCTTAGCGAGGGAATTTCAAGCTCTTTATTTGAAGTTAACCTCATCGTGAGCACCTATGATGTAGACATTATAAGAGCATCTCAAATTTTAAGTTATTCTATTTTTGAGAGGTTGTTGTGTGCAATAGGTATCTTGGAATTCCCAATGAAGATGTATGGCCAAGAGTGACTAAGTTAAGAGACTAGCATGCCTATCCTCAATGGAAGCATCAAGATTTAAGCCTTGTTCTTTCCAACTTGGAACCAAATGTTGTGGATTTGTTGTCTGTAAGTGCCTTCCATCTATTTTCATTTCATTTCCATTTTGGATGCTCTTTCTTTTTCTTCTTTTACTTTGCCTATGTGTAAGTAAACTACTAAAAATTGATTGGTGTCTCCTTGCATAAAATGATGATTTATGATCCATCCAAGAGAAGCTCAGCCAAAAAAGCAATGCAACATCCTTATTTTGATGATCTTGACAAATCTCAATTCTAAATTTAAGCCATTATAAAAGTGTGTGTGAAGCTTAGCAAGGGAATTTCAAGTTATTCATGTGAATTTAACCTCATCATGAGCACCTATAATATAGAAATTATAATATCATCTCGAATGTATGAGTGACATTGTAAAAGATCTCTGAGAATGGAGTACCTAAGGCATCCTTGAATCCTATTTTTGTTTATTATGAGAGAATCTTACAAGCTAAGTTTTGTGTGCATGCAAATTAGGCACATTAATTCAATATTTGATTTAAGTGGGGTGTTGGAATTCATATAGGTTTATTTTTTCTTCATGATTTTGTATTACTACTTGATAGTTTTGAGAAAGCATTATGCCTACAAGTACAGGCACTTGGGTTTTAGAATGGTGTATGAAGCATATTAGACAATTGTAGCACAAACATAAGAATTAGGACTGCCAAATAAATCTCATTTTATTGTAAACATCATATTATTTATATAGTGAGTGTAATAACCATTGACGGTTACCAATCATTCTTTTTCTTCTTTTATTCTCTCCCTATTATAACTAGCACCAATTGACTAACTTATTATAAAAACTTCATTTATTAAAAAAAATCAACCTAATGATTATATATCAATATCAATATAGCATACCATCTATTCACATAAACATTTGTAATGATATTTACTCAAATTTTGAAATTTATTGTTGCCCTCAAACATTTGTAATTCATGCAGCGTAATCCCTTAACAGTCCAAATTGCAAAAGGCAAGCAATCTTTGATGGCCTGTTACCCAAAGAGCATGTTAGTTATAGGCATTGTATGAGGCATTAAGATCACATAAGGTAGATCTACAATAAGCTCTCTTAGTTTTTGTTATCTCAAAGTCATTTTCTTGTGGTGACAAGTTTTCACTTGATGGAAAAAGTGTCAAATGCAAGTAGTGTAAAGTTATAAAGTGGTGCACTTTTTGTTCTACAACTCGTGTGATCAAATATACTATTCCAACACGTCTAGATGGGTATTTTTACACTATTCATGGTCCTCTTTCGCACCTAAACACGCTGAATCACTCTGAGCTACGTTCAACCGACTCGATCCCTTGAGAGTCCAAAGTGCAAAATGGCTGCAATCTTTGATGGGATATTACTCAAAAATTGTTATGCTTACAAACTCTCTGTCTGATCCTATAGGATTGTGTTGGGCCCCTCTACAATAACCTCTCTCAATTTTTGTTATCTCAAATTTTTTTTCCTGTGGTGTCCAATTTTCACTTGATGGAAAAAGTGTCAAATGTAAGTAGTGTAAAGTTGTAAAGTGGTGTAACTTTCATTCTGAAACTCATGTGACCAAACAAACTATTCCAAAACATCCATATGGGTATGTTTATGCTATGCATGGTCCTCTTTCACACCCAAGCATGTTGAATCACTCCGAGCTACGTTCAACCGGCTCAATCCCTTAAGGGTCCAAAGTGCAAAATGGCTGCAATATTTGACGAGCTATTACTCAAAAACTGTGATTATTATGAACTCTTTGTCTAAGCCTATGAGATTGTGTTGGGCCCCATTATAATAACCTCTCTCTATTTTTGTTATCTCGGAGTTGTTTTCTCATTGTGTCTAGTTTTCACTTGATAGAAAAAGTGTCAAATGCAAGCAATGTAAAGTTGGAAAGTGGTGCAACTTTTGTTCTGCAACTCATGTGACCAAATGAACTATTCCAATGTGTGTAGATGGGTATGTTTATGCTACACATGGTCCTCTTTCACACCCAAACATGCCAAATCACTCTATTCTATGTTCAACTAGTTCGATCCCTTAAGGGTCCAAAGTGCAAAATGGTTGCAATATTTGATGGGCTATTAATCAGAAACTATGATGCTTATGAATTATTCGTCTAAGCCTATAAAATCATGTTGGGCCCCTCTACAATAACCTCTCTTGGTTTTTGTTATCTCAAAGTCATTTTCTTGTGGTGTCCAATTTTTCGTTGATGGAAAAAGTGTCAAATGTAAGCAGTGTGAAGTTGCAAAGTGGTGCAACTTTTGTTTTGCAACTCATATGACCAAAAAAACTATTCTAACGTGTCTGGATGCATACATTTACTCTAGGAATGGCCATTTTTTTCACCCAAACACGTTGAATCACTCTGAGCTATGTTCAACCGGCTTGATCCCTTAAGGGTCTAAAACGCAAAATGACTACATTTTTTGCTGAGTTATTACTCAAAAATTATGATGCTTACAAACTCTCAATTTGAGCCTACAAGATTGGGTTGGGCCCCTCTACAATAACCTCTCTTGGTTTTTGTTGTCTCAGAGGCATTTTTCTGCGGTGTCCAATTTTCACTTGAAGGAAAAAGTGTCAAATGCAAGTAGTGTAAAGTTACAAAGTGGTGCAACTTTCGTTCTGCAACTCGTGTGGTGAAACAAACTATTCCAACATATCTATATGGGTAGGTTTTTGCTAGGAATGGTCTTATTTTGTACCCAAACACATCGAATCACTCTGAGCTATGTTCAATCGACTCGATCCCTTAAGGGTCTGAAGTGCAAAATGACTGCAACCTTTGGTGGGCTATTACTCAGAAACCGTGATGCTTACAAACTCTCCTTTTGATCCTATGAGATCACATTGTGCCCCTCTACAAAAACCTCTCTCAGTTTTTGTTATCACGAAGTCATTTTCCCATGGTGTCCATTTTTCACTTGATGGAAAAAGTGTCAAATGCAAGCAGTGTAAAGTTGCAAAGTGGTGCAAATTTCATTCAACAACTCATGTGACCAAATAAATTGTTCCAATGCATTTGAATGGGTACGTTTAGAGTAGGCATGGTACTCTTTCAAACCCAAACACGCCAAATCACTATGAGCTACATTTAATCGACTTGATCCTTTATGATGGCATGCAAAACAATTGAAAAGAGAAACATTCACATGAGGGTTGAGAAGTCTGAGTTTTCCACACCAAAAGTATGATAAGCCCATGGTTGAAAATTTTGTACTAATCAAAGTGGTTACTAATTCTATATTATATAGATCGTAATTCTTCTTTATCTTTAAGATATTCTAACTTTGGCAATGGTTTCACCAAGCTATCAAGGGTGAATTGTTCTTTATTCAGTTATGTTTATTTGGGTTCATTTTCGTTATCTCCTGTTGCAATTTTGGGTGGATTCCTACTTTCAAAGTATTGGGAATGCTTTGGGTAGATTTATATCCATTGATCCGGTGGACATAAAAATATATCAAAGGGGTTTCTTGACAAAGTTTGGTTGATAGTTAGGGAGTGAGCATGGAAACAAGCCATTGATTATGAAAATGTTAGTGTAGAATATTTTTCATAAAATATTCCTTTAGATAATTTTGGTAGTTGTTAGATTTTTAGGATAATGATTGCTTAATTGTGCAATCTTGCGTGGAGTTGCATGCCTATTTTTTTAGTTGGCAGTTGCCATTCTAGAAGGCTCATCTCTTTATATATATATATTATACTCATTCTTAAGCAATTATCAAGTTAATAATCAATGCATTTATTTACAGTTAATCTTTTCTTTTCAATTTGTGTAATTTTGTAATTTGTAACTCTATTAGTATTCTTGGAAATATTGAAGTTTTTTAGCATCAACTAATAAAGTTGTTTAGAATCAATCAATAAATATTCAAAAAAAACCATGAAGGAAAGCAATGAGCAATACTAGGGTTAACCAATTAATAAGTATACAAGTGAATAAGTCAAGCATACATGTGAATAAGTGAAGCAAAAATACTCAAATACACATAATCCTTGAAGTATACACATGAATACATAGTATACACATTAATACAAAGTATATGCATGAATACAAGGTATACACATGAAAAAACGTAAGTCGCAAAGTATACATTGGAATACATGTAAGTTGTAAAGCATACACTTGAATACAAATAACTCATTTCTATTGAACTGTGGATTTATAATAAATATGGACACCATCGATAAGAAAGATTTGTATTAACCAAATAGCCATGTAGGCATACATCAATATATGTCTATATAAGTATAAAATATATGCAAAATAGCCATATAGGCTTAAAAAAATTCCATATAGGCATATAATGTCAAATATATCCAATACAAAATATGTACAAAAATGCCATATAAGTATACAACAAAGGGCTTTGGAATCAAAAGTTATTGCTCTCCATGCTCTCAAAATAAATTATTGCCCTTTGCTTGTTAGTCAGATGGTGATAAGTCTATCACTCATTTATTCTGAGGTCAATGAGTGCTCCTGGTGCTCCTCCTAGGGTTTAGTTCTTGGTCAAGCTTTATTTGTTACAATAAGAAGTAAAGATATTAATATATAGAAATTACATTATAAAAAATGGTATATTTAACAAAATAATCACTTACCACCAGTAGATGATCTCTCTCCTTGAGGGAAATATTCACATGACCATGTTGTGGTGTGTTGAAGCCCTGTAGAAACTATCCAAAGAGAAATTAAACTATGAATCAATAATGGTTTGATTTTTCACTAACTAACACCTATAACAATGAATGTAAATTGAAATTTAGTAATTTTCCTCACACCTCCTTGAGAGGCATCAAGGAGTCTATAGAAAAAGAAACACCAAGCTCCATTTCCCTATGAACATGTGGAGGTGTATTTTCTTCTAGCATCTGAAAATAAAACAAAAAATTATTCAATCACAGAAACTACAATAGTGATGCATGTCATGGCTTATAATGCATGAGATAATGAACAAATTTTTGAGTACTTATTAAACTATATATTTCTAATTATCATGCTTATTATTTTCCCTATCCATAGCTTGTTTGAAAAGCACCTATTTTAGGATTTTATTCATAGCAGCAAGGCGGTCAACTGTTTGATAAAATGCTTTGGTAGACATGTACAAAAACCATGGTAGCATAGAGAAGGCAGTGAATTGTTTGAAAAAATGACTCAAAGAAATGTGGTATCATGGTGATGGAATTCCATTACAAAAAAATGTTTCATGGCATTCCATCACCATGAGACCACATTTCTTTGAGGTATTTTTTCAAATAGTTCATTGCCTTCTTTATGGTATTATGCTAGAATGGGGTGGATGGTATAGTTTTGTCTTGGTTATGAGATGGAGGGCGATCATGACATGAAGAGGGAGGGGTGGAGATATGAACAAGTGGAATAAAAGGTGGAAGGTTCCATGGATTGATAAATTGAGGATGAGGATGAGGACTTTGAAAAGAATTTGGAGGGGAATTTTGGCTAAAGGCTTGGTTTCTATTCTTTAGGCAATGAGTTGTTTGAAAAAATGCCTCAAAGAAATGTGGTCTCATGGTGATGGAATAGCATTCCATCACCATGAGACCACATTTCTTCAAGGAATTTTTTCAAACCACTCACTGCCTTGACTATGATATTGCTTACTATTATGCTTTGATAGATTTTTTCCAAGCATCCATAGTTTGTTGGAAAGCACCTATTTTAGGATATTAGCCATAGTAGCAAGGAAGTGAGTAGTTTGATAAAATTATTTTGTAGAAATGTATGAAAAATGTGGTAGCATAGAAAATTCGGTGAGCTATTTGAAAAAATGCCTCAAAGAAATGTGCTCTTATGGTGATGCAATGTCATTCCATCACCATGAGACCACATTTCTTTGAGGCATTTTTTCAAACTACTCACTACCTTTTCTATGCTATTGCTTACTATTATGCTTTGATAGATTTTTTCCAAGCATCCATAGTTTGTTGGAAAGCACCTTTTTTATGCTTTTAGCCATAGCAACAAGGAAGTTCAAGTAGTTTGATAAAATGCTTTGGTAGACATGTATGTAAAATGTGGTAGCATAGAAAAGGTGGTGAGTTCTTTGAAAAAATACCTCAAAGAAATGTCATCTCATGGTGATGGAATTGCATTCCATCACCATGAGACCACATTTCTTCAAGGAATTTTTTCAAACTACTCACTACCTTGTCTATTTGATTGCTTACTATTATGCTTTGATGGATTTTTTCCAAGCATCCATAGTTTGTTGGAAAGAACCTAATTTAGGCTTTTAGCCATAGCAGCAAGGAAGTGAGTAGATTGATTAAATGCTTTGGTAGATGTGTATGGAAAATGTGGTAGCATAGAAAAGATGGTGAGCTATTTAAAAAAATTCCTCAAGCAAATGTGGTCTCATGGTGATGGAATGGCATTCCATCACCATGAGACTACATTTCCTTCATCACCATGAGACCACATTTCTTTGAGGCATTTTTTCAAACTATTTATTGCCTTGTCTATGCTATTGCTTACTATTATGCTTTGATAGATTTTTTCCAAGCATCCATAGTTTGTTGGAAAGCACCTATTTTAGGATTTTAACCATAGCAACAAGGAAATGAATTGTTTGATTAAATGATTTGGTAGACATGTATGGAAAATGTGGTAGCATAGAAAAGGTGGTCAGTTGTTTGAAAAAATTCCTATAAGAAATGTGGTCTAATGGTGATGGAATGACATTCCATCACCATGAGACCATATTTCTTCAAGACATTTTTTCAAACTACTCATTGCCTTGTCTATGCTATTGCTTACTATTATTCTTTGATAGTTTTTTTTCCAAGAATCCGTAGTTTGTTGGAAAGCACCTTTTTTTAGGATTTTAGCCATAACAACAAGGAAGTAAACTATTTGATAAAATGATTTGGTAGACATGTATGGAAAATGTGGTAGCATAGAAAATGTCGTGAGCTGTTTGAAAAAATTCCTCAAAGAAATTGGGTCTCATGGTGATGGACATCACCAGGAGACCACATTTATTTGAGGAATTTTTTCAAACAACTCATTGCCTTATCTATGCTATGGCTTACTATTATTCTTTCATATATTTCTTCCAAGAATCCATAGCATAGGCAAGGTAGTAAATTTTTTGAAAAGATGCCTTAGTAAAAAGTGGTCTCATGGAATGCCATGACAAACAAATGCAATTGGCAGCTGCTCCTAGTTATTACTTATGCTATATGAAGTAATTGCATCACTGTTTACGTTGGATTTCTAAACAACTATATTGTAGTTGAAATTTCATCATCTATCAACATCTAGTTATTAGTTATGGAATGTGAAGTAATGCTTTGAGTTTAAAATATGTGCAATGCAATGTAATCAATAATATGAATATAAACTATACAAATCTATTAAGTACAATTCATTAGTTAAACTCTTTACTCTATTACCTGTATGTAGGTTTGTCTAACTCTACTAGCACTGGGAGGTGTTCCCACGAAGCCTCCAATATTCGCCTATTCAACATCCAAAATTAGATATTAGAATACCATTCATATAACAATGTTATTCACATGTAATAAATTTATAATTTTTTACTAGTTGCATACCTCAGTGGTAGATGTAGTGGAGTAATAAATAGGTGTAGGGTCGGTGTATCCAATATCAACATTGTGACCCTAAAATTTTATTACGATCATAAAACTAAATTAGTTAATCTTGCATTTCAAAAATGAAATTTAATAAATTAAATTCAATGAACATGCTAACATTTACCTAAGTATCGATTCCATAAGCCTCATTCAAAATGTTAGCTTCCCTCACCATCTTTGTAGTTGTAGATGTATCTTGCGTAGAAACCTTTTGAGTGTCGGTGGGGTCATATGTACAAGTCACCTTCCAAACCTGACATGAATGCGGTGGAAGCCCACCACTCAAGGACTCTCCTCGATGGTGTTGTACTATAGGAATGACATGTTGGATGACACTCTAGGTCAAAGAGCTGATAGATTGCAAAGTGTCTACCTCAACACTCTTCTTTATGATGAAAGGGATAACGACATGCTCATGAGCCCGCCTAGCAAGAGCTTGTCTCACTTTCCACCTAGGATCCTGTCATGCACTGGGTCTATCTTGTGTCAACCCCCCACCTCCCCCCTGGAAGTCCCTCATATCAAAATAATTGGGGATTTTGTTTAGGATGAACTCATAGTAGAGTTTCCTCAAGAAATATTGTGGGACTTCGCAATTGTTGCATGGTGGGTAGTCAAAAACCATGTACCACCTATCCCAAAAACTATTCTTGATCCCTTGGTGGTGGCACCAATGGATAGGAAACCTCTTTGTCTTAACATAAAGATTTTTTTTTGTGTGTGGCTTGGTGAATAATGAGCACAAATGATATTTTGTAATTTTTTCATCTTTTACTTCTTTATATGATAATTTATCTACGTAAAAATTCTTAGCCGCCTGCCTCCTATCTACCCAACCACTTAATTGTTTGTTGATTGCATCTACATGTTTTAACATTTCTTTAAGTGAACTGGAAAGTGTTCTTTCCATGGTTGAACTTACTAGATCGTTCATCCTCTTGATTAACTCCTCAATTTATTTTTTATTGTTTTCAATTACCCCCATTAAATTTTGTTGAGTGCCAAGAGGATGTTGAGGAATTGGTGGAGGGGATTGTTATTGTGGTTGTTGAGGATTTTGTTCATGTTCTTGTTGCTCTATTTTTTGAGGATTTTTAGGAAGGATTTCAAGTTCATTAACATTTCCTGCAAATTAAGGGTGATCCCACTACACTGGTTTATAATTTTTGGCCAAACTAGACATTGAATTGATTTTTTTTAATTAAATCTTCACTTTCGAGCACCTATAGCAGCTAAACCATGAGGAATTTGAAGCTGATGAAAAATAGTGGTTTGTGATATTTTGTCTGTAGATTCTAAATATATTTTTTTCAAAATTTTTGAAATCGGAGTGCACTTCTTTTTCCATCTCCTTCGAAAACTAGTTTTTAACAATAAAAACCATTTTTAAAGAGTTATGTTACTGGATAACACAATTTTTTTTGAATTTAGATTTGTAACTATGATATATAGTGCATGGAATTAGTTTCATAGCATTTCATTGAATATTTTTTTCTTAATTAAGTTTAAAAGTCAAACCAGTTACAATTTAGACATGATTTACTAGCTAAAACATAACTTTTTTGTATGTATCGAAATTCAATTTTATTTTTTTTGTTGGATCAAGGACATCAATATATAGTGCACTAATATGTTTCAAAAAAAAAATTGATAGTATTCTATTTTTCCACGTGCAGAACAAAGAGCTTGATTTTCAGTGAAAAACCTACATTCACAAGAAATAAAAAATAAATATAATAATAAAATTAAATTTATTTAAAATTATACTTTTTGGGAAGCTTATAATAAGGACTACATATTTACAAAAAATAAATTTTAAATGAATTCATATGATCCCCCAAAAGGTAAATCAAAAGTGGTTTTTTATCAACATTTTGATAGGTGTAAAGGAGACTCTATTATAGCTATGGTTTAAAACTAGTGGGGTTCTATCCAAGGGGGTTTTATCTAAGGTGGTTTGGTTAAACCCTCTTCAATTGGAATCCTTTAAATGGAAATTTTCAAGGCTTAAATCATTATATTTTTCTAAAAATATGTGATTTCAACAAAAATCAGGATCTCCCAGAAATTGTAAACCAGTATTGTGGGATCACCCTTAAACAAATGAATATCAAAAACAACCTAAAACTACCAATTTAACAAAAAATTCACAACAAAAAACAAAAAATCCTTACTTGTTCAACCTCACTATCAACGTGGCCACATCTTGGTGATGAAATAGCAACAAATTGACGAAAAAAACACAATATTACCTCCTTCCAAAATGCGAGTGTGCAAGAGAATGGTTTTTGGCTATGGGCTTAAAAAAAAATAGTCGCAATAAAAATGATTTTTTTTTCTTTCTTCTTTGTTTTAATAACCTATAACGAGCTCACGTTATAACATGAGCTTGTTATAGGCTCAATGTGGCTGAGCCTTTGACTTAGTCACACGAAGCCATAATGCGAGCATGTTATAATGTGCTCGCGTTATAGCCTATTAAATGTTTTTTGAAATTTTGGCCACAATTTGGCCCCCCATCTTTTTGCACCCACCCATACCTAATTCATATTATTTATATATAAGGAATTGTAGTATACCCTTCAATACCAAGGCTATCATGGAATGGCCTATATGCAAGAATGATGAAATGTGTTAATTTTAGAGTTTGGTAGGGTATTATAGAAAGTGTGTTTCAAAATTTTAATTTTTTCCAATCCTATCTCTTCTCTCCAAAGAAAGGGATTTTTTTTAAGTGTTCAAAAATGATTGAGGATGATTTTTGTATTCTAAAGGATAAGTTGACTACTACACTAATTCTTAGAGTTTTAGGCCTCAAAGGTCATTTTTTAGTCATCGCTAGTGATACAAGTGAAGGTTTGGGTGGTGTTCTAATGCAAGGTGGACAAGTAGTAGCATAAAAATCCATAAAGTTACATTCCTATGAAAAAATTATGCTTCACATGATTTGGAGTTAGTTGCAATTGTACATGCTATCCAAGTTTGAAGACATTACTTGTTGGGAAAGTAGTTTGAGCTTAAATCAAATAATCAAGGTCCCAAGTACATTTTCACTCAACTAAACCTAAATGCATAGAAAAGGAAATGGTTAGATATATTATCTGATTATGAATTTTAAATAAAATACATAACAAGAAAGGATAATTGAGTGGTCGATGCATGAAGTCAAAATGAATATTGCAGAAATGGTCTCAATTTTGTGAAATTTTTGAGAGAAATTGGTAAAGAATTCACCTAGAGATGAATTATATGAACAAAGCAAGAGAGTAATATTTTAGAATCCTCAAGATATTAGATATAAAGGGTATTATTTTGAAAAAAAGATAGACTAATGAGATACAAAGACAAAATAAATGTTCCAAACAAGAATGATTTGAGAGATCTAGTGTTTTTGATTAGAGGTAAAGCAGGTTTTGAAGGGGCCTCGAAACCATTTACAAAAAATATAGTTGTTTCAAAAGACAACCAAATAGATCAACAAAAAACCAACACACAACAAAACATCAACAAAACAACTACTAAAAAAGGAGGAACAAGAACAAAAACTACATATTCTTCAAAATTTTAGCAGCCTCCTTGTCGCTTTCAATTATCTTATGATGCACATCCATAACTTTAGAAATCTATTTGACAAGGACCCCAACTTGTAGCTTAGTTTTTTTGTGGGTCCTAGCACTGGGCCCCAAAACACTTCCTCTTTAATCAAAACATCATCCCAACTAGCAACATTCCCAGCAGTAGCCTTACCAATTGAAGCTTCCTCCATCAACTACCTATTCCCAATAGTTTCCTTATCACCTTGAGCTTCCTCCATCCATTTCCTAGCATTCTCATTGAGGATAGTAAGGCCCTTCACTTCATTCCTCATAATAGATTTTGTCACTTCAACAACCTTATCCAACTTCATGTTAACATGTTCCATCTACTCTTCGCCCATTTGAACAACCTAAACAAGGAGATAGCCCCATCCTTCACTAGACCCAAAACATTAGGAAAATCCTCCTGGTTAAAATTAAACACATTCATGGCCTCCGCTTCACCCTCCTGGGAGACACTATTCAGTTTTTGGGTGTCAATTACCTCTTTCCCTTTAGCCCCAGCCACCATCATTTGTATTTTTTGAAGAGAGCTCACAATTTCATCCACAATAGTCCTCCTTCTATTCTACATCTCCTTCCCCTCTTCAGGGATATCCATTGTCTCCTTCCCACCAACAACATTTGGAGGAGAATCAACAAACTCCTCCTGCATAGGGCTACCAG
Source organism: Sequoia sempervirens (assembly GCA_007258455.2). Classification (NCBI taxonomy): domain Eukaryota; kingdom Viridiplantae; phylum Streptophyta; class Pinopsida; order Cupressales; family Cupressaceae; genus Sequoia; species Sequoia sempervirens. The sequence continues at coordinate 101,644,693 of VDFB02000015.1, read as the reverse complement.
TCCACTTAGCCAACTTCTTGTTACTTGCATCCTTCAAACCCTTTTTTCTCTTAGACCTAGACATAGGGTGCATATTAATCTTTTCCCCAACAACAACTTTAATTTCTTTCATGAGGGTCAAGGGAGCACCTATCCCAATTTTATAAGGTTTGTTACCAAACCCCCCTCACTACGAGTTTCATACTTCGTAGAAGTAGGGGTAGGTTTATCTTTTTTTCCACTCTTACCAAGAGCAGGGAGCTACGAGTAGACTTCCATAGAAGCCTCAGACTCAGGTTCACAATCCTCATCCTCATCTTACCTAGACTCCTCCTCCAATTCCACTTTCTTCTTTTTCCCTTTAGGAACTTTCTCAGGTTCCTCCTCCGACAAAGTCTCATACTCCAATATCAGTTTATTTTTATTTCCTTTATGATCCATCTCAGGCTACTTAGGAACTACATAAGATGTGGATAATTTGATATTAGGATAATTAAGCCAACATGTAGCATAGGATTTTTAGGATTTTGCTTGTGATCCTTAGTTCCACTTTTCAAAGATGCCAACAAATATAAAGGAAAATAAACTTTCTTCTCATGTCTAAAGTGATTCAAAAGGACAAAATGATAACCAGAAATGGTAGAGAACTGACCTTCTAAGGTTATATACCTCATAATTTTTTCATTGACTTCTCCCCATAGAGCCTTGATAGAACTATGTAAGTAGAAACTTCTTTTAGCATGCTCAAGCTTCTTTTCTTCATTACCTTTAAAGAATATTTGCAACGCAACATTGGAATCCTTGTCTCTATACAATTTTCTACCCTCAGTAGATAGACTTGTGATGCTCGCAATAAGGTCTTCATTAATGTCAAATTCAATCTGCCCAACTTCAGAACCCTATTATACCAGCCCTTGAAAAACAACTATGTCACCTTCAGATCATTCCCATGGAGCCACTCAATATACGATGTAATCCCACCTAGTTGCAACCTTTCCCACACTTTAGACTTAGATTTCAAGGTGTCATAGGAAAATAGCTCTACCCTATTTCTATCTCCACCCATGATCATAGACTCAACGAAACCCAATAGCTTGAGGACTTTGCAAAAAATTAGAAGAAGCCTTGAGAAAAAAGGAAAAGAATTACCCACAATCTGTGTGAAAATGACAAGGTGGTAGAAAGTAATTCTTAACCTTGAAGGCCGCCCCATATGGAGAATACTCAAATTATCAAAAGCCCAAGCACAATCCAAATGAATATCACTCCAAAGGATAATCTACCACGTGAACAGGGACATGTGAAAACAATTCATAATGAAGTCGACACCCACCTTAACATTTTTGGTAATCATTATTAAGCAAGGGCCTCAATAGGAAGGGGATCATCTTCATCCCAAATCTTATGACCGCTAACACCAATATTAGAAAAGACATCCACAAGACCATTACCCTCCCTGAAAATATGAGAAATATAAAATTCATCAAATGAATTCAAAATATCAATCACACCCAATATAAGGGATTCAACACTCCAAGAGGGAGGAGTAGAATTCTTCAAGTTGTTAATAACATTTAATGAATCTACCTCTAACCAAGCCTTTTTGAAACCTTTAGAGTGAACAATATTCAACCCATGATAGGCAACTAAAGCTTTCGCGAAGTGGTTTTTCTAGGTTCTTGAAGGGAGCACCACAACATAAACAAGCCTACCATAAGAATTTATCAACACTCCCCCACAACCAACAGGTCTCAGATTACCTTTAGTAGCTCCATCAAAATTGAATTTCACCTAACCAGTAGAGGATCCTTCTAGACAATATCATTTCTTGAAGCTTTACCTCTATTCAAAGGAAGAAAGATATCACAAGGCAACTTCCAATTATGCACAATAGAAATGTCACCCAACATAAGCGTAATATTAGGGCCATTCTAAAAAGAAACCTTAGAAAAAAAATTCTCCTTGATAGTTGCACAAATCTTAAAGTCCAAAGAGAGACCAAAGAAAAAGAAGAGCAAGATTAGAGGAAGGTCCCACCCATTGATACCACACTTCCCTAATCGAGGAAGGAAACACCCAACATAGATTCCAAAGAGAAAGAACATGAGCCCACACCTCCCTTATATATCTGCACCCAATCAAGAGATGATAGGAATCCTTTGCATCTTCTTCACATAGAAAGCATCTATTTGGAAGCATAAAACCTCTCTTGACAAGATTATCAGTAGTTAAGACCTTATTCTGGAAAAAAAGATAGAAAAAAAGATTCAACTTGGGAATCAGTTTAGGGAACTAAAGGGAGGCCCAAAAGGGGACACTGATAGCAAAAGAAAATTGAAGAACAAAGGCCAAAGAAAAATAAAATTTACCAATAAAAGAAAGCTTCCAAACAATCTTATCAGCTGGGACATAAGAAGGAATATGAACAAAGGAAAGAGCATTAAAGAGAACTTCCAAACTAGGTTCCACCTCATGCAATATTTTCCACTACAACCCATCCATATAATCAACAAAAAATATTCCAAACCTCCAAATAAAAGTATCCATAAAAGGAAGGGCCCAAGGCTCATCTTTGAGCAGCCTATTGCCAAACCAATAATCATCCTTGTTGAGAAAATGAGTCTCAAACTCATTGGTATAACCCTGGTTCTGACACCAAGCAATCGCAAAATTCATAACTGTTACTTTCTTGATTGTACTATTGTACCACGAGATGATGGAGAGAGTGGTACGGTGGAGCGGTTATCACCATACCGTAGGAGCCTTCTGGCTGAGATGTGGTAGTGCAGTGTATACCGCCATACCACAGGAACCTTTTAGTAGTCAAGTGGTAGTGCGGTTCCCACCATACCGCGAGAGCGTTCTGGTTGAGACATGGTAGTGCGGTGCTGTCACCGCCACACCGCGAGGGTGTTTGTTCTTGGTTGCAGCAAAGAGGTGGACGAAGGATGTTGACCGGATGATGTGGCAACCGTTGGCTCGATATGGTAACTATTGATTGACGGTTTGTCTACTATTGCAAATGGGAACCAAACTGGTATGTTTCTGAGTAATGGGTCTGGTGATAAAGATCGATTGATTACTAAATTCTCTTAGAAGAAAAATGCTATAATGCGTAATGCATTAAAATAGTGTTTTGGAAGGGATTTGAGTAGTGTTCATTTTATGTTGTATATGCATTGTAATAGTGAGAGAGAGAACGTGATTGATCAGATAAATTGTAATGCTTCCTATGTTGAGACTATGAATTAACATCTATGTGAGCATGAGTCTATAACTCTGTATGTGAACATTGTTTACTGTAATACAAAGTGAATTTTTCTTGGTGTGGTGGGTTTTCAAGGGTTTTCCCACGTTAAATCTGGTGTCTATTCTATGTTGTCTAAAAAAATTTCTTATTTGTTCCTTGGTAATGTGCATCTTTAATGAACTGTAATTGTTTTTGAATCTTAAATATACATTCTCTTCTTAGAATTATCATTAGGAAAGTGTTTCTGCACCTTTTTACTCTCCTTACAAGTGGTATCAAATCTTGGCCAGTTATGTTATCCTTGTGGGTAGGGGTGGTTTTTTGTGTCAATTATGAAGTGGGAGTTTTGTAGAAACCTGATAATCTAGAATGTAGATTAAGATGGCAAGCACATTAGGAAAGATTGTAATTGAGAAATTCAATGGTAGCAATTTTGAGTTGTGGAAACTCAAAATGGAAGACTTGTTGGTGGATAGAAACCTCTAGATTGTTGTGTCTGGAACTATGCCACAAAGCATGAAGCAAGAAGATTGGGACCTCACAGATAGGAAAGCTAAAGGGTTGATAAGACTTTGTTTAGCAAACTCTATCCTCCTAAATGCTCATGAAGAGAAGACTAAATCTTCTCTGTGGAAGAAGCTTGGAGATATTTATCAGGGAAAGTCCTTGGTGAATAAGTTGTTCTTAAGGAAGAAGTTATAATCTTTGAAGATGGAGGAAGGGGCATCTGTGGCTGATCATCTAAATACGTTTAACATGCTAATTTCTCAATTAACATTTGTGGGTGTGAAGATTGATGAAGAAGATTGTTGTACATGCTTTTGTTATGTTCTTTTCTAGATTCTTGGAATCATTTAGTGATGGGGATTGGGAGCATGACAACCACTTTCAAGATGGAAGATATGGTTGCTTCTTTGTTATCAGAAGAGATGAGAACAAAATATTCTGAGATGGTGAAGGAGGCTCTTGCTATTCATGGCAGATCGAATGAGAAAGGAAAGAAGAAGGATGAAAATTCCAAAACAAAATCAGAAGGGAGATCAAAGTCTCCTAGAAAAAAGTCCAAGGTGAAGTGTTGGAATTGTGGGAAGTCTGTTCATGTCTGAAAGAATTACAAAGATGAGAAAAATAAGAAGAAGAATAAATCTTCTGATAATGATTCTTCTTAGAGTGATGTAGATTCCTTCATTGCAACCTTGGCGACTCAGGCATCCGATGATGTCTAGCTGATTGATTATGGAGCATCTTTCCACATGACATCTCATAAAGACTGGTTCACAAAGTATGAAAAATACAATGGTGGAAATTTGTATTTTGCAAGCGATTCATGTTTGGAAATAGTTGGCCATGGAAGAGTCATAATTCAGTTTCCCGATGGAAGAATTAAGGGAATTGATGGCATAATGCATATACCAGGTTTGGCTTAAAATTTACTTTATGTTAGTAAGCTGAATGATGTTGGAGTGCAAGTCTCATTCTCAAGCAATGGTTGTAAGATGACTAGAGGCTTGATGGTGTTGGCTAGGGGTGCCTGAATTGGTACTCTATACAAGTTGGATGCACTTGTTGTTCAATGTAACAGTGTCTTTGCAAAGTCACAAAAAGTTGTTCGTGTAAAGGAGACTAAGGCTCATATAGGGGCTAATTCTATGGAAGTTAAACTTCCTGCAGAGAAGACTATGCTCTGGCGTTAAAGGCTCAGTCACATTGGTGAGAAAGGCTTAAAAGCCTTGAAAAATAAAAACCTGGTTGAGAGGCTTGATGATTGTAACCTGGAGTTTGAATTGTATGAACATTGTATATATGGAAAAAATCACCGTGTTTCTTTTTATTCTAGTCCTCATAAATCTTCTGGTGTTTTGGATTATATTCACTCTAATATTTTTGGTCTAGTAAATGTTCCTTCATTGTCAAATTCAAAAAGTAAATCAAAAGTGTTCAGTCAGTTTAAAGATAATTTGAGAAGGGCATTTGTATATTTTCTAAAAAGTAGATCAAAAGTGTTCAGTCAGTTTAAAGAGTTCAAGAACTTGGTTGAAAATTAGAATTGTAAGAAAATTAAATGTTTAAGAACAAATAACAAACAAATAATGGGGGTGAATTTTTCTCTGCAAAATTTGAAAGGTTTTGTAAGGACCATGGAATTAAGAGGAATAAAACAACACCTTACACTCCATAGAAAATGGAGTGGCTGAAAGGTTGAATAGGATGTTGATGGAGAAGGCAAGAAGTATGTTAAGCAATGTTGGTCTGGAGCAGAAGTTTTGGGTTGAGGCTATGGCTACAACATGTTACTTGTTGAATTGGTCTCCTTCGTCAGTACTTGTTGACAAAATGCCTATGGAAGCTTGGTCTGGTAAGAAACCCTCTCTAAGACATGTTTGTGTCTTTGGCTGCGATGCATATGTTTATGTTCCAGATGTGAATAGATCTAAATTGGAGAAAAAACTTGTTAAGTGTATCTTCAATGGCTACAACATTTGTGTGAAAGGATACAAGCTTTGGAATCTTGTGATTGAAAAGGTTGTATACAGCAGAAGTGTAATTTTTTGGGAGTTGAAACCTTCTTTAGTGGAACTACAGCCAGGGATGCAAGAAAATAAAGAGGAAAATGATGTTTAAATTCCTATAAATATAGAAAAAGAGGAACAACACATTGTTAGTGGACCTGAAACTAAGGAGAGTTCAAGCAACTCTGAGATTTCTAAAGATGAACCACAACCTCAACCTTAGCTGGTGAGGAGGTCTACACGTGAGAAGAAGCAACCTGATAGGTATGGATTCTCTATGTTGGATTCTAGTTGTGCCTATGCTTTGATTACTAACATTGATGAGCCTAGGATTGTAAAAGAGGCAGTTGAAATGTCTAATTTAGATTCCTAGTTGGAAGACATGAATGAAGAAATGGCATCGTTAAAGAAGAATGATACTTGGGACCTGGTTCCATTGCTTGAAGGTAGAAATCCTATGGGCTGAAAATGGGTTTTTAAAAATAAAATTGGTCTGGATGGCAGTATTGAAAAGTAGAAAGCAAGGTTTGTTGCAAAGGGTTATTCCGAGGAAGAGGGAATTGATTATGGGGAAATATTTTCTCCTGTAACAAAGCTGACATCTATCAGATTTCTTTTGTCACTTGCAGCAACATATGACTTGGAGATTGAGCAGATGGATGTGAAGACAACGATTCTTCATGGAGATCTTGAAGAAGAAATTTATATGTCCTAGCTTGAGCACTTTGTGGAAAAAGGTAAAGAAAATCTGGTTTGCAAGTTAAAGAAATCTTTGTATGGTTTAAAGCAGACGCCTAGAATGTAGTACCAAAAATTTGACACATTTGTTTTGTCACTAGGTTTTGTAAGATTGAAATCAGATCATTGTGTGTACTTCAAGACTGAAAATGATTGTGTACTTATTATTTCCCTTTACATTGATGATATGTTGTTCATAGGGAATAGTACGTTTATGATTTCTGATCTAAAATCTCAGTTGTCTGCAAAGTTCAAAATGAAGGATCTTGGTACAACTACGTATATTCTAGGAATGGAAATAACTAGGGATAGAAAGTGTAGAAAAATTTGGCTCAACCAGAGTAAGTATATTAACACTATTATGGAGAAATTTAGTATGACTGATTGCAAGCAGCTAGTTGTTCTAGTTATGTAGGGAATGAAGCTATCTATTGAAGATTGTCCAAAATCTCCTACTGAGATGGAGGACATGACCAGAGTGCCTTATGCTAGTGCATTTGGTAGTTTAATGTATGCAATGGTCTGTACAAGGCTAGACATTGTCCAAGTAGTGGGATTACTTAGTCATTTTATGGTGAATCCAAGAACGACACATTGGGATGTTGTGAAAAGAGTGTTTAGATATTTGAAGGGCACTTCAGAAATGCTTTGTGTTACCATGGAAATTTGGTTGAATCAAAGAGGACTCTCAAAATTTGTGGATATGTGGAATCAAATTGGGCAAGGGACATTGACAACAAAAGGTCCACCAGTGGATATATTTTCATGGTGAATGGTGGTGCAGTTAGCTGGATGAGCAAGCAACAGGCTGTAGTCACTTTGTCCAATACAAAGGCTAAGTACATGGCAGCAACTCGTGCCTATAAGGAAGCCATTTGGCTTAGGAGATTATGTTCTGATATTGGTTTTGATGTAGGGAAGATTATTATTTGTTGTGATAGTCAAAGTGCCATTTTTCTAGCAAAAAATCCAACTTTCCATGCCAGGACAAAACATATTGATGTGCAGTACCACTTTGTACATGATATGGTGGAGGATGGAAAGGTTTGTTTGGAAAAGGTTGATACTCTAAAGAATGTTGTCGATGCTTTGAAAAAGTTAGTAAGCATGTGAGATAAGTTCAGATGGTGTGCAAATTTGATGGGCCTTGGGGTCCAGAATATTCAGTGACTTCATGTATTGAAGAGGGTTCAATGAGTTCTTCATCAAGTGGGAGTTTGTTAAGAAAATGTGTCTCAAACTCACTGGTATAACCCTGGTTCTGACACCAAACAATTGCATAATTCATAACTGTTACTTTCCTAATTGTACCATTGTATGGTGAGATGATGGAGAGAGAGGTACGGTGGCACGTTTACCGCCATACCGGGGAGCCTTCTGGATGAGAAGTGGTAGTGTGGTATATACCACCATACCACAAGAACCTTTTAGCAGTTGAGCAGTAGTGGGGTTCCCACCATACCGTGAGAGCCTTCTAGCTAAGACATAGTAGTGCAATTACCGCCATCCCACAAGAGTTTTCAGCTTTCCTAGTAGTGTGGTGTTGTCACCGCCACACCGCGATGGTGTTTGTTCTTGGCTATGGTAGAGTGGTGGACGAAGGATGTTGATCGGATGACGTGGCAACCATTGGCCCAATATGTTAATTGTTGATTGATGGTTTTTCTACTGTTGCAAATGGGAACTGAATTTGTATGTTTCTGAGTAATGGGTCTGGTGATAGAGATCGATTGATTGCATAATTCTCTCAGAAGAAAAATTCTATAATGTGTAATGCATTGAAATAGTGTTTTGGAAGGGAGTTGAGTAGTTTTCTTCATTGTATGTTGTGTATGCATTGTAACAGTGAGAAAGAGAACATGATTGATCAAATAAATTGTAATGTTACTTGTGTTGAGATTATGAATCAACATCTCTGTGAGCATGAGTCTGTAACTTTGTATGTGAACATTGTTTACTGTAATACAAAGTGACTTTTGCTTGGTGTGGTGGGTTTTTCTCCCGAAAGGGTTTTCCCACGTTAAATCTGGTGTCTATTCTATGTTGTCTGGAATTTGTTCTTATATGTTCCCTGGTAATGTGCATCTTTAATGAACTATAATTGTTTTTGAATCTTAAATCTACATTCTCTTCTTAGAATTGTCATTAGGAAAGTGTTTCCACACCTTTTTGCTTTCCTTATAATCCCAAAAGAGAATTATCCTACCATTCCCCAACTGCCAATGCAAACCTTTAGAAACAATATTTTTGGCCTTAACCATACATTTCCAAAGGGAAAAACTAGATGGGGGAGAGAAGCCACTAGATAGAAAGTCCCCTACATGATCCACACCTTGAAGATATTTTCCCATAGCAATACGAGCCCACTCACTATTAGCATAAATTAGGTTCCACAATTTCTTAGCAAGTAAATCCATATTAAACTCTCTTATTTTACGAATGCTGAGACCACCTAACCTTTTAGGCCTGCAAACATCATCCCAGGACACCAGATGAATTATTTTATTCTCTTCCACCCTAGACCAAAGGAAATTATTTTGAATACCTTCCAGCTTTTCCACAAATTTCCATGGCATATAAAAAAAATTGAAAGCATAAATCTGAAGATTTTGAAAGGTAGATTTAATTAATTGCACTTTCCCAGCTTGACTCAGTAGCGCACCTTTCCAACCGGCCAATTAGAGTTAAAATTATCAATCAAACCCCACCAGAAAGAATCAGGGACCACATTAGAACACAAGGGAAGGCCCAAGTAAGACGTAGGAAGCTCACCAATCTGACATTGCAAAATCCTCATAATTTTATGCTACCGATGATCAGGAGTGTTAAGAAAGAAAATAATACTTCTAGGTAAGCTAATCTTCTACCCTAAAGTAGCCTCATATTTCTACAAAATAAGTTTAATAGCTTTGGCTTCCTTAATAGACAATTCCTTAATAGCTTTGAATGAGGTGACCCAGAGATTCAACCACGATAATAAAGATAAAAGGAGAGATGGGATCTCCCTATCTCAAACCCCTCAAACAACCAAAAAGAGGAGAGGGGGAACCATTAACAAGAATAGAGAGCCTCAGGGAAGAGATCATCTAAAGCACCAAAATGACTATGTTTTCCCCAAAAAACAAAAGATTTCAAAATCTTAGATAGAAAACCCCAATCAACTCTATCATAAGCTTTAAGAAAATCCAGCTTTAGAAGAAAACCAACATGCTTATTAATAGATAAAGAGTGAATATTCTCATGAACAGTAAGAATGGAATCAAGAATTTTCCTACCCACCACAAATCCATTTTGTTGGGTTGAAATAATTTGAGGAAGAACCTTCTGCAATCTCACTGCTAGCACCTTGGAAAATTTTTATAAATAGAGTTACACAAGTTCTAATAGGACAAAATTCATCAAAGGAGGAGGCACCTGATTTATTAGGAACAAGAAAAATAAAGGATGAGTTTAATTCCTTCAAAATATTACCACTACAAAAATATATTTAGTAGAATTCATGACATCCTTTGCAAGAATATCCCAAAAGGACTAAAAAAAGAACATCGAAAAACCATCAGGACCTGGCACCTTGTTACCTTCAAAAGAGAAAACAACACTTTTAATCTCATCCTCTGAAGGGATATGAACCAATTGGCGATTAAGATCATCAAAGATGATATAAGGAATATCCCAAAGAATATCATCCTGACACTCTGAATCTAGCTCCCCTTCCTCAGATAAAAGATTCAAGAAATAAGAAGTGGTCTACTGTAGACCCACATTCTTATCCAACGCCTAATTATTGAAATTCATAGAATTAATATGGTTAGAAGCCTAGTGTTTTAGCTTAGAGAGATGGAAGAACCTCATATTCCTATCTTGACTTTTTAAGCACATAATTCTAGACCGTTGCTTCCAAAATGCGTCCTCCTTAGCCACAATATTAAGCAATCTAGATAAAAGGACGTTATCCCTCATAGCAAGAGCTTCTTCATAACTAGATGCTTGAATAGATTGTTGCACTGTGAAAAGATCCCAATTGACATCTTCCTTCTCAGCAAAAATGTGCCCAAAGGATGACTAATTCCACCTCCTAACATTGCTCTTCACATTATCAATTTTCTTAGAAACCCTATACATAGTTGAACCCTCCACTTCAACGTTCCACTAGGCTTGAACCAAATCTTTCAGGTCAGGATGAAAGGTCCACATCTTTTCAAACCTGAAAGGAAAATTTTTTCTCCTCCCTAGCAGATCCACTGATAAAGAAAGAGGAAAATGGTTATACCCCAACCTATTCAGGGCTAACAAACAACAAGAATAGGAAATAAACCAGTCAAGGGATATGAAGGCCCAATCAAGCTTAACTTGGATAAGAGCTTCACCCACAAACTAGTTAGACCAAGTGAAAGAGGCCCCTTTGAGATCCAAATCAACAAGAGCATTTCCATTAATGAAATACATGAGATCATATCTACTATCATCCAAAATATGTGATCCTCCCAACTTATCAGCACCATGCAAGGGCGTATTAAAATCCCCCATTACCAACCAATTGGCAATAGGATGCAAAGATTTAAAGAAACTAATATTTTCCCAAAAAAATTCTTGGCACTCTTACTATTAGGAGCATAAATATTAGAAAGGGTCCAAGAGAACTTATCATGAAAATTGATGAACGAAGTAGTCTTATGGTTACAGTGGACTCAAGCACCACAACCCCCTAAATCAACTTCAAATTCCAAAAAGTAACAATACCACTAGAAGCACCAACCACCTCAGAACAATGCGTATCGTAATCCTTGAAAATATTGTGTTTAAGTTTAGATAGCCTATCCATTCCATTTTTTAGTTTCTTGAATAAAAAAAATGCCAGGCCTATGATCCCTTACTAGGTTAGCAAGGAGATCATGCTTGTGAGGGTGATTTAACCCTCTCATGTTCCAGGAAATGATCTTCATGAGAGCTTATGGGAGGCACTCTTGGAGCATATCTCCAACAAAGTTCTTTGAGTTCCATTAGCAATATACATTCGACTCTCCTTGTCCCTAGTAACATTTGAAGGAGGACAAACCCTACCTCTTAGCTCAAGCCTGTAGTTTGACCTTTTCCTATTTCTGGTAAAAACTCCCAAAGGAGGAGATTGTTTCTTTATATTTCTACCTTTCACCATAATATAAGGAGGATTTTTAGGATCACCCATATCGCTAGAATCCTTCAAGTTAGACTTTGAGCAAACCTCCAACCCCTCAATCTTAGAATAATCATCATGTGGTGACTTCAAAACCCCATTAATGCGAGACTCCAAAAGAGGGGAGCCCAAGCCATCAACCTTAGGCTCCTAGTCTTCAACCAGATCCATAGACCTAAGGCCTTCACAAGGCTCCTCATTACTGAGATGGGGAGGAATCACCTCAACCACGCCTCTTGGCTCATGAACCACATCAATATTTTTAGGTTCCACTTGGTCCTCAAGGATCACAATATTCTCATCTGTTACCATCTCTATTTCCATAGGTATCTCACTTGCAGGAACAACCCCATATTTCTCCATAGGAGTAGTCCCATCTTTCTCCACAAGATTTGAAGATACCACCCTAGGAACCTTTTCCTTTTCTTTCCACTACTTAACCACCTTCTTCTACACTTTTACAGGGCATTTTTTAGTTCAATGGCCCACTTTCTTGTAATGGAAACAAGCAAAAGGAATTGATTCAAATTCCATCGCTTGATCCCCAACACCAAACTTAGAGTTAATCTTCACTAGGGAGGGAAGATCCACTGATTGTTCCACATTAACACAAAATCTAGCATAAACAAGATGCTTCTTGGAAGCTGTCATTTGGTCAATCGATAACAAGCACCCAAAAGTACTCACAATCCCTTTGAATACTTCTTCATCCTAGAATTCAAGAGGGAGACCTAGAAGTCTCACCCAGATATGGGCCACCAAAAAAGAACACAAGTTAGGATTAAACATAGTTCCCACCTTTTTAGCATCAAAGAAGATTTCCCAATAAACCAGGGACCACTCGTAAGAGCTAGCAATATATCATCTTAACAGTTGAAAGTAAAAGAAAAGAATCCTTTAGCCATTGCAGCTAGATCCACCTAGCCCTTAGGATGCCACCAGTTCAAAGAAAAATTACGAACCAGTTCGATATGAGGACGAGGCCCCACAAATTTTCCCAGAAGATTCATATCCATAGTTGATACACTTTTTTCAACAATGCAATCACGGACAAAGATTGAATATTCTCCAGTCTTCCCATTAGAAACAAAGGCCATAGGAGGAGGAGATATTTTACCTTTGTGCTTCGCACCAAAGAGATTAGACCATTTGAGGGTTGAATCTGAGAAGAGACTACCCCCTGTCTTATAAACCTCAAGAACTGAGCCAAAAAAAGTCACACACAAACCATCAACAGACTGACTGGGGAAAAAAAATTCAGCACTAAGAATCCCCCTTTCAAATAAGGACATTGGAGAATACGAAGGAAAATAAACCTTAGGGGCTCCTTTCCCACCAGAATATTCATTTTCTATAATAGGGGACCCACGCTGCTTACCATTAGCCAAGGACCTGTTAGTTCTCAAAAATGCTGGTTGAGAAACCACAAGAGGTTTCCAAGATCTTGATACATTTTTGGCTAACAAACAAGACCAATTAATGAAATTGAATCTTCTTCTCTTCAAGCTCTACGAGACCTAGGTGGGTATACCTTTGCAAACAGAGCAGAATTAAATTGTGTGTTGCCTATTTAAGCAATCTATCCACAATGGCAATTGGGAGTGGAGAGATGCAGACCTATTTGGTATAAATTGTGTAAGCAATATCAAGGTGGAGCTATGACTATGTTTAGTTAACAGATGTAAAGTTTTGAATAAGAATTGGATAATAATAAATAATGAGATGGATAGACCAGTGCCTTATTGGGTATATGGAGTCCAATGAAGATCTAGAATATGTGACCTTTGATGGCAATAATTCAAACTATTTGGCACACTGATATTGGTTTATAACTTGTATAAATGTGTAGGTAAATGATTGACAAACTCTACTTATAAATCTAACTGACACAACCAGGTACTTAAAATTTATCAAAAGGATTTAATCATTACTTGAAAGAACCAATTGAGTAAATTATGCAAGGACACAAATAACACCAGATTGGAGATAGATTGAAAATCCTAACTATGTGGCTCTTCTTATTAATCCAATTAACACTTCCAAATTACTATGATTTATTAAAAGGATGTTTAATTCCTCTGGGGAAACCAATTAATCACATCACATAGATAAAACAAATGTGCATTGATAAATTGAATATATACTTAATATATCAATTAAAATAACAAAGAAGCATTAAAGTGGAGACAACCAAATAATTGAATAATTCCAACAAATAGTTGATTCCAAGATTAGGCCGCAAAATCAAATATCTTCCATTGAATTCTTCAAAACTTATAAATGCATCATGGTCTTTTGAAATGTAAGCATTATATCTATCCCTATTCGCCTGTTACTTTCTCCTAAATCTAATCTAATATTTTCCTTTGGTATTGGTCTCTCTTATTTATACGAGAGGCAACAAGCTTCAAAACAAAGGACATGTCTTTTGATAACAAAAAATAATTTGAACATAACTAAAAGAACTTAACAAAAAACATGTGTGTTAATCCATTAATCTCCAAGTAAAATCCCGTGGTCACCTAAGACCTATTCAAAGCCTTTACTGTATGATATTTTCTCCTCATGATGCTTGCAATCAATCTTCATCAAATCCAAAATATTTCTCCTGCCATTTATTTATTGTCAAATCACTCGGCCATTTGAATTCTTGTGCAGATGAGAAATTTATGAGATGACCTTTCCATCTATTGTCTAGGAGATTTGTGACATCCACTACGAATTTTGTGTATCCACTATCCAATGTGATAATACCATCAAGTAAAGTATGGAATTTGACAAGATTGATCTCCCCATCATCATGTACATGTGTCAAGCCTTTTGGAACTATCTAATCAAATTCTTCTTTCCACTCATCCATTCCCTTTATCTGATTGTCATCTTTAAATATTGATGGGTTGAAGAGGCATTTAATGGAGTCAAACGCAATTCTCCTATTCTCCACTTTCATCCTCATATCTACCGAATACTTATACTCCTCAATTACACCCTTTACCATTTCTTGTGTTGGTTTGAGTCCTGGTGGGGCATCTGGATCCCTTTGAGTGGCCTTGCACAGAGTAGTCAATATGTGATAGGTTGGTTGCCACCTCTTCTGGTTCTCTTCAATGATAGGGGAGTTAGCATTTATATGTTCCAAAGCTTTAATAAAATTGCTAAATATTTCATATAATCCACCTATCTTCTCCTTTAATAGCTTGATTCTATGCTCCGATATATTCCTTAGAATCTCCATGACATATTGCTTGACATCCTCCATGTTATGTTTCTTCAGTTTAGCAATTTCTTCTTTCAATTGTTGAATTTGTGGATCTTCTTCTTGGACAAGTGGGTGATAAACAACTATTTCATCCCCTCTCACTATGGTAGCCTACTACAACTACTACTTCAGCTTCAAATTCTCAATAAACAATTTGTTCACTTCATCATTTGACAATTTTAATCTCTTCTCATATTCATTGATCTTTTTTTCCATATTTTCTACCACATCTTTAGTGAACATTGTAGAATGCATGGTTATAGTTGCAGCTTCTATGGGAGTTGTGTCCTTCATCATTCTCACAATAGTTGACCCCCTCATTTCCTGCACTACATCCAATAGTCAAGGCTTCCTTGCGTTCTTCTATTTTTCCCACAAAGAAAGAGTTTGGGTAGTAGGGTTGTACCCTATTCCTAAAACACCTTCCTCTGAATCAAATTCTGCTACTAACATTGGATCATCTTGTGCTCTAATTTGATCTAAAAGAAACACTTTGGATAGCTCCATCCCTGGTATAATCATCATATCACTTTTCAATACTAGTTCTCTTGCCTCTTGGGGGGTGACATTGATGCTATCAACATTTAATTCTGCAAATGTTTGAGCCTGGATTTAAGCCTGCTTTGATTCATCAACTCCTATAAGATAGATTTTCAATCTTTCATCAAATTATTTCATCTTAATATTTATCCAAAAATCCTCAAATTCATTAGTATGGATAAAACCTTCATCTTCCATAAACCTTAGAGAGGCCACTACCCTCTCATCCTTCTGAATTTCATCAGCTCCCTCATCTGAAAGACTGATCTTAGGATAATGAGGCTCTTGAATTTTTTGTTACTCTACTATCTCTATTTTGGTCAGAGCTATGACTACTTCTTCTTCTTTTTCATCACTTGAGCCATAATCAACCAACGATTCAGTCTTCTATCTCTTGGCCTAGGGTTCATATGTAGGAGATGGAGGGGATGGATGTGCAGGTGATGGAGGTGGTGTTCGAGATGTGGATGCATCATGAGATGGTTGGTTATGTGTGGGAAGTGGAATCAACCCCTCATCTTGGGCCATTTTGTATAACTCGTCAAACTTATTAAGAAGTATTTGCATTCTCTTTAGGGGGTTAGGTTCATCAGCAAAAAACCCTTTGAAGCTTCTATCCTTCTCTTTCTTCTGATTTTCCCACTTCATCATTATTATCCACCTTTTCCTTGTTTGTAGTTCATAAAAAAAAATACCAAATTCCTTATGACATCCTCCTCAGGGTCAAATTCATGAGATATGGCCCTATTTGTTAGTAAGGTCCTTCTGATCATATTAATATGACCTCTAGGTCACACACTTTTTCCTTTCTAGACTTTCAAGGATAATTAACCCTCATGAACCTTTGCAATTCTTCCAACATATCAGATCCAATGGCCAATTCCTCAAATACTGATAAATCAGGCAAAAAAGTTCCTTTCCTCTGATTCCTCATCAAATCATACTCCGTCCAGAGCATCTTCCACATGAATTATAGAAAAAACACCCTTGCAGGTACAAATTTGGGCAAGATATGTGGTGCTTGATTGCAGCTATATACTCTGATAATAGTGTGTTGTGGCATAAAGAGCCAATCAACATAGTTTTGAGTACAACCAAGGTCTGGCTTATACTATACAAGAGTCATTATTTTCATCAAAGATTCAGGTAACCTTGGTGTTGGGTAATCAAGGGAAGCTAACAAGCTAGCAACAAAGTCATCTTGAAGCACAACAAAATCAAATTTTGTACATCCGCTATCCCATACATAACACCAATTCTGTATAGAGAGTCTTACTCCATTCTCTTGTGTACATAAATTCATTCTTCTAGTCCATTTCACTTCATTCTGGTATAATATTAAATGACACAATAAAGAATATTTTCTAAAGGAAATGGGAGCCTTAGCCTCTCTAACTTGCAACAAACCCTCATGTATTTTCTCTTCAATTATAGATGCAAAATCAAATTCTACATTTGACTTAGGGTGTTGAATAATCATGGCCATCCTCATTAATCCCACTGACATAGTTTATTCTGCATCTATCCCCAATACTTGACACAATGGATGATAGGTGTTTTTGAAATAAACTTGAAAATCTAAAACTGGGAAAGGCTCCATTTTTTAGGAAGGAATGGGGAGTACTCTGTTATTATCACCTCTCTTCATATGTAGGTGTAGCTCATCACTTCTATATGTTCTTCTCAGCCTCTTGTACTCCTAATCTAGTTTCACTAAATTTACCTCTATTACAGCTTGCTTATTTAGGTTAAAAAACATGATAATAGCCTCCCTTTAGACATCAACTAGGCACCCACCATCTGGAATCCTAGCAATTTTGGTTGGGGCATGGTAGCTATGGGCTCAGGCTTTTTTCAACTCAATATCATTTAAAATATTTGGAACCATTAGTTTAGCTAAATCAAGGGTCCATGAGTTTGATGCTAGAACCTTATCACTCCTATTTCAATAGAAATTCCAATAGAGGTTCCAACCTGACTGAGGAACAATGGGGTCTATACACCCTTGAGCTAAATCTCTAAAAACCTTTTTGGGTCCTTTGTAAACTGAACCAGTTAATAGAGAAAGCAATGGGAACTACAAGGATGGTTTACTGGTTTTGACTTCATCTTTTTTAACCCCTACTTTAGACTTCTTTGGTACCATTTCTATAAAATTCAGAGAGTGATGAGCAGAGCTTACTCAGTGATACAATTCTCCTTGAAGAATTCCTCTTGCTCCCACGCTTTGAGCTCATCTACACTTGGTCTAAATTTTTATGCGTGGAAAATCTCAACCTCCTTCATGCTTCTTAACACCAAGATGCATTAACTCTCGACTCATAAATTCACACAATTCAAATCTTTGTGTTGAGCTCAATTTCATATTTTGATGTTGACTGATGTGATTGGTATGCTTTAAATGACCTAATGGCTGATTTATCGCACTATCTTGTGTTTACTTTCAGTCCCATGTGGTACCGCAGTGTGTTTTCATTATCCCTCTTCAGTGTACTACTCTACTGCTCATTACCTTTGGCTTTCTTATAGTACCGCGGTGTATCCTCAATACATATATTAATATACCACTCTACCATAGGTCACCTTTTATTTTCCTGTTGTACTGTGGTGTCTTCTTAGTACTCCTCCTTAGTACACCACTTTATTGTGGGCTATGTTTTGACCCTTTGCAGTATACCGGTGCCTCCTATTACTATCCTTCAGTGTACCACTCTACCACGGGCTATGTCTTGAACCCCCGAGGTATAATAGTGGAGGTGATAGGGTATAGTGTTAACTTGTTCTACCGTCATACTGCAAGCTTCTTTGTAATGACCTGTAGTAGAGAGGTATGATGTAAGGGCTATGTGAGGTATCTCATGTGGTAGCAGTATAGTGGTAAAGGGAAAAATTGACCTTATGGATTGCGAAAATGTGACTTTTTATGAAAATGATAGTATGGATTTCAGATTTCAATTGATGAAATCCTTAGAATTTTTTATGAAAATTTTGGTTACTACAACGGGTCTAGTTGGGGATGAGTGATTTACCAATCACTACAAGAATATCCAAAATATCTATGGGTGTAGACCAAGATTTTAGAGGATATGAAAATGAAAGTGTGGTGAGGATGGAATGAAAATGGATATGGAGGTGAAAAATGATGGAGATGGAAATGATCCTATACTACTGTACATGGAAAGAAACTTTTTTTTTAATGAGGGAATTTTAGGATTGCCCATGTACTAGCATGTCCTAGTCCCTTTTTCATTTCCTAAACTACTGTGCATGGAAAGAGATTATTTTAAGAAGTTTTTTAAGAATCGTCCATGCACTGGAAATCCTTAATCCTCTGGTTTCTTTCAAGAAAATAAATGCTTTAAAAATTACCCATGTACTAGAAATTCTTGTTCTTCACCTGACATGTTATGCAAATAATAAGAGTCCTCCCCTCCTTTTCCAATGATAAAAAAGGGACCTAACCACAAGGCTTCAAATTTTCCATGATTTCTCTTCTCCTAACATCTAGCATTCCACATCAGTAACAAATCATTCACCTCAAATTTCCTATCTTTGGCTTTCTTATCAAAAAGATACTTCATTTGAGATTGCAGCTTCATGTTTTTCTTTTGAGCCATTCTCCTTATTTCATCAAGTTCTACAAGATGCTCCATCCTTTCCTCCATTGGTTCTGGAATATCTAAATCTTCCTAAAGGATGAAACTATAAACTAGTAAAAGGTTTTTCAATGGCATCTTAGCTTGTGTCCCATACACTAGTTCAAATGGAGACTTTCCAATTGCCTTCTTCATAGTAATCCTATCTGCCCACACAACCATTCTCAACTTTGAATCCCATGCCTTCTTATTCCCATCTAGTATCCTTCTTATGATTTTCAAAAGACTATTATTACTGGATTCCACCTGACCGTTTGTTTGTGGGTCGTAGGGAGTAGCATAAGAAACAGTAATACCATATGTGCTGCAGAAATTTTTAAATTCATCAGACCTAAAACACATCCCATTGTTTGTGATCAATCTTACTAGTGTACCAAATCTGGTTATGATATTCTCCATCAAGAAATTTGTTACTACCTTGCTTGTTGCTTGTTTAGTTGGGATTTCCTCCACCCATTTAGTGAAATAATCAGTAGCCACTAATATCCATTTATGTCCTCCACTTCATTTTTCCTGTATTTCCCCAATAAAATCAATTCCCCACTGATAGAAAGGGGCTTCTACTTGTAAAGGTCTAAGTAGTAAGGCTCCTTGATATTTCATCTTTCCTGAGAATTTCTAGCAAGCTTCACACCTCCTTACATATGAAAAAGAATCACTAGAAACCTTAGTCTAGTAATAGCCTACCCTGAGAATCTTATGTGTAGTCATTGTGGAAAAATAATGACCTCCACACACTCCCTCATGCATCTGGGTCAAGACATGTTCTTCCTATGATTCATCTAGACACAATAACAACACTCTATATCTATTTTTCCAAAACAGATCTTCTATGAATACGTACTTGGATGCTTGCAATTTTAGCATTCTCCTTTGATTATCATCCAATCCTTCAGGGCACTTCATGTGCCTAAGATAATACACTATGTTTGTGTACCAAGGAGTATGTTCAATACTTGCAACTGTACCCTCCTCATTTTCTACACTGCAGATTTGGTTAGCTTCAATGTTTGCTTCTGCCATTAGTTTAGCCAAACCCTGTCCCCTCACCAACTTGGTAATCTGAATTTCCATATTAAATTCTTGGATTTTATTGATCCATCTACATCTTTTCCCTGTCATCTTTTTCTATACCAAGATATCTTTCACAACTGCATGTGGTACATATGCAATTACTTTGGCTCCAACTAGATATGGTTTGAAAGCTTTTGTTGCTCTGACCAATGCATAAGCTTGTTTCTCCATAATATCATATTTTAATTATGACCCCTATAGTGACTTGCTAAAGAAGGATACATGCTTCTCATAACCTTCATCATTCTTTTGTAACATAATAGCTGTTATGGTGTGGAATGAGGCAAATGAGAATATTTGGAAGGGTTTGGTAAAATCAGGGGATTTTAGAATGGGGGCTTCTTTGATGGCTTTCTTGATAGATATAAAAGCTTCCAGGGCTTATGCAGTCCAATCTATCTTTTCTCCCTTCTTCAACATTTTGGATATGGGTTTAATGATTTCAGCAAAATTTGACACAAACCTCCTAACAAAGTTAATTTTCCCAAAAAATGATTGAATGGCTTTGACAGTTTTTGGAATGGGGATTTTATCTATGGCTTCTACTCTTTCAAGGTCTATTCTAATCTATTCTTTTGATACAATATGCCCCAAGAGCTTACCCTTTGTGACAACAAAATGACATTTCTTAGGGTTGAGACTAATACCATATTCCAAAGCCCTGATGAATATTTTCTCCAAGTGTTCTACATGGTCTTCTGCCCTTTTGGAATAAGCAGCGAGGTCATCTTGGTACACTACCATTATAGCATTAATTAAATATGAAAATGCCACATCCATGGCCCTTTGGAAGGTTTCCCCTACATTTGTGAGACCGAATGGCATTCTCACATAAACATATGTCCCCCATGGCGTAGTAAAACCTGTCTTGTATTGCTTAGACTCTTCAACCTTAACCTGATTATACCCAGAAAATCCATCCATCATTGATAACAACTCACATCCTATTACTTTGTGTAATATGGCTTCCACATTTGGAAGAGGGTAATTATCTTTAAGGGAGGAAACATTTAAATTTTTGAAGTCTACACAGTCTAATATCCCCATTTTTCTTTCTTACTGGGACCAAGTTTGAGACCCATGTTGAATGTCTAATGGGCTTGATAATTCCTCCATCTCTGAGATTTTCCAACTCCTCTTCCATTTTAGGCTCCAAAGTTGGGTTGATGGGTCTCTGCTTCTGCCTGAATGGTTTTGTATCTAGTTTTAGTGGAATCTCATGTTGGAATAAGTCTTCCTGGTAGGCCTTAAGATCCTCATAAGACTGAGAAAAAACATGCTTGTACTTCCTCAACAATGCAATCAACATTTTTCTTATTGTTGGACTTATTTTCTTTCCAATATATACCTTTTTGGGTGCTAATTTGGTCCCTAGATTGACTTCTTCAACATCTTCTCTTTTAACTGGTGTTTGATTCATGAGAGCTTGATCGTTTCCATGAAATACCCTCTCTAGTGCCACAAGCCCTTTAGGAAGTTTTTTGGTCTTGAGCTAAAAAACTTCTTTTCCAAACACAATCTATTTCCCATCTATTTCTTCCACAAAGGCATTAAATTCAATCTCTTGAGCTTCATATTGGTCTATACAATGGAGAAACTTTATCAGATCAATGTCATCATTGAACACTTTCCAACTATAGATATTATCAAGGACAGTAGGCCTTATTTTGAATTCAACTTGAGATACTCCGGCCAAGGTGATATCATCTCTTTTCAGGGCTATATTAGCAAGGAAATCTGCCATCAAGTTTTTGGACCTGTCTATCCATTCAATGGAGAAAGAATCAAACAATTCAATTGTATCCCATACAACATTCCTATATTTTTTTAACCTTTTGTTTTTTGCTACATATTTTGACCTGACTTGTGAAATAATAAATTCAAAATCTCCTAGAATAGTTAGTAGTTTGATCTTATGTTTGACAACCATATTTAAACCAATTAGCAGGGCTTCATACTCCGTTATATTGTTTGTACATTCAAATGTTAGCAAGAATGAATACTTGAATGTAGTACCTTCAAGTGAAATAAATACTATCCCTGCTCCATTGCCTTCCTAGATACATGCTCCATTGAAATACATCTTCCACACACCATGCTGATTTTTGGAAACACGTTTATCAATTGGATTAGTATTTATTGGTTCAAGTTGGGAAGGCTCTATTTTGAAACTTCATAAATCTACATCACAAAAGCAGTTTAATCGATCTTGAGGAACATAATCCACAATCTAATTCATCCTTGGTTCTCTATATAATTTGAACTCTTCACCATTGACTGGGATTGTGGCATATGACAAGTCAAACTGTACATTTGCTCTGACTATTGCAATCCATTGCCTTGACAAGAGCATTCCAAAATGAGGAGGTGTATCAATCACAGTTATGTCAATATTATAAGTTGCTTGTGGATAAGCAACCAATTTCACCTCTACATCTTTCATGATCACTGTCATTGGGACAAGCCTACTATACATAGTGTAGCATTTTCCACCATTAGTGTCTACCCACATGCCAAGTTGTTTCATAACCCCTACTAGCATGATGTTGATAGCAACACCTGAATCTATCATACAGTTCCTCACTAGCTTGTTATTTATGAGTAATGTAGTAAATAATGGATCAAATTATAGAGGATTTATCAACACATCACCTAGACAAACCTCTGGAACATTTACCTTCTCCTGCTTATTACTGATCTTAGTGGTCTCCTTATTCTCAGTGTTTGTGATTTTATCATTCCCACTAGATATTAACTAAATAACACTATCCCTATACTCTTTGATTTTCATCATTTCAAGTAATGGGACATATATTTTTACCTAGGATAAAGCTTGTGTGAAATCAAAAGAAGCACCTTCTATTTTGATCATCTTCTTTTGCTCCAATGACTCTCCCTTGCTCTCCTCCTTTTCTCTTTTGCTTGTTTGATTAGACTTTTTCTTGTCCTTATGCAACTCTTTATTTTCCTCCTTATGAACATTCTTTTGTTCATTCTTACTAGGCTGCTTATTTTATGTCTTTCTCGGTGTTCCCTATGTTTTATCTTTCAAAAATATTCCTCTTGGAATACCCTCACCTTCATTTATTGTTTTATTCCTCAACCAATATTTTCTTTTTGCCTATTCCACTGCAGTAATGGTTAACTTCTTAATTTATTCCTCAGTCGGTCTTCTTATATTGCATTTAGCTGACTAAGGTGGTGCACTTGAAGAGTATAGTTCATCATTGCTTTCTTCAGAATTAGAAAAGACTTGTTGTTCTGACATATGAACATTATATCTTTGGTTATCAACATCATACTCGTAGCCTTCTTCTTTTGAAGATGAATATCCCTGCTCAATGGGATGGAGAGTGTGAGAAGTTAAATAAATTGTATGATCCTCTTCATTATTGTCTACTAGAATTTCCTCTTCTTGTATTGACTAAGCTACAATACAATGGTCAGGGGAATGTGGCAAGTTGCAAACTTGACATCAAGGATTATTATTTACCAAGTATGCTTCTCTCTCTTGTAAAGGATCAGGAGTCTCCTTACTTTTAGGCCTATCCATCATAGGCTTTCCATCCTTCCAGTTTGTATTATAAGGCATATCTTGCAACCTCGGCCTTTCATTTCTATATGTATTTTTTTTCCTATTCAGAGGGTTATTAATATTTTGAGGAACCCTAGGATTATCTCTCTTACTAATCATCCAAGTAGCCTTTTTATTATTTTCAATAGTCAATGCTATTTTTTGAGCTTCAACCAAATTTCTAGGGCACCTATTCCTAAGATCATATCTTGTCTTTGGATCAAATGCTTTTAGATAAATACTTAATGTTGTAGAGTTTGCCAATTTGGATCCAAGAGGTATCTTATTATGTAATTTGTATAACCTTTGGTTGAAGTCATAGACTGAATCATTCTGATATTTCTGGATACGTATCAATTCATGCAAGGAAAACTCCGGTGCACACTGGTTCCCATACTGTTCAAGAAATTGATCATGAAATTCTTGAATGGAATCAATAGAGGCTATTGGTAAACTATTAAACCAATCTCTAGCTTCTTTAGTTAATGACATCATAAATAGCCTCATTTGTACATCTTCATACTGCATATCCAGATCTTAAATAAAAGCATCAAAAATCCTTAGGTGTTCCTCAGTAGTGACCACACTACTTCCTATAAATTTTGGGACCATACCTCTCCTACTACTGTCCATAGGGTAAGGATATATTTGGAATCCTGCTAAGTCAAATTCCCTGATCAAAGTTGTGTAACGCTGAGGAGGTGGGTTTTGAGGATGTTGATATAATGGATTATTGTATTGTACTTGGGGTGGTGGCACATACTGTTGGTGAGGGGTTAGCTGAGCATTTGGGTATTGTGATGGATTTCTAGGTGGAGCATATGGCTTTTGCGGTGCTTTTGGTGGATTTGAAGGTCCTACATTATTATTCCCTTGCCTATGAGGTGGTATATATTTAGGGAGGTTAGCTATTTAAGCATCAAATTAGGCTTTCTGCAGCTTCAAATCCTAAAGTTCTTTTATCACTTGGAGCCTTTGTTCATATTCTACTTTTGATCTTTCCATTTCTTGTCTTTCATACTACAATTGTGTATTTAATTCCTCCTTATTCATAAATTCATAATTTTCTTCAGGGGCTACATTATCAACATGCTCATTCTAATTCCCTTCTATTCCCTGATCATATTCATATTGTCTCCTAATTCTTTCAGCATCAAGTCCAACCCTAAATTCTTCTTCTTTCTAAGGATCTAGCTGATAGAAAGGATTCCTTTTCTCTTCAGGAGTTGAGGTTCTCTAGCTGAGCTATTTTCATTTGTCAATGTATCATAGTGATTATGTGTCTCAAAGTGAGGTTTTGATGCTTTATCCTTATTTGTCATGCAAATGTCATTAGATGCCTTCTTACCTTTATCATTCTTATGTGTCCATTTACTATTATCACTAGGACCTCCTTTATACAAGGACCTTATGCCTTGCATGTTGAACTGTTGTGATAATCTGATGTGTATTTTATTTTATCAAAGTCACCACTCACTTATGTGGAAGGGAGAAAAAAAATTATAACCTTTTATTCCCAGCGGAGTCTTGTGTAATATTTTTGACTCTATGATAAACCTGGCCTAACTCTAAGTTGATTTCCCAATAGAGTCACCAATCTATTAGTTCTAAAAAATGCTTCTTGAGAAACCACAAGAGGTTTCCAAGCTCTTGATACATTTTTGGCTAAAAAATGAGACCAATTAATGCAATTAAATATTCTTCTCTTCAGGGCCTACTAGACCTAGGTGGGCATACCTTTGCAAATGGATCAGACTTAAATTGTTTGTTACCTATTTAAGTAATCTATCCACAATGGCAATTGGGAGTGGAGAGATGCAGACCTATTTGGTATAAATTGTGTAAGCAATATCAAGGTGGAGCTGAGAATATGTTTAGTTAACAGATTTAAAGTTTTGAAGATGAATTGGCTAATACTAAATAATGAGATGGATAAGACCAGTGCCTTATTGGGTATATGGATTCCAATGAAGATCTAGAATATGTGACCTATGATGGCAATAATTCAAACTGTTTGGAACATTGATATTGGTTTATAACTTGTATAAACATGCAGGTAAATGATTGAAATTTTTTTCTTATAAATCCAACTGACACAACTAGGTACTTATAATTTATCAAAAGGATTTAATCATTACTTGAAAGAAATAATTGAGTAAATTATGCAAGGACATAGATAACACTAGATTGGAGACATATTGACAATCCTAACTATGTGGCTCTTCTTATTAATCCAATTAACACTTCCAAATTATTTTGATTTATTAAAAGGATGTTTAATTCCTCTAGGGAAACCAATTAATCACATCACACAGATACAAAAAATGTACACTAATAAATTAAATATATACTTAATATATCAATTGAAATAACAAAGAAGCATTAAAGTGGAGACAACCAAATAATTGAATAATTCCAACAAACAGTTGATTCCAAGATTAGGCTAAAAAATTAGATATCTTCTATTAGCTTCTTCAAAATTTATACATACATCATGGTTTTTTGAAATTTAAGCATTATATCTATTCCTATTTGCTTGTTACTTTCTCCTATATCTAATCTAATATTTTCCCTTGGTATTGGTCTCTCTTATTTATACGAGAGGCAACAAGCTTTAGACCAAAGGACATGTCTTTTGATAACAAAACATAATTTGAACATAACTAAAAGAACTTAAAAAAAACCATGTGTGTTAATTTTTTAATCTCCGAGTAAAAGCTCATGGTCACCTAAGACCTATTCAAAGCCTTTATTGTATGAGATTCTCTCCTCGTGATGCTTGCAATCAATCTTCATCAGAGCCCAAATATTTCTCCTATCATTTATTTATTTTTAGATCACTCGGCCATTTGAATTCTTGTACAGATGCAAAATTTGTGAGATGAATTTTCCATCTATTTTCTAGGAGATTTGTGACATCCACTAAGAATTTTGTGTATCCACTATCCTATGTGATAATCCCATCAAGTAAAGTATGGAATTTTTCAGGATTGATCTCCCCATCATCCTATGCATGTGTTAAGCCTTTTGGAACTATCTAATCAAATTCTTCTTTCCACTCATCCATTCCCTTTATTTGATTGTCATCTTTGAATATTGATGGGCTGAAGAGGCATTTAATGGAGTCAAATGCAATCCTCCTATTCTCCACTTTCTTCATCATAGCTACCAAATACTTATACTCCTCAATTACACCTTTTACCATTTCATGTGTTGGTTTGAGTCTTGGTGGGGCATTTGGATCCCTTTGTGTGGCCTTGCACAAAGTAGTTAGTATGTGATAGGTTGGTTGCCACCTCTTTTGGGGCTCTTCAAGGATAGGGGAGTTAGCATTTATTTGTTCCAAAGCTTTAATCAAACTGCTAAAGTTCTCATATAATCCACCTATCTTCTCCTTTAATATCCTGATTCTATGCTCTAATTTCTTCCTTAGAATCTCCATAATATGTTTCTTGACATCCTCCATGTTATGTTTCTTCAGTTTAGCAATTTCTTCTTTTAATTGTTGAATTTGTGGATCTTCTACTTGGACAGGTGGGTGATAAACAACTATTTCATCCCCTCTCACCATGGTAGCCTACTGCAACTGCTGCTTCAGTTTCACATTCTCAATAAACAATTTGTTCTCTTCATCATTTGACAATTTTAATCTCTTCTCATATTCATTGATCTTCTTTTCCATATTTTCTACCACATCTTTAGTGAACATTGCAGAATGCATGGTTATAGTTGTAGCTTATGTGGGAGTTTTTCCTTCATCATTCTCACCATAGTTGACCCCCTCATTTCTTGCACTACATCCAATAGTCGAGGCTTCCTTGTGTTCTTCTATTTTTTCCACAAAGCAAGAGTTTGGGTAGTAGGGTTGTACCCTATTCCTGATACACCTTCCTTTGAATCAAACTCTGCTACTAACATTGGATCATCCTGTGCTCTAATTTGATCTAAAAGAAACACTTTGGATATCTCCATCCCTGGTATAATCAACATATCACTTTTCAATACTAGTTCTCTTTCCTCCTAGGGGGTGACATTGATGCTATCAACATTTAATTATGCAAATGTCTAAGCCTTGATTTCAGCCTACTTTGATTCATCAACTCCTATAAGATTGATTTTCAATCTTTCATCAAATTGCTTCATCCTCATCTTAATCCAAAAATACTTAAGGTCATTAGTATGGATAAAACCATCATCTTCCATAAACCTGAGATAGGCCACTACCCTCTCATCCTCCCTAATTTCATCAGCTCCCTCATCTGAAAGCCTGATCTTAGGATCATGAAGCTCTTGACATTTTTGTTGCTCTGCTACCTCCTTCATTTCAGTCAGAGCTATGACTGCTTCTTCTTCATCATCACTTGATCCATAATCAACTAATGAATTAGTCTTCTATCTCTTGGCTTGAGGTTCATGTGTATGAGATGGAGGGGATGGATGTGCAGGAGATGGAGGTGGTGTTCATGATGTGGATGATTTATGAGATGGTTGGTGAGGTGTGGGAAATGGAATCAACCCCTCATCTTGGGCCATTTTGTATAACTCATCAAAATTATCAAGAATCATTTGCATTCTCTTCAGGGGGTTAGGTTCATCAGCAAAAAGCCCTTTGAAGCTTCTATCCTTCTCTTTCTTCTGATTTTCCCACTTCATCATTATTATCTACCTTTTCCTTGTTTGCAGTACATCAGTAAAATATACCAAATTCCTTATGACATCCTCCTCAAGGTCAAATTTATGAGATATGGCCCTCTTTGTTAGCAAGGTCCTTCTGATCATATTAATATGACCCTCTAGGTCACACACTCTTTCCTTTCCAGACTTGAGGGGATAATTATCCCTCATGAACCTTTGCAATTCTTCCAACGTATTAGATCCAATGGCCTATTCCTCAAATACTGATAAATTAGGAAAAAAAATTCCCTTTCTCTAATTCCTCATCAAATCATACTCCATTTAGAGCTTCTTCCACATGAATTCTAGAAAACACACCCTTGCAGGTACAAATTTGGGCAAGATATGTGGTGCTTGATTGCAGTTGTATACACTAATAACAATGTGTTGTGGCATAAAGAACCAATCACCATAGTTATGAGTACAACCAAGGTTTGGCTTATACTATACAGGCCTCATTATATTCATCAAAGATTCAGGTAACCTTGGTGTTGGGTAACCAAGGGAAGCTATCAATATAACAACAAAGTCATATCAAAACAAAACAAAATCACATTATGTACATCTGCTATCCCATACATAACACCAATTTTGTACAGGGAGTCTTACTCCATTCTCTTGTTTACACAACTTCATTCTTCTATTCCATTTCACTACATTCTAGTATAAGACTAAATGACACAATAAAGAATATTTTCTAAAGGAAATGTGAGCCTTAGCCTCTCTAACCTGCAACAAATCCTCATGTTTATTCTCTTCAATTATAGATGCAAAATCAAATTCTACATTTGACTCAGGGTGTTGAATAATCATGGCCATCCTCATTAATCCCACTGACATACTTTCTTCTGCATCTATCCCCAATACTTGACACAATGCATGATAGGTGTTTTTGAAATAAACCTAAAAATCTCAAACTAGGAAAGGCTCCATTTTTAAGGAAGGAATGGGGAGTACTCTATTATTATCACCCCTCTTCATATGTAGGGGGAGCTCATCACTTCTATATGTTCTTCCCAGCCTCTTGTACTCCTACTCTAGTTTCACTAAATTTACCTCTGTTACAACTTGCTTATTTAGGTTAAAACACTTTATAATAGCCTCCCTTGAGACATCAACTAGGCACCCACCATCTGGAAGCCTGGAAATTTTGGTTGGGGCATGGTAGCTATGGGCCAAGGCTTTCATCAACTCAATATCAATGAAAATATTTGGAACAATTAGTTTAACTAAATCAAGGGTCCATGGTTTTGATGTCAGAACCTTATCACTCCTATTTTGATAGAAATACCAGTAGAGGTTCCAACCCGACTGAGGAACAATGGGGTCTCTACACCCTTGAGCTAAATCTCTAAAAACTTTCTTGGTTCCTTTGTCAACTGAACTAGGTAATATAGAAATCAATGGCGAGTATAAGGAGGGTTTATTGGTTTTGACTTCATTTTTTTAACCCCTACTTTAGACTTCTTTGGTGCCATTTCTATAGCATTCAAAGAGTGACGAGCATAGCTTACCTGGTGATACAATTCTCCTTGAAGAATTCCTCTTTCTCCCATGCTTTGAGATCGTTTGCACTTCGTCTCAGTTGTTATGCATGGAAAATCTCAACCTACTTTGTGCTTCTTAACACCAAGATGCATTAACTCTCGAATCATAAATTCACACAATTCAAATCTTTGTATCAAGCTCAATTTCATATTTTGATGTTGACTAATGTGATTGGTATGCCTTAAATGAACCAATGACTAATTTATCGTGCTACCTCATGTTACTTTTCACTCCCCTATGGTATCATGGTGTGTTTTTATTATCCCTCTTCAGTGTACCACTCTATTGCTCATTACCTTTGACTCTCTTGCGGTATCGTGATGTATCCTCAATACATATATTAATATACTGCTCTACCATGGGTCACCTTTTGTTTTCTTGTGGTACCACGGTGTCTTCTTAGTATTCCTCCTTAGTACACTGCTTTACCGTAGGCTATATTTTGACCCTCTGTGGTATAGCAGTGCCTCCTATTACTGTCCTTTAGTGTACCACTCTACCGCGTGCTATGTCTTGACCCCTCAAGGTATAGTGGTGGAGGTGACAGGGTATAGTGTTAACTCCTCATACCGTCATACATCAAGTTTCTTTGTAATGACCTGTAGTAGAGAGGTATGATGTAAGGGATATGTGAGGCATCTAATGTGGTAGTGGTATAGCGGTAAACGGAAAAATTGACCTTATGGATTGCGAAAATGTGACTTTTTATAAAAATGATAGTATGAATTTCATATTTTAATTGATGAAATCCTTAGAATTTTTTATGAAAATTCTGGTTCCAATAGGACCCACCTGACATCACCTTACCATCAGCAAGTTGTCCTCCATTAACGCTTGCTACACCTCCAAAGTTTCTTGCCTTTTTGAATTTTGAAATCACTCCATCACCATCACCACCACCTAAGGAGAGATCCATTATTGGTTGTTGAATTTTTGAGAGATCTAGTGTTGAAAGCAGATTGTGCTCCATATTTTGGTCATCATAGAGTAACAAACATTTTAAAATATTTTTATCAAACTTTATTTATGGAAAGGAATGAAGCAAGATGTGAAATTATTTATTACGAGATGTCTAGAGTGTCAATGTTCATCAAGGCCATAATGAAAATAACAAGTGATTATCATAGATTTTGTTCAAGGTTTACCTATGCTAATAAACCAAAAAAATACTATTCTTTTTAGCGGTGAATAAACTCACAAAATTATCTCAGTTTATACCAAGAAACCTTATAGATGGAGTACCCATCTTAGCAAGTTTTTTTACAAGAAATCTTTAAATTGCATGGATTTCCTAATATTTTTATCTCAAATAAAGATGCACATATGACTTCAAGGTTTTAGAAAACCTTCTATTTAGCATTGGGAACTCAATTGAACATAATTGAAAATCTTATCATCTAGAGAAAGATGGTAAATAAATATTAAATCAATTTCTTTAGGATTTGTTGAGGATGTATTTCATGGGTCAACAATATGAGTGGGAAGAGTATCTTCCACTAGTCGAGTTTTCTTATAATAGGTCATATCTTTTGTAAAAAAAATGACTCCTTTTGAAGAATTTTATGGATGAAAGTGTCAAACTCCTATAATTTGGGATAAGATAGATGTGATTATCCTTGGGAAAAAAATTCTAATAGAAATAGAGGAGAAGATCAAGAAAATCAAGAGAATATTAGTAGAAGCAAAATATAGGAAAAAAGTATATGTTGATGTCAAGCATACTCCATGACTATTCTTAGTAGGAGATAAAGTGCTTTTAAGATTCAAGCCCCAATAGAGCTTGATAGAGTTTGGAAATTCCACAAAACTAGTATCTAGATATGTGGTCCCATTCAAGTTCCTAGAAGTAATCAACCCGATTGCTTGCAAAATAGTTCTACTGCTAGCACTTTCTCATATGCATGACATATTTCATGTGTCTTATTTAAAAAGGTATGTATTTAGTTATAATTATGTTCTTGATTGGAATGCTCTCTAGGTCTAGGATCCAAAAGTGATCACAATCGAGCCTTTCAAAGTTCTTGAGGTTTGCAAGCTCTAATTTCATAACAAAGAGGTTACTCAATACAAGGTCTAATGGGACCAATATTTTGAGGAGCATACCACTTGGGAATAATATGAATAATTTCATAGTAGGTTTCCACATCCATTTAATTAAAAATATTTTCAGACAAATTTAAAACTTTAGTTTCCTATTTTACTTCAATTTTGAATTAAATCATCAAGGATGATGATATTTAAGGGGAAGGAGATGTCACACCCCATTTTTGGACTAATTTATCTTTTTTTTAATTTTTTGATGTGATTTAAATAATGATGTCAAAAAAATTGTTTAAGAACATTTATACTATGATTGATCTACTTTATCACATAAAAACAAAGATATCAATTAGGTACTATTTTAAAATATGTATAAGTATATTAATTATCATGAGATGTTAATGAATGTTTTATCTTATGTTAATGAATGCAGGAGAAAGTCCCCCACCCCTCCCAAATGAGGAGGAAGAGCATCACTGGAGAAAATATGGAAGAATCATGTACACGCCATGATCCTAAGAAATTTCACACACACAAGTTGATATTTTGTTTCTTTTGTAATTTAGATAATTACCTTGATTTATAAGTAAAATAATGATTGTGTTGCTAAGTGTTGTCTATTTTTCCTCTCTTGTTTTATTTCCATGATCAATTATTTTATTTTTTGTCTCACATGTTTTATCAAAAATATGTTTGTTAATTCAAAATGTGGCATTAATTGTTTCTTATAAATATTTGCATCTTTGAAAACATGTTTTTTTTTTAGCCAAATTTCCAATAGTCAAATTGATATATAATTGATCTTAATTATATATATGAGATATTTAAATATATGTGTATATATATGTATAATGGATACAAATTATATATATAGACATTATTACTAATGTCTTGTTTTTGAAAGATTTTTTTTTTAGAGAAGCTCGAAAGGAGATATTAAAAATCCAAAGTGGATCATCACTTGCATTAAAGAAACGTTAATAGTAGTAATACTCCTTGAAGTGGTGATAACTAGAACAAACCAAAGTTAATTCCATATTCCATGGCTCAAATAGAGGGAAGAGAAAGTTAATGAGAGCTTGAAGTGGATTAGATGGGATAAAAGATAAAAGAGGAGGAAAGAGCATACATGGGTAGGCAAAGAATGGAACAGAGATGAAAGAACTTGGTATTATTATTTTTAATTGTAGAGGAAGAGGTATTTTCTATGTTCTTAATTCTAATATCAAATTTGACATTCAAATATTTGAAGAAATATTTTTTTATAGGAAAACCCACAAGTTCTTATGAGTTTAATTTTCCTAAACTTCAATATATGACCTTTTTTTGGTTTTAATGATCGAATGATAGTTTGATTATTATAGTTTTACCAAGTGCGACCATATATCTTGAAGCATTGATTAGGGATGTAAATTAACTCCCTTAATATGTGAAGATAAAAGGAACATGGGTTAAGACATGTTGATTTTGGACTTATGCTTTGTTATCATACTTGACCATCTTGAATAGATCTATCTGTCGAGTTATGTATTGAATGTGATTTTAATTTAAGAAGGTATGTAGTATAGTTATTAGTGTTATGATATTGAATTACTCTTGTTATTCATTAGCTTGTTACAAGTATTTATATTTGGATGTTATATGGATTTAACAATGTTTTGCTTTGGAAAAAATATTGTTTTTCAAATATAGTTGTTATTGAAAATTTGGATTTAATAGTAGACTGAGTTATAATTTTCAATAATTATTTATTATTTTTATTTGAATAATATGTGATATATTTAAAATAATTAAATAAGTAATTATATAGGTACATAATGTATACATATGTACAAGTGTAATCACTTTCGATGTTTTATTATTTTGTTTGTTTATTTGTATGAGAATGCAAGCATAAATACATACATATTGTAGACACCTAAAAATTTCTAATGCATTCTTCCAGATTCATCATTTTCCCTCATCATCACTAATCATCTCTTCATCATTATTAATTAAATGATTTTTAATTATTTGATTAAGCTAACATTTTCCCTCCATTAATTAAATTAAAAAATTTAATTATTTAATTATTTCACCATTTTTACAAATCAACTTTAATTAAATATTTTTTTAATTATTTACTTAATTAATCATGTCCCTCCAACCACTTTAATTAAGTTTTAATTCTTTAATTATTTTTTATTTTTCCTTGTCCACTTTAATCAAATATTTCATTATTCCTCTATCCACTTAATTAAATAATTTTAATTATTTAATAATTAAAATCATGCATTATCCTTATCTTACAAAATTAAATAATTAGCTAATTATTCCTCCAAAATTAAATAAATTATTTAATTTATTTAGCTTGAATTTGCACATTCCTTTAAAAATAAATAAAATCATTATTTTATTTATTTCCAAAAAATATCAATTCTATCTTTATTCCTTTAACTCTAAATTTACTGACCATTGCTAATTTAGTGATTTGATTGAAATTCAACCTGAGTTCATTCTCACTCACTCCACTTCATCCTCTCATGTGGTCAATTCTTTGATTCATGTAGTCACTTAAATCCTCATCCTAGCCTCTCATCCTACCACATGGAACTTGCATGTTCCTCATGATCTCTCAATAATTCTCATCCATTGATCTTATAGCCTATATTGTTGATCTAATATCTCTAAAACCTATAAATCACCCATCATTAAGCTATTCAATCCCTCCACAATTTTGCATCTAAATTATACTCATTTTCTCAACACTTTTGGTAACAAGGTTATGCTAAGTATTTGATCAATCCACATACTATCCAAATAGCATAATTTTACATCTTCCAATGGATTAAAGCTAGGATTTTTTGGTGGAGGTAAATTAGATTAAATTGGTTTATGTTATATGCTTTCATATTCATTGTGAATACATTTCATTGAGATTATATCTTTTTTATCATTGAATTGGTTTTATTATTTTCTATCATTTCCTATTTGAATTTATCGATCTTAAATTTCCCCTATTTACATTTTAGCATGCTTGGTGGGACCCGCATCCCTAAATTTAATGTCTCCAAGTGATTTTTTATGTCTTTTAAGTTTATAGGTATGGATTGATGCTTTTGACCTAGAATTGCACATCTAATACACAAAGTTGCACATCTGATACATAGAATTGCATATTTGATACAAAAAATTGTGTATTTAATACACAAAATTGCACATTTAATACACAAAATGACACATCTAATACATAGAATGGTGCATCTGATACACAAAATGATGCTTTTTATTTTTAGGTTTTTTACTCATGTTTGTAGGTATTTTCATCTTAGGAACATATCAATCATTTTGAAAAGAAAAATGTTGCTTTTGATAGGTAAAACTATGCATTTGATGGGTACAAATTGGACACTTATGATAGTTACTTTGGTGTATTTGATAGTTACAGTTGTGCTTCTAATTATTTCAATTAATTTTTTTAACCTAACGTTTATGCAAATACACACTATATTTTTGATTGCACCTAGTGTGAGCTAGGACATCAAAAGAACTCTTAGTTTAATTCTTTCAAGTACACCCAAGGATTATTAGTAAATTATGCTATTCTCTTGCACTTCATGCGAGCTTGGGAATTAGAAACTCTAGTATCTTCTTTTTTAATTTTAGTAAGGGGCCTACTTGGGGTTTTCATCACCCCAAGGGTGATCTCAACCATATTTACTAGCGAGGTATATAAATGGGGGAGATAAAAATATGTACCTCAAAGTGTGGCCAATGTCATTCAAGCCAAGCTGCAAGACCCTTGGTCCATCAAGACTTGTTTGGTGAGGAGAAGAGGGGAGACCACCTTCACATCAAGTACTATCAAATGGGCTCACTATTCTCAAAACCACTACAAACTTGTTTTTAGAGACCTAAGAATGATGACCATTAGTATAGTTGTGGTGCAAGGTACATTATCAGGCCTAAAGTTACTTAGCATGTACCATCTTGAGGAGAGATATAATTGAACTTTTGAGGTGTCAAAACCTTCAAGGGAAGGAGGAAGATGAGCCCTTGTTTCAATAGAGACCTAGCTATTCCATCATGAGAGTGGAGTGTGCATGCACAATCCTATGATATTTTATTGCTTGGGCCCACACTAGTGTGACATACCCTTAACAAATAACTAGGATAAATTTCTTGGCATTTTTATTGTGAAGACCAATAAACTAGCAATCATACCTTGCAATCATTTGATATATCCTTTATTGTTTTTTATTCCTTTCCATATAAATTTATTGAAACCAATCCAACAACTTGTTAAAATCAATCAACAACTTGTAAATTTTACTTATAGTCATAGTTAGATTTACACTTATGAACATTAAATCACATATATGAGACTTACTTTTGTTGTCATAACCTAATTTTATTTCACATTTATTAAATTATGGTAAATTGAATTATTGAAGAAATTCAATATATATTAAATGGAAATTTTAGAATTTTTAGAAATTGAATGAAAGAAGTTGACTGATGCTGACTTTGCAAACTTTTGGAAATTATCTTAGGGTAAAAGCAAGAAGGTGGGTCCACAAAGAGGGGAAGTTTCAGCCAAAAAAAAATCTCGCAGAAAACACACACACATTATTAAAAAAATGCGTATGTGTTATGCTTCGGTTACCTGAGCCTAAAAAAACACGTATGCACTAAAAAACGCGTACACATTTTATAACATGTAAAAGTAATTTATTTAAAAAATTAAATACCTTTTAGAAATGCTTACGCGTTTTGTAACACAAAACGCATACACATTTTAAAACACATGCGTTTCTAAAAAGTATTTAATTTTTTAAATAATCAAACAAATAAAGAACACGCATGTGTATTGTAACGGATACACATTTTTAAAAATGCATACGTGTTTTTAAAATTTTGAATCCCCAACCCACATGCTACCTCGGTTTTAGGCTCAGGAAAGGCTTCGTAACCTAACCCTTAGCCTTTGACCTGCAACTAAAAAACTAAGGCAGGTTCAAGAGAAATGTCCAACTTTGGTAATATGGTTGATGGACCTTTTTTCTGAATCAATCTGTGAAATTAAAATCCATTGGAGAACACAATGTCTAGTTTCTAAATATATATATATTTTTTAAGATTGGATTATATTTGTTATTTTTAATTAATTTCTAAGCAAACTAGTCCATAAACTTGAAATATCAGACTTTTTTTGTTTTTTAATAACCTTTTTTTTTGGTTAATTTTCTTGTAAAAAAACTATATGAAATCAATCTTCAAGAAATTCTCTACACAATGAAAAAAAGATTAAAAATATATTTAGTTTAGGTCCAATTATGTTGTTCACACACATTTGTTTCTAAAAACAACAATTAAGGCCAATAAAAATTCAATAAAAAATAATAATTCAGAAAAAAAATTACAAAAAAAATCCTCATCAATCTTCATGTTGTTAGCTATCTTTCCCCAAAAGGAATTAGAAAAATACTTTTACTTGGGTCAAAAAGTGGTGTTTGTACACGTGCATGGTATGGTAAAAAAAAATGACTTTTAAAAAGTGGTTTTTATACATCCCTATCAAAATTCAATTTCTATCATCTGGGTATTTGAATAAATTACATATTTGGAAACTAGATTCAAAATTATAAATTTCATGTTATTAATTTTTTTTAAGATTCATTGTGTAAGTGCCTCAAATTTTCAGTCCAAGTGTGATAAATTCTGAAAAATAGCAAAAACACTTCCACTTTTTGAGCTTTTGTGGACCCAACGTCTTGCATCAGCCTCTTATATGTTTTCAAGAATTGAATGTTACGGATAAATTTGCAAGTGAAAGTGTGTGCAGTTGCAGGGGTGACAAGTTGAAGGACGAGAACACGATTGAAATAGGATTGTTTAGCCGGATTGAACGGTAAGCCAGTTGGAATCTGGGTGCACACACCACAAATGACATACACATTCATATTCATATTCTCATCAAGATTTAAATTGATAACCGATATAAAAGAAAGTATTGAAAAGAATTATTAAAAAGGATAAGAGATTTCATTATAAGAAAATTAAGTGAATAAATTCTTTTAGTTTATATATATGGATGCTCGAGATGAAATTAAAGTTCCTTAATTTAAATGATAGCATATGGAACTGACAAATATGAATGTGTATACATTCATATTCATATTCTCATTGAAATTAAAATCAATAACTGATAATATTCTAATATCAGACTGTTGAAATCAAATAAGATCATGAAGGATGTGGTCTGCCACAAGATTAATGGCAATATTCAAACAAGTAGTGGCTGACAACAAGGCAATAATGCCATTGCTAGTGACATGCAAAAGCATAATGTTGTTTCCATTTTTGAATTCACAACGCCATGGGAGAAAAAGCACGAAAAAGAAAGTTGTTGGTTCGAAGGAAAAAGTAGAGAAGAGCTCGTGTGTGAGGGAAAAATCAGAGACAGACTCGCACAGAGCTCAATTTATTAGATAAATCGATTACTTTAGAAAGAAAAAAGAACTTTTTTATCATTTTCCTCATCGTTTGAATGGTATTCTTCCATTTTGTCGATTACATCATTTAAACTCTAAAATGTGTATTCTTGTTGTATAACCATGTCCTTGAGCCGAGTAATGTGGCATCGACCATTGTTTTGGGTTTCCCAACTTGCGGCCAGTATTGTATGAGTTTCATTTAGAAGCCTTACAGCTAGCTCTCAGAGCTAGGTCGAGCCTTAGAGTTACTAAAATATGATTGTTCTTTAAGTTCACACTTTTGTGCTAGCCATTTGATGGCTATTTGAAATCCCTATTCTAATTCACTGTATTTTTATGACAATTAAAAGACATTGTGGATCGACTATTGATTCCCTGAAAAGGGTATCAACCTTGTGTTTTATTTTTATATGTATCATATTCTCCATATCAGTTGGGACAATAAATAGTAGCTATAATAAATACTCAAATTATATTGTATGTATTATAATATTACCATATTCGAGTGTGAAAGGTGGTGAAATCCTTGATTAAATTTAATAAACCCAAGTAGGGTTTGATCTATAAGATCAAAGGGTTGTTCCCTTGTAACTAAGATTCATGCATGTCGATTTTGAGTGGTGAAACCAACATGTCTTTAAGGTTGAATCTGTGCATGTTATTGTTGCTAAGAAAGAAATGCAGTAGACCAATATGGATGGTTGATTCAGAGTGACCTATGAATGTTTGTTGACACTTGAAAAGGCACAAGTTCTGTTAGAACCCAAAACTTCCATGTCTTTCTATTGACTAAAATACTTGTTTAAGTTTTACCTCGACAAGCATGTCGAACTTAGATTCTTTATATTATTAAGTTGTACAATGAATTTCAGAAATGAAAGTTGTTCAAGATCTAAATATTAGACATTCTATTTTTATGAATGAAACTGGACTATTTGATTTGTTAGAGAAATCTCTTTTCTTGCTTGAAAACTGATAAATGAGAAGCTGTAGATAATATTGTTACTAGAAAAACAACATTTTTTATTTTCAATTCATTGTGGAAAAACCCATTCTATTTTATAATAGTGAACAATTAAATGTAATGTTGTCATTTAGCTTCTAAACAGCTTGAAATAGCAATTTAAGTAATTGCATAGTGAGTGTTTTGTTGGATAACAACATTTTTTTGTCATTAAATGTAATTGTTTAGTCTGAAATAGTATTGTAATGATGTAAACAGTGAATAATCTTTTGTAAACAACACTATTTTGTTGTTATCTTTGTAGCTGAAAATAGCCTTGCTCATTAAACTATTTAGTTGGAACATATTTGAATAGTTGTAATCAATGAATGTTCATCTGTAAATAGCTTTTCTTATAACTGTTTAGTAGGAAACAATACTTGTTTTGTTAAAATAAGGAATGTTCATATGTAAACAACTTGTCTTATATCTGTTTAGTAGGAAACAATACTTGTTCTATTTAAACGATGAATGTTCATATGTAAACAACAATGTTAGAGTATCATAGTTGTGAGAATGCAATAACAATATGTGTGAAACTATTAACATAGACTTGTTTCGATTCTTTATTTTTGATGAAAGAAACGTCAAATGGAATACTATTTTATGACTACAGTATGATTTAAATGATTTATTTCAGAATGTATGCACAAATCTAAAACTTAAGTAGGAACATATATGTGTATGCACATAGACTTCATCTATGTACATACACACACTTGTGACATACCTTCTTTTGTTCTTAGTTCTTTTTTTTAAAATGGAAAATGCTTATGAGGAAAAGTATATAATATTCATAAGAATGATATGACTGATTGTTGAATTACTCTATTGAATCATAAATATGATTTTTGTTTAGAGAGTAAATTAGTAATCTAATTCTTCTTTTGAAGACATATGTGAAAGGATATTCTAATTCTTGAATAGAATAGTGATACCTTAGTTGACTAGAGCACCTCAGGGTACATGTTGCTAGAGGGTAGATAGCTATTATGAGATGTCTAGTAGAAAGTTACCTTCCAGGATGGGTGCCAAAATGGAGTTCAAAAAGTATAGGTTTGCTTTACCAGAACCTATTTTTTTAATTGTTGCAACACATTTATTATGCTTGGCCAAGCAATACAGTTCATTTTGTATGTATGAACTCTATGATTTCACTCTTTGCCATTCCTAGCATAGATCTTGCATTTTCTTTTCTAACTTGTAGATAGAAATTTCATGTTGATGTATGGGAACACACTAGATTCCACCTTGCAGATTGTTCTCTTGCTAAACTTTTCATGCAGGGTCGAGCATTCTTCAAGTCAAAAGAATACTGAGGAAGCATAAGCTTCATGGTTGGGCAGTAAAGCACTTCAACCATGTTCTCATTCACTAGTGGAGGCGAGCATCAAAGAAGAACCTTAGTTGTTCACAAGACTATTTAGTCTAGGATGTAACTTGATGTACAATATACATTCATTATTTGATATAAAATGTACAATATAATGACTTTGTGGCCTTGGGAGCGAAGTCAAACCTAATATTGTAATTTGACTTTTGAAGTGAATATATAGATCATTGACTCATTTTAAATGGACATGTGTAGCTATGATTGACTTTAGCCACTAGTTACGTCTTTTTAATTTGGAATATATTCATGCGTCAAATACAATAATTTTAATTAAGTAATAATTTCGGATGGGTTATTACATTTGTGCTTATGAAACCCTAAAATTCTATCTGTGCATTATCTCAAATAGAATTGTGCATCTGATATCTATTGTGGTGCATTTGATAGCTATAGTGGTACATTTGATAATTCTATTGTGCTTCTGATTATAATTTATCACATTTGACTATATACTAAATTGTATTTTACTATAATTTGACATATTTGATTTGTAGAATTGTGCATTTGACAATACATTATCACTTTTGATATGAAACTTACTTAACCTATTTTGACATCTTGTAAAAAAAATTGATACAATGATGTAATTGACAATACATCAGTGCATTTGACCTATACTTCGATGCAGTTGACTTTTAGATTTATGTATTTGATAAGCATCTTGGTTCATTTGATTAGTGTTTTGGCGTATTTGATAAATACCATGGCCCATTTTATCAATATCAATCTTATTTACCTTTTGACCTTTTAAACCATCGATCAAACTTTTAGGTTATCACCCAAGCATACTTAGAATAGACCTAGGTATCAGCACAAAGTTGTGTCACACTTTCATCCAACTTATCAACACAGGTGAATTTAAGTAATTTTAACTAAAAAATATTTTTTCTTAAACATATGATCTTGTGGGATTCATTCTAGCTAAGTTATAGATGCCCATAACTTTTCAAACTAAAATTGTTGGCTAAATGCATATTTAGCACCACTTTGAATCCAATTTACCAATATATATATATATATATATATATATATATATTTGAAAAACTTGATGTTTCAACTTCTACTCATGTAAAAACTATTTTTTTTTAAATATAAAAATACCCTTTTGTAGATCCATAAGTTTAGTTTTCAAAAATGTAAATATTTTAATAGTTTAATTATTGTTTATATTTTTCTTTTTATTTTTACTAAATGTAGGATATCACCACAAAAAAATTAGGTTGATTACCATGTCAAGGAAAAATAGTAAAACTTATTTAAATGTTTTGAAAAAAACATGATGCCCTAGATATAAGAATCTGTATCAAGACGGTATAACTTTTTTTCTATTTTAGATAAATAATTCCTATGAAAATTGACATCGACTGAAAACAACTAAGGTTTAATAAGCAAACATTTTAATATTTATTTAAAAATATATATTTATCAAAATTGGAAAAAAAATATATCCATGCCCTAAAGATTCAAGTTATAAATTCACACAAAAAAATTGAAGGAAAACAAATAAAATTTACTATATAAAGGTTGACGTCTCATGTAACTTCATTTTTCAACATTTTATTAGCAACTAAATTATAGTGTTAGTCTATTAAAAACTATATTCAAATAATTTTTTATTTTTATTTTTAAATACAAATATAAATATACTAAAATATATATATATATATATATATATATATATTTAATGGATAACACGCAACAGAGCTGCAAAGGAAATTATATTACAGTAATCAATAGAAGTTACAGGAGATCTTCAAGAGATCCAAGCTTTGGTCAAAAAACCACAACCATAACAAAAACCATCTTGATGGCCCAATCCTCCATTGCCTTCATATCCAATTTAGTCGCTCAGAATGCGATTGGAAAGCAGATAACGCTTCCATTCATTTTGATTCTGATAGTAAAATGACTACCCAACTTGTACGCACCCCAGTGTCCCAGCTTGTGCCAAAGTTTGTGTTTACCTCTAGTAGCTCACAAAGAAGTGATAGTAGCATAACCGAACCTTTGAGCTGAAGCATAATTCCTCTGAGTTCAAAATCAACCTATGACACCTTTATCCATAATGAGAGCGTGTACAACAGCTATCTTGTTTATCGTCCTATACCCCAACTATGTTGGGACAACACTCCTTGTACTCCAATTGAGCTCACAATCTCTCCCACTGGCAAGGCCATTCACCCTTAAGTCCAAATATAGAGTGACTAAAATTGAGGAGTGAATGTCACCCAAAAGTCCCAAGACTCCCCCAAATGCTATCCTGGTCCAATGGAACCATAAACAATCTCATTTGCCGCCCAATTTTCCATTTCATTTGCTTCACTATTGGCTTCTCTAAAGATGTGGTTAATTTTAAAAGCCTCAAAGTTGTTCAACAGTTCTAGTGCCCTCTCCAGCATTGCCTTCAATTTCCAATTAGGGGTTATTCCTATTCTTATTGCATTAACTACTAAGGTAGAGTCACCCTCAATCTCTACTTTTTCTAACTCAAGATCCTTGCATAGTAAAATTCCATGGATTAGAGCATTGAATTCTGCAACGTTGTTAGTGACTTCATCCAGAGGAATGGCTAGTTTTCCAACAAATTCGTCATTCCACATCCTGATAGCACGCTCGGCACCAGAGGGCCCAGGATTTCCCCTTGAGGTTCCATCAAAGTTCAACTTAAACCAGCCATTAGAGGGAAGCTGCCATTTTTCCTCCCTACGTTCATTGAAGGAAGCTTTTTCTCCTTTCCCAATGTGAGGAGGGATTCGGATACCATGCCATCTAAATCTCATCTGCCCATCCCATTCTAAGAATTTGGAAGTTTGGGTTGAACATGTGCTAATTCTATTGTTTACCACCTCCACGATTGCTTCCTCCACCTTATTTATAAAGGAATCAATTACCATTTCCTTGTCATCAAAGATCTTCCTATTTCATTCATTCCAGATCTCCCAAATAAGAAGGGAGGTACAAATAACCCAAATGCTACTTATGAGGCCAATCGAAGGTCTGATTGGCCATCCCTTGAAAAGGCTCATGATGTCATTTGGGAGTGCTGTTATCCACCCCAATTTTGTGCACAGCCACCTCCAATACTTTTGAGAGAAGGGACAACCAAGCAACAGGTGATCAATACTCTCTTCGTCCTTTTTGCATAACACACACCAAGATGGTCCCTCAAAGCCCAATTTTCTAAACCTTTCTGCTGTTAAAATTTTCTTCTGAGTGGCAACCCAAGCAAAGATCCCAGCTTTGGGCACACAGTGTTTGTTCCAAAATAAGTGAATGAGACTGTCAGTCTTTGCCACAAGATCCAGTCTGGAAACAATTCTATACCCATCCTTGGCATTATAGAGGCCATTCTTTGACCCCACCCATATCGGTTTGTCTTCTCCGCTTCTGATGACTAACTTTCTTTGTTTGATCACCTCAGTTAGCAAGGCATCAACTTCCCTTGGCAAAGATAATTTTGACATATCTTTCCATTTCCAACCAAGGGATGGATTGTTCTGGAAAAAGACCACATAATCCCTAACCCTGTAGCCCCAATGTTGTTTGAGGTATGTTTTGGTCCACTCTATTTTTAATTTACTATCTAAGCTTGGGTTTCCTCCCTAGGATTCCTCCCAGAACAATGTTGTTTCCCCTCCATATATGTCCCACGACACATGGTTAGCAATAACAAATCTGCAACTCAACAAAAAGTTCCACACCCATGACCCCTTAGGAGGATTAACAATCTTGATAATCTCAGCTAGATCATTAGTGTTAAGATATTTTGTTTGCAGTATCCTAGCCCACTTTAGTTCTGGTTCAGT
This sequence comes from Sequoia sempervirens, assembly GCA_007258455.2. Taxonomy (NCBI): domain Eukaryota; kingdom Viridiplantae; phylum Streptophyta; class Pinopsida; order Cupressales; family Cupressaceae; genus Sequoia; species Sequoia sempervirens. The sequence continues at coordinate 101,600,000 of VDFB02000015.1, read as the reverse complement.
GAGCATTTTCCAAACCAGTTTGGTGCCAAGTGCTTTATTTTTCCAACTTTGATCCCTAAGTCCAACCCCACCATGTTCTTTGGGTTTGCATATCTTCTCCCAAGAAATGAGAGCCATTTTATGCTTTTCAACCAAGCCTTACCAAAAAAATCTTCTCATCTTATGAATAATGTTTGTGTTTGCTCCAGATGTAAGGGCAAGGTAAGACAAGAGGTATATGGGCAAAGAAGAAACCATTGTTTTTAACATTACTAACCTCCTCGCCCAAGAAATCCAACGACCTTTCCAAGATTTCATTCTTTTATCCAATCTATCATTCAGGGGGTCCCAAGATTTGGAGTTTCTCAATCCTATATCAATAGGTAGACCAAGATAAGAGCATGGCAGATTTCCTTTTTTGAATTTCAAGATGTTCAGTATTTCCATTTCATCCCTTGGGGGAGTCGAAAAGAAGAATACCTCTGATTTATCATGATTAACTTCTTGACTCGAGGCCTTGGCATACATTGAAAGCACTTTTAGGAATTGTCGGGCTTCTTTCCTCTTGGCAGCTCCAAAGAGCATGGTGTCATCTGCAAACTGTTGGTGAGTGACACAAATGTTCCTTGCAACTGTTATTCCAACTAGGTGCCCAACAAATTGTATGCTCTTGAGATCTCTCCCTATTGCTTCTGCCATTAGAATGTACAAGAAAGGGGAGATTGGATCTCCCTGCCTCAACCCTCTTGAGGCATCAAAAAATCCTTCTAGTGAACCGTTAACTAGAATAGAATACCTAGGGCCCAAAATGCACTCAAAAATTAAATTAACCCATTGTCTATTGAATCCAAAAGCTTCCAAAACCTTACACAAGAAACACCAATCAACCTTGTCATAGGCTTTCCAAATATCTAGTTTAATCAACATCTCAGCCTCACTGATATTTTGCAAGGTATGTATCACTTCTTGGGCTATGATGACTTCGTCTAGGATTGATCTCCCAAGAACGAATCTAATTTGTTCTTTCGAGATAATGTTGGGTAACAATGTTTTAAGCCTATTTTCCAGTACCTTAGACAAGATCTTGTAGAGGGTGTTGCATAGGGAAATTGGCCTAAAGTCCTCCAATTTCGTATCCTTCTCCTTTTTGGGGATGAGAATGATGAAAGTGTTGTTCACTTCTCTAAGCAACCTCCTAGAATTTTTGGCTGCTTCAAGGGCTTCTGTTAATTATGTTCCAAAGATAGTCCAACACTTTTGAAAAAAACTAGTAGGAAAACCGTCTGGTCCTGGAGCCTTATCCGGGTGGAGTTGCTTGAGTGTTGTTTCAACTTCTGCTTGGGTGAGCCTAGCATTCAGAGCCTTGTTCTTCCCTTCACTGATAATGTGGGGAATATGTTGCAAAAGGATTTGTTGGACCGAAAGGTTTGAGCCCTCCCAATTATTTAATAGAACCTGGTAAAAATTTACTAGCTCATCCCTGATTTCCTTGGGATTCTCTATTGGAAGGCCATTAACATTCTCCAATCTTGAGATGTTGTTTATGACTCTCCATTGTTTTATGATACTATGGAAATATTTTGTGTTCCTATCCCCTACATCAATCCAGTTTTCTCTAAATTTTTGCTTCCAAAATATTTCTTCTTTCGTTAACACATCTTCATAATCTGCCATCAAGTCTTTTTCTTTAAGAAAGTATTCTTGTGTCATGCCACTTTTAATGACTTCCTCATTGAGTGCGCTCAACTCTTATTCAATTCTAATTTTACTTTGAAAGATGTTCTTAAAGTGTTCCTTATTCCATGCCAGCAGTCTGCTCTTTACATGTTTTAGCTTTGAGACAAAACAAAACAACTTTGACCCTTCAAACTGCTCTTCATTCCACCAAGTTTGTATCAGGGTCATAAAGTTCTCATCCTTGGTCCACATATTTTTGAATTTAAATGGAGACCTTGTTGGTTTCTAATCCCCATTGATGGCTAGTCTGATGGGATAATGATCCGACCAAGAGCAAGGAGGGATGGTGCCATCCATGGAATAAGGAAAGGTTGTTATGTCTCCCCCAAAGAAATATCTGTCCAACTTTTCAGCTATGTTGTTGAAGCCAAATCGTCTATTGTTCCAAGTGAAAGCCTTGCCTCCAAGTTCAATCTCAAACAAATTGTTTCTTATGACCCAGTCACTAAAGTCCTTTTGTGACTACCCCGGTCTGAGTAAACCCCCTTTCTTTTCTTGGCTACGTAGGATAGAATTAAAGTCACCTCCTATAATTTTGTGAGGGAATGCATTTACTGCCATGAAAGTGTCCAACTCAGCCCAAAGCACTCTTTTGTTGAGGCAGGAATTTGGTCTGTATACATTAATCAATAGGAACTGCATGTTGGAGACCAGGTTCTTAATAATACCTCCAATCCAGTGACTTCCTACCCCCAACACCTCAAAATTCACCTGAGTTGAGTTCCAAGCGATTGCCAACCCTCCAGAGGCATCAACCGATTGAACTACCTCCACGTTCCAATTCTTGAAGCTTTTAACAAAAGCCTCCACCTCTCCTTTGCCAAATTTAGTTTCTTGGATTAAAACTATTTCAGCCTTGGTCAAGCCCAACCCTTCACTTGACCAAGCGTCTTTTGTTAGGGGCATTAAGGCCCCTAACATTCCATGATAGGAGCATCATGGCTCCTTGGGAAGGGGGATTCCCTTCCCTACTGCCAACAGAGATGTTATCTTAAGTTGCCCTTTAACTTCACCATCCTTAATCCTTAGCTCAGCTATTGATTTCCTTCTGACTTTCTTGCTTGAGCTCTTCCCGAAATCAGGTTTCGTTTTGGTTGAGGGGATTTGCTAGATGCCTAGCTTGTCCTACTCCTCCAGGGCAGATATATTCCATGTGAATAGGAGCTCATTTTCCTAGTTCTCCATCTCACCCTCTTCTAATATTTCTTGGAGAAGAGCTTGTATTTTTTCTTCCTTTTTTGTGGTTGAAGTTGCCCCAGCTTTGAAGTTCCTTGCAGCCCCCCCTGAGATCCCAAGGAGATCATAGATTATATCTACCTTTGAGAGCTCCTCCTCCTCTATGTTCATATCATAAAAGCCCATCCTTACCCCTTCTATCTGTTCTCCTACTTTTTCCTTCATTTGTGCTATTCCTGAGGCTACATTTTCATTATTCTTTGCCTCCTTTACTCCTACGGATTGCTCCCGCAAAGTAGCATTATTTTCCAGATTCGCACCTGGGCTAGGGGTTAGATTAGAACCTTCACTTTCATTTTGGTCTTTTAACGCCCTTGTGGGCTCGCTGATGTATTCTATAGCCAAGAACACCTCTACACTCTGACCTATCTTATTTTCTTCCACCATTGCCTGGAAGGCCATATCATTGAGGTCAAGTAGATTCATGGCCGTTTTCTCCAAAATCTCCCCATCCTCAAGGCTTAAAACAAAAGATTTTTTCCCTTGTCTTGGGGCCATTATTTCCAAATTATCCTTTTCCTGCCCCTCGACTGCTTGAGAATCATCTCCATTCGTTATTTCCTTCAGCTGCAGTCTGATGTCTCTTTGCAAGTTTGATGCTTCTTTCAACAGCTTAATAAGCTCCCCTCCATTTTGTTTCGCTTTCTCCAAGTTTTCTTTTGGCAACATATTTGTTGTCCAAACATCTTGCTTGTCTTGGAGTTCTCTAACACCCAGTTTCCTCTTTTTAGGGCAGTCCATTAGAGTCGTGGGAACCAGTGGTGTTGTTTCCACCCATTTCCCTTTCCACTCTGTGTTGTCCAATCGTTTGGTTTTTTCAATACCATGTTTTGAACCTTGGTTAGGATTTTTAAGATTACTTGAGTCCTCATCCCCTACTCTTGAGCATGACGTCTTGTATCCTGGCCCCAACACACACTTTCCTTCTGGTTGAATTGTGGAGATTTCCCCTTTCTGAAGCCATCTACCTTTCTCCGTTATGATTTCCATATTTTCTAGGATTTTTGTATCCTTATCAAGGGAGACACATATCTTCGCCTCTGCTCCTATCCTGTCGGATAGGAAATCTTTGTCTACCCCAGTGAATGTGCCCCATTCCTCGCCAATCTTGCTTAGGGAGTCCATGTTCCAGTATTCAATTGGGAGATTCCTTAAATTGATCCATCTAGGCATTGTTCTGATGCTATGTTTGCTCGGATCAAAATTTGCTTCCCAATTCGTGAGGTAAACCGTATACCCTTCAAAAAATAATGGCTTTCCATACAAAATCTCTCTCTTCATGAACTCATATATGCAATCAATAATAAAGAACCCCTATTCAAGAGATCTGATGTTAACCCTACCTCTGAACATGCATATCCACCAGTCTGTGATCCTTCCCGTTGGGCATCCTTCTCCACACCATTTGGAAAAAAAGGTGCATCTTTGCAAGTGTTCCTACGTTGGCGCCATTACCTTAGTTTTCAATACAACAACTTTATAGGTTTCTGCTTTCTTGGGCCCTTCTTTTGATCTCTCAGGCTAGAGCTGAGACCGATCTTTCCCAAGCCTCCCATTCATCTGAGTTGTGTTGGAATTGTTTTGGCCCAAAGACCTCTTGCGTCCTATCCCTCTTGTGGCTCTATTTTACTTCTTAAAATCCATGTGTCTTCTGCCCTGGTTTTGTTTATTGCTGAAACGATCTTTTGTGATGACATTTGTTCGATCTTTCCCTACTTTGTTGGAGAAGCCCCTAAGTGCTATTTTGTTTTCCTTCGTGGAAAATGTAGGGATAGCCAAAAAGGACTAGTGATGGATTTCGCAGTATCTCCTTCTGTACGCCTTCTCGCTCATTTTTCCAAATAAATATTTTATTAGTTTACACCATTTCAAAATTCAAAACATATATATCACTTTTTAGTGATTCAAGTTTAAAAGTTAGATCAGTGTTGGCCATTTCCTTTATAGAAGTGTGACACAAATTTGTACTTTTACCCACCTAAGGTATCTCAATTGATTCCATCATCAAAATATTGGGTCAAAATCCATAAATTAAACCATTGTTACTATCCCAACTTGACATGGTCAGAACTAATAACTTGGTGGTCAAAATTATTAATTCCTTACTTTGTTGGAAAGATCTCTAATCTAGCTTTACTTTCAATCCCTTGAAAATAATTCCTTTGGAAACCATTTCAAGGGACTGATGATAGTATTGACCCTAAATTCCCCTCTAAAGGCCTCCAAAAACATGATTTACTAAAATGTAGAAAATACCAAAAAAAATGATTTTCAATATTTTTCATTTTTGCTTGTGTCAACACCACCCAAGTGCTTCAATTTTTTTGTCAAATCATTAAGCATTCATTTTTCATCTCAAACATCATTCACCAAGGTCTTTTTTTGTGTAAATAAGTGTTTTACCTAACTAGTTAATTAGTGGGTCCTATTAACATGTTAAATTTACTTAGGTCCTAGGAGCGAATCTTTATAAAAGTTGTTAGATATCATTAGATCTTATCTACTCTTTTGAATTTTAATACTTGTGTCCTAAGTCATTTAATATTAGTTGTCTCATGATATAGGATTAAGAAACTTGTCATGATCCTACCTAATCCTATGTCTCACCCTGGCTATATAACCAAGTGTTCTCCTATGTAAATTAACATTAATAACATTGATATCAATCATATCATCATAATCTATCATTTGCATCCTTTAATAGAATAACATTATTATCTCATGGTCGATCTCTCTTGTGAGCTTTGATGAAGTTACTAGATCTTTGGTGGCTATAATCTCCATCCAAATCTTGCATGGTGTAGAGTATTCTATACCAACTCTTACAATCTTCATACTTTTTCTCTAGTTTCAGGAAAATTCACTGCCAACAATTCACTGCCACGACAAATTCATCTCATGGAAAATTCACCGCTAGCAATTCGCTGTTGTGGATAATTCATCGCATTGAATTTTTTTAATATATATTTCTAAGACCTTGAGATTTTTTCGCAAAAGAATAATTTCCACCGCATTAATTTAATAGAGATGACTGATATTGTTGTATAATTGGTTTACTAGAATAAAATAAAATATATTGATTGTTTTTTCATTTCTATTATTATAAATCAAATTTTCTAATTGTATATGTGATGAATTATCCACGGTGATGAATCGCTAGTGGTGAATTTTCCACAAGATAATTTTTCATGGTGATGAATTGTTTGGCAGTGAATTGTTGGTGGTGAATTGTTGGCGGTGAATTTTCCTAGAGCCTTTTTTTCTACATAGAAAGACCATGGAATTGAATCAAAGTGAGGCAAAAATTATTACAACCATGGGTGATTGTCAATATGGGTTGGACATACCTTCTCACATGTTCACATCAAATTATTACCAAACGCCACTACCATCCTCATCATGGGTTACATGCCTACTTTGGAGAACACGCACATTTAATACATTTCACAATCTTTCTAATCCAACATACCTATAGCATTGTAAATTGTCACCCCTAATAATTTCACACTACCTTGACACCCTATTTTTCCTACAACATTAATTATAATAATAATTAATTCATTTTGAGGCCAAATCATAAAATAATATTAAATTTCTTGATTTCACGATAAATTTAGGGAAAAATCACCCAGTCAAGGGTGGGGGCATCCTTGACCTTAAGAGTGTCCTATCTCAAAATTTAATTTTGTGTCAGCCTTTGGTGGTTTTAAAAAGATCCTAGGTCGGCCTATATTCAAAAATTTCAATTGGAATGCATATATAAACAAGTTTTATTCTCATTTGAACATTAAAGAAGGAAATTATGAATGAGAAGCTATTACGATGCAATTATTGTGAAGATGTATTAAGTTATCCTCTACATGCTATCTACAAAAAGCTATTGTATTTTGGGAACTAACCTTTTGTAGATCTATCAAGCAATCAAGGCATCCATCAATCAAAATTTGTGGCAACTTGTGTGGTATCACTTCATCAAGGTAACATTGTCATTTATAATTTTAGTCAATTATTGTTTTGGCTTCTAATCAACCTAGGGAATGCCCTCTTGATTATCATCCTTTGTTATATGTGGAGGTAGAAATACGAAAACAGGGCTTGACTTAGGCAAGTCCCTATACAATATAACCTTTCCCCTATTTTCAAGTGCATATATTAGATTTTGAAGATTTTTCAACTAAAATTTGTTGTAATTAGGTTTTTTTACCTATCTAGGTCTTATTTACATGTTAAGTCCAGTTAGGTCCTAGGAGGGAATCTTTCTAGTTAAGCATTAGTTGTCACTTACCTTTTGGCATTTAATGCTTTTGTTCTAAGTCATTTAATATTTATTGAGGTAGTTGTGTCATTGTATAGGATTAAGACATAGATATACTAGGGGGTGAATCAGTATATCCCTCAATGAATTCAATTCAAGTTGTCAAGTGTTAGAACACAGATATACTAGGGGGTGAATCAATATATCCCTCAATTAATTTAATTTAAAACTTAACAATCAAAACTTGTAACCAGATAGAGAATTCAAAACAAGAGCACACAAGTACAACACCAGATTTACATGGAAAACCCAACAAGGGAAAAACCATGATGAGAAAAGCTTCTTGGAGCTACTATCCAAATCTAGCCTCACAAAATGAAAGAATAGTTACAATAGATTTTAAGGTCTTTAACCTAAGGAAGTTCACAACTCCCTACTGAGCACTTACAAAATGAGGTTGCAACCTTAGAATACAACACTTTGATGAATTAGATGATCAACCACCACCACAACACTTTTGTTGCCTCCGGCTCACTGCCTTCAGTACTTATACTCCTTTTCTTTTGACTCACTACCTCCAACATTCACACTTCCACTTATGACTTCGGCTCACTATTTCCAGCATTAACACTTCCACTTCTTCCTTCGGCTCACTGCCTCCAACACTCACTTACACACTTTGGTCATCCCACTACCTTCTACACTTCACTTATACTCTTCTACTTTTGACTCACTGCCTCTAGCATACATCAAATACTTGTCCACAAATTCACACTCATATATCTGCCTTCAACACACTTCTTTTTAAAAATTACATTAATTGCACATTGAGCACATGTACAACTTGATCACACACTTGATCTTTCATTTATACCTTCCATAAACATCAAAAAGTCTCTCCTTGTCATCCACACTGAAACATATGAACATGAAACGTGTAACAACTATATTGAGTCAGCTCCAAAATATCCATAAGAGAGGGAAATTCAATGTGGTCCAAGCCAGGAGATTTAAGAAGGACTTAGTTCAACTTTGCACATATTCCCATGATGGTGCATGCCACAAAAACTTGGTGCAAACAACTTAAAGTTCAAAGTTAGCCCAACAAACACTCAACCCTAAAAATATTAACCCCAAACCACATGTGGTACCAACGAGACTAGATAGCATCATGCAAATTACCTCACAAGTAACAAATGATATTCAAAACCATTTCCATTCCCTTATTTCACATCTTCATGTAACATTATGCTTGTGCAAGTAAATAGACACAAAACCTGTACATCTATTACAAACCCAGACAACATAGTTTTGAGATAAAACAATGATAGCTCAACTTTCATCATACTTCAACAATTGAAACTCAAAAGGAGAAGACAAATAGGCATTGTGAACTCATTCTATAAACTATAGAACAACAACAACTACTACAGAGAAATACAACACATTTCTCTAAACTTTCCATGACTATGACAACACAATCTTGACTCTGCTTACTCAAGAAAAATTTGTGGTAACTTCTATGATCTAAAAAATGGAATAAACATGCTTCACTCTTGACACAGTCTATCCTTCAAACCACAAGATCATATCTTAAGATGTGAAGGAATGCAGATGTTTCTTTGGAGCCTTTCAGAGAAAATGATATTATTTTATACAAATTACATCAACAAACAGTGAATAGAACATTCATAGTAATAGGAATCAACTATTGTAGCAACTCATGAAATCCTTCCTGATTGTAGCATATGTTACAACCATCCACACATTTACACCATGCTGACAACAAAGATAACACCATCAAAAAAATCCATATTGTTGACATCAATGATAACACTTGCAACACACTTGCAACAATCTCCCCCCTTTGGCATTGATGGCCCGACACCAACTGGATATGTAATTTCTCCCCTTACTATATCTCTCCTCCTTTGACATCAAGGATACAGGGATAATGGTATTCAATGTAATTTGTAGAAACATACAAACTCCCCCTATCTTCATAAACCTTAGCATTCTTCTACCTGATCCCCTTGAGAGGTAGGGCCATCATCAATCTAGGGATAAAAATGTGTCTTGAATTGCTCCCCTTGGAAAGATGCACTAACTATGCATCTAGTTAGAAGGAGGGGCAACAACCCCTAACTTTTTTCTAAGATACTCAAATGTATCCTTTGAAACTGCCTTTGTGAAGATGTCTACAATTTGTTCCTTTGTGGGAACATACTCCAATCTTACTTCTTGATCCAAAAATTTATCCCTTAAGAAGTGATACTTGATAGATATGTGCTTGGTTCTAGCATGCATCACTAGATTCTTTGAAATATTGATGTCACTTATACTATCACACATAATTGGAATGGGCTCATCATACATCACCTTTATGTCCTTCAATGTTTGCTTCATCCATAACACTTGGGTGCAACAAGATGCTAAAACAATATATTCTTCTTCTACTATTGATAAGGACATCAAGTCTTGTTTCTTATTGAACCAAGAGACCAATCTATCTCCCAAAAAGAAAGCTCCACTGCTAGTACTTCTTTTTTCATTAACACTACCAACCCAATCAACATCAATATATACATTCAAAGAGAAGTCATTACCCTTTGATCAATACCACAATTCATAGTCCATAGTTTTCTTCAAGTATCTAAATATCTATTCTGACTGGTTGTGGATGTAATCCTCTCCCTCTTTTTCTCTCTCCTCTCCCTCTCTCTACCTACCTCTCCATCCCTCTCTTTGTATCTATCTCTCTCTCTACCTACATCTCCCTCCCTCTCTTTCTACCTCTCCTTCACTCTCTACTTCTCTCTATCTTCCCTCTCCCTCTCACTACCTACCTCTCCCTCTCTCCCTCTATCTACCTCTCCTTCACTCTCTACCTCTCTCTATCTCCCCTCTTTATCTCTCTACCATATCTCTCCCTCCATATCATATCTCCCTACCACTCTCTCTCTACCCGCCTCCTCTCTCTCTCTACACCTCTCTATCTCACATATCTCTCCCTCCCTACCTCTCCCTCCCTCTCTTTCTCTCCATCTCTACTTCTCTTTATATCCAATCTCTATCCCTCCATCCATATCTCTTCAAGTAGGAAGATGCAAGTTGAGAGAGAGAGAGAGAAGTGGTGAGAGAGAGATACATAGAGGTATGGAATGAGGAAGAGGTAAGTAGAGAGGGATATAGAGATTAGATAGGGAAGGAGGGAGGGAGGTAGGGAGAGAGATAGAGATAGGGAAGGAGAGGTAGGTATAGAGAGGGAGATGAGTGATATAGAGAAGTAGAGAGAGGATAGAGGGCGGGAGAGAGAGGTGAGATAAAGAGAAGTAGAGAGGGAAGGGGAGAGAGAGAGACAAATACAAAGAGGGGGGATGTAGGGAGGGAGAGGTAGAGAGAGACGGAGGAAGGGGGAGAGATTGAGAGAGAGAGATGATGGCAAGATGTAGAGAGGGGGTGAGGATAGGAGATAGAGGGAGGAGAGGTGTGTGAGAGAGAGAGAGAGAGAGAGAGCTTGTTGATTACTAACTGCTAATTATTGAATCTTGATTAATTCTAAAAATTATAAGAGATCTTCCAAATTTTATAATTTGTAAATTATAACTCCTATAAATCTGAAACCATTATCAAACATTATGATATTATATACATGAAATATAACTCAAATTATAAGAAAGTAAATGTTTATTTATTTATATAGTTTCACCGAAAGAGAAATAGAAACAAAAAGATATTTTCTTAAAGAAAAACATAATGCAAGTGCGTTATGTAAAATCCCATAATGCAAGTGCATTATAACATGCCCACATTATGTGCAATCCCATAATATGAACACGTTATAATATGCTCACATTATGGCTTGGTAATGTCCAAGCCTAACCTCAATCACTACCAACTCATAAATCAAGTGTGTTTCATTATAAAATGCCCACGTTTTCTCTTTTTTGAGACCAAAAAGTGTAGTAGCCACTTTTTGGTCACCCATCTTGATGCACATGCCCTAGGGTGGATACAAAACCTCAAAATATGAAACAAAATAAATGTAATAAAAAATTAGATATTAGAACCCTAATGTAGAAGTGAATAAACCTTAGAGGCTATATGAAATTTATATTCACAAAAAATATACTAAAATTAAATGATTTTCACTATATTCTACCTTGGTCAAATAATTAATCCATAAAGAAAAGTGATTGGCCAAAAAAAATAAAATTATATGTTATAAATAATGTTTAATAATTATAAAAGTAAATAACTTAAATCCATGGGTACTTAGCTTTGATTTCAACGTAGTTGCCTTTGTCTAAATGTTAAAAAATCATTAGTTGCCTTTGTACTCTATTGTTAGCCTATAAATCTATGTGTGAACTATTTACAATCACTTTCACACACATATAATCTATTATATGAGCATGGATTAAATATTGATGTCTAGAAGAAAACTTGTAACTCATAGATTTTGGCTCAACTATTTTTTATAATCTAGAATTTATTCATCATTTTTTTAGTCTTTGCAAGGATAGGAAATGCATATCAACACCTTTGGATAGCTTGTTAGATTTTTTCTCCTTGACTAGACCTCTAATACACTAACTATATAACTTCAAGTGAAATACTTGAAGATAACAAAAAACTATACAATAAACCTAGGAGGATGTGCTCTAATGATTCTCTAATAAATTATATTTATAGAACTATAGTCCTAGATGATACTCACTAATGTTTCTAAATAAGTAAATGGTCATCTTTAAATATAACAAGAATTCCCATAAATTAACCAACTATGTGAAGGTCAACTCCTAATGGCTAATGAAATGCTTGGCAAGGTAGGATTTTGAATTTTGAATTTTAAAATTTTGGGATTAGATTCATAGTTGTAGAAGTGACCTAGGTCAAGTCTATATCAATATATTTATTTTGGGATGAGGAATACCAAATCTAGGGATTAAGAACAATGCTCTAGATTAGTGATAACATGGATCTAGATATGTGATGCCGTGAGCTAAATTTACAATAGTATGCCACTCTAAGCTAATTATTGCATTTGCGACACTCTAGCCAATGTGGGCCCAATGCATAAGAGAAAAAGGAAAAGTTATGCAATTTTCACTATTACAAATATCTTATTTTCTATAGAACCCTTTGAGCCATATTTTGGTGCTTCAACCATACTATTTTTTTTTTTATGGATTCCCTTGAATCACACTTTAATGTTTAGGATTTCTAACTTCTAGTCGAATAACATCTTATTTTTATAGATCATATTTAAGCACACTTTGGTACCTAAGACTCTTACTTTAAATGTGATACTACGTTATTTTCTATAAACCCACTTGAACAAAACTTTATTGTTCCACCCTTCTAGTTTATTTTTAAAATTGTGATACCTTGGTTTTTTGTATGGACCAATTAGGACTCAATCGAGGACCTCCCATGTGTATGTTGGGGTACTCTACAATTGATGTACCAATCCTCTTTGTGATTGAAGATTTTTCTAGGCTCCTCAATATAATTTGGGTGTCACTCATTTCTAAACAACCCCCTTGCGACACATTTTAATGCTTTTGAGACTCCTAATCTAAACATAGTGCCATGTTACTTTCAATTGTAGACCTAAGACTCCAATATATATGTTGAGATGCTCAACATAAATTAATTATTTCTTGATAAGATTTTTTTTGGTTTGTTCATTAGTCCTTGTTTGGTAAGTAAACCTTAATATATATAATATTTGACTAGTTATTATAACTTGACAATTCCAACTACTTAAATTTTTTACTTACTTTTAAATATTAGTTGTACTTTATTACTGCTAACAAAGTGAAACATGTATATTTTATTTGAGAAATGATCAAAATATCTTTTGTTTTAAAGATAATTACATCAAAAAATTGAGTTATTATTATAAGCTACTCATAACTTAAAAAAACATTAATAATAAATTTCATATCAAACAAAAAGAACAAATATCTTACATATATCAAATATTTATTAAGTGATATGACTCATGAGAAACACAACACCATAGAAATATTTTAATAGTAGTAAACATTTATTACTAACCCATTTTTACTTTTCTAGATTTGTATAAAATTTTATGTGATACGACTTTCTCCATTAAGTTTATGTAATGGAAATATCATACACATTGAAATATGTACAAATATTATATATACTGAATTGGATTTGTGGTACAACCGACCTGCCCATATAGGGATGTTTGAACAGAACGACCATTTTATTAAATATTTAAAACGCCCGGCCTCTGTCAGCACAGTGCTTACAGTCATTATCACCAACCCACCACATTTTCAGAGTGCCATCGACGCTTCCACTGTATACAACAAATCCATTACACATTAAATGATAATTGGAGCAATAAAAAGAAGTACCAAAGCGTGAGGAGGAAGAAGAAGAGGACGAGGAAAAGCTGGATGACAAGCCTAGAGACACCGATGGCGAGGCAGCAGTTAAGCACTTGACGGGACCGCTGTGACCCTCCATCACTGCCACGCATGTGTGTGTACTTCCCTCTTCTCTCCTCCACACCCGAATGGTGGCGTCCGCAGATCCACTGCACACAAAGCTGTTCATGGTTGTGAGGCAAAGAACGGAGCGTTTGTGAGCAGAAAGAGCGCCCTTGTTAAATATTTGGAGACTTGTATCGGCACTCCAGTAGTTGATTCGGCCCGCTGATGTTCCACTGTATAAGATGGACTCGTCTTGGCTCAGCTCCAAGCAATTCACAGCGTCTTCTCGAGACTGAACGAGAGTGGCCACAAGACGATGATCGTCATGACGACGACGATGATGATCATGGTGATCACGGTGATCGCTCCGCCAGCCACTCCACACCCGAACGGTGCCATCGGCAGAGGCAGTGAAGAAAATTCCTCCTTTTCTTGCACAAGTGATGTCATTCACCGCGTCCTCGTGAGCACGGATGGACTGCAAGCATTTGAAATCTGATAACCTCCACACTTTCACCGTCTTATCCCACGACCCAGAATATAAGAGGTCGTCTTCCAAGCAAAATGCTAGACAACTGACAGCGTCCGCATGGCGGATCCAGAGTCTTTTGTGATGCCGTCGAGTCTGAACAAAGCTGCCAGGCTTAATGGACCTCAGAATACGGTCTTGTACAGTGGGCAGTGTTTTCAGTAGTTTTAAACACTTGTCCGAATGATGACTCCACACCTTCAGCTTGCTGTCATGTAGTCCGCCGAAAAGCCTGTTTTCCTCAACAACAAGAGCCTTTACAGGAGCGTTACAGTCTATTTGGGCAAACTCAGCAAAACCATCTGTACCTTTCTCGTATACGAGAATGGCGCCACTCTGAGAACCCACATAGACCAAGCTTCCCTTTGCTGCAAGAGAAGTTACACAACCCTTGTCTGTCGCTGCAGACGCCATACACACATAAATACACTGATTTGGGTATTGTTGTTTCATTCTGTATATTTCAGAAACGCTCTAATTCTCTCTTGCTTTTCCCACTTTTCCCACACCTTCGAATAGTTATTGTGTGAGAAAGTTGAGGGAACGCGGCTCTAGATATACTCATTTCACTTCCAATTTCCACTCTAATGATTTTCAGTTCAAGGTGGGGTTACATGTGGCAAATCTAGAGTTGTGGAACAAAATTTAAAACTGTGACCCAGTAGGAGGAAAGGTAAAGTAGGAGATTAATGGGTATATAATATAAGGAGGTTGTAATTTTGTGATGGTTAAGGACTAGTCTCGAGGAATTCATGTGGAAATGCATGTGGTTTGATCATCTTGAACTGCTGATAGCTACGTTCGCGCCAATGTCATGATAGCTTATACTAGAATGGAAGAAAAAGAAAAGAATCTTTCTGCTTTTAATCCATGGGCGCTTCACAAACGAACATATGGTGATCAGGAATTGGTGCAGCAGGGAGAAACGTTACAGAAGGGACAAGTGGATGTTAGTTATTGTGTTACGTAGTTTTGTCTTTTCAAAGAAAGGAGAGTATCGAGGATGTGGACCCACGTATAAAGCATCTGTCGTTATACTCATTTTCCCACTACCTTATAAACCATTCAATTTCTTTTTCTATTTCTTGCTTGTGCCATCAGATGTAGTAAATCCACCCCATGAGTTTCTTCATGAGTTAGAAACGTACGAGTCCTACATAGCTTTTTTTTTTTTTTTTTGTCTTTTTTTAATGTAATTAGTCCTACATAGCTTTCTTCTGTCCTTTTTGTATGTTCTACATAGCTCTCTTTTGTTTTTTTTGTGTAATCAGTTCTAAATAGCTCTTTTTAGTCTTTTTCACTATAATCACAAAAATTGCACGTTTGGATGAAAATGATATCTTCACTTCAAATGTGCATCAAACCTTCACATGCAAGGATTCAAACTTTATTTTGTTGAAAAATATGGTGATAAGTCACCATCTTATAAAAACACCATTCATTTTCAACTTATCAAATTATGAAAAACATCTCTAAGTTAAAGGATTGAAGTGCAATATCAAAATTATATGTGCACTTCAATGTGGAACAAACTTTACCACGTTTAAGGATTCCAACTTTATTCTTTTCAAAAGTATGGTGATAGGTCACCATCTCACATGAACAAAATTCATTTCTAAATTATAAAATTATGAAAAACATTTCCAAGGTAAAGGGTTGAAAGAGTGGTGGTTTTCCTTGTGGATTTGGATATCAAGACAAATTACTTTCAATGCTTTGTAACTCTCTTATGGAGGCCATCTTTGTAATGTTATTTTTCACTTAATTTAGTTTTGAGAGTCTTTGGGCCACTTTTCAATCTTGGGAAGGATTTTATGATCAAGGGGTACATCAAGAGTTGAAATAAATTAACCTTTATCATCTCTAATAACCCATCCACTCCTTATTGCATCTAAGTTTCCCTTTGAGGTGCCATCAAAATTCACCTTAATCTAGCCTCTTGGAAATGGGAACCAAACCACCTTATCTCTAAACTTCTTCATACTCTTAAAAGGACTTCAAATCTCAAGATGGAAATTTCATGCCTTAGCAATCTCAAGCTATGATGAGAAACCCATATTTTAAAGGAATTGGAAAAATTTATTGAGATCACTAGCATAAAATTTTCCTTTATGGGCATAATAATTCTATCAACATACTTAATGCATCACCTTTTTTTCATTGAAAATAACTTTGTTTCTCTCCTTCCACAAATCCCATGCAACATTGGGGAGCATGAGGGAGCATAAAAACACAAGGATGGATTTGAAGAAGGAGAGCTCCATTTGCCAACCATACCTTGAATAGAATTAGGGAAAACCCATCTAACATTACACCTACGAAACAAGATCTCCCAAACTACCTCGAAAAAGTTGCACTCCACCAACAAGTGAAAAACACTCTCTTCATCACTTTCACAAAGAACACATCTATTAAGAAAATAAAAGCCCCTTTTCCATGAGATTATTGAGAGTCAAGATCTTATTTTGAACAAGGATTTAAAAGAAGATATTCACTTTCGACATCAACTTAGTTGCCCAAACATTAGCCTAGAAGGGTGTAAGAACATCCAGGTCCCAAGAGAACTAAAACAATCTAAGAAACCAAGTAAGAACCATTTGGAGTAGAAAACCAAACAAGTATATCCTTCCTCATGAAGAGAAGAATATGAAAATGAGAAAGAAAGGTGTGTAGCCTAGATTATGAATCAACCAGATTAGAAGAACAAAGAAAAGAGGAAGGCCATCTCTAGGAACCCTTTTCCATAACAATATAATCTATCATTTATCACCTATATTCTTTAAAGAAAAGAGATTTTAAAGGCTTTTTCAAATCACAATTGGAAGGAGTAGTTTCCAAAATCCACTTGTCCTCCCAAAACTTTAAAAAATCACATCTCCTAATTTCCATTTCACACCATTTTCAATAATGCCTCTATTATCCACAATATTTTTTCAATTACACAAGTCAATGGATAGAATAAAACAATATAAACAATCCTACAAATCTTGATGTTGAAAAAGATATTTTCTTTTAGTGATATCAATCCACAAGCGTTATGCTTAGACATTAACCTCTATGCAAGTTTTACCATCAAGACAAGATTGAATGCATTTATCTTTCTAATTCCCAAGCCATCATACTTTTTTAATCTGCAAACACCTTCTCAAGCCACCAATGGAAATATTTTCCTCTCCTTTGTTTCTATCCAAATACATTTTTCTAATATGTTCAATCTTCTCTACAAAGTTCATAAGGATTTTTGAAAAGGCTCCTACTGTAAATTGGGATGTTCTACAAAGTAGCTTTCTTTAGCTAAATTTTTCCTTCCTAGCTTAATAGATTTTCTTTCCACCAATTCAACTTAGCTTGAAATTTATCAATTAAATACAACAAAAAAGAATCTTGAATATTTACATGGAAAAGGTGTATCCCCAAAAAATTGGATGGGAGATCACCCACTTGACGTCAAATAATTTGAGCAATCTTAGTCTAGTGAGGAACTAGGACATTCATATTTAATAAATCATGTTTTTGAGAAGACTAATATCTAGGCTTGAAGCTGGTTCATAATTTAACAAGATGGCTTTGGGTTCTCTAGCTTCTCTAACTAATGTGTCACTTAGAATTTTTGCATCATCCACAAAGTATTGATGTGAATATGGATGGAAAATAGATGCATGATGAATACCCTTCAATCAACCATCATTAATAACTTTAAGAATATTTATTTCCCAAGATTCAACTATGATCACAAATAAGAATACAGAAATGGGACCCCCCTTTTTGATTCACTAGAAATCATAAAAGAAACCTAAAGGAGAGCAATAAATCAATACTAAAAGTTTGGGAGTGAAAATTGTTTCAAATATTATGTCCAAGAAATTAATTCCAAACCTAAATCTAGTCATTACCTTTAGCAAAAACACCCACAACACCCTATGATAATATTTCATAAGGTCCAATTTAAGAAGAAAAGCTTCTTTTTATTCATAGAAAATGAATAGAGGACAGTTTCATGGATGGAGATAATTGAGTCCAAAATCTATCTACCTTGCACAAAGCCATTCTATTGAACAATTTTTTTTTTGAGAAGAACCAATTGTTATTTTCTCGCCACAACCTCATAAGAGATTTTGCAAACCAAATTACATAGAATAATAAATCTAAAATAAATAAAGGAGTTAGGTCTAGGATTCTTAGGAATAAGAGCAATAAATATTGAGTTTATCTTGTTAAAAAAAATTACTAAAAAAGATTCCTTAGTTGTTGCAATCACATCCTTGTATATGATATCCCAATAGGTTTGAAAAAAAAGAAGGGATAACTATCAAGTCCCATGAATTTTTTCTTCAAAGTAAAATAAATACAATCTCTTCATCCATCATGAATTTTATTTATTGAAAGTTATCTTCCTCATTTAAGAGCCCAAAAATATCATGCAAAATACCTCGCTAAACTTCCAAATAAATAAGAGTTTCAATATAGAGAAGATTAGTGAAAAAGCTAGCAATGGACCTTTGAATCCATGTGTCCTTAGTGATCTTGTCACCATCCATCTAAGTTTCTTTAACTTTTTTATGATCTATTCTTCAATGTCGTAAGCTAAATGAACTTAGTATTTCAATCTCCATTCTTCAGTTAGACTACTCTAGACCTTTGTCTCTAGAACTCCTCTTCCTTGGAAATGATAGTATGGAGCTTAGATAAGAGTTCATTCTCTTGGGTTAGGAGGGAAGAATCAAACCCTTTTTTTTTATATCCTTCTCGATTAAATCTACTTACCTCTAACCGAGCCCCTTTCCTCTTTAAGATATGTCCAAACAAAAATTTTGTTTCATAATTGAATATTGGTTTTAATATTATCAATAATTTTAGATATTATGAATATAGTAGATGATCCCTCAATTGAGATATTTCACTATTCAATAATATTACTATTCAAATCATGGTGCAAGGTCCATATTTCTTTAATATGAAAATAAAACTCTTTTTCCTTCTCATTTTATCAGAATAAGTAATGAGCAAATAATGATCAAAACCAAACCTTTTAAGAATTGGCAAAGAAAAAGTTAGAGGACGACTAAGAGAGAATTAGTGTTTGAAATCACGGATATGAGAGAGGTGAGATAGAGCGAATAAAAAGGGAAGGGGAGAGAGAGAGACAAAGAGGGGGGATGCAATCAAATCAGATAAGAGCAATTGATCAGATAAAATTTGACTTGTTGATTATTGAATCTTGACTAAGTCTAAAAATTATAAGATCTTCCAAAATTTTGAATTTTCATCATAACTCCTATAAATCCGAAACCATTCTCAAACATTTGAAACTATATACATGAAATATAACTTAAATTATAATAAAGTAAATGTTTATTTCATGTATAAAGTTTCACCGAAAGAGAAAGAGAAATAGAAACAAAATGAGAAATTTTCAAAAGAAACATAATGCAAGCGCATTGTGTGAAATCCCATAATGCAAGTACAAATAACATACTCACATTATGTGCAATCCCATAACATGAACACCTTATAACGTGCTCACGTTATGGCTTGGTAGTGACCAAGCCTAGGCTTGATCACTACCAACCCATAAATCAAGTGTGTTTCATTAAAACGTGCTCACATTTCCTCCTTTTTGAGACCAAAAAGTGGAGTAGCCACTTTTTAGTCCTCCATCTTGATGCACATGCCCTAGAGTGGATACAAATTCTAAAAAATATGAAACTAAATAATTGTAATAAAAAAATTAGATATTAGAACCCTAATGTAGAAGTGAATAAACCCTAGAGGCTATATGAAATTTATGTTCACAAGAAATATACTAAAAATAAATGATTTTCATTATATTCTACCTTGGTCAAATAATTAATCCATAAAGAAAAGGTGAATGGCCAAAATAAATAAATTATATGTTATAAATAATGCTTAATAATTATAAAAATAAATAGCTTAAATGCATGGGCTCTTAGCTTTGATTTCAATGTAGTTGCCTTTGCCTAAATTTTAAAAAATCATTAGTTAAGATTCTAGAATTGTGTACTCTATTGTTAGCATATAAATCTATGTGTGCACTATTTAGAATCACTTTCACATATGTGTAAGCTATTATATGAGCATTGATCAAATATTGATGTCTAGAAGAAAACTTGTAACTCATAGATTTGGCTCAACTATTTTTTATAATGTAGAACTTATTCACCATTTTTTTAGTCTTTGAATTTATGTAAGGATATGAAATGCATATCAACACTTTTTGATAACTTGTTAGATTTTTTCTCCTTGACAAGACCTCTAATAGACTAACTATACAACTTCAAGTGAAATATTTGAAGATAACAAAAAACTATACAATAAACCTAGGAGGATGTGCTCTAATGATTCTCTAATAAATTATATTTCTAGAATTATAGTTCTAGATGGTACTCATTAATGTTTTTAAACAAATAAATGAACATCTTTAAATATAACAAGAATGCCCATAAATTAACCAAATATGTGAAGGTTAACTCCTAATGGCTAATGAAATTCTTGGCAAGGTAGGATCTTGAATTTTGAATTTTAAATATTTGGGATTAGATTTATGGTTGTAGAAGTGACCTAGGTCAAGTCTACATCATTATATTTATTTTGGGGCGAGGAATACCAAATCTAGGGATTAAGAACAATGCTCTAAATTAGTGATAACATGGATCTAGATATGCGATGCCATGAGCTAAATTTACAATAGTATGTCACTCTAAGCTACCTATTGCGTTTGTGGCACTCTAACCAATGTGGGCCCAGAGCATAAGATAAAAGGAAAAGTTATGCAATTTTCACTATTACAAATATCTTATTTTCTATAGAACCCTTTAAGCCATATTTTGGTGCTTTAGCCATGCTATTATTTATGGATTCCCTTGAATCATAATTTAGTGTTTAGGATTCCTAACTTCTAATCGGATAACATCTTATTTTTATGGATCATAGTTAACCACACTTTGGTACCTAAGTCTCTTACTTTAAATGTGATACCATGTTATTTTCTATAAACCCACTTGAACTTTATTGTTCCACCCTCCTAGTTTATTTTTAAAATTGTGACTCCAATATATATATGGCGAGATGCTCAACACAAATTAATTATTTTTTGATAAGATTCTTTTGGTTTGATCATTAGTCCTTGTTTAGGAAGTAACTCTTAATATGTATGATATTTGACTAGTTATTATAACTTGACAATTTCCAACTAATTAATTTTTTTACTTATTTTTAAATATTAGTTGTACTTTATTTCTGCTGACAAAGTGAAACATGTATATTTTATTTGAAAAATGACCACAAGCTACTCATAACTTAAAAAACATTAATAATAAATTTCTTATAAAACAAAAAGAACAAATATCTTTACATATATCAAATATTTATTAAGTGATATGACTCATGAGAAACACAACACCATAGAAATATTTTAATAGTAGTAAACATTTATTACTAACCCATTTTTACTTTTCTAGGTTTGTCTAAAATTTTGTGTGATACGACATTCTCCATTAATTTTATGTAATGGAAATATCATACACATTGAAATATGTACAAATATGATATATTACGAAATTAATTAATATTTATTTTATTTATTTTTGTGTTTTTATTTAATTAACAAAATAATTAAATAAATAAGGATTTATTTAATAATTTTTTATTATGAATATGTTTTAGATAGACATTTAGTAATTTTAAATTATTATTAAAATTGATATTTTTATGCATATATAAATAATTACATCAGGGAATAAAGATAGCCAAAATTTCTATTTTTAAATTTAAATTTCATAATAATTTTTTAAAATATATTATATTAAAATAATATAAAAAATATATATAATTATTGAAATAATGAATGATTTTTTAAAAAACATAAAATTAAAATTTACATCTTAATCCAAAAAATGAGTTACAAATAAAATAAAATTAGTGTTATGTAAATACAAATAGTTCTTCAAATAAAATAAAATCAATAATATAAATAAAATAAAATAAAATAATTGTAAAATGAAATATAATAAATAAATTTAAAAAATGAGATAAATAAAATAAAATAATCCTTAAATAATTCTAAAGTAAAATCAAATAACTCTTAAAGTAAATAAAATAATTCAATTTTGATATTTCTAAGTATTTTTAATAGATGTACTTAAGCTATCTATTCTAATATATGCATGTTAAATTTAGTCTAGATTAATAAAATAATATATCTATACTTTGATATAAATTAATAATTAAAAGTTGTGTTTAATTTTGTGGATTAATGGGTTTTGGTATTAAATGTTAAATTATGAGAAATTATGACCAATAGGGATATTTAATTTTATGATTAGAGAATGAATACAGTTTGATAAAGATAATGAATATAAGAATATATTCTTGATTGTTACTAAAATGTATCTTTTGTGAATGAAATGTCTTGAATTATGTAATAAATCTCTATGATGTCACCAATTTTGACTTTATGGTTCTCGGTCTCTACAATCATGCATTTATTAGACTATGTGCATGGATTTGGCCTTGCTTAGTGTGTATTTCTACTCTATAACTTATTTGAATCATATTTGTTTTCTTTGCTCTTTTCTAATATTGGAGACTTGTAATATTTACAAATACCTTGGAAATATTATCATCATATCAAAATGGAACTTTTTACCTAGGTCAACTCCAAAGATTTTTGTAAAAGATCAAAGACATGTAGAATTTAAAAATACTCATGGAAGGGTTGTCATTATATTGTAAGGGGACATGTTCACCTACGTCAAGCCAAAAAATGTGTGTAAAAGATCAAAGACTATGGACATGCACCCAAGAATGATGCATTTAATTTTTTTATTCATTTTAATGCACCAAACATAAGTGTTTCATTATTAATAATTTTAAGAGACATAATTATAGTGATAAAAAGAGATGAGTTGTAATGATGTGAGTATTTTAATAAAATCCTTTTAACTTAAATTTAATAGTCATTTACATCTCAAATCATTATTTTTTAATAATAAACATAACATGAGTGATCATTATTAAATATCAAAAAGTAAAAAAATATTTTATAATGTTTTTTGCATTTTGTAAATTATTTGTTTTATTGCTATGAAAAAATAAAATGGTTTTTAATGTAAAAGTTAAAGTAAACTAACATACCTATCTTTAAAAAAGTCTAATTCATAACAAGTGCCTAGAGAATAATATTTCTTGACATACTTTACATAGATTTTTGGAAGGGCATGATAGTTTTACTTATTTAAGAGTTATTTTATTTACTTAATAACTATTTTATAGTTAATTTGCTTAAGAGTTTTTTTAATTTTACGTTAGAACAATTTAAGAATCATCTTATTCTGATTTACTTAAGAGTTATTTTATAGTTATAATTTATATAATGTCAGTTATTTTTTAGGATTTGTTAACATGAGACCATCACACTTCACCTCTTGTTTTCATTATAGTTATTTTTATTTATTTTTTAAAAACTTTTAAAAAATAAAATATTTAGAAATAATAATGTATAAAATAATTTTTTTAAAAAGTAAATGTTAAAATAAATAGTGTTTATGTATATTTTCTTATCTCTACTTATTTATGTGTTTATATGTTCATGCATCTATTTAAAAGTTTAGATAGATAATAAAAATAATATTCAAAAGAGGTACAAGTAAAGTTTGTTGAAGGTGGGTCCACCTTAAAGAATCAACTCTTCTTCCAAGAAGAAATGGATGAATTATTCTTAGTGAATAGATCTGCTCTAGAATAGATGAAGGATACAATCTTGATAGAGTTACTGTCACTAAATATTTTTATGCTACTCTCCTTGTCACATGGCTAATAAAAATTCTAAGGATGACTCCCTACTAAATTTTTCACAACACATCAAAGTATTATTACATTAATAATTAAAATAGTCATTGGAATTTTTATAACTAATAATTGTCATAAATATTAAATCATGTACAATTATTGTAGTATAAATACTATTTAAACACTTATAATTATTCTTTCATTTGTATCTATTATAGTTGAT
>VDFB02000015.1:101507101-101575661 GCA_007258455.2 Sequoia sempervirens | reverse complement strand
TGCCTCCTATTATTGTCCTTTAGTGTACCACTCTACCACGTGCTATGTCTTGACCCCTCAAGGTATAGCGGTGGAGGTGACAGGGTATAGTGTTAACTCCTACCGTCATACGTCAAGTTTCTTTGTAATGACCTGTAGTAGAGAGGTATGATGTAAGGGATATGTGAGGCATCTAATGTGGTAGTGGTATAGCGTTAAATGGAAAAATTGACCTTATGGATTGCGAAAATGTGACTTTTTATAAAAATGATAGTATGAATTTCATATTTTAATTGATGAAATCCTTAGAATTTTTTATGAAAATTCTGGTTCTAATAGGACCCACCTGACATCACCTTACCATCAGCAAGTTGTCCTCCATTAACGCTTGCTACACCTCCAAATTTTATTGCCTTTTTGAATTTTGAAATCGCTCCATCACCATCACCACCACCTAAGGAGAGATCCATTATTGGTTGTTGAATTTTTGAGAGATCTAGTGTTGAAAGCAGATTGTGCTCCATACTTTGGTCATCATAGAGCAACAAACATTTTAAAATATTTTTATCAAACTTTATTTATGGAAAGGAATGAAGCAAGATGTGAAATTATTTATTACGAGATGTCTAGAGTGTCAATGTTCATCAAGGCCATAATGAAAATAACAAGTGATTATCATAGATTTTGTTCAAGGTTTACCTATGCTAATAAACCAAAAAAATACTATTCTTTTTAGCGGTGAATAAACTCACAAAATTATCTCAGTTTATACCAAGAAACCTTATAGATGGAGTACCCATCTTAGCAAGTTTTTTTACAAGAAATCTTTAAATTGCATGGATTTCCTAATATTTTTATCTCAAATAAAGATGCACATATGACTTCAAGGTTTTAGAAAACCTTCTATTTAGCATTGGGAACTCAATTGAACATAATTGAAAATCTTATCATCTAGAGAAAGATGGTAAATAAATATTAAATCAATTTCTTTAGGATTTGTTGAGGATGTATTTCATGGGTCAACAATATGAGTGGGAAGAGTATCTTCCACTAGTCGAGTTTTCTTATAATAGGTCATATCTTTTGTAAAAAAAATGACTCCTTTTGAAGAATTTTATGGATGAAAGTGTCAAACTCCTATAATTTGGGATAAGATAGATGTGATTATCCTTGGGAAAAAAATTCTAATAGAAATAGAGGAGAAGATCAAGAAAATCAAGAGAATATTAGTAGAAGCAAAATATAGGAAAAAAGTATATGTTGATGTCAAGCATACTCCATGACTATTCTTAGTAGGAGATAAAGTGCTTTTAAGATTCAAGCCCCAATAGAGCTTGATAGAGTTTGGAAATTCCACAAAACTAGTATCTAGATATGTGGTCCCATTCAAGTTCCTAGAAGTAATCAACCCGATTGCTTGCAAAATAGTTCTACTGCTAGCACTTTCTCATATGCATGACATATTTCATGTGTCTTATTTAAAAAGGTATGTATTTAGTTATAATTATGTTCTTGATTGGAATGCTCTCTAGGTCTAGGATCCAAAAGTGATCACAATCGAGCCTTTCAAAGTTCTTGAGGTTTGCAAGCTCTAATTTCATAACAAAGAGGTTACTCAATACAAGGTCTAATGGGACCAATATTTTGAGGAGCATACCACTTGGGAATAATATGAATAATTTCATAGTAGGTTTCCACATCCATTTAATTAAAAATATTTTCAGACAAATTTAAAACTTTAGTTTCCTATTTTACTTCAATTTTGAATTAAATCATCAAGGATGATGATATTTAAGGGGAAGGAGATGTCACACCCCATTTTTGGACTAATTTATCTTTTTTTTAATTTTTTGATGTGATTTAAATAATGATGTCAAAAAAATTGTTTAAGAACATTTATACTATGATTGATCTACTTTATCACATAAAAACAAAGATATCAATTAGGTACTATTTTAAAATATGTATAAGTATATTAATTATCATGAGATGTTAATGAATGTTTTATCTTATGTTAATGAATGCAGGAGAAAGTCCCCCACCCCTCCCAAATGAGGAGGAAGAGCATCACTGGAGAAAATATGGAAGAATCACGTACATGCCATGATCCTAAGAAATTTCACACACACAAGTTGATATTTTGTTTCTTTTGTATTTTAGATAATTACCTTGATTTATAAGTAAAATAATGATTGTGTTGCTAAGTGTTGTCTATTTTTCCTCTCTTGTTTTATTTCCATGATCAATTATTTTAATTTTTGTCTCACATGTTTTATCAAAAATATGTTTGTTAATTCAAAATGTGGCATTAATTGTTTCTTATAAATATTTGCATCTTTGAAAACATGTTTTTTTTTAGCCAAATTTCCAATAGTCAAATTGATATATAATTGATCTTAATTATATATATGAGATATTTAAATATATGTGTATATATATGTATAATGGATACAAATTATATATATAGACATTATTACTAATGTCTTGTTTTTGAAAGATTTTTTTTTTAGAGAAGCTCGAAAGGAGATATTAAAAATCCAAAGTGGATCATCACTTGCATTAAAGAAACGTTAATAGTAGTAATACTCCTTGAAGTGGTGATAACTAGAACAAACCAAAGTTAATTCCATATTCCATGGCTCAAATAGAGGGAAGAGAAAGTGAATGAGAGCTTGAAGTGGATTAGATGGGATAAAAGATAAAAGAGGAGGAAAGAGCATACATGGGTAGGCAGAGAATGGAACAGAGATGAAAGAACTTGGTATTATTTTTTTTAATTGTAGAGGAAGAGGTATTTTCTATGTTCTTCATTCTAATATCAAATTTGACATTCAAATATTTGAAGAAATATTTTTTTATAGGAAAACCCACAAGTTCTTATGAGTTTAATTCTCCTAAACTTCAATATATGACTTTTTTTGGTTTTAATGATCGAATGATAGTTTGATTATTATAGTTTTACCAAGTGGGACCATATATCTTGAAGCATTGATAAGGGATGTAAATTAACTCCCTTAATATGTGAAGATAAAAGGAACATGGGTTAAGACATGTTGATTTTGGACTTATGCTTTGTTATCATACTTGACCATCTTGAATAGATCTATCTGTCGAGTTATGTATTGAATGTGATTTTAATTTAAGAAGGTATGTAGTATAGTTATTAGTGTTATGATATTGAATTACTCTTGTTATTCATTAGCTTGTTACAAGTATTTATATTTGGATGTTATATGGATTTAACAATGTTTTGCTTTGGAAAAAATATTGTTTTTCAAATATAGTTGTTATTGAAAATTTGGATTTAATAGTAGACTGAGTTATAATTTTCAATAATTATTTATTATTTTTATTTGAATAATATGTGATATATTTAAAATAATTAAATAAGTAATTATATAGGTACATAATGTATACATATGTACAAGTGTAATCACTTTCGATGTTTTATTATTTTGTTTGTTTATTTGTATGAGAATGAAAGCATAAATACATATATATTGTAGACACCTAAAAATTTCTAATGCATTCTTCCAGATTCATCATTTTCCCTCATCATCACTAATCATCTCTTCATCATTATTAATTAAATGATTTTTAATTATTTGATTAAGCTAACATTTTCCCTCCATTAATTAAATTAAAAATTTTAATTATTTAATTATTTCACCATTTTTACAAATCAACTTTAATGAAATATTTTTTTAATTATTTACTTAATTAATCATGTCCCTCCAACCACTTTAATTAAGTTTTAATTCTTTAATTATTTTTTATTTTTCCTTGTCCACTTTAATCAAATATTTCATTATTCCTCTATCCACTTAATTAAATAATTTTAATTATTTAATAATTAAAATCATGCATTATCCTTATCTTACAAAATTAAATAATTAGCTAATTATTCCTCCAAAATTAAATAAATTATTTAATTTATTTAGCTTGAATTTGCACATTCCTTTAAAAATAAATAAAATCATTATTTTATTTATTTCCAAAAAATATCAATTCTATCTTTATTCCTTTAACTCTAAATTTACTGACCATTGCTAATTTAGTGATTTGATTGAAATTCAACCTGAGTTCATTCTAACTCACTCCACTTCATCCTCTCATGTGGTCAATTCTTTGATTCATGTAGCCACTTAAATCCTTATCCTAGCCTCTCATCCTACCACATGGAACTTGCATGTTCCTCATGATCTCTCAATAATTCTCATCCATTGATCTTATCTCATAGCCTATATTGTTGATCTAATATCTCTAAAACCTATAAATCACCCATCATTAAGCTATTCAATCCCTCCACAATTTTGCATCTAAATTATACTCATTTTCTCAACACTTTTGGTAACAAGGTTATGCTAAGTATTTGATCAATCCACATACTATCCAAATAGCATAATTTTACATCTTACAATGGATTAAAGCTAGGATTTTTTGGTGGAGGTAAAGTAGATTAAATTGGTTTATGTTATATGCTTTCATATTCATTGTGAATACATTTCATTGAGATTATATCTTTTTGATCATTGAATTGGTTTTATTATTTTCTATCATTTCCTATTTGAATTTATCGATCTTAAATTTCCCCTATTTACATTTTAGCATGCTTGGTGGGACCCGCATCCCTAAATTTAATGTCTCCAAGTGATTTTTTATGTCTTTTAAGTTTATAGGTATGGATTGATGCTTTTGACCTAGAATTGCACATCTAATACACAAAGTTGCACATGTGATACATAGAATTGCATATTTGATACAAAAAATTGTGTATTTAATACACAAAATTGCACATTTAATACACAAAATGACACATCTAATACATAGAATGGTGCATCTGATACACAAAATGATGCTTTTTATTTTTAGGTTTTTTACTCATGTTTGTAGGTATTTTCATCTTAGGAACATATCAATCATTTTGAAAAGAAAAATGTTGCTTTTGATAGGTAAAACTATGCATTTGATGGGTACAAATTGGACACTTATGATAGTTACTTTGGTGTATTTGATAGTTACAGTTGTGCTTCTAATTATTTCAATTAATTTTTTTAACCTAACGTTTATGCAAATACACACTATATTTTTGATTGCACCTAGTGTGAGCTAGGACATCAAAAGAACTCTTAGTTTAATTTTTTCAAGTACACCCAAGGATTATTAGTAAATTATGCTCTTCTCTTGCACTTCATGCGAGCTTGGGAATTAGAAACTCTAGTATCTTCTTTTTTAATTTTAGTAAGGGGCCTACTTGGGGTTTTCATCACCCCAAGGGTGATCTCAACCATATTTACTAGCGAGGTATATAAATGGGGGAGATAAAAATATGTACCTCAAAGTGTGGCCAATGTCATTCAAGCCAAGCTGCAAGACCCTTGGTCCATCAAGACTTGTTTGGTGAGGAGAAGAGGGTAGACCACCTTCACATCAAGTACTATCAAATGGGCTCACTATTCTCAAAACCACTACAAACTTGTTTTTAGAGACCTAAGAATGATGACCATTAGTATAGTTGTGGTGCAAGGTACATTATCAGGCCTAAAGTTACTTAGCATGTACCATCTTGAGGAGAGATATAATTGAACTTTTGAGGTGTCAAAACCTTCAAGGGAAGGAGGAAGATGAGCCCTTGTTTCAATAGAGACCTAGCTATTCCATCATGAGAGTGGAGTGTGCATGCACAATCCTATGATATTTTATTGCTTGGGCCCACACTAGTGTGGCATACCCTTAACAAATAACTAGGATAAATTTCTTGGCATTTTTATTGTGAAGACCAATAAACTAGCAATCATACCTTGCAATCATTTGATATATCCTTTATTGTTTTTTATTCCTTTCCATATAAATTTATTGAAACCAATCCAACAACTTGTTAAAATCAATCAACAACTTGTAAATTTTACTTATAGTCATAGTTAGAATTACACTTATGAACATTAAATCACATATATGAGACTTACTTTTGTTGTCATAACCTAATTTTATTTCACATTTATTATATTATGGTAAATTGAATTATTGAAGAAATTCAATATATATTAAATGGAAATTTTAGAATTTTTAGAAATTGAATGAAAGAAGTTGATTGATGCTGACTTTGCAAACTTTTGGAAATTATCTTAGGGTAAAAGTAAGAAGGTGGGTCCATAAAGAGGGGAAGTTTCAGCCAAAAAAAATCTCACAGAAAACACACACACATTATTAAAAAAATGTGTATGTGTTATGCTTCGGTTACCTGAGCCTAAAAAAACACGTATGCACTAAAAAACGCGTACACATTTTATAACATGTAAAAGTCATTTATTTAAAAAATTAAATACCTTTTAGAAATGCTTACGCGTTTTGTAACACAAAACGCGTACACATTTTAAAACACATGCGTTTCTAAAAAGTATTTAATTTTTTAAATAATCAAACAAATAAAGAACACGCATGTGTATTGTAACGGATACACATTTTTTAAAATGCATACGTGTTTTTAAAATTTTGAATCCCCAACCCACATGCTGCCTCGGTTTTAGGCTCAGGAAAGGCTTCGTAACCTAACCCTTAGCCTTTGACCTACAACTAAAAAACTAAGGCAGGTTCAAGAGAAATGTCCAACTTTGGTAATATGGCTAATGGACCTTTTTTTGAATCAATCTATGAAATTAAAATCCATTGGAGAACACAATGTCTAGTTTCTAAATATATATATTTTTTTTAAGATTGGATTATATTTGTTATTTTTAATTAATTTCTAAGCAAACTAATCCATAAACTTGAAATATCAGACATTTTTTGTTTTTTAATAACCCTTTTTTTTGGTTAATTTTCTTGTAAAAAAACTATATGAAATCAATCTTCAAGAAATTCTCTACACAATGAAAAAAAGATTAAAAATATATTTAGTTTAGGTCCAATTATGTTGTTCACACACATTGGTTTCTAAAAACAACAATTAAGGCCAATAAAAATTAAATAAAAAATAATAATTCAGAAAAAAAAATTACAAAAAAAATCCTCATCAATCTTCATGTTGTAAGCTATCTTTCCCCAAAAGGAATTAGAAAAATACTTTTACTTGGGTCAAAAATTGGTGTTTGTACACGTGCATGGTATGGTAAAAAAAAATGACTTTTAAAAAGTGGTTTTTATACATCCCTATCAAAATTCAATTTATATCATCTGGGTATTTGAATAAATTACATATTTGGAAACTAGATTCAAAATTATAAATTTCATGTTATTAATTTTTTTTAAGATTCATTGTGTAAGTGCCTCAAATTTTCAGTCCAAGTGTGATAAATTCTGAAAAATAGCAAAAACACTTCCACTTTTTGAGCTTTTGTGGACCCAACATCTTGCATTAGCCTCTTATATGTTTTCAGGAATTGAATGTTACTGATAAATTTGCAAGTGCAAGTGTGTGCAGTTGCAGGGGTGACAAGTTGAAGGATGAGAACACGGTTGAAATAGGATTGTTTAGCCGAATTGAATGGTAAGCCAGTTGGAATCTGGGTGCACACACCACAAATGACATACACATTCATATTCATATTCTCATCAAGATTTAAATTGATAACCGATATAAAAGAAAGTATTGAAAAGAATTATTAAAAAAGATAAGAGATTTCATTATAAGAAAATTAAGTGAATAAATTCTTTTAGTTTATATATATGGATGCTCGAGATGAAATTAAAGTTCCTTAATTTAAATGATAGCATATGGAACTGACAAATATGAATGTGTATAAATTCATATTCATATTCTCATTGAAATTAAAATCAATAACTGATAATATTCTAATATCAGACTATTGAAATCAAATAAGATCATGAAGGATGTGGTCTGCCACAAGATTAATGGCAATATTCAAACAAGTAGTGGCTGACAACAAGGCAATAATGCCATCGCTAGTGACATGCAAAAGCATAATGTTGTTTCCATTTTTGAATTCACAACGCCATGGGCGAAAAAGCACGAAAAAGAAAGTTGTTGGTTCGAAGGAAAAAGTAGAGAATAGCTCGTGTGTGAGGGAAAAATTAGAGATAGACTCACACAAAGCTCAATTTATTAGATAAATCGATTACTTTAGAAAGAAAAATGAACTTTTTTTATCATTTTCCTCATCGTTTGAATGGTATTCTTCCATTTTGTCGATTACAACATTTAAACTCTAAAATGTGTATTATTGTTGTATAACCATGTCCTTGAGCTAAGTAATGTGGCATCGACCATTGTTTTGGGTTTCCCAACTTGCGGCCAGTATTGTATGAGTTTCATTTAGAAGCCTTGCAGCTAGCTCTCAGAGCTAGGTCGAGCCTTAGAGTTACTAAAATATGATTGTTCTTTAAGTTCACACTTTTGTGCTAGCCATTTGATGGCTATTTGAAATCCCTATTCTAATTCACTGTATTTTTATGACAATTAAAAGACATTGTGGATCGACTATTGATTCCCTGAAAAGGGTATCAACCTTGTGTTTTATTTTTATATGTATCATATTCTCCATATCAGTTGGGACAATAAATAGTAGCTATAATAAATGCTCAAATTGTATTGTATGTATTATAATATTACCATATTCGAGTGTGAAAGGTGGTGAAATCCTTGATTAAATTTAATAAACCCAAGTAGGGTTTGATCTATAAGATCAAAGGGTTGTTCCCTTGTAACTAAGATTCATGCATGTCGATTTTGAGTGGTGAAACCAACATGTCTTTAAGGTTGAATCTGTGCATGTTATTGTTGCTAAGAAAGAAATGCAGTAGACCAATATGGATGGTTGATTCAGAGTGACCTATGAATGTTTGTTGAAACTTGAAAAGGCACAAGTTCTGTTAGAACCCAAAACTTCCATGTCTTTCTATTGACTGAAATACTTGTTTAAGTTTTACCTCGACAAGCATGTCGAACTTAGATTCTTTATATTATTAAGTTGTACAATGAATTTCAGAAATGAAAGTTGTTCAAGATCTAAATATTAGACATTCTATTTTTATGAATGAAACTGGACTATTTGATTTGTTAGAGAAATCTCTTTGCTTGTTTGAAAACTGATAAATGAGAAGCTGTAGATAATATTGTTACTAGAAATACAACATTTTTTATTTTTAGTTCATTGTGGAAAACCCATTCTGTTTTATAATAGTGAACAATTAAATGTAATGTTGTCATTTAGCTTCTAAACAGCTTGAAATAGCAATTTAAGTAATTGCATAGTGAGTGTTTTGTTGGATAACAACATTTTTTTGTCATTAAATGTAATTGTTTAGTCTGAAATAGTATTGTAATGATGTAAACAGTGAATAATCTTTTGTAAACAACACTATTTTGTTGTTATCTTTGTAGCTGAAAATAGCCTTGCTCATTAAACTATTTAGTTGGAACATATTTGAATAGTTGTAATCAATGAATGTTCATCTGTAAATAGCTTTTCTTATAACTGTTTAGTAGGAAACAATACTTGTTTTGTTAAAATAAGGAATGTTCATATGTAAACAACTTGTCTTATATCTGTTTAGTAGGAAACAATACTTGTTCTATTTAAACGATGAATGTTCATATGTAAACAACAATGTTAGAGTATCATAGTTGTGAGAATGCAATAACAATATGTGTGAAACTATTAACATAGACTTGTTTCGATTCTTTATTTTTGATGAAAGAAACGTCAAATGGAATACTATTTTATGACTACAGTATGATTTAAATGATTTATTTCAGAATGTATGCACAAATCTAAAACTTAAGTAGGAACATATATGTGTATGCACATAGACTTCATCTATGTACATACACACACTTGTGACATACCTTCTTTTGTTCTTAGTTCTTTTTTTTAAAATGGAAAATGCTTATGAGGAAAAGTATATAATATTCATAAGAATGATATGACTGATTGTTGAATTACTCTATTGAATCATAAATATGATTTTTGTTTAGAGAGTAAATTAGTAATCTAATTCTTCTTTTGAAGACATATGTGAAAGGATATTCTAATTCTTGAATAGAATAGTGATACCTTAGTTGACTAGAGCACCTCAGGGTACATGTTGCTAGAGGGTAGATAGCTATTATGAGATGTCTAGTAGAAAGTTACCTTCCAGGATGGGTGCCAAAATGGAGTTCAAAAAGTATAGGTTTGCTTTACCAGAACCTATTTTTTTAAATTGTTGCAACACATTTATTATGCTTGGCCAAGCAATACAGTTCATTTTGTATGTATGAACTCTATGATTTCACTCTTTGCCATTCCTAGCATAGATCTTGCATTTTCTTTTCTAACTTGTAGATAGAAATTTCATGTTGATGTATGGGAACACACTAGATTCCACCTTGCAGATTGTTCTCTTGCTAAACTTTTCATGCAGGGTCGAGCATTCTTCAAGTCAAAAGAATACTGAGGAAGCATAAGCTTCATGGTTGGGCAGTAAAGCACTTCAACCATGTTCTCATTCACTAGTGGAGGCAAGCATCAAAGAAGAACCTTAGTTGTTCACAAGACTATTTAGTCTAGGATGTAACTTGATGTACAATATACATTCATTATTTGATATAAAATGTACAATATAATAACTTTGTGGCCTTGGGAGCCAAGTCAAACCTAATATTGTAATTTGACTTTTGAAGTGAATATATAGATCATTGACTCATTTTAAATGGACATGTGTAGCTATGATTGACTTTAGCCACTAGTTACGTCTTTTTAATTTGGAATATATTCATGCGTCAAATACAATAATTTTAATTAAGTAATAATTTCGGATGGGTTATTACATTTGTGCTTATGAAACCCTAAAATTCTATCTGTGCATTATCTCAAATAGAATTGTGCATTTGATATCTATTGTGGTG
The DNA here is from genome assembly GCA_007258455.2 of Sequoia sempervirens. Classification (NCBI taxonomy): domain Eukaryota; kingdom Viridiplantae; phylum Streptophyta; class Pinopsida; order Cupressales; family Cupressaceae; genus Sequoia; species Sequoia sempervirens. The sequence goes on along the minus strand of VDFB02000015.1, from coordinate 101,564,836 downwards.
CATTTGATAGCTATAGTGGTACATTTGATAATTCTATTGTGCTTCTGATTATAATTTATCACATTTGACTATATACTAAATTGTATTTTACTATAATTTGACATATTTGATTTGTAGAATTGTGCATTTGACAATACATTATCACTTTTGATATGAAACTTACTTAACCTATTTTGACATCTTGTAAAAAAAATTGATACAATGATGTAATTGACAATACATCAGTGCATTTGACCTATACTTCGATGCAGTTGACTTTTAGATTTATGTATTTGATAAGCATATTAGTTCATTTGATTAGTGTTTTGGCATATTTGATAAATACCATGGCCCATTTTATCAATATCAATCTTATTTACCTTTTGACCTTTTAAACCATCGATCAAACTTTTAGGTTATCACCCAAGCATACTTAGAATAGACCTGGGTATCAGCACAAAGTTGTGTCACACTTTCATCCAACTTATCAACATAGGTGAATTTAAGTAATTTTAACTAAAAAATATTTTTTCTTAAACATATGATCTTGTGGGATTCATTCTAGCTAAGTTATAGATGCCCATAACTTTTCAAACTAAAATTGTTGGCTAAATGCATATTTAGCACCACTTTGAATCCAATTTACCAATATATATATATATATATATATATATATATGAAAAACTTGATGTTTCAACTTCTACTCATGTAAAAACTATTTTTTTTTAAATATAAAAATACCCTTTTGTAGATCCATAAGTTTAGTTTTCAAAAATGTAAATATTTTAATAGTTTAATTATTGTTTATATTTTTCTTTTTATTTTTACTAAATGTAGGATATCACCACAAAAAAATTAGGTTGATTACCATGTCAAGGAAAAATAGTAAAACTTATTTAAATGTTTTGAAAAAAACATGAAGCCCTAGATATAAGAATCTGTATCAAGACGGTATAACTTTTTTTCTATTTTAGATAAATAATTCCTATGAAAGTTGACATCGACTAAAAACAACTAAGGTTTAATAAGCACACAATTTAATATTTATTTAAAAATGTATATTTATCAAAATTGTAAAAAAATATATCCATGCCCTAAAGATTCAAGTTATAAATTCACACAAAAAAATTGAAGGAAAACAAATAAAATTTACTATATAAAGGTTGACGTCTCATGTAACTTCATTTTTCAACATTTTATTAGCAACTAAATTATAGTGTTAGTCTATTAAAAACTATATTCAAATAATTTTTTATTTTTATTTTTAAATACAAATATAAATATACTAAAATATATATATATATATTTGTTGGATAACACGCAACAGAGCTGCAAAGGAAATTATATTACAGTAATCAATAGAAGTTACAGGAGATCTTCAAGAGATCCAAGCTTTGGTAAAAAAACCACAACCATAACAAAAACCATCTTGATGGCCCAATCCTCCATTGCCTTCATGTCCAATTTAGTCACTCAGAATGCGATTGGAAAGCAGATAACGCTTCCATTCATTCTGATTCTGATAGTAAAATGACTACCCAACTTGTAGGTACCCTAGTGTCCCAGCTTGTTCCAAAGTTTGTGTTTACCTCCAGTAGCTCACAAAGAAGTGATAGTAGCATAATCGAACCTTTGAGCTGAAGCATAATTCCTCTGAGTTCAAAATCAACCTATGACACACCTTTATCCATAATGAGAGCGTGTACAACATCTATCTTGTTTATCATCCTATACCCCAACTATGTTGGGACAACACTCCTTGTACTCCAATTGAGCTCACAATATCTCCCACTGGCAAGGCCATTCACCCATAAGTCCAAATATAGAGTGACTAAAATTGAGGAGTGAATGTCACCCAAAAGTCCCAAGACTCCCCCAAATGCTATCCTGGTCCAATGGAACCATAAACAATCTCATTCGCCACCCAATTTTCCATTTCATCCGCTTCACTATTGGCTTCTCTAAAGATGTGGTTAATTTTAAAAGCCTCAAAGTTGTTCAACAGTTCTAGTGCCCTCTCCAGCATTGCCTTCAATTTCCAATTAGGGGTTATTCCTGTTCTTATTGCATTAACTACTAAGGTAGAGTCACCCTCAATCTCTACTTTTTCTAACTCAAGATCCCTGCATAGTAAAATTTCATGGATTAGAGCATTGAATTTTCAACGTTGTTAGTGACTTCATCCAGAGGAATGGCTAGTTTTCCAACAATTCGTCATTCCACATCCTGATAGCACACTCGGCACCAGAGGGCCCAGGATTTCCCCTTGAGGTGCCATCAAAGTTCAACTTAAACCAGCCATTAGAGGGAACCTACCATTTTGCCTCCCTACGTTCATTGAAGGAAGCTTTTTCTCCTTTCCCAATGTGAGGAGGGATTCGGATACCATGCCATCTAAATCTCATCTGCCCATCCCATTCTAAGAATTTGGAAGTTTGGGTTGAACATGTGCTAATTCTATTGTTTACCACCTCCACGATTGCTTCCTCCACCTTGTTTATAAAGGAATCAATTACCATTTCCTTGTCATCAAATATCTTCCTAATTCGTTCCTTCCAGATCTCCCAAATAAGAAGGGAGGTACATATAACCCAAATGCTACTTATGAGGCCGATCGAAGGTCTGATTGGCCATCCCTTGAAAAGGCTCATGATGTCATTTGGGAGTGCTGTTATCCACCCCAATTTTGTGCACAACCACCTCCAATACTTTTGAGAGAAGGGACAACCAAGCAACAGGTGATCAATACTCTCTTCGTCCTTTTTGCATAACACACACCAAGATGGTCCCTCAAAGCCCAATTTTCTAAACCTTTCTGCTGTTAAAATTTTCTTATGAGTGGCAACCCAAGCAAAGATCCCAGCTTTGGGCATACAGTGTTTGTTCCAGAATAAGTGAATGGGACTGTCAGTCTTTGCCACAAGATCCAGTCTGGAAACAATTCTATACCCATCCTTCGCATTATAGAGGCCATTCTTTGACCCCACCCATATCGGTTTGTCTTCACCGCTTCTGATGACTAACTTTCTTTGTTTGATCACCTCAGTTAGCAAGGCAACAACTTCCCTTGGCAGAGATAATTTTGACATATCTTTCCATTTCCAACCAAGGGATGGATTGTTCTGGAAAAAGACCACATAATCCCTGACCCTGTAGCCCCAATGTTGTTTGAGGTATGTTTTGGTTCACTCTATTTTTAATTTACTATCTAAGCTTGGGTTTCCTCCCTAGGATTTCTCCTAGAACAATGTTGTTTCCCCTCCATATATGTTCCACGACACATGGTTAGCAATAACAAATCTGCAACTCAACAAAAAGTTCCACACCCACGACCCCTTAGGAGGATTAACAATCTTGATAATCTCAGCTAGATCATTAGTGTTAAGATATTTTGTTTGTAGTATCCTATCCCACTTTAGTTCTAGTTCAGTGAGCATTTTCCAAACCAGTTTGGTGCCAAGTGCTTTATTTTTCCAACTTTGATCCCTAAGTCCAACCCCACCATGTTCTTTGGGTTTGCATATCTTCTCCCAAGAAATGAGAGCCATTTTGTGCTTTTCAACCAAGCCTTACCAAAAAAATCTTCTCATCTTATGAATAATGTTTGTGTTTGCTCCAGATGTAAGGGCAAGGTAAGACAAGAGGTATATGGGCAAAGAAGAAACCATTGTTTTTAACATTACTAACCTCCTAGCCCAAGAAAGCCAACGACCTTTCCAAGATTTCATTCTTTTATCCAATCTATCATTCAGGGGGTCCCAAGATTTGGAGTTTCTCAATCCTATATCAATAGGTAGACCAAGATAAGATCATGGCAGATTTCCTTTTTTGAATTTCAAGATGTTCAGTATTTCCATTTCATCCCTTGGGGGAGTCGAAAAGAAGAATACCTCTAATTTATCATGATTGACTTCTTGACTCGAGGCCTTGGCATACATTGAAAGCACTTTTAGGAATTGTCGGGCTTCTTTCCTCTTGGCAACTCCAAAGAGCATGGTGTCATCTGCAAACTGTTGGTGAGTGACACAAATGTTCCTTGCAACTGTTATTCCAACTAGGTGCCCAACAAATTGTATGCTCTTGAGATCTCTCCCTATTGCTTCTGCCATTAGAATGTACAAGAAAGGGGAGATTGGATCTCCCTGCCTCAACCCTCTTAAGGCATCAAAAAATCCTTCTAGTGAACCGTTAACTAGAATAGAATACCTGGGGCCCAAAATGCACTCAAAAATTAAATTAACCCATTGTCTATTGAATCCAAAAGCTTCCAAAACCTTACACAAGAAACACCAATCAACCTTGTCATAGGCTTTCCAAATATCTAGTTTAATCAACATCTCAGCCTCACTGATATTTTGCAAGGTATGTATCACTTCTTGGGCTATGATGACTTCGTCTAGGATTGATCTCCCAAGAACGAATCTAATTTGTTCTTTCGAGATAATGTTGGGTAACAATGTTTTAAGCCTATTTTCCAGTACCTTAGACAAGATCTTGTAGAGGGTGTTGCATAGGGAAATTGGCCTAAAGTCCTCCAATTTCGTATCCTTCTCCTTTTTGGGGATGAGAATGATGAAAGTGTTGTTCACTTCTCTAAGCAACCTCCTAGAATTTTTGGCTGCTTCAAGGGCTTCTGTTAATTATGTTCCAAAGATAGTCCAACACTTTTGAAAAAAACCAGTAGGAAAACCGTCTGGTCCTGGAGCCTTATCCGGGTGGAGTTGCTTGAGTGTTGTTTCAACTTCTGCTTGGGTGAGCCTAGCATTCAGAGCCTTGTTCTTCCCTTCACTGATAATGTGGGGAATATGCTGCAAAAGGATTTGTTGGACTGAAAGGTTTGAGCCCTCCCAATTATTTAATAGAACCTGGTAAAAATTTACTAGCTCATCCCTAATTTCCTTGGGATTCTCTATTGGAAGGCCATTAACATTCTCCAATCTTGAGATGTTGTTTATGACTCTCCATTGTTTTATGATACTATGGAAATATTTTGTGTTCCTATCCCCTACATCAATCCAGTTTTCTCTAAATTTTTGCTTCCATAATATTTCTTCTTTCATTAACACATCTTCATAATCCACCATCAAGTCTTTTTCTTTAAGAAAGTATTCCTGTGTCATGCCACTTTTAATGAATTCCTCATTGAGTGCGCTCAACTCTTCTTCAATTCTAATTTTACTTTGAAAGATGTTCTTAAAGTGTTCCTTATTCCATGCCAGCAGTCTGCTCTTTACATGTTTTAGCTTTGAGACAAAACAAAACAACTTTGACCCTTCAAACTACTCTTCATTCCACCAAGTTTGTATCAGGGTCATAAAGTTCTCATCCTTGGTCCACATATTTTTGAATTTAAATGGAGACCTTGTTGGTTTCTAATCCCCATTGATGGCTAGTCTGATGGGATAATAATCCAACCAAGAACAAGGAGGGATGGTGCCATCCATGGAATAAGGAAAGGTTGTTATGTCTCCCCCAAAGAAATATCTGTCCAACTTTTTAGCTATGTTGTTGAAGCCAAATCGTCTATTGTTCTAAGTGAAAGCCTTGCCTCCAAGTTCAATCTCGAACAAATTGTTTCTTATGACCCAGTCACTAAAGTCCTTTTGTGACTACCCCGGTCTGAGTAAACCCCCTTTCTTGTCTTGGCTACGTAGGATAGCATTAAAGTCACCTCCTATAATTTTGTGAGGGAATGCATTTACTGCCATGAAAGTGTCCAACTCAGCCCAAAGCACTCTTTTGTTGAGGCAGGAATTTGGTCTGTATACATTAATCAATAGGAACTGCATGTTGGAGACTAGGTTCTTAATAATACCTCCAATCCAGTGACTTCCTGCCCCCAACACCTCAAAATTCACTTGAGTTGAGTTCCAAGCGATTGCCAACCCTCCAGAGGCACCAACCGATTGAACTACCTCCATGTTCCAATTATTGAAGCTTTTAACAAAAGCCTCCACCTCTCCTTTGCCAAATTTAGTTTCTTGGATTAAAACTATTTCAGCCTTGGTCAATCCCAACCCTTCACTTGACCAAGCATCTTTTGTTAGGGGCATTAAGGCCCCTAACATTCCATGATAGGAGCATCATGGCTCCTTGGGAAGGGGGATTCCCTTCCCTACTGCCAACAGAGATGTTATCTTAAGTTGCCCTTCAACTTCACCATCCTTAATCCTTAGCTCAGCTATTGATTTCCTTCCGACTTTCTTGCTTGAGCTCTTCCCGAAATCAGGTTTCGTTTTGGTTGAGGGGATTTGCTAGATGCCTAGCTTGTCCTACTCCTCCAGGGCAGATATATTCCATGTGAATAGGAGCTCATTTTCCTAGTTCTCCATCTCACCCTCTTCTAATATTTCTTGGAGGAGAGCTTGTATTTTTTCTTCCTTTTCTATGGTTGAAGTTGCCCCAGCTTTGAAGTTCCTTGCAGCCCCCCCTGAGATCCCAAGGAGATCATAGATTATATCTACCTTTGAGAGCTCCTCCTCCTCTATGTTCATATCATAAAAGCCCATCCTTACCCCTTCTATCTGTTCTCCTACTTTTTCCTTCATTTGTGCTATTCCTGAGGCTACATTTTCATTATTCTTTGCCTCCTTTACTCCTATGGATTGCTCCCGAAAAGTAGCATTATTTTCCAGATTTGCACCTGGGCTAGGGGTTAGATTAGAACCTTCACTTTCATTTTGGTCTTTTAATGCCCTTGTGGGCTTGCTGATGTATTCTATAGCCAAGAACACCTCTACACTCTGACCTGTCTTATTTTCTTCCACTGTTGCCTGGAAGGCCATATCATTAAGGTCAAGTAGATTCATGGCCGTTTGCTCCAAAATCTCCCCATCCTCAAGGCTTAAAACAAAAGAGTTTTTCCCTTGTCCTGGGGCCATTATTTCCAAATTAGCCTTTTCCTGCCCCTCGACTGCTTGAGAATCATCTCCATTCGTTATTTCCTTCAGCTGCAGTCTGATGTCTCTTTGCAAGTTTGATGCTTCTTTCAACAACTTAATAAGCTCCCCTCCATTTTGTTTTGCTTTCTCCAAGTTTTCTTTTGGCAACATATTTGTTGTCCAAACATCTTGCTTGTCTTGGAGTTCTCTAACACCCAGTTTCCTCTTTTTAGGGCAGTCCATTAGAGTCGTGGGAACCGGTGGTGTTGTTTCCACCCATTTCCCTTTCCACTCTGTGTTGTCCAATGGTTTGGTTTTTTCAATACCATGTTTTGAACCTTGGTTAGGATTTTTAAGATTACTTGAGTCCTCATCCCCTACTATTGAGCATGACATCTTGTATCCTGGCCCTAGCACACACTTTCCTTCTGGTTGAATTGTGGAGATTTCCCCTTTCTGAAGCCATCTACCTTTCTCCGTTATGATTTCCAGATTTTCTAGGATTTTTGTATCCTTATCGAGGGAGACACATATCTTCGCCTCCGCCCCTATCCTGCCGGATAGGAAATCTTTGTATACCCCAGTGAATGTGCCCCATTCCTCGCCAATCTTGCTTAGGGAGTCCATGTTCCAGTATTCAATTGGGAGATTCCTTAAATTGATCCATCTGAGCATCGTTCTGATGCTATGTTTGCTCGGATCAAAATTTGCTTCCCAATTCGTGAGGTAAACCGTATACCCTTCAAAAAATAATGGCTTTCCATACAAAATCTCTCTCTTCATGAACTCATATATGCAATCAATAATAAAGAACCCCTATTCAAGAGATCTGATGTTAACCCTACCTCTGAACATGCATATCCACCAGTCTGTGATCCTTCCCGTTGGGCATCCTTCTCCACACCATTTGGCAAAAAAGGTGCATCTTTGCAAGTGTTCCTACGTTGGCGCCATTACCTTAGTTTTCAATACAACAACTTTATAGGTTTTTGCTTTCTTGGGCCCTTCTTTCGATCTCTTAGGCTAGAGCTGAGACCGATCTTTCCCAAGCCTCCCATTCCTCTGAGTTGTGTTGGAATTGTTTTGGCCCAAAGACCTCTTGTGTCCTATCCCTCTTGTGGCTCTATTTTACTTCTTAAAATCCATGTGTCTTCTGCCCTAGTTTTGTTTATTGCTGAAACGATCTTCTGTGATGACATTTGTTCGATCTTTCCCTACTTTGTTGGAGAAGCCCCCAAGTGCTATTTTGTTTGCCTTCGTGGAAAATGTAGGGATAGCCAAAAAGGACTAGCGATGGATTTCACAGTATCGCCTTCCGCACGCCTTCTCGCTCATTTTTCCAAATAAATATTTTATTAGTTTAAACCATTTCAAAATTCAAAACATATATATCACTTTTTAGTGATTCAAGTTTAAAAGTTAGATCAGTGTTGGCCATTTCCTTTATAAAAGTGTGACACAAATTTGTACTTTTACCCACCTAAGGTATCTCAATTGATTCCATCATCAAAATATTGGGTCAAAATCCATAAATTAAACCATTGTTAGTATCCCAACTTGACATGGTCAGAACTAATAACTTGGTGGTCAACATTATTAATTCCTTACTTTGTTGGAAAGATCTCTAATCTAGCTTTACTTTCAATCCCTTGAAAATCATTCCTTTGGAAACCATTTCAAGGGACCGATGATAGTATTGACCCTAAATTCCCCTCTAAAGGCCTCCAAAAACATGATTTACTAAAATGTAGGAAATACCAAAAAAAATGATTTTCAATATTTTTCATTTTTGCTTGTGTCAACACCACCCAAGTGCTTCAAATTTTTTGTCAAATCATTAAGCATCCATTTTTCATCTCAAACATCATTCACCAAGGTCTTTGTTTGTGTAAATAAGTGTTTTACCTAACTAGTTAATTAGTGGGTCCTATTAACATGTTAAATTTACTTAGGTCCTAGGAGCGAATCTTTATAAAAGTTGTTAGATATCATTATATCTTATCTACTCTTTTGAATTTTAATACTTGTGTCCTAAGTCATTTAATATTAGTTGTCTCATGATATAGGATTAAGAAACTTGTCATGATCCTACCTAATCCTATGTCTCACCCTGGCTATATAACCAAGTGTTCTCCTATGTAAATTAACATTAATAACATTGATATCAATCATATCATCATAATCTATCATTTGCATCCTTTAATAGAATAACATTATTATCTCATGGTCGATCTCTCTTGTGAGCTTTGATGAAGTTACTAGATCTTTGGTGGCTATAATCTCCATCCAAATCTTGCATGGTGTAGAGTATTCTATACCAACTCTTACAATCTTCATACTTTTTCTCTAGTTTCAGGAAAATTCACTGCCAACAATTCACTGCCATGACAAATTCATCTCATGGAAAATTCACCACTAGCAATTCACTGTTGTGGATAATTCATCGCATTAAATTTTTTTAATATATATTTCTAAGACCTTGAGATTTTTTCACAAAAGAATAATTTCCACCGCATTAATTTAATAGAGATGACTAATATTGTTGTATAATTGGTTTACTAGAATAAAATAAAATATATTGATTATTTTTTCATTTCTATTAAATTATAAATCAAATTTTCTAATTGTATATGTGATGAATTATCCACGGTGATGAATTGCTAGTGGTGAATTTTCCACAAGATAATTTTTCATGGTGATGAATTGTTTGGCAGTGAATTGTTGGTGGTGAATTGTTGGCAGTGAATTTTCCTAGAGCCTTTTTTTCTACATAGAAAGACCATGGAATTGAATCAAAGTGAGTCAAAAATTATTACAACCATGGGTGATTGTCAATATGGGTTGGACATACCTTCTCACGTGTTCACATCAAATTATTACCAAACGCCACTACAATCCTCATCATGGGTTACATGCCTACTTTGGAGAACACGCACATCTAATACATTTCACAATCTTTCTAATCCAACATACCTGTAGCATTGTAAATTGTCACCCCTAATAATTTCACACTACCTTGACACCCTATTTTTCCTACAACATTAATTATAATAATAATTAATTCATTTTGAGGCCAAATCATGAAATAATATTAAATTTCTTGATTTCATGATAAATTTAGGGAAAAATCACCCAGTGAAGGGTGGGGGCATCCTTGACCTTAAGAGTGTCCTATCTCAAAATTTAATTTTGTGTCAACCTTTGGTGGTTTTAAAAAGATCCTAGGTCGGCCTATATTCAAAAATTTCAATTGGAATGCATATATAAACAAGTTTTATTCTCATTTGAACATTAAAGAAGGAAATTATGAATGAGAAGCTATTACGATGCAATTATTGTGAAGATGTATTAAGTTATCCTCTACATGCTATCTACAAAAAGGTATTGTATTTTGGGAACTAACCTTTTGTAGGTCTATCAAGCAATCAAGGCATCCATCAATCAAAATTTGTGGCAACTTGTGTGGTATCACTTCATCAAGGATTTCACATCAAGGTAACCTTGTCATTTATAATTTTAGTCAATTATTGTTTTCGCTTCTGATCAACCTAGGGAATTCCCTCTTGATTATCATCCTTTGTTAAATGTGGAGGTAGAAATACGAAAACAGGGCTTGACTTAGGCAAGCCCCTATACAATATAACCTTTCCCCTCTTTTCACGTGCATATATTAGATTTTGAAGATTTTTCAACTAAAATTTGTTGTAATTAGGTTTTTTTACCTATCTAGGTCTTATTTACATGTTAAGTCCAGTTAGGTCCTAGGAGGGAATCTTTCTAGTTAAGCATTAGTTGTCACTTACCTTTTGGCATTTAATGCTTTTGCTCTAAGTCATTTAATATTTATTGAGGTAGTTGTGTCATTGTATAGGATTAAGACATAGATATACTAGGGGGTGAATTAGTATATCCCTCAATGAATTCAATTCAAGTTGTCAAGTGTTAGAACACATAGATATACTAGGGGGTGAATCAATATATCCCTCAATGAATTCAATTTAAAACTTAACAATCAAAACTTGTAACCAGATAGAGAATTCAAAACAAGAGCACACAAGTACAACACCAAATTTACATGGAAAACCCAACAAGGGAAAAACCATGATGAGAAAAGCTTCTTGGAGCTACTATCCAAATCTAGCCTCACAAAATGAAAGAATAGTTACAATAGATTTTAAGGTCTTTAACCTAAGGAAGTTCACAACTCCCTACTGAGCACTTACAAAATGAGGTTGCAACCTTAGAATACAACACTTTGATGAATTAGATGATCGAACACCACCACAACACTTTTGTTGCCTCCGGCTCACTACCTTCAGTACTTATACTCCTTTTCTTTTGGCTCACTACCTCCAACATTCACACTTCCACTTATGACTTCGGCTCACTATTTCCAGCATTAACACTTCCACTTCTTCCTTCGGCTCACTGCCTCCAACACTCACTTACACACTTTGGTCATCCCACTACCTTCTACACTTCACTTATACTCTTCTACTTTTGACTCACTGCCTCTAGCATACATCAAATACTTGTCCACAAATTCACACTCATATCTCTACCTTCAACACACTTCTTTTTAAAAATTACATTAATTGCACATTGAGCACATGTAAAACTTGATCACACACTTGATCTTTCATTTATACCTTCCATAAACATCAAAAAGTCTCTCCTTGTCATCCACACTGAAACATATGAACATGAAACATGTAACAACTATATTGAGTCAGCTCCAAAATATCCATAAGAGAGGGAAATTCAATGTGGTCCAAGCCAGGAGATTTAAGGACTTAGTTCAACTCTGCACATATTCCCATGATGGTGCATGCCACAAAAACTTGGTGCAAACAACTTAAAGTTCAAAGTTAGCCCAACAAACACTCAACCCTAAAAATATTAACCCCAAACCACATGTGGTACCAACGAGACTAGATAGCATCATGCAGATTACCTCACAAGTAAAAAATGATATTCAAAACCATTTCCATGCCCTTATTTCACATCTTCATGTAACATTATGCTTGTGCAAGTAAATAGACACAAAACCTGTACATCTATTACAAACCCAGACAACATAGTTTTGAGATAAAACAATGATAGCTCAACTTTCATCATACTTCAACAATTGAAACTCAAAAGGAGAAGACAAATAGACATTGTGAACTCATTCTATAAACTATAGAACAACAAAAACAACTACAGAGAAATACAACACATTTCTCTAAACTTTCCATGACTATGACAACACAATCTTGACTCTGCTTACTCAAGAAAAATTTGTGGTAACTTCTATGATCTAAAAAATGGAATAAAGATGCTTCACTCTTGACACAGTCTATCCTTCAAACCACAAGATCATATCTTAAGATGTGGAAGAATGCAGATGTTTCTTTGGAGCCTTTAAGAGAAAATGATATTATTTTATACAAATTACATCAACAAATAGTGAATAGAACATTCATAGTAATAGGAATCAACTATTGTAGCAACTCATGACATCCTTCCTGATTGTAGCATATGTTACAACCATCCACACATTTACACCATGTTGACAACAAAGATAACATCATCAAAATAATCCATATTGTTGACATCAATGATAACACTTCCAACACACTTGCAACAATCTCCCCCTTTGGCATTGATGGCCCAACACCAACTGGATATGCAATTTCTCCCCTTACTATATCTCTCCTCCTTTGACATCAAGGATACAGGGCTAATGGTATTCAATGTAATTTGTAGAAACATACAAACTCCCCCTATCTTCATAAACCTTGGCATTCTTCTACCTGATCCCCTTGAGAGGTAGGGCCATCATCAATCTAGGGATAAAAATGTGTCTTGAATTGCTCCCCTTGGAAAGATGCACTAACTATGCATCTAGTTAGAAGGAGGGGCAACAACCCCTAACTTTTTTCTAAGATACTCAAATGTATCCTTTGAAACTGCCTTTGTGAAGATGTCTATAATTTGTTCCTTTGTGGGAACATACTCCAATCTTACTTCTTGATCCAAAAATTTATCCCTTAAGAAGTGATACTTGATAGATATGTGCTTGGTTCTAGCATGCATCACTAGATTCTTTGAAATATTGATGTCACTTATACTATCACACATAATTGGAATGGGCTCATCATACATCACCTTTATGTCCTTCAATGTTTGCTTCATCCATAACACTTGGGTGCAACAAGATGCTAAAACAATATATTCTTCTTCTGCTATTGATAAGGACATCAAGTCTTGTTTCTTATTGAACCAAGAGACCAATCTATCTCCCAAAAAGAAAGCTCCATTGCTAGTACTTCTTTTTTCATTAACACTACCAACCCAATCAACATCAATATATACATTCAAAGAGAAGTCATTACCCTTTGATCAATACCACAATTCATAGTCCATAGTTTTCTTCAAGTATCTAAATATCTATTCTGATATTTTCATCACTTCAATCTCCTTCCAGCCACCATGCCTAATGGGGAAGCATAACAGTTAGGTATACTAGGTATATTTGCTTGTGAAGATTCAAACCCCAAAACAAAATGAATATAATTTAATTCCTTGTAAAGGTATTTTGGAATAAAATGTAGGTGTTTACATAATACTGGTTGTGGATGTAATCCTCTCCCTCTTTTTCTCTCTCCTCTCCCTCTCTCTACCTACCTCTCCATCCCTCTCTTTGTATCTATCTCTCTCTCTACCTACATCTCCCTCCCTCTCTTTCTACCTCTCCTTCACTCTCTACTTCTCTCTATCTTCCCTCTCCCTCTCACTACCTACCTCTCCCTCTCTCCCTCTGTCTACCTCTCCTTCACTCTCTACCTCTCTCTATCTCCCCTCTTTATCTCTCTACCATATCTCTCCCTCCATATCTCCCTACCACTCTCTCTCTACCCACCTCCTCTCTCTCTCTACACCTCTCTATCTCACATCTCTCTCCCTCCCTACCTCTCCCTCCCTCCATCCTTCCCTCTCCACTTCTCTCTATCTCTACTCTCCCTTTTTCTACCTACCTCTCCCTCCCTCTCTCTCTACCTCTCCCTACATCCCCATTTCTCTCCATCCCTCCCTCTTTCCCTCTCTAATTCTCTCCATCTCACCTACCCCTCTCTACCTCTCTACTTCTCTCTATCTCACCTATTTATCTCTCTCCTTCCCTACCTCTCCCTCTGTCCCTATTTCCCTCTCTAATTCTTTGTATCTCTCCTCTCCTCTATACCTACCTCTCCCTCCCTCTCTTTCTCTCCATCTCTACTTCTCTGTATCTCCAATCTCTATCCCTCCATCCATATCTCTTCAAGTAGGAAGATGCAAGTTGAGAGAGAGAGAGAGAAGTGGTGAGAGAGATACATAGAGGTATGGAATGAGGAAGAGGTAAGTAGAGAGGGATATAGAGATTAGATAGGGAAGGAGGGAGGGAGGTAGGGAGAGAGATAGAGATAGGGAAGGAGAGGTAGGTATAGAGAGGGAGATGAGTGATATAGAGAAGTAGAGAGAGGATAGAGGGCGGGAGAGAGAGGTGAGATAAAGAGAAGTAGAGAGGGAAGGGGAGAGAGAGAGACAAATACAAAGAGGGGGGATGTAGGGAGGGAGAGGTAGAGAGAGACGGAGGAAGGGGGAGAGATTGAGAGAGAGAGATGATGGCAAAGGGAGGGGGTGAGGTAGATGTAGAGAGGGATATGTGTGAGAGAGAGAGAGGGGTGGGATAGAGAGAAGTAGAGGAGAGAGGCAAAGAGAAAGAGATAGAGGGAGGAGAGGTAGAGAGGGATGTGTGTGTGTGTGTGTGTGTGTGTGAGAGAGAGAGAGAGAGAGAGAGCTTGTTGATTACTAACTGCTAATTATTGAATCTTGATTAATTCTAAAAATTATAAGAGATCTTCCAAATTTTATAATTTGTAAATTATAACTCCTATAAATCTGAAACCATTATCAAACATTATGATATTATATACATGAAATATAACTCAAATTATAAGAAAGTAAATGTTTATTTATTTATATAGTTTCACCGAAAGAGAAATAGAAACAAAAAGATATTTTCTTAAAGAAAAACATAATGCAAGTGCGTTATGTAAAATCCCATAATGCAAGTGCATTATAACATGCCCACATTATGTGCAATCCCATAATATGAACACGTTATAATATGCTCACATTATGGCTTGGTAATGTCCAAGCCTAACCTCAATCACTACCAACTCATAAATCAAGTGTGTTTCATTATAAAATGCCCACGTTTTCTCTTTTTTGAGACCAAAAAGTGTAGTAGCCACTTTTTGGTCACCCATCTTGATGCACATGCCCTAGGGTGGATACAAAACCTCAAAATATGAAACAAAATAAATGTAATAAAAAATTAGATATTAGAACCCTAATGTAGAAGTGAATAAACCTTAGAGGCTATATGAAATTTATATTCACAAAAAATATACTAAAATTAAATGATTTTCACTATATTCTACCTTGGTCAAATAATTAATCCATAAAGAAAAGTGATTGGCCAAAAAAAATAAAATTATATGTTATAAATAATGTTTAATAATTATAAAAGTAAATAACTTAAATCCATGGGTACTTAGCTTTGATTTCAACGTAGTTGCCTTTGTCTAAATGTTAAAAAATCATTAGTTGCCTTTGTACTCTATTGTTAGCCTATAAATCTATGTGTGAACTATTTACAATCACTTTCACACACATATAATCTATTATATGAGCATGGATTAAATATTGATGTCTAGAAGAAAACTTGTAACTCATAGATTTTGGCTCAACTATTTTTTATAATCTAGAATTTATTCATCATTTTTTTAGTCTTTGCAAGGATAGGAAATGCATATCAACACCTTTGGATAGCTTGTTAGATTTTTTCTCCTTGACTAGACCTCTAATACACTAACTATATAACTTCAAGTGAAATACTTGAAGATAACAAAAAACTATACAATAAACCAAGGAGGATGTGCTCTAATGATTCTCTAATAAATTATATTTATAGAACTATAGTCCTAGATGATACTCACTAATGTTTCTAAATAAGTAAATGGTCATCTTTAAATATAACAAGAATTCCCATAAATTAACCAACTATGTGAAGGTCAACTCCTAATGGCTAATGAAATGCTTGGCAAGGTAGGATTTTGAATTTTGAATTTTAAAATTTTGGGATTAGATTCATAGTTGTAGAAGTGACCTAGGTCAAGTCTATATCAATATATTTATTTTGGGATGAGGAATACCAAATCTAGGGATTAAGAACAATGCTCTAGATTAGTGATAACATGGATCTAGATATGTGATGCCGTGAGCTAAATTTACAATAGTATGTCACTCTAAGCTAATTATTGCATTTGCGGCACTCTAGCCAATGTGGGCCCAATGCATAAGAGAAAAAGGAAAAGTTATGCAATTTTCACTATTACAAATATCTTATTTTCTATAGAACCCTTTGAGCCATATTTTGGTGCTTCAACCATACTTTTTTTTTTTTTTATGGATTCCCTTGAATCACACTTTAATGTTTAGGATTTCTAACTTCTAGTCGAATAACATCTTATTTTTATAGATCATATTTAAGCACACTTTGGTACCTAAGACTCTTACTTTAAATGTGATACTATGTTATTTTCTATAAACCCACTTGAACAAAACTTTATTGTTCCACCCTCCTAGTTTATTTTTAAAATTGTGATACCTTGGTTTTTTGTATGGACCAATTAGGACTCAATCGAGGACCTCCCATGTGTATGTTGGGGTACTCTACAATTGATGTACCAATCCTCTTTGTGATTGAAGATTTTGCTAGGCTCCTCAATATAATTTGGGTGTCACTCATTTCTAAACAACCCCCTTGCGACACATTTTAATGCTTTTGAGACTCCTAATCTAAACATAGTGCCATGTTACTTTCAATTGTAGACCTAAGACTCCAATATATATGTTGAGATGCTCAACATAAATTAATTATTTCTTGATAAGATTTTTTTTGGTTTGTTCATTAGTCCTTGTTTGGTAAGTAAACCTTAATATATATAATATTTGACTAGTTATTATAACTTGACAATTCCAACTAATTAAATTTTTTACTTACTTTTAAATATTAGTTGTACTTTATTACTCCTAACAAAGTGAAACATGTATATTTTATTTGAGAAATGATCAAAATATCTTTTATTTTAAAGATAATTACATCAAAAAATTGAGTTATTATTATAAGCTACTCATAACTTAAAAAAACATTAATAATAAATTTCATATCAAACAAAAAGAACAAATATCTTACATATATCAAATATTTATTAAGTGATATGACTCATGAGAAACACAACACCATAGAAATATTTTAATAGTAGTAAACATTTATTACTAACCCATTTTTACTTTTCTAGATTTGTATAAAATTTTATGTGATACGACTTTCTCCATTAAGTTTATGTAATGGAAATATCATACACATTGAAATATGTACAAATATTATATATACTGAATTGGATTTGTGGTACAACCGACCTGCCCATATAGGGATGTTTGAACAGAACGACCATTTTATTAAATATTTAAAACGCCCGGCCTCTGTCAGCACAGTGCTTACAGTCATTATCACCAACCCGCCACATTTTCAGAGTGCCATCGACGCTTCCACTGTATACAACAAATCCATTACACATTAGGCCTAAATGATAATTGGAGCAATAAAAAGAAGTACCAAAGCGTGAGGAGGAAGAAGAAGAGGACGAGGAAAAGCTGGATGACAAGCCTAGAGACACCGATGGCGAGGCAGCAGTTAAGCACTTGACGGGACCGCTGTGACCCTCCATCACTGCCACGCATGTGTGTGTACTTCCCTCTTCTCTCCTCCACACCCGAATGGTGGCGTCCGCAGATCCACTGCACACAAAGCTGTTCATGGTTGTGAGGCAAAGAACGGAGCGTTTGTGAGCAGAAAGAGCGCCCTTGTTAAATATTTGGAGACTTGTATCGGCACTCCAGTAGTTGATTCGGCCCGCTGATGTTCCACTGTATAAGATGGACTCGTCTTGGCTCAGCTCCAAGCAATTCACAGCGTCTTCTCGAGACTGAACGAGAGTGGCCACAAGACGATGATCGTCATGACGACGACGATGATGATCATGGTGATCACGGTGATCGCTCCGCCAGCCACTCCACACCCGAACGGTGCCATCGGCAGAGGCAGTGAAGAAAATTCCTCCTTTTCTTGCACAAGTGATGTCATTCACCGCGTCCTCGTGAGCACGGATGGACTGCAAGCATTTGAAATCTGATAACCTCCACACTTTCACCGTCTTATCCCACGACCCAGAATATAAGAGGTCGTCTTCCAAGCAAAATGCTAGACAACTGACAGCGTCCGCATGGCGGATCCAGAGTCTTTTGTGATGCCGTCGAGTCTGAACAAAGCTGCCAGGCTTAATGGACCTCAGAATACGGTCTTGTACAGTGGGCAGTGTTTTCAGTAGTTTTAAACACTTGTCCGAATGATGACTCCACACCTTCAGCTTGCTGTCATGTAGTCCGCCGAAAAGCCTGTTTTCCTCAACAACAAGAGCCTTTACAGGAGCGTTACAGTCTATTTGGGCAAACTCAGCAAAACCATCTGTACCTTTCTCGTATACGAGAATGGCGCCACTCTGAGAACCCACATAGACCAAGCTTCCCTTTGCTGCAAGAGAAGTTACACAACCCTTGTCTGTCGCTGCAGACGCCATACACACATAAATACACTGATTTGGGTATTGTTGTTTCATTCTGTATATTTCAGAAACGCTCTAATTCTCTCTTGCTTTTCCCACTTTTCCCACACCTTCGAATAGTTATTGTGTGAGAAAGTTGAGGGAACGCGGCTCTAGATATACTCATTTCACTTCCAATTTCCACTCTAATGATTTTCAGTTCAAGGTGGGGTTACATGTGGCAAATCTAGAGTTGTGGAACAAAATTTAAAACTGTGACCCAGTAGGAGGAAAGGTAAAGTAGGAGATTAATGGGTATATAATATAAGGAGGTTGTAATTTTGTGATGGTTAAGGACTAGTCTCGAGGAATTCATGTGGAAATGCATGTGGTTTGATCATCTTGAACTGCTGATAGCTACGTTCGCGCCAATGTCATGATAGCTTATACTAGAATGGAAGAAAAAGAAAAGAATCTTTCTGCTTTTAATCCATGGGCGCTTCACAAACGAACATATGGTGATCAGGAATTGGTGCAGCAGGGAGAAACGTTACAGAAGGGACAAGTGGATGTTAGTTATTGTGTTACGTAGTTTTGTCTTTTCAAAGAAAGGAGAGTATCGAGGATGTGGACCCACGTATAAAGCATCTGTCGTTATACTCATTTTCCCACTACCTTATAAACCATTCAATTTCTTTTTCTATTTCTTGCTTGTGCCATCAGATGTAGTAAATCCACCCCATGAGTTTCTTCATGAGTTAGAAACGTACGAGTCCTACATAGCTTTTTTTTTTTTTTTTTGTCTTTTTTTAATGTAATTAGTCCTACATAGCTTTCTTCTGTCCTTTTTGTATGTTCTACATAGCTCTCTTTTGTTTTTTTTGTGTAATCAGTTCTAAATAGCTCTTTTTAGTCTTTTTCACTATAATCACAAAAATTGCACGTTTGGATGAAAATGATATCTTCACTTCAAATGTGCATCAAACCTTCACATGCAAGGATTCAAACTTTATTTTGTTGAAAAATATGGTGATAAGTCACCATCTTATAAAAACACCATTCATTTTCAACTTATCAAATTATGAAAAACATCTCTAAGTTAAAGGATTGAAGTGCAATATCAAAATTATATGTGCACTTCAATGTGGAACAAACTTTACCACGTTTAAGGATTCCAACTTTATTCTTTTCAAAAGTATGGTGATAGGTCACCATCTCACATGAACAAAATTCATTTCTAAATTATAAAATTATGAAAAACATTTCCAAGGTAAAGGGTTGAAAGAGTGGTGGTTTTCCTTGTGGATTTGGATATCAAGACAAATTACTTTCAATGCTTTGTAACTCTCTTATGGAGGCCATCTTTGTAATGTTATTTTTCACTTAATTTAGTTTTGAGAGTCTTTGGGCCACTTTTCAATCTTGGGAAGGATTTTATGATCAAGGGGTACATCAAGAGTTGAAATAAATTAACCTTTATCATCTCTAATAACCCATCCACTCCTTATTGCATCTAAGTTTCCCTTTGAGGTGCCATCAAAATTCACCTTAATCTAGCCTCTTGGAAATGGGAACCAAACCACCTTATCTCTAAACTTCTTCATACTCTTAAAAGGACTTCAAATCTCAAGATGGAAATTTCATGCCTTAGCAATCTCAAGCTATGATGAGAAACCCATATTTTAAAGGAATTGGAAAAATTTATTGAGATCACTAGCATAAAATTTTCCTTTATGGGCATAATAATTCTATCAACATACTTAATGCATCACCTTTTTTTCATTGAAAATAACTTTGTTTCTCTCCTTCCACAAATCCCATGCAACATTGGGGAGCATGAGGGAGCATAAAAACACAAGGATGGATTTGAAGAAGGAGAGCTCCATTTGCCAACCATACCTTGAATAGAATTAGGGAAAACCCATCTAACATTACACCTACGAAACAAGATCTCCCAAACTACCTCGAAAAAGTTGCACTCCACCAACAAGTGAAAAACACTCTCTTCATCACTTTCACAAAGAACACATCTATTAAGAAAATAAAAGCCCCTTTTCCATGAGATTATTGAGAGTCAAGATCTTATTTTGAACAAGGATTTAAAAGAAGATATTCACTTTCGACATCAACTTAGTTGCCCAAACATTAGCCTAGAAGGGTGTAAGAACATCCAGGTCCCAAGAGAACTAAAACAATCTAAGAAACCAAGTAAGAACCATTTGGAGTAGAAAACCAAACAAGTATATCCTTCCTCATGAAGAGAAGAATATGAAAATGAGAAAGAAAGGTGTGTAGCCTAGATTATGAATCAACCAGATTAGAAGAACAAAGAAAAGAGGAAGGCCATCTCTAGGAACCCTTTTCCATAACAATATAATCTATCATTTATCACCTATATTCTTTAAAGAAAAGAGATTTTAAAGGCTTTTTCAAATCACAATTGGAAGGAGTAGTTTCCAAAATCCACTTGTCCTCCCAAAACTTTAAAAAATCACATCTCCTAATTTCCATTTCACACCATTTTCAATAATGCCTCTATTATCCACAATATTTTTTCAATTACACAAGTCAATGGATAGAATAAAACAATATAAACAATCCTACAAATCTTGATGTTGAAAAAGATATTTTCTTTTAGTGATATCAATCCACAAGCGTTATGCTTAGACATTAACCTCTATGCAAGTTTTACCATCAAGACAAGATTGAATGCATTTATCTTTCTAATTCCCAAGCCATCATACTTTTTTAATCTGCAAACACCTTCTCAAGCCACCAATGGAAATATTTTCCTCTCCTTTGTTTCTATCCAAATACATTTTTCTAATATGTTCAATCTTCTCTACAAAGTTCATAAGGATTTTTGAAAAGGCTCCTACTGTAAATTGGGATGTTCTACAAAGTAGCTTTCTTTAGCTAAATTTTTCCTTCCTAGCTTAATAGATTTTCTTTCCACCAATTCAACTTAGCTTGAAATTTATCAATTAAATACAACAAAAAAGAATCTTGAATATTTACATGGAAAAGGTGTATCCCCAAAAAATTGGATGGGAGATCACCCACTTGACGTCAAATAATTTGAGCAATCTTAGTCTAGTGAGGAACTAGGACATTCATATTTAATAAATCATGTTTTTGAGAAGACTAATATCTAGGCTTGAAGCTGGTTCATAATTTAACAAGATGGCTTTGGGTTCTCTAGCTTCTCTAACTAATGTGTCACTTAGAATTTTTGCATCATCCACAAAGTATTGATGTGAATATGGATGGAAAATAGATGCATGATGAATACCCTTCAATCAACCATCATTAATAACTTTAAGAATATTTATTTCCCAAGATTCAACTATGATCACAAATAAGAATACAGAAATGGGACCCCCCTTTTTGATTCACTAGAAATCATAAAAGAAACCTAAAGGAGAGCAATAAATCAATACTAAAAGTTTGGGAGTGAAAATTGTTTCAAATATTATGTCCAAGAAATTAATTCCAAACCTAAATCTAGTCATTACCTTTAGCAAAAACACCCACAACACCCTATGATAATATTTCATAAGGTCCAATTTAAGAAGAAAAGCTTCTTTTTATTCATAGAAAATGAATAGAGGACAGTTTCATGGATGGAGATAATTGAGTCCAAAATCTATCTACCTTGCACAAAGCCATTCTATTGAACAATTTTTTTTTTGAGAAGAACCAATTGTTATTTTCTCGCCACAACCTCATAAGAGATTTTGCAAACCAAATTACATAGAATAATAAATCTAAAATAAATAAAGGAGTTAGGTCTAGGATTCTTAGGAATAAGAGCAATAAATATTGAGTTTATCTTGTTAAAAAAAATTACTAAAAAAGATTCCTTAGTTGTTGCAATCACATCCTTGTATATGATATCCCAATAGGTTTGAAAAAAAAGAAGGGATAACTATCAAGTCCCATGAATTTTTTCTTCAAAGTAAAATAAATACAATCTCTTCATCCATCATGAATTTTATTTATTGAAAGTTATCTTCCTCATTTAAGAGCCCAAAAATATCATGCAAAATACCTCGCTAAACTTCCAAATAAATAAGAGTTTCAATATAGAGAAGATTAGTGAAAAAGCTAGCAATGGACCTTTGAATCCATGTGTCCTTAGTGATCTTGTCACCATCCATCTAAGTTTCTTTAACTTTTTTATGATCTATTCTTCAATGTCGTAAGCTAAATGAACTTAGTATTTCAATCTCCATTCTTCAGTTAGACTACTCTAGACCTTTGTCTCTAGAACTCCTCTTCCTTGGAAATGATAGTATGGAGCTTAGATAAGAGTTCATTCTCTTGGGTTAGGAGGGAAGAATCAAACCCTTTTTTTTTATATCCTTCTCGATTAAATCTACTTACCTCTAACCGAGCCCCTTTCCTCTTTAAGATATGTCCAAACAAAAATTTTGTTTCATAATTGAATATTGGTTTTAATATTATCAATAATTTTAGATATTATGAATATAGTAGATGATCCCTCAATTGAGATATTTCACTATTCAATAATATTACTATTCAAATCATGGTGCAAGGTCCATATTTCTTTAATATGAAAATAAAACTCTTTTTCCTTCTCATTTTATCAGAATAAGTAATGAGCAAATAATGATCAAAACCAAACCTTTTAAGAATTGGCAAAGAAAAAGTTAGAGGACGACTAGTTAGAGAATTAGTGTTTGATCTAATCTCACCTATATGAGAGAGGTGAGATAGAGAGAAGTAGAGAGGGAAGGGGAGAGAGAGAGACAAAGAGGGGGGATGCAAGGAGGGAGAGGTAGAGAGGGAAGGAGGAAGGGGAGATACTGAGAGAGAGAGAGAGGAGGGAAAAGGGGGAAGGTAGAGGTAGAGAGTGATAGGTGAGAGAGAGTTGGGATAGAGAGAAGGGGAGGAGAAAGCCAAATAGAAAGTGAGAGACGAAGGGAGGAGAGATAGAGAGGGATGTGTGTGTGAGAGAGAGTGAGAGAGGAGGTGATATACAAAGTAGAAAGGGAAGGAGAAAAGTGGAGATATTGCGAGAGGGTGGGGATAGGTGAGAGAGAGAGAGAGGAGATAGAGAGAAGTAGAGAGTGAAGGAGGGAGGGAGGGAAGGAGAGAGGGAGAGAAATGTGAGATAGAAAAAATTATAGACAGAGATGTTTTAGAGCTTGCTGATTACTAAAATTTGATCTCTTGATTACTAAAATTTGACTGTTGATTATTGAATCTTGACTAAGTCTAAAAATTATAAGATATTCCAAAATTTTGAATTTGCATTATAGCTCCTATAAATCCGAAACCATTCTCAAACATTTTGAAACTATATACATGAAATATAACTTAAATTATAATAAAGTAAATGTTTATTTCATGTATAAAGTTTCACCGAAAGAGAAAGATAAATAGAAACAAAATGATAAATTTTCAAAAGAAACATAATGCAAGCGCATTATGTGAAATCCCATAATGCAAGTACAAATAACATACTCACATTATGTGCAATCCCATAACATGAACACCTTCTAACATGCTCACGTTATGGCTTGGTAGTGACCAAGCCTAGGCTCGATCACTACCAACCCATAAATCAATTGTGTTTCATTAAAACGTACTGACATTTCCTCCTTTTTGAGACCAAAAAGTGGAGTAGCCACTTTTTAGTCCCCCATCTTGATGCACATGCCCTAGAGTGGATACAAATTCTAAAAAATATAAAACTAAATAAATGTAATAAAAAAATTAGATATTAGAACCCTAATGTAGAAGTGAATAAACCCTAGAGGCTATATGAAATTTATGTTCACAAGAAATATACTAAAAATAAATGATTTTCATTATATTAGAACCTTGGTCAAATAATTAATCTATAAAGAAAAGGTGATTGGCCAAAATAAATAAATTATATGTTATAAATAATGCTTAATAATTATAAAAATAAATAGCTTAAATGCATGGGTACTTAGCTTTGATTTCAATGTAGTTGCCTTTGCCTAAATGTTAAAAAATCATTAGTTAATATTCTAGAATTTTGTACTCTATTGTTAGCATATAAATCTATGTGTGCACTATTTAGAATCACTTTCACATATGTATAAGCTATTATATGAGCATTGATCAAATATTGATGTCTAGAAGAAAACTTGTAACTCATAGATTTGGCTCAACTATTTTTTATAATGTAGAACTTATTCACCATTTTTTTAGTCTTTGAATTTATGCAAGGATATGAAATGCATATCAACACCTTTTGATAACTTGTTAGATTTTTTCTCCTTCACTAGACCTCTAATAGACTAACTATACAACTTCAAGTGAAATATTTGAAGATAACAAAAAACTATACAATAAACCTAGGAGGATGTGCTCTAATGATTCTCTAATAAATTATATTTCTAGAACTATAGTTCTAGATGGTACTCATTAATGTTTTTAAACAAATAAATGAACATCTTTAAATATAACAAGAATGCCCATAAATTAACCAAATATGTGAAGGTTAACTCCTAATGGCTAATGAAATTCTTGGCAAGGTAGGATTTTGAATTTTGAATTTTAAATATTTAGGATTAGATTTATGGTTGTAGAAGTGACCTAGGTCAAGTCTACATCATTATATTTATTTTGGGGCGAGGAATACCAAATCTAGGGATTAAGAACAATGCTCTAGATTAGTGATAACATGGATCTAGATATGCAATGTCATGAGCTAAATCTACAATAGTATGTCACTCTAAGCTACCTATTGTGTTTGTGGCACTCTAACCAATGTGGGCCCAAAGCATAAGATAAAAGGCAAAGTTATATGCAATTTTCACTATTACAAATGTCTTATTTTCTATAGAACCCTTTGAGCCATATTTTGGTGCTTTAGCCATGCTATTATTTATAGATTCCCTTGAATTATAATTTAGTGTTTAGGATTCCTAACTTCTAATCCGATAACATCTTATTTTTATGGATCATATTTAACCACACTTTGGTACCTAAGTCTCTTACTTTAAATGTGATACCATGTTATTTTCTATAAACCCACTTGAACTTTATTGTTCCACCCTCCTAGTTTATTTTATTTGACAAATGACCACAAGCTACTCATAACTTAAAAAACATTAATAATAAATTTCTTATCAAACAAAAAGAACAAATATCTTACATATATCAAATATTTATTAAGTGATATGACTCAAGAAACACAACACCAATAGAAATATTTTAATAGTAGTAAACATTTATTACTAACCCATTTTTACTTTTCTAGGTTTGTATAAAATTTTGTGTGATACGACATTCTCCATTAATTTTATGTAATGGAAATATCATACACATTGAAATATGTACACATATTATATATACTGAATTGGAATTATGGTACAACCGACCTGCCCATATAGGGATGTTTGAACAGAACGACTTTTTTATTAAATATTTAAAATGCCCGGCCTCTCTCGGCACAGAGCTTACAGTCATTATCACGAACCCACCTGATTTTCAGAGTACCATCGACGCTTCCACTGTATACAACAAATCCATTACACAGTAAATGATAATTGGAGCAATGAAAAGAAGTACCAAAGCGTGAGGAGGAGCGTGAGGAGGACGAGGGAAAGCTGGATGACAAGTCTAGAGACACCGATGGGACCGCTGTGACCCTCCATCACTGCCACGCATGTATGTGTACTTCCCTCTTCTCTCCTCCTCTCCTCCACACCCCAATGGTGGGGCTGGGCTTAAACAGCACACTCTAAGCGTTGACTGTTTAGAGTGGCTGGTGTGGGGCCCATATAATTATTGAAATAATGAATGATTTTTTTAAAAAGATAAAATTAAAATTTACATCTTAATTCAAAAAATGAGTAAATAAAATTAAATTATTGTTATGTAAATACAAATAGTTTTTCAAATAAAATAAAATCAATAATATAAATAAAATAAAATAAAATAATTCTAAAATAATTGTAAAATGAAATACAATAAATAAATTTAAAAAATGAGATAAATAAAATAAAATAATCCTTAAATAATTCTAAAGTAAAATCAAATAACTCTTAAAGTAAATAAAATAATTCAATTTTGATATTTCTAAGTATTTTTAATAGATGTACTTAAGATATCTATTCTAATATATGCATGTTAAATTTAGTCTAGATTAATAAAATAATATATCTATACTTTGATATAAATAAATAATTAAAAGTTCTGTTTAATTTTGTGGATTAATGGGTTTTGGTATTAAATGTTAAATTATGAGTAATTATGGCCAATAGGAATATTTAATTTTATGATTAGAGAATGAATACAGTTTGATAAAGATAATGAATATAAGAATATATTCTTGATTGTTACTAAAATGTATCTTTTGTGAATGAAATGTCTTGAATTATGTAATAAATCTCTATGATGTCACCAATTTTGACTTTATGGTTTTGGGTCTCTACAATCATGCATTTATTTTTATGTGCATGGATTTGGCCTTGCTTAGTGCATATTTCTACTCTATAACTTATTCGAATCATATTTGTTTTCTTTGCTCTTTTCTAATATTGGAGACTTGTAATATTTACAAATACCTTGGAAATATTATCATCATATCAAAATGGAACTTTTTACCTAGGTCAACTTTAAAGATTTTTGTAAAAGATCAAAGACATGTAGAATTTTAAAATACTCATGGAAGGATTGTCATTATATTGTAAGGGGACATGTTCACCTACGTCAACCCAAAAAATGTGTGTAAAAGATCAAAGACTATGGATATGCACCCAAGAATGATGCATTTAGTTTTTTTATTCATTTTAATGCACCAAACATAAGTGTTTCATTATTAATAATTTTAAGAGACATAATTATAGTGATAAAAAGAGATGAGTTGTAATGATGTGAGTATTTTAATAAAATCCTTTTAACTTAAATTTAATAGTCATTTACATCTCAAATCATTATTTTTTAATAATAAACATAACATGAGTTATCATTATTAAATAACAAAAAAGTAAAAAAATATTTTATAATTTTTTTGCATGTTGTAAATTATTTGTTTTATTGCTATGAAAAAATAAAATGATTTTTAATGTAAAAGTTAAAGTAAACTAACATACCTATCTTTAAAAAATTCTAATTCAT
Source organism: Sequoia sempervirens (assembly GCA_007258455.2). Taxonomy (NCBI): domain Eukaryota; kingdom Viridiplantae; phylum Streptophyta; class Pinopsida; order Cupressales; family Cupressaceae; genus Sequoia; species Sequoia sempervirens. Next base: position 101,537,160 of record VDFB02000015.1, on the reverse strand, counting down.
AACAAGTGCCTAAAGAATAATATTTCTTGACATATTTTACATAGATTTTTGGAAGGGCATGCTAGTTTTATTTACTTAAGTGTTATTTTATTTACTTAATAACTATTTTATAGTTAATTTTCTTAAGAGTTTTTTTAATTTTTACCTTAGAATGATTTAAGAATCATCTTATTCTGATTTACTTAAGAGTTATTTTATAGTTATAATATATATAATGTCAGTTATTTTTTAGGCTTTGTTAACATGAGACCATCACACTTCACCTCTTGTTTTCATTATAGTTATTTTTATTTATTTTTAAATTTTTTTTTTTAAATAAAATATTTAGAAATAATAATGTACAATATATATATTTTTTAAAGTAAATGTTAAAATAAATAGTGTTTATGTATATTTTCTTATCTCTACTTATTTATGTGTTTATATTTTCATGCATCTATTTAAAAGTTTAGATAGATAATGAAAATAATATTCAAAAGAGGTACAAGTAAAGTTTGTTAAAGGTGGGTCCACCTTAAAGAATCAACTCTTCTTCCAAGAAGAAATGGATGAATTATTCTTAGTGAATAGATCTGCTCTAGAATAGATGAAGGATACAATCTTGATAGAGTTACTATCACTAAACATTTTTATGCTACTCTCCTTGTCACATGGCTAATAAAAATTCTAAGGATGACTCCCTACTAAATTTTTCACAACACATCAAAGTATTATTACATTAATAATTAAAATAGTCATTGAAATTTTATAACTAATAATTGTCATAAATATTAAATCACATACAATTATTGTAGTATAAATACTATTTAAACACTTATAATTATTCCTTCATTTGTATCTATTATAGTTGATGTGATCCCTAAATGATTATAACATATATAATCGATATACTTATATTATAATCATTCATAGCTTGATGCACCATTTATAGCATTAAGTGTTAGATCCTATATAAAATCATTTGTATAAAAGAATTATGGTTGGGGTTTTAGCCCTTAACTACTTATGAATTAGACTCATTCACACCAATTGAAAATGAATTTTTCATTGCAGCTAGATGTATTTTAAAAAGGAGTCTCTTGCCCATATAACAATAGCACCTAAAGAATGCCACCCTTGTGGTAATGGTGTTAATGTGTAGGTTTTGGAAGTGTAAACAAGTGTGGTTGGTAGGTCATTGGAAACCACTAAGAGGTAGAGGTTTTAGTATAGAGCCCTTAATTGTTAGGCTTGAGGGTACTTATGACCTTATCACATTTAACAAATCATGTATTGATGTGGCACATAGGAGACTTGTTTGAAAAATACATAAAGTATAGCATGTTTCTACTCAATTCAAAATAGAAATTGGTAGTTGAAAAAAGCCTTGGTATATCAAATGCATCAAATGAAAATTTATTCTCCTATACTAGGGAACATCCAATACTTTCTATGGGCCATGAAGTATTGTAAGAGGAAGATCAATTTGCATGTAAAGGGTTAATTTGTATATTTAATGCTTTATGACCTAGTTTAGTTTATCTTCAAGCATGCAGGGCTAAACATTATTTTAAAAAGATAAAAGGAACAATAGAAATATATCAAAATTCCCATGAATTTTTTGTTTTATTATGCCAATTTATAGAGTATATACCATATATTTTAGTGAATGTGCCTTGGTTTTGCGATAAGAATTTTCTCTTGATTAAACCATGATTTCTAGAGTATGGATTAAAGTTCCTTATTTTTTGCAATTGTTTTGGGTGGGTGCTTGTTTCCAAGGGATATGAAATATGTTAGAGATAATTTTGTAAATTGATCCAAAAGTAGATGATTTGATCCACTCAACTTTAGGTAGGATCCAAAAGGAGTTAGGTATAACAAAAGGGTTATTGTAGGAAATTTGGTTGAAAGTGGAGGATAAAATTTGGAAACAAGTTTTTGTTTGAAAATATTCTATTTTGATGTTGTAGGTTCTTGTAGGTTGGGTGTATGTAGAAGCAAAATATAGAAAAGAGAAACACAAAACGCTAAGTAGACAACTTGATGGCTAGTGGATTGTTTATCTCTTTTATCAATTAAAAGGGTAGCACTTAAATCTTTTTCAAAGTTAGAGGATATTGAATGAGATGGTAATATAACAAGGAGCAATAGGTTGATGTTTAGTAGGAAGCTCAAAATTAAATGATAAATTTGTAGTCACCTTTGCCTCTAAAATACTTTGAGATTACTCATTTTCCAATAGCTTAGTAAGAGAAATCCAACAATTCCTCAACATATAAAGGAAAACATAAATTCTTTGTTAATTTGACTAATAATAAAGATTTTTTTGTGAAATCTAATTCCTTTATGGAGCAGCAATGTGCTACATATCTTTCTCCCTAACTAATATATGGGTAGATATTTGGGGTCTAGTTGCCTCTTAAGTTATCCAATAAATAAGAATGGGGAACAACATTCATTTTAAGAATCATTGTTAGTTGTTAATCAATCTTTGTTTGATTTTTCATATGCTTATTATGAAGTGGATGAGAATGTCTTCTTAATGAAAAGAGGTGAAAAGTACAAAGAAAATAGTTAAGATTTAGCTGACTTTAATCATATAATGGTTAAATTAAATAATAAAAAAACAAAAAAAAAATACTTAGCAAGTTCTTTTGTATAACTAAAATATATGATTATTATTATGTGTAATTTTTTATATCTATTATTATTATAAGAGACCTTATATATAATTCTCCAATTGATAAATTTAATTAAATATCATATGATCTTTATTAAAATGTTAAATTTCTTAACACAAATATAATATGATCATTATGAACGAACCCTTAATTTATTTTATAACATGTGAATGATGAAGTGATTAGATTTTCATGGAAATAAGTACTTTATAAATGAAAACTTCTTATTTGTTTGTGAGCAGAAGGAGCGCCCTTGTTAAATATTTGGAGACTTGTATCGGCACTCCAGTAGTTGATTCGGCCCGCTGATGTTCCACTGTATAAGATGGACTCGTCCGGGCTCAGCTCCAAGCAATTCACAACGTCTTCTCGACTCTGAACCAGAGTGGCCACAAGACGATGATCATCATGACGACGACAATGATGATCATGGTGATCACGGTGATCACTCCGCCAGCCACTCCACACCCGAACGGTACCATCGGCAGAGGCAGTGAAAAAAATTCCTCCTTTTCTTGCACAAGTGATATCATTCATCGCGTCCTCGTGAGCGCGGATGGACTGCAACCATTTGAAATCTGATAACCTCCACACTTTCACCGTCTTATCCCACGACCCAGAATATAAGAGGTCGTCTTCCAAGCAAAATGCTAGACAACTGACAGCGTCCGCATGGCGGATCCAGAGTCTTTTGTGATGACGCCGAGTCGTAACAAAGCTGCCAGGCTTAATGGACCTCAGAATACGGTCTTGTACAGTGGGCAGTGTTTTCAGTAGTTTTAAACACTTGTCCGAATGATGACTCCACACCTTCAGCTTGCTGTCATGTAGTCCGCCGAAGAGCCTGTTTCCCTCAACAACAAGAGCCTTTACAGGGGCGTTACAGTCTATTTGGGCAAACTCAGCAAAACCATCTATACCTTTCTCGTATACTAGAATGGCGCCACTCTGAGAACCCACATAGACCAAGCTTCCCTTTACTGCAAGAGAAGTTACACAACCCTTGTCTGTCGCTGCAGACGCCATACACACATAAATACACTGATTTGGGTATTGTTGTTCCATTCTGTATAATTCAGAAACGCTCTAATTCTTCTTTCCTTTTCCACTTTCCCAACACATTCGAATAGTTATTGTGTGAGAAAGTTGAGGGAGCGCGGCTCTAGATATACCCATTTCACTTCCAATTTCCACTCTAATGATGTTTAGTTGAAGGTGGGGTTACGTGTGGCAAATCTAGAGTTGGGGAACAAAATAAAAAAATGTCACCCGGTAGGAGGAAAGGTAAAGTAGGAGATTAATGGGCTAATACGAGGCTGTAATTTTGTGATGGTTTAAGGTCTAGTCTCGAGGAATTCATGTGGAAATGCATGTGGTTTGATCATCAGAAGTGCTGATAGCTACGTTGTCACCAATGGCATGATACCAGAATGGAAGAAAGAGAAAAGAATCTTTCTGCTTTTTCTCCATGGGCGCTTCACAAACGAACATATGGTGATGAGGAATTGGTGCAGCAGCGAGAGACGTTCCAGAAGGGACAAGTGGATGTTAGTTTTGTCTTTTCAAAGAAAGGAGAGTATCGAGGATGTGGACCCACGTATAAAGCATCTATCGTTATACTCATTTTCCAACTACCTTATAAATCATTCAATTTCTTTTTCTATTTCTTGCTTGTGCCATCAGATGTAGTAAATCTATTCCATGAGTTTCTTCATGAGTTAGAAACTTAGGAGTCCTGTATAGCTCTCTTTTGTCTTTTTTGTGTAATCAGTCCTACATAGCTCTCTTTCGTCTTTTTCACTATAATCTCAAAAATTGCATGTTTGGATGAAAATGATATCTGCACTTCAAATGTGCATCAAACCTTCACATGTAAGATTCCAACTTTATTTTTTTGAAAAATATGGTGATAGGTCACCATCTTATAAGAGCAACATTCATTTTCAACTTATCAAATTATGAAAAACATCTCCAAGTTAAAGGGTTGAAATGCAAATATCAAAATGATATCTACACTTCAACGTGGAGCAAACCTTACCACGGGTAAGGATTCCAACTTTATTCATTTCAGAAGTATGGTGATAGGTCACCATCCCACATGAACAACATTCATTTCTGATTTATAAAATTATGAAAAACATCCCCAAGTTAAAGGGTTGAAAGATTGGTGGGTTTCCTTGTGGATTTGGATATTAAGACAAATTACTTTCAATGCTTTGTAACTCTCTTATGGAGGCCATCTTTGTAATGCTATTTTTTCACATAATTTAGTTTTGAGAGTCTTTGGGCCACTTTTCAATCTTGGGTGGGATTTTATGATCAAGGGGTAGATCAAGAGCCAAAATAAATTAACCTTCATCATCTCTAATAACCCATCCACTCCTTATTGCATCTAAGTTGCCCTTTGAGGCACCATCAAAATTCACCTTAATCTAGCCTCTTGGAAATGGGAACCAAACCACCTTATCTCTAAACTTCTTCATATTCTTAAAAGAATTGAAATGTCAAGATGGAATTTTCATGCCTTAGCAATCTCGAGCTATGATGAGAAACCCATATTTTAAAGGCATTGGAAATATTTATTGAGATCACTCACATAAAATTTTTCTTTATGGCCATAATAATTCTATCAACATACTTAATGCATCACCTTTTTTCATTGAAAATATGTTTGTTTTTTCCTTCCACATATCCCATGCAACATTGGGGAGCATGAGGGAGTATAAAAACACAAGGATGGATTTGAAGAAGGAGAGCTCCATTTGCCAACCATCCCTTGAATAGAATTAGGAAAAGCCCATGATATAACATTCCACCTAAGAAACAAGATCTCCCAAACTACCTCGAAAAATTTGCACTCCACCAACAAGTGAAAAACACTCTCTTTATCACTTTCACAAAGAACACATCTATTGAGAAAATAAAAGCCCCTTTTTCATTGGATTTTTGAGAGTTGGAATCTTATTTTGAACAAGGATCCAAAAATAAGATATTCACTTTAGGAATCAACTTAGTTGACCAAAAATTAGCCTAGAAGGGTGTAAGAACATCCAAGTCCCGAGAGAACTAAAACAATCTAAGAAACCAAGTAAGAACCATTTAGAGTAGAAAACCAAACAAGTATATCCTTCTTAGCGAACAAAAGAATATGAAAATGAGAAAGAAAGGTGTCTAGAAGAAGGAAGAAAAGAGGAAGGACATCTCTAGGAACCCTTTTCCACACAAATATAATCTATCATTTATCACCTATACTCTTTAAAGAAAAGAGCTTTTAAAGGTTTTGTCAACTCACAATTGGAAGGAGTAGTCTCCAAAAGCCACTTGTCCTCCCAGAACTTAAAAAAATCATATATCCTAATTTCCATTTCACACCATTTTCAATAATGCCTCTATTATCCACAATATTTTTTCAATTACACAAGCCAATGGATAGATTAAAATAATCTAAACAATCTTGATCCTGAAAAAAGATATTTTCTTTTAGTGATATCAATCTACGAGCATTATGCTTAGACATTAACCTCTATGCAATTTTTTCCATCAAGACAAGATTGAATTTATTTATCTTTCTAATTCCCAAGCCATCATATTGTTTTAGTCGACAAAAAACTTCTCAAGCCACCAATGGAAGTATTTTCCTCTCCTTTGTTTCTATCCAAATAAATTTTTCTAATATGTTCAATCTTCTCTACAAAGTTCATACAAATTTTTGAAACTTGGCTCCTATTATAAATTGGGATATTCTACAAAGTTGCTTTATTTAGCTAAACTTTTCCTTCCTAGCTTAATAGATTTTCTTTCCACCCAATCAACTTAGCTTGAAATTTATCAATTAAATCTAACTAAAAGGAATCTTGAATATTTACATGGAAAAGGGTGCATCCCCAAAAAATTGGATGGGAGATCACCCACTTGACATCAAATAATTCAAGCAATCTTATTCTAGTGAGGAACTAGGGCATTCATAAAATAAATCATATTTTTGAGAAGACTAATATCTAGGCTTGAAGCTAGTTCATAATTTAACAAGATGGCTTTGGGTTTTCTAGCTTCTCCAACTAATGCTTCACTTATAATTTTTGCATCATCAATAAATTATTGATGTGACTATGGATGGAAAATAGATACATGATGAATACACTTCAATCAACCATCATTAATAACTTTAAGAATATTTATTTCCAAAGATTCAACTATGATCACAAATAAGAATAGAGAAATGGGACCCCCCTTTGTGATTCACTAGAAATCATAAAAGAACCCTAAAGGAGAGCAATAAATCAATACTAAAAGTTTAGGAGTGAATTTGTTTTCAAAGATTACGTCCAAGAACATAATTCCAAACCTGAATCTAGTTATTAGGTACCTTTAGCAAAAAATCCCACAAAACCCTATCATAATATTTCATAAGGTCCAATTTAAGAAGAAAATTTTCTTTTTATTCATAGAAAATGAATAGAGGTCTTCATGGATGGAGATAATTGAGTCCAAAATATATCTACCTTGCACAAATCCACTCTATTGAACAAAAAATCATTTGAGAAGAACCATTTGTTGTTTTCTTGCAACAACCTCATAAGAACAATAAAGATTGATTTTGGAATCACATCCTTGGATATCATATCCCAATAGGTTTGAAAAAAAAGTAGGGAGAATTATCAAGTCTCATGAATTTTTTCTTTAAAGTAAAAAATACAATCTCTTCATCCATCATGAATTTTCTTGATTGAAAGTTATCTTCCTCATTTAAGAGCTTAGAAATATCATGCAAAATCCCTCGCTAAACTTCCAAATCAATAAGAGTTTCAATAGAGAGAAGACTAGTGAAAAATATAGCAATGGACCTTTGAATCCATGTGTCCTTAGTGAACCTGAAACCATCCATCTAAATTTCTTTAATTTTTTTTTTGATCTATGCTTAAGGTGGTAAGGTAAATTAACATAGTATTTCAATCTCCATTCTTCAGTTAGACTACTCTAGACCTTTGTCTCTAGAACTCCTCTTCCTTGGAAATGATAGTATGGAGCTTAGATAAGAGTTAATTCTCTTGGGTTAGGAGGGAAGAATCAAAACCCTTTTTTTTTATATCCTTTTGGATTAAATCTAGCTTAGCTCTAACCTCCTCTTTCCTCTTTAAGATATGTCCAAAAGATTTTTTTGTTTCATAATTGAAAATTGGTTTTAAGATTATCAATAATTTTAGCTATTATGAATATAGTAGATCTTTCAATTGATATATTTCACTATTCAATAATCTTATTATCCATATCAAGGTGCAAGGCCCATATTTATTTAATATGAAAATAAAACTCTTTTTCCTTCTCAATTTATCAGAATAAGTAATGAGAAAATAATGATCAAAACCAAACCTTTTAAGAACCGACAAAGAGAAAAAGTTAGAGGACACCAGTTAGAGGAAATTGGAGTTTGATCTAATCTCACCTATATGAGGGAGGCTTGAATTTATCTATTAGACTAGGTTTAATTTTATCAATTTTATTTTTCTTCTTATAGAGTATTCCCCCATCCATGTATGTGAATCATCTACCATTTAAATATGGTAGGACTCTTTATCATCCTAAGGGATCAACATTTGTTGAATGTGTGTCAATAAAAAAAAAGTCTTGAGGTAATGAAGAATTGAATTTGGCTCTAATTGATATTTTTGAGAAATTATGGTTTAGTATAGTGATTAGATAACTTTGGAAGTTATAAATAATAGTAGATATGTTTCTATATAGTAGTTCAAGTTATTTACTATAGACACTTAAAAATGTCCAGAATGATATATATACTTGAATCCGGTAAATTAACATCATTTTGTCCTAAAACCCATCTTCTTTTAGCTTGTTTGATTAAATTAGCCTAGCTATAAATAATTAAATGCCTCACTTTCACCTATTAATTTGATTGACCTAATTAGGTTAATTCACCCCCTCTCACACTAACATTTCACCCTATTTAATTAAATAATGTAAATTATTTAATTTAAACCCTAAGTCCTCTTATTTAATTAAATAACCCTAGAAACTATTTAATTAAATATCATATTTGCATCCCCTATTTTTCATTAAATCAATTATTTAATGAATATCACATTATTCTCCATCTTGCACATTTAAATTTAGTTTTAATTAACTAAATTGCTAATTTCCCTCCCATCCACTTGTATAGGGAATATTCCAAAGGAATATTCTCCTATTTGGCTCCACAAAGGTAATGATTCTTTTCAAACAAACTTTGTAACAAACTTTCAAAGTTGTTACAAAGTGACATGTTTGTTGAAATCATTCTCAACCCTTGATCTTTCCTTGATCCATGTGATCTTTGATTATCATCCATTGATGAGAATCTTTGATCCATGTGCTCAACTTCCTTTTCATCTTGACCATTGATAGATCAAATCAATCTAAGCCCTTGACTTCTCATTTTCTCTCCTATAAATAGGTCACTATCTGGAGACAAATGGATCCATCTTTCAATAGTAAACTTATGCTATTAAAAACACTCTCATTTGCATCCATATTGAGTATATATTTATCATTTTTAGTTTAATTATTGATCATGGTAGCTTAAAGCATCCATTAATGGCTTCCATGGTAACTTAGTTGCATTCACTTAGTATGTTTTTGAATCTAGCTCTTGCATATTTAAATCTTGTGCACATATAGAATATCTTTGCATACACTTACATTGAGCATCTTAGCTTTTATCATGACAATCTAGCTTTAATCATGCTTTTGTTCATCTTTTTCATCAGTTTCAATTGATTTTAATGAATAAAATCGATTGGAAAGGCTCATATTATCCAAGGGATTGGGAAAGGGTTGCCATTCCACTTCAATGCGACACCACTCCCCCAATAGGATAAGTTTCAATGTATTAGAATAGATGTTTTTCAAGCTTTCATGTTTTAGAATATTAGTTTTAATGGCTTCTTTGCTTTGTTTACATTGAATATCTTATTGGGATTGATGCTTAGTGGATTAAATATTCCTTGAATCCATATGGATTAGGTGTACTTAACCTATACTACGTCATTGGTCACATTTACCATTGAGCTAATTAATCTAATTTGTGGTTCAAATTATTATTGTGTAGCCAAATTCTCATCCATCAGGTGGCATGGAGAGGTTACATTTCGATGATCTGCCACAACTTTAGGATTTTCTTGATATGGCATAACTATTTGAGATATACATTGTATATAGACCTTGAGATGGCATATGCCACATTTTGTAATTTTTTTTGAGTTAGTATATATACCAAATTTGTATATATGTACATAGACAATTACTCTACACTTTTATATAAAAAAATATATTTGATATATTTTATTTGTTATGTGCATGTTTTCCTACTTTGAAACTTTTTTTAAAAAAATAAATAAAGGTGGAAAAGCCATGAAATTTTATTAAAATAAAGGAGATTACATAGAAATCGATGGTTAGCAGAAGAAAAGAAAATATTTGCATGAACCAGAAGGAACAAAAGGCTAAGAACCAGAAATTACAATGATTGAGAATCATATCACCATCGAGGCTTTACAAAAAATTGTCCCGACCATAGAAGATATGAATATCAAATGATTTTCCAAGCACAAAACACCAAACCCAGGAGTCTCTGAAAGAGAAACTAACCGTTCAAATATAATAGAATGAAGTCATAGAGGGATAAAGCGGAAGAGCCAACGAAGCACTGACAACTGAGCTTTCCAGAGCACCAAGAAAATAATAGAGGCCAGAAAAAACCCTAAAAATTAGTGAACCAAGAACAAAATGCTTCCATAGAAAACCTGGAAAAGGAGGCAGCCAGAGGGTTAAGAGAAAACCAAACAAAATTGTAGTTGAGATATATGAGTAGGAGAACAAAGGTCGAGAGACAAAAATTCCTAAAGAAGAGAAATGAGAAGCCCTTAGGTAATATCCACAGGAGGATGGAAGTGGGGTTCTTTGTGTGGCTTGATAAGAGCATGTTGGATAAGCAACCGAACTGCTTTGTAGAGATCATAGATAGGATCACAAATGAAATTTCCAAACTGATGCCTAAGGATCCTAAGTCAAACTTTGAATTCTTGTGAAGAAGCATTGAGAAGGCCATGAGTCATGTTACATAGCAACTTAGAGAGGCGACTGTTAGCTTAGAGGTTTTGTTTGAAAATAACACCCCTGACTAGATTTGACCCTTGGAGAATGTCATAGTTTTCCAAGGCTGGTTGTAGTGTGGAGAGAAGGCACACATGTGGTAGCAAGTAAGTCCCTGCAAGAAACTTAACCATTTCAACACAACCCAGTACATCCATCAAATTTGAAATAAATTGTGATGCCAATTCATAAGGAAGAGCCATAGTATGCATATCCAACCTTGATCAAAACCTAAAACAACTTGTATGGCATCCATCACTTGTTTACATTCAAAGGAGAAAATGATCCTCAATTTTTCTTCTATAATTGATGAGCCAATCCGAATTTTGAGAACTCTTGGTGGCACCAACACCCTAAAAAGGTTATCCATTGCCAAAAAACTGACAAGTAGAAGAGCACAAGAGAAGAGTAAGCAAGAAACCATCAAAAGTTGAGTATAAATTAATGAAGTGGCCGCCATAATACCACAAGCAAACCTTACGCATGCTTGAAGTAAGGATTCAATAAATATTTAGGCATTTCTAGTACTATCAAGTAATTCAAATGTTGCCAAGTGGTATGCATTGAAAAAGAGGATGATAGCAAAATTCCTCCAAAATTGAGACAAATTTTTCACCAAAGGAGGCACATAGCATCTCTTTTCCGATGTTTGACAACAAGAGCAAGCTCTTGTGGGCAAACATTGAAAAAGAGGAGAAATAATTTTCAAAATTTTCTAGATTTAGCCCCAATTCACGAACATCCACCAAGATGAAATTAAGACCGGAGCACATAAATAGCAATAAATGGTAATCCATAGAGATGCAAGATACCCTCAAGAATTTCCATCTAGATGAGGAAGACTCATTTTGGGGACACCAATGAGGGAAAATTGTTATCATAATGAATATATAATAATAAATCACAAGTACATATATGAAACTAGTACGTTCAGGTGTGAAGGCAGTTTCTTCCTAAACACAACATTTAAGATCAAACACCATCGTTTGAAATCATCTCTATCAAGGAAAACATTAGAATGAGGCAAGCAAATTAAATATTTAAAATGAACACCAAATATTGGGACTTGGAGTTGCACTAGCATCTTAAAAATTCTCCTTGCACTAGGAATAATTAAATTCTCCTTGTAGTTGAATATTCCCAAGATAAGAGTCAAACACAACCCAAGAAACAGTTAAACACGAAGTGTGAAGTTGAAACAAGAGAACTAAAGAAAGACCTAACTAAACACAACTAATAAGACAATAAGAGAAGAACCAAAGGAAAACCAAAGATGCTTAAAGGATGGGGGTGAAGATAATGAGCCCATCCAATTTCAAATTTTCAAATAGAAAAAGCATTCCTGAACTATGAATACCCAAAATGAGGTTAAATAATATTTTCTTTGAAGACAATAATGCATTCCTTAGCTGTGAATTCTCTAGAAGGTATATTCTCAGCAATGGCTTTATTAGCTGATATATCTACAACAACATTGATCTCCCTGAAACAATGTGAGATATGATAACTTGAGAATCCATTGTGTTTATTTAGAATGTATGATAAAATATAATCCAAGTGCCAAGAAGTTGTGCCTTGATTCTTCAATGCCAAGATTGTTAACATTGAATCCCCTTTGATATAGAGATGAGAGATTGAATATTTTTTAGCAAGTTTGAGACCCAAACTTAGAGCTTTGAATTCCGCCACATTATTAGTACCCTTTGGGATTAGTTCACAAGCTACAATAATGAAGGCTCCATTCCAATCTCTTAAGATTGCAACAGTGCTTGATTTACCCGGATTGCCTCTAGAGGCTTCGTCAAAATTCAACTTAGTGAAATTTCTAGGGGAAGGAGACCAAGATAAACTTGTATTTCTTTTGACTAAAGGAGATTTGGATGGAACAAAACCAACTTTAGGGATCTTCAAAAATTGCAAATTTCTAAAAATAAAAGCATCCTAGGAAGAAAAGTGCTTGCTTAGGTGTGCATTTCTGAAAAAAGATGAAGTTACTTCAAAAATTTAAATCTCAATTCTTTGAAACTTAAATTTTGAATGTATAATCACTTTATAATGGTTGAGCTATGATGAATAACATGTGTTATATCTATTGATTTCTTGTAATCTTGCACTTTAATAGTTTATGAATTACATATCATTTTCACTCATGTTATACCATTGTTAAATTTCATTGTCTTGGGAAACTTCACCAAATTCGAATAAAGTTAGATTTCCCCTTTAGAAATGATGGATATTTCAATTTTAATTTTCCTTTTGAAATTAGTGCATCAAAACCAATGACATGGAATGAAAATTTTGGTACAATAATACATATACAAACCCATTCTTTTGTCTTTATTTTTGCATGTTGATAAGCATACCATACAACATGATAGCCATATATTCAAAAGAGTTAAATGCAAGATACACTACTTTCTAAGAATTCAAAGAATTTAGTGTTTTTCATAAGATGCATGTATTGTAAACAACATATGTATTTCATAATGTAACATGAATAAATCAACAATAGCTCGCATACCATACTTCTATATAGCTCATTAACAAATCAAATATTTTCATCAAGAAATATTCAAAATAATATTATAAAAGTAGTCCATAATAACCTTAGTCCATATCTCCCTATCCTAATCAATCCAACCCTAACCTTAATCATCTAGCTAGATAAACTATTAAATCAAGCCTAAATATCCTATTCATACCAAATTAAATCAATCTAAAACTTCAACCATTCCTAAACCATCCAAATCAAACCTTATCCCCCATCCAAATAAAACCTAAATCTATACAAAATTTATTGCATTCCTCAAGCATCACATCAATAAAACCATTTGAAACATTTTCCCATAAATTCAATCCTAATCTTTAGGGTCTTACTCCATAATAATTATCCAAATTAGTCGGGCCACAAGATTTAAACATCAAATCAAATACGATCCTTTAGATCCTTAGGTCATCCTTGAACATCAAACCAAACCACACTCCAACTTTTTGATCCCCTTAAGAATCATCACACTCTAAAATTCGAAGGAAAATAATTGGGATCCTAAAATTCAATTTGAATCACTTATATAAAATCATCTAATCTATATTTAGTACACTTAATCATCCTTAGGGACTAATATTGTATAGATACATCATCCCAAAAATCATCCCAAACATTTACTTAAGGAAATCACTTCATAAAAACCATTTAGGTTTCATTATCACTTTTAACACAAATAATTAATAATCTAAATTCAATAAATCCTTATCATTCTAATCCCAATCACCATCACATTACCTTGAACCAATTTTTCTTATCCCACAAGACCAATCATCAAATCTCAATCAATCCAACCTTAACCCAAAGGTCAATAATTTTCATCAGTCATGATTTAATCCAAAATCCCATCCTCGAGCCTCCAAAATTAATCTCAATCCTATAGTCATCCAAAACATGAATCATCCAAATTATCCAAATCTAACCATTCAAAAAATTAAAACCTAAATCCTAACTTACAACAAATACCATTAACTCTTGATTTTATCATCACATTCAACAAGCTAGAACCTCATCTAAAATCCAAACACATGAGACATGGTGATGATCAATCCATTTTAATTATATGAGTTTTATCATTATAACCAATCTGAGAATACCTTCATTATTTTTGATGATGGTGTCAATCTTGCTAACCAAATAAAATATCATCCTTATGATGATGATGATAGTCTTGTTAATAAAAAATAATATAATCCCTATGATGATGGTTATGGTATTGACCAAGACACCATTGATGAGATCATTATGGGTTATATTTATATAGATTCTCCATAGTAAACCATGAGAAAACTACTATGTTTTATGAAGTGAAGCAAACTACAAGAAAAAAAAATGAAATTACAAGAATGTCAAAATTGTAACCATATAGAATCATTATGGAATGCATATAAATACGCTTTCTACAAAGATAATATATATATGAACCCCTAAAGAGTACCTTGATTACAAAGTAAAATGTCTATGCTAACATGACCATGTTCCATTTACTTTAAAAAAAAGGATTTACAAATACCTATTGTTTTTAGAAATGATAGTCTTTTTGGAATGTAAAAGCAATGCATGATGCGATACCTCTCCCAAGTATCTACTTGTTTGTCAAGATTTAACTAAAATGTGTATTGAATAGTATCTATAGCCTACAAATCCAACATATGGAATACAACAAAATTAATAATTAACTTTGTCAATTACTTTCTAAAAAGATAAAATGTCTAGGGGTTAATCTTTGTTTTTACTAAAGTGTAGAAAAATTGACACTCAAAACATATAATGTGATGTGAACTATCAAGATTCAATTGTGTTGTTTTTGAGTCAAACTCATTGACCTATATTTCATGAGTAGTGGTTCCCAAGACCCAATATTTTATGAGCATGAATCATCAACTTAGCACCCATTACATCTAGTTGGTCCTAACAATGGTGAAACATCTAGACTTCCCAAGAGATCACCCATCCAAATACTACTCCAACTCAAGTGTACTTTACCATGGAGTTACCTAGGGAATGCATACATGGGTTGGGAATGTCAATCTCTTTTTTTTTCCCTCACCCACTAGGCGGATTTGGACTTGAACCTATGCCCCATCCAATGAGGTAGGAATTAAATGGATATGCAAGAGAAGAAATAAGATTGAAGGAATGAAAGAAATTCTAGTTTCTCTACTTAGTTCAAAAAGTAATTGAAGTAGAGCATAAATCAATAAGCCTTCCATGGGTGTGTGCATTTTTAACGAGTTTTAATTGGAGCATTCATGTCCATGAGAGGAAAGGGCTTTGCTCAATCTCCAAGTCACCTGATCATTTCAGAGTGCACTATTCTAACATAGTCTCTTAAGAACCCTAAGAGCGAAATTTTTCCAAACTATCATGGAGTGGTACTCAAAGCTCATGGAACCTAACAATGTTTTGTGTACATGTAAAATTCCATATGGCATCCATCCACATAAACCTCTCTCAATTTTTGTCAACTCAACACCATTTGGCCATGCCAACTTAGAATGCAAACTTGCAAAAAGTGTTAGTAGAGAGAAATGCAAATTTAGAAATAAGCATTCTTTTTTTCATGCATCCTAGACCAAAACAATCTATGCCATCATGTCTAAGTGGGAAGGTAAATGGTAGGGAATGACTCTATCCATTCTCCAAGTCACCTGATCATTTTGGCGTGCACTATTTTGACATAGTCTCTTAAGAGCCCAACAAAAAATTGCCAAGTTATGATGGAGTGTTTCTCAGAGCTCATGGCACCTAACAATATTTTTTCTACACACACAAGTCTATATGGAATCCCTCTACCTAAAATTATCTCATTTTTTGTAAACTCAACGCCATTTTTCCATGCCAACTTAGAATGCAAACTTGCAAAAAGTGTTAGTAAAGAGAAGTGCAAATTTGGCAATAAGAATATTTTGTGTTTTGTGCATCCTAGACTAAACCTGACTGTTCCAAAATTTCCAAGTGGACAAGTAAATGGTAGGGAAGGGATCTGTTCGTTCTCCAAGTCACCCGATTATTTTGGAGTACACTATTCCCATGTAGTCTCTTAAGAGCACTAAGAGAAAAAAACTACCAAACTATGATGGAGTGGTTCTTAGAGCTCATGGCACCTAACAATGTTTCATCTACAAATACAAGTCCATACGACATCCCTCCACATGAAGATATCTCATTTTTTGTCAACTCAACACCATTTGTCCATGCCAACATAAAATGAAAACTTGTAGAAAGATTTAGTAAAGATCAATACAGATTTGGCAATAAGAATATGGTTTATTTCATGCATCCTAGACCAAAACCGATTGTTCCAACACATCCAAGTGGACAGTTCAAAAGCAGGGAAGGGATTTTTTCATTCTTCAAGTCACTCAATCAGTTTGGAGTGCACTATACCGGCATAGTCTCTTAAGAGCTCTAATAGCAAAAAACTACCAAACTATGATAGAGTAGTTATCAAAGCTTGTGGCACCTAACAATATTTTACCTACACATATAAGTCCATATGGAATCCCTCCACATAAACCTCTCTCATTTTTTGTTAACTCAAAATTGTTTGGCCATGGCCATGCCATTATTGAATGGAAACTTGTAAAATGTGTTAGTAAAGAGCAGTTCAAGTGCAAATTTAGAAAGAATATCATATTTTATTTTTTTTGTGCTTCCTGGACCCAAACCGATTATGCCAAAATTTCCAAGTGGGAAGCTAAATTCTAGGAAAGGGCTCTGTTTGCTCTCAAAGTCACTTGATTATTTCAGAGTGCACTATTCTGGAATAGTCTCTTAAGAGACCTAAGAGTAAAAAATTTCCAAACTATGATAGAGTGGTTCTCAGAGCTCATGAAACCTAATAGTGTTTCATCCTCACGTACAAGTCCATATGGAATCCCTCCACATAAACCTCTCTTATTTTTTCTGAATTCAACACTGTTTGGCCATGCCATAATTGAATGTAAACTTGCAAAAAGTGTTAGTAGAGAGTAATGAAAGTTTTGAAAGAAGCATTTTTTTTTGTGCTTCTTGGACCAAAAATAATTGTGCCAACACACCCAATTGGGAAGATAAATTCTAGGGAAGGGCCTTGTTTCTTCTCCAAGTTACTTGATCATTCTAGAGTGCACTATTTCAGTGTAGTCTCTTAAGAGCCTTAAGAGAAAAAAAATTCAAACTATGATGGAGTGGTTCTCGAAGCTCATGACACCTAAGAATATTTTTTCTGCATGTAAAATTCCATATGGCATCCGTCCCCATTAACCTCTCTTAATTCTGGTCAACTTAACATTGTTTGACCATGCTAACTTAGAATGAAAACTCACCAAAAGTGGCAATAGACAACAATGCAAATTTGTAAAGAAGCATTCTTTTTCTTCCTAGATCAAAACCAATTATGCCAACATGCCCAAGTGGGTAGCTAAATTCTAGGGAAGGGATTTGTTAATTCTCCAAGTCACCTAATCAAATCAGAGTGCACTATTCTAACGTAGTCTCTTACGATCCTTTTGAACATACACATGAGATAATTACACATGAATAAGAATACATTTACACATGATTACACACTTTTCATTCATGAACATACATATATACACATGATATTACATGATTCATGAACATACATACATACATACATCATGAAATTATTTACCTATGACCATCCAAATCTAATCAATATAGTTACATGCCATGTGTATTGTTAGCATACACATAAAAAATCATATCCATAATCAATATAGCTACATAACATGTGCATTGTTAGCATACACATAAAACATCGTTCCATCATGTCAATATAACTAATAACATACATATCATATTTTTCATGTCCTCATGTATAAATACACCAAAGCACCACCCTAAGATGTAAAAATTGTATGCATATCATATTTCCCTCTCTACATGGCTACATTCCATTCTCATCTCTACCACTCTAAAATGTAAAAATTTTATGCATATCATATTTCCCTCTCTATAGCTACATGCCATTCTCATCTCTACCACCCTAACGTGTACAAATTTTATGCATATAATATTTCCCTATTTGTGGCTACATGCCATTCTCATATCTACTAACCTAAGGTGATCCATATTATTTTCCTTGTAGAAGCCACTAATCCTCGCTCACTTCTCTAAAAAAACATATAGGCCTACATATAAATATAGAAGAATTATTGTGCATAAGCAACAAGAACTAGAAACTAAATATGATGCAAGATTAAGAATAAATATGAATAAATACATACAATTCTATTTTAGATTTTTCCTTAAGAATTATATGGTGAATTTATTGTCATTGTAACCTTGTTGTGCCCCAAAATTGAGTGTAGTAGATCTACATATAAATATACAAAAAATATTGAGCATTTAAGCAAAATGAACTAGAAAGTTTTAATTGAACATCCTCTCAAACCAAATGTGATGGAAGATTAGGAATCAATACTTAAGAATTATATGTATATGTCACCTTATGAATGATATGTGACCACTGCAAAAGTTATAACTATTGATCTCAATATCCTTTCCTCCGCTTCAAATTCTCCAAAAAACCTACATATATAAACAAGTGAATTATTAAGAAAATCAATATTGAAGACCTATTTAAAACTCAACAATGGTGGATTTATTGTCATTGTAACCTCCTCATGCTCCAAACTTGAGTGTAGTAGACCTACATATAAATATAAAAAAAAAATTGAGCATAAGCAACATGAATTACAAAGTTTGAACTGAGCATTATCTCAAACCAAATATGATGCAAGATTAACAATCACTACTTATGAATTCTATGCCGATGCAGTACCATAATTACCTCATTGTACTCATAACACAATTGTGAATGTATTGATCTAGATTGCTTGAAAATATACCTTTGTTCTCCAAAAAACCTACACATATAAACTTGAGTGAATTGTTAAGAAAATTAACCTTGAAGACCTATTTGAAACTCAATAATGTTGGATTTATTGTCATTGTAACCTTGTTGTGCTCCAAAATTTAGTGTAGAAGATCTACATATAAATATGGAAAAATTATTGAGCATAAGCAACATGAATACAAAGTTTTAATTCAAACATTCTCTCAAACCAAATATGATGTAGGATTAATAATAACTACTTATGAATTATATGTTAATGCATTTCCGTCATTACCTCATTGTACTCATTACACAAGCATGGATGTATTTCTCTTAATCACTTGAAAATATACCCTTTTTTTCTAAAAACCTACATTCTTATATATACTAGTTAATTGTTATGCAAATTTTTAATGTACTTTTAATCCAGCCCATATAAATAACATGAATCTAAATAAGATGAACAATATCATACCTATCCCGGATGAAAAATAGATCCACTACTCAAGTGTGCCTAAGGGATCATCTCTTATCTTCAAGTTTCTAATATTGCTTCATGATCAACAATAGCAATCATCCATAGTTATTTTTTTCTTGGTTTTGCATGATGATTCAATAACTTAACATTCATTTCTACAACTAGGTGCAAATACATGAGTATGGTAGATTGTGCTTCTCAAAATCCTCAAATGTGAGAATTTCATTCTTTCTAATCATATATGTTCACAACCATCTTCCAACAATAACAATAGATCCTATAGGATATGTGAACCCATCATCATCTATCATAGGTTGTGTTAGATTATTTTTCCTTGAACACATTGTGCCAACCAATAGTCTGATCTCTCTTCATTCCTATGTGGCGCAATAATTGCATAAACATGTCCTAGTTGTTCAAGGTCTAAAATATGGTCATAATCAAATGAAGTTTCCATTTCATTGAGTAAAGAGAAATGAGCTTCATATAAAGGTGTTAGATATTGTGGAATATATGTATCTACCCACTCATTTGACTCACAACCCTGCCAATCACATTTTATACAACTCTGACAAAAACAAGTTAAATCTCATGTCTAAATAGTCCATGTACTTGCATCTAAGCTTCAAAATGAATGCATCTTTGATGATTCCTTAATTTTATAACAATCCAATCTCTCTCCCAATTTACCCTCATTAAAAATCCAATCTCTCTCCATGTACTTGCATCTAAGCTTCAAAATAAATGCATCTTTGATGATTCCTTGATTGTATAGCAATCCAATCTCTCTCCCAAGTTACCTACACACTTTTGAATCAAGTACCCCTCCTTGTGACAATGCATAGTTACACCACTCAACAATTGAATTTGCATCAATAAATGTAGGACTACCTCTAATCTTTAGTTGTTCTTTAACTAGAGTCCTCTTTATGCATGTACCTACTTCATCATGCTCCCCATTTCCATGCCCAACTTTAAAAACTCGAAATATGAAGTATAACCCTATATTCATGCATTCTATTCAACCAATAAAACATACGAGCATTCTTGAATTGACCAGTGTAATTATCTGACCGAATGAGATGTTGAATTATTGTAATATCTTTTTTCCTGCAAGAACTCAAAAAATTTGTTAAAATAGTATTGTACATACTCTAATGAATGAGATTGATCATCACTCATGTAAAAATGGTACTCCATGACTATCTTCTTGTTCTCTTTTATACTATTAGAGGCATGTTTGTATGTGTGGGTATGTGCAGGATCATGGGGGGCCAAAAAGTGGCAATGAGGAAAAAAACACGCCTTTCATCGACCCAAAAACGCGAAAATACCATGTTGACTTTTTTTAGGCTTGGGTGTCAGTACACACCACCAAAGCAAACACCAATCCTAGTTTTCCAAATCGGATATCCGATTCAAATCAGATATCCACTCCAAATTAGATATTTGATTTCTAAAAAGTATATATGTGTACAAAAGTTGTTACTGTTTTAAAATCATTTGACAGTCAACAACCCACGAGCACACAGTGAGGAGGTTCTTCGCGTAACAGATATCTGATTTCGCTAATATTTGATTTGAAAAGGTAAGATTTTAGATTTTTATTTGCTTTGATTCAATTTTGAATTAGATTTGGATAATTTCAATTAGTTTTTTGTGGATTTTGTTTTCAAAATAGGGTTTTTGATTGAATTTTTAGGAAAAAAAAGAGTTTAGAATGAATTTTGATAAAAAATAAAATGAATGGCTTTTATGGATTTTGATTTAAAAATAGGTTTTTATGTTTTGTATTAAAAAAATTTAGAATGGATTTTGATAAAAAAATGAATGTTTTTTGTGGATTTTTTTTCAAAATAGGGTTTTTGATTGAATTTTTATGAAACAATTGAGTTTAGAATGGATTTTGATAAAAAAATGATTTTTTTATGGATTTTGATTTAAAAATAATAGTGTGTGCTTATGTATTTGTATTAAAAATTAGAGAATTTTATAGATTTTTGTTAAAAGTAGGGTGTTTTTTTGGATTTTTTTTTAAAACTAGGGTATTTTTATAATATTTTCATTTATATTGTCTAATTTTAATTAGATTAATTATTTTTTAACTTTAATTAGGCATTATGGTTGCTGAGAATGCGAATGCAAAAATTCCACCATTGAGAATGAAAATCCACCAGTTGAGAATCAAAATGCTTGAAATGCCAAATGCTCCACCACCTCGCAACCATCAATTGAAGACTTAATTCATGAAAAATTAGAGCAATTGAGGGGCATTTGTGATGTTTATAAGAAAATCCCTTGATTATGCCGTATGTCAACCACATTGATAGGAATAATTACAAATGTAGAAACCCTCTCCACCCAACAGAATGCCTTTTATTCGTGGTGAGAAACCATGAGGGAATATTATGCATGTGGATTGTCTTATGATGATGTGAAAAATATCCAAATAAAAAAAGCCTAAATAGCCTCTTTATTTATTAACCCCAGCATTGGTTTGCCAGTTAATGTTAACAAACCAAAACTTTCTATAAAATGGTGCACGCATAGGGGCATAGTAGATAACTTTTGGGATCATTGGTGTATGGTTTTTGATAAACCACCCAACAATAATCTTCATGTACCTTTTTACTTTATTAAAAAATTATATGCTGAGTTTTTGTTAGGGCATCATGTCAATTACTTTAACATTAAACCCTTCCAAGGCGTTGGTGGAGGTATGCCCTAAGATAGGCCAGGGGCAGTTAGAGTAGTCAGGTGCCCACATGTTCCCCGTCCTCCCCTTCCTCCGCCACCTCCAGTACAACATCTAGATATTACGAAGGATGCAACTATACAAACTATCCAGGCCATTCACTCTTTGAGTGGTCTTTTGGTTTCCCATGCTTCTTTAGTAGCTCAGCCACATTCTGGTGATGTTGGCGATGGATCTAGTGCTGCTGCATCATCCTCCTTAGGTCCACACATTTGTGTGCCACATATTTGCAATACGTGCCAACATATATGCTTGGGTCCTATTGTACAACCCACTAAGCATCCATTAGACACTTCTGATTATGACATCCAGGATGTGGAGATTATAGCAGATCACACACAGGGGAGTGGAGCACACCCTACAGATTCCTCTCCTACTAGAGAGGTGGACATTGGAATAGTTACATAGGTAACATTTAAGGTGTAAATTCATAACTTGCTTTTTTTTAAAAATGAATATTAATAAGAGAAAGTATCAAGTACTAATATTTATTTACATGGTCTATTTAATAGTTAATGTCTGAGGAGGAGCTCACACGGGTGACTGATAGCACCCTTAGGGCCATTTCATTTAGCCTCGACACACACAGTATGTATTTTCGCACTCACTCATTTACATTTTTTTACTATATACTTGCTTGCCATTTGAATTGTCATTAATGAAATTATATATTAACTTAGATGTTTATCTTATTCTCTTCTTGTAGGAAACACCTAGTGCGAGTGAGGTGCGACACTCTCCAGACTATGGAGGCACAATGTTAGATAAGGGAAAGGTAATTGAACTCAAATTTGATTGAATTAAGATTGATAAGATCTTTTATTGATTATGCATACATTGACATAGATTCGTAGTTTCATATGTACTTGTCATTTTTATGTATAGGCGGTTGTGAGCTATACATCATTGTTGATAAGTGCCACAACACCTGAAGGAGTAGGTATTCGAACACCTGAAGGAGGAGGTATTGAAACACCTGAAGGAGGAGGTATTGAAACACCTCAAGGAGGAGGTGTCGAAACACCTAAAGGAGATACATAAAAAGATCAACCTAAAGAGGTATGTGTTTATTTTATTTTGTGCTTGGTAAATATGTTCTTATTACTGACAATTCTATGCTAACTTGGATCAATTTTATGTTTTTGTTCACATATATAGATTGACGTTACAAAAGTTGGTTTGGTTGGTTCTTTGAGAGGGGTATATTCTAGGACTCCTAACCCTTCAAAGAGACATATATTTCAGGTAATCAAGATTTCAATTTTAGAGTTCAATTATAATTCAATGTATATTGATTTTTATGTTAATTATTCAATTTTAAATTATATAGTATAACTAATCTCAATTGTGGCTTGATTTTTTCTTGTGCCTACCTTCAAATCCAATGAGTGCTTCAAAGAGGCTCCATTTTGATGATCCACTAGTAGTTTAGGACGAGATAGACATTTTGGCATGTAAATTTTGAATATATATCGAGATGGCATATGCCACATATTGTAAAACTTTGTTTGAGTTGGCATTGATGCCATTTTTGTATATGGACATACACTTGATTATTGGATAATTTGATATATAGAAGTTGACAATAGAAATTTAATTTCCTCCTCATGTGCATGATTAAACTCTTTGAAAATTTAATCAAGTGAGCAATGGTTAAATATCAATGTACAATAGCATAAAAGAATGGTTAAATATTATGTAGTTTATATTCATATTAGATTACATTGCATTGCACATCTTTCAAACTCAAAGCATTACTTCACATTGCATAAGTAACAACTAGATGTTGATAGATGAAAAAATTTCAATAACAATATAGTTTTTACAAAGTCAACCTAAGCAGTTATGCAATTACTTCACATTACATAACTAATAACTAGGAGTAGCTATCAATTGCATTAGCTTGTCATGGAATTCTATGAGACCACATTTCTTTGAAGAAACTTGGCACAAAACTCACAAAAAATGAAAATAAAGCACTCAAACAAACTTTAAAGGGGTCTTAGGCCTGCTGCCCCCTCATTCCACACGCTATGCAGCCATTTACTTGCAGTGTAGGGGTTGAACAATGGAGAAAACATGTAAAAATAATATATATATATATATATATACAGCCTAGAAGCATGAATTACGATTAGAATATCACATAACATCATGTATAAACAAAAAAACCACTATAAACTTGAATGTCATTTAAAACATGCATGATAAATATTCATTGTTGAAACTTGAATTGTGGTAGCTTGATATACAAAGTTGATTGATGCTAGGGTTCAATTTGTATGATATTGAAAAAAGAAGCCAACTGAGTAGAGTTATCAGCATTCTTCAAAAATCATAAGAATTCTTTTAGTACACTAGCCATTTTGATGTCTTCTTGCAGTCTCAAATGTTATTTTGTATCATTGTTACATTGGTATTAAGAGTGATTGCACGTTTGAAGTGTATAAACACATACCTTTTTGTAATATCAAGGATACTTTTTGAATCTTCCATGCATTGCTAATCTAAAAGCAAAGGTCTTTTTCCTAATCTGTATGCAGCCATGCTTTTGAGATTATCAAAAAGAGCAAAACTTCCCTAATAATGCAAAGGCATGGCCAAGCAGTTCTAACTCTCCACATGAGAGAAGAGAGATGTTGGAGAGTACATCAAGTCAGTGAGAACCAAAGTGTAATGTGTTTTAGTTTGTAGTACTCCTCTATTTCTTTGCAGAAGTGTGATAAATTCTTAGTTCAATGATGTTGAACAATTTTTGAAAGAAGAAAGTTGTGTACGGACCTGTAACCATCAAATCAAAACCCTTGTTTTTAGTGTAATTCTTGAGGGTTTATTGGATGTAGCACTTCCACAACCTTTTAGACTCTGCCACCACCTTAGACACCTTTATTTAGGCCCCAATATTCTTAGAAAACAAAGAAACTTCAGGTATCTCGAATATTTTTGCAAACCCTAGGGTAAAAAATCTATTTTCAAGTGAAAAAAACTACCATTTTTAGACCTTTAACTCTTCATTTTATTTCAAAACCCAGTTCTCCACGCCTTCCACTCTTGAAATATCATTTCCTAATCCATACCAACTCATCCCACTAATTCACATTGGCACACAGTAGGTGGGATGAGATTCAAGCCATTAAAATTGCAAAACTCTTATTCCCCTATTTAGGAACCCGTCTAAAGAAAGTTTGAGTTTTGAGGCACAAAATGAATAAAGAAACCCTCTATTAAGAAGTAAGAATAAATTCAAGACATGTAATAATGTTTCTACATAAAGCTTTGATACAAAAATGATTGAATGGCTTGTGCACAGGTAGAAAACTTAAGAAAAATAGTAAAATATGAACTAAGCAATTGAAACTTTATTGATTCAAAGAAAAAAACTCCTTCAACCAAACCTGTCTCAAGCCCTTGATGGCCTTAAGTACATTTCTATGCCTTGGAATCCAACTCCCAATGCCTTTAACCACCACTATTAACTGACTTTTGAAACCTTAATGACCATTGAAGGCCAAAATACAAACATTTTTCACATTAATACGATTCATAATGAAATGTTGCACTTTTCCACTTCTAGCTTTACTAAGACCTCACTTAATGGCTTGAAATAACATCATTACATGTTCAAAACATTGTTCTTGCTTGTCCCTAAAAAAATTTACTAATTTTTCCTTCAAAGGCTACAAAGCAACAACTAGGACAAGTTGGGATCTCCATGTTTTTTTGACCCTAAAACCTAAAAACTCCTCCTAATACATGACCATTAGGACTATTATATCTTATTAAAGAAAAAAAATCAAAATATTAACACTTTAATCATTGAAATGATCCACAATGATATTGTGGTGTAGGTGCTCCTGCACAAAAAATGGTTGTTACAACTTGCTAATGTCAATGAAGCGTGGGGGCATCAAGATTTAAAGTTATCTCAAGCTTGTGCAGGTCCTAATAGACATGTTTGATGAATTTATAGGGTGTGGCAAGGTTGGAAACATTGATTTCCTTAAAAAACTCATGAAAGTTGCTAAAAATGAAGTTACACCCAAGTTGGATTTGAGGAGCAAAAATTGCAAGCCACTATAATTTATTATATATAAATGGGAGATATTACAAAACCTTGTTCAAATGAGCATACCGATAGGAAAGAACCAGGAAGAAAACCTTCGGTTGTAGCTCGATTAAGTACAAACTATAAAAGATGCATACCTCTTCGAAAGGATCAGAGCTAGCTATTGTTGCAGTAGGTCCATGATCAATCTTGCCAAAAATATCGCTAAAGTGCATACAAAATATCACTATTAAAGACACCTACATTGCAATAGTATATAAAATATCAGTATTAAATAAAGAACACTAATGAACTTAATCATAATGAACATAAGCATTCTACCTTCCATTCTTGAAAATGCTATTCAAGTGTGCCTGAAGGGTCATCTCTTTGCTTAAGAGTATCCAATATTGCTTCATGATTAGCATTACTAAGTGTCTAGTTGTTTTTTCTTTGGTCTGGCATGATGCTTCAACAACTTAACATTTGTTGCTATAACAAGGTACAAATACATGAGAATGGTTTTGTGTTTCTCGTAGTCTTCAAATGTAGGTATGCCTTTCTTTCTAATCATGTATGTTCACAACCAAGTTCCTGCAACCACAACTGAACCTATAGGATACACAAAACCATCATCATCTTCCATCGGTTGTGTTAGCTTATGCTTTACCCACACACATCGAGCCAACCAATTGTATGATCTCTCTTCATTCCCCTTTGGTGCAACAACTGCAAAAATATGTCCTAGCTATAGTAGATCTAAAAGCATGTCGTAATCAATTGAACTTTCCATTGTGTCATTTGTCATGGATATTGTTTGAGATAAAGGAGTTAGATACTGTGGTACCCATGTATCCTCCAACTGCACCCTCCTCAATGAACCAAAAGAATCTGCGCACTGTTGAATCAAGTGTCCCTCCCTGTGACAATGCTGAACTACACCAATCAACTATAGAACGTGCATCGCTGAATTTTGCTCCTGAAATCTTCAATTGCTCCTTAACTAGAGCTCTCTTTACGCATGCACCTGCTCCATCATGCTCCCCTTTCCCATGTCTAGCTTCAAAAAAACTCCAAATATGAGGTAGACCCCTCTCTACATGCTTTCTACTCAACCAATAAAACATACGAGCATTCTTGAATTGACTTGTGCAATTATCTGACCAAATTAGATGCCAACCCAGTGCTATATCATGCTCCTGCAAGAACTCAAAAAAATTCTTGAAACAATGTTGACATACTCAGATGAGTGAGATCTATCATCACTCATATAAAAATGATACTCTCTGATTATCTTTCGATCCTCCTCTGTACTATCAGGTGCATGTCTAAATGTCATGTTGCACAAAAATAGCAATCTGAATGGAATTGTAATACTAAGATTGTACCTCATTTTATGGTTGCAATGTGTAGTTTTCTGCAAAATCAACCACTAATATAATAGTTCCAATTGGAAAAGAGTCCTTACACATCCTAAATTTTTGATCCAACCACTGAGACCTATGACTATGCCTTGCATACTTGTAGAAAAGATTGTCCTTAAAATCTGAAATAAAATCAGCAACACTGCATTCTTTTGAAACCAACTCACATCTAGAACCTTCACCTCCACTCTGCAAAGTATATTTGACTATCTCATATCTCTTTTTCTAAACAATCTTCTTTCCAAATTCATTTTTGGAACTCTCATGAAAACATTGAACAAACTTTGACAAGCCACCACATTGTGAGCACTTTGCATTTAAACAATCATTTATATAGAAAAAGCAACCATCATCTCTAGAACATAAAAAAAGATCTAGCAAATCCCTTGATGATTTTGGAAGATGCATTGCACCACACTCCTGCAACATTTCATTAGTATGCAAAGTAGAACGGATATAGCATAATAGTTCATGGTACATTGAAAAATCCACATGGTATTTGCAACAAGTATTACAAATTTTAAGAGGCACACAATAAAATGGCTTCAAACCTTCAAAAGTCCTTTGTGATATTTCCATATTTGGATGTGTTTCAATAAAAAATTTAAACAACATTGTTTGGCTTGACTCCAAGAAATGTTTAGGATGTGGTGTACGGTCTCGATTACCAATTCTTAACTTTAAAACATCCTTTGCATTGGGTGATACTCTAGAGTTATCATGCCAAAATTGTTGAATTGCCTGCTTTACACTATTAGTTAGCTTCTTATCAACACGTGGAAGCCTCCCAGAAAAAACCCATGTATCATTTTGAAGAGGACCGTCTATTCTTTCTCTTCTTGCAAGTGCTCTATCCAAAGTTTTGCGATTTATGTCAAAATCAATACAAGTTTTTCTCATAAAGCGAGCCTTTTTCAATTGATGGCTTACTAGGGAGGTTGTAATGACTCTTCGAGCAGCTCTCTTATCCTTTTCCTTGTTATTTTTTCCAATAGACTTGAGAGCATTCAAAATATTTTTGACAATAATAGAATTTTTTTCAGTCTTCTTGTTCACACGAATCTTCAGTTTGTCTAGCAATGGTCTCATCTTTTGCATCTTTAGCAATTGTACAAAAAGTTGGCATTGCTTGATCAATGTCTTATCACTAAAATATTGGTTGAAAATTCTTCTAGCTCACAACCGAATAGTTCTTGTTGACCTCTTGCCTTCAAAATTGTTTATAATGTTCTCATCAAATTCAAGTAACCATTTAGGGGTTCTTGAAGGTCTTGAATTTGGAATATGTCTTTCTTCCACACAAGGTTCTTCATTTCTCATGTAATCTGGTGAAACATAATTTGCACTTAGTTCAATATTATGTTCAACATCTTCAATTCCAACATTTTCACCTTCAATTTGAATAATTTCATTCCCAATTTCAGTATCATATTCAACATCTTCAAATCCAACATTTTCACCTTCAACATTTTCATTATCAATTTCAATATTTTCATTCCCAATTTGAATATCATGTTCAACATCTTCAATTCCAACATTTTTAGCTTGAACATTTTGAGTATCAACTTGAACATTTTCATTCCCAATTTCAATATCATGTTCAACATTTTCACCTTGTACATATTCAATTTCCTCTTCACTTGAAAGACCATAGGGCTCAGATTCACCAATATTTAACATACCTTGTCTTCTCTTCCTATGATCTTCTTTATCTTTTTGTCTATATTCTTCAATTTGTTCTTTTGTAAGCTTTCTCTTACGTTTATGCTTTCGACGACTGCTGCTCCCCATTATACCTCATAAAAGATGCTGAAAAATCATTATTTATGTCAAATTTGAGTCCAAGATGCTCCAAAAAGCTGAGCTTTGTCTCTTCCTATCTGAAACTGTGTGTTTGTCACTTGCAAAGCCTACAAAAAGAATGTAGGGTCCTTTGGAATGCAAAAAATGGGCCATATGGGGTTTTGGTATGGCCCACAAATCAGATATCCGACTAAATCCGATATTTGATATATTTTTTTTTAAATAAAATAATTTTATAATGCTCTCTAACGGCATGATTTTAGTGCTATAAATCGGATATCCGATTTGTGCATATATAGACCTAACAATAATTAGGAGGTGGAGGTTGGGAAAGAGAGAGAGAGAGAGAGAGAGAG
>VDFB02000015.1:101458421-101504511 GCA_007258455.2 Sequoia sempervirens | reverse complement strand
AGTAGTTTAGAAACTACATTCAATTTTCCACATATTCTATTCTTACATATTTTTGAAATAATATAGATAACTTATTCAAATTTGTATGTCAAGTTGCTTAACTCTGATTTTTCTGAATTTTCATTGCCACTTAAGGGCCTATTTTTTCCACGATGATCCTGCACATACCCGTGTTGTGAACAAAAATTTCAACCTAAAGTTAAATTGGAATATATTAAGATTGGACTTCATTTTGTGGTTGTAATGTGTATTTTTCTACAAAATCAACTACAAAGATGATAGTTCCAATTAGGAAAAAATCCTTGCACATCCTGAATTTTTGATCTAACCATGTAGACCTGTGGCTATGTTTTGCATACTTGTAAAAAATATTTTCTTAAAATCAGAAATACTTACCTCTCTTGTAACCAAATCATATTTGAACCTTCACCTCCACTCTTCAAATTGTATTTCAGTATCTCAAATCTCTTTTTCTCAACCATTTTCTTTCCAAAATGATGCTCACTGCCCTCATGAATACATGATATGAAATTTGATAGCCCACTACATTGAAAACACTTTTCATTTAAACATCATTTCTATAGAAAATGCAACCATTATCTCTAGCACATATAAACAAATATAATAAGTCCCTCGATGACCTTGGTAGTTGCATTGTAACACACTCCTATAACATTTTGTTAGTATGCAAAGTAGAATGAATATTGCATAATAGTTTGTAATACATAGAAAACTCCACATGGTATTTGCAACATGTATTACTGATTTTAAGAGGAAAATAATAAAATGGCTTACAAGATCCAAATTTCCTTTGTGATATTTTTAAATTTGGATGTCTTTCACAAAATAGTTTGTACAATGTTGTTTGATTAATGTTATAAGAAATATTTAGGATGTGGTGTGCAGTCTCAGTTACCAATTCTTATTTTAAAACATCTTTTACATTTGGTGATACTCTAGAGTTAGAGAGCCAAAATGATTGAATTTTATCTTTTGTGGTATTAGTTAGTTTTAATAAATATTTAACTAGCTCCCTTTGGGTTTATTTTTCTATGTGTCGGCATGTGCATCGCCAAGTCTGCTCGGCCTTTTATCAAGGTTTTGATCTGCCACTCCATGTGTCTACTCTCTGCAACTTCAAGTATCGGCATTTCCTTTGGATCCTGGGAAACTCCGTTGTGCTTCCACATGTTGTGGCTACGAGATACTTTTGTTTCTTGTTTCTTTGACGCCTCATCAGGCTGTGAAATGCTGCCACGAAGCCCTCATTCCTAAAAGGTGCTAGCGGGCCCCACGGTTGCCAACTGTAGTATGCACTTGCTACGTGTCTAATGTTCGCAAATCCTTTAGCGTGGAAATGAATTAGCAACCACTGGCAGAAAAATGCTGCCACGCGTCTCTGTTGTGCCCGGCTAACGATCATTCCCTTCGTTGTTGGTAAAGGCTCCGGTCATTTGACACATGCAGCTTTAACACAAATCCTCTACAGCGAAGGGAGGAAGGTTCATGCGGGCAACGATAGGCTGCCACGTGCCTAACCCACTGATCTCATATAAAGGTAGGAGATAATGAACCGAATGAGGTTATTGGATATTGTGCACCATCATCATTCGCTTAGGAGGGTGACACTTGTCTAACCAGGACCACTGCCATCATTGCTAAGGATGCACCTGTGCCTGGGATGACTAGATACTTTTTTTTGGATTGATCCTGTTGTAATGGCCTTGGGAATATTCTGATTCAAGCATCATTGTTGGGGATCTCAAGATCTTTTCTGTTATTTCTCTCCGAGGCGGTGGGAGGTTTTTCATGCTATATATACTTTTCTCTGTGATGAGAAAAGGGTCTAGAATTTGGAAAAAACACGCTGGTTTTAGTAAAAGATGTAGTCCTTTATTATTGTTTTATTTAATTGCAAAAACTCTTAGACTGTGCCAATTGTTCGGCCTTTCTGTTTTTCATGCTATTTGATCAAACTGTGAACTGTGCTTTTCATTGTCTTGACACTTCATTTGAGAACTTCTATATATGTTGGATACAAGTTTACTTACCTTGATCATGTCTAAGGACTCTTCTTAGTAGTAGGAATGTATGTAATGTTATTTTATGTCAATGAATGAATTATCTATGCTATAATCTAAAGTCTCTAATGTTTTGGAACACTACAACATCATTCAGGCCCTTAAATCTGTGATTTATCATGCCCATCATTAAATCTTGGCACATCGCCTTAGGTTAGACTTTATTTTATTATATCTGCTTCCTTTTCCCTTTCCAAACCTCATTATAGAATAAGCTGAGTTCTCTAAAAATTTGGAGGTTACTCAGTTTAGCGCAAAAGGTCCCCCTTAAATTGAGTTTCCCATAAGACTCTATTACCTTGTCAAATTTTGGTGTCAACAGTTTGTTCTTTTTCTGGCACACTCGGTGGGACCGAGCTTAAATGAAATTACATTTTAGAAGGGTGTATGAGCCATCGTCCTATAACTAGATCCCAAACCACATGCAACCCTAATTTACTAATACCTCCACTAGGGACAGTCTAGGTCGTAAATCAACTGGTAACTATTCCATTCCCGCTACCCTTTCCTCTCACCATGTTACCATCCGCCAATAGAAACTATGTGGCATGGGATGCCGGAAGTCCCCTAGTAGCCCCGGTAGCGCCCACTGTTTGGGGCGCTATCCTAGTTTCAACCATGAAAGCTATATTGAAATTTACTAGAAACAACTCAAGAACACCAACAAAACATTTGTAGGATGTGGCAGACATATGTCTGGTACACGGGATTACAACACATAACGTAGCCCTAAGGCTTCTCACCGCTTCTTTTAAAGGCAAGGCGCTGGATTAGTATCAAACACTGACACCTAATTCAATTCGCACCTGGGATGAGCTCAGAGATCCATTCTATGAGAGGTTCTTGAATGATGGAGATCGTTCTTCATTGTATTATCAACTATTTGTCATAAAACGAGCCCCCCAGGAGTACCTGACGGACTTTAATGCCCGATTTCACACAAATTGGTAGAGGATTCCTATTACCATACGCCCGACTCCTGAGTTGGCGTTTATATTTTATCTAAAGTCCATCAGTTCTGACATTTCTATTATGATCAAGTCTTTGGGGGGAGCTACTCTACCAGATGCTATGGTATCGCTATCAAAGCCGAGAATCATTTAATAGATTGCAGAAAATTTCCTCATTGACCTACTATGTCGATATTTCCTAAAATATCGATCTCTGCGTAAGAGGTCGCGTCAACTAGTGCGCCCACAACCACCTAGTCAATGTACACATATGCGGTAAGCTCACAAAATGTGGCTTCTACATCAAGCTCTTCCAAAGATGAAATAAGCAACCTCAAAGAGATGTTGCGAACCATAGAAAATAATATAACCACTCTTAAGCAGAACCAAGCAATGCCTTCAAAGCCTGCATATCAAAACTATCAAGGTGGGCAGTCTTCTTATCAGCAGAATCAATACCAGGGTGCACCTCGTGCTAAACCACCAGCCCCAACTGCAAAACAAATGGTGTTGGTGCCTACTCCACTGATGAGCACATCGCCAAGCTCGAGTAGGGAATTAATTGCAGGGCAGAAGAATCTTATTGATGATATCAATCCATGGTGTTTCCCCTGTAGCGATGTGCATATGCCTCGAAACTGTCTGCGTGGCAACTTACAACAAAAGGTGGCGAAGCAACGTAGCCAAGGCATGACAACGAAAAAATGGAGGTTATGTATATGCCTCACCACAGATGGAGAGTGCAGTCCTTACTGCGCAAATGCAAGGAATGTCTTTAGAACAAGAATCTGATATTGCTCCTGATCATGCGCTCTTCTCCTAGATGGAGGAAGAAGAAACAGTGTTTGCTAATGATGCATTCATATCCAAAACACCGCAAGTGCAGTCTGATTATAATACACACTCAAAGAGGAGATTCACCGGTGAGTTAGTTGTTTCACATCCGGACAACCCACAACTCAAAGGAGTTTTCGATCAAATTCCCAATGCTTCAACCTCCCCTTGACCTTCTCAACCACAAAAGGAAATTATTATAGCAAAAACCAAGGAGTAGAAACCTCCGAGTTTGTCACCTTTTAATGTGGTAGAGCAATTAAAGAAATCATCCGCTAATGTGTCTCTATGGGACATTCTAGCCATCCCAGAACAAAAGACACTATTATAGAAGGTGCTTCAAGAAGAGGTTTACCCAACACCAATAGGGCCGTTTTCCAGAACAGAGGTGGTTTATCAAATACCGCTAGCTAAGGTCCTTGCAAACAATACAAGGGAATCCCCTATCGAGGACAGGAATAATTTGAAACCTTAGCCCTTCTTCTTGACTCTCATTATAGGAAAGAAGTTATTGCACAATGCTATGATTGATTCTAGCGCTAGTACCATGGTTATACCTAAACAGATAGCCGAGGCTTTGGAAATTAGCTATGAACCTATGAAAAGAGGGGTAATGCAGCTTGATGGGAATAAAGTTGAGACCGTAGGTGTCATCAAAGTGCTTCCTTTAACTCTATTTGCTTGCCCTAGTATCACAGTCCCGCAGGACATAGTGATCATAGATGTTCCTCCTATGTTTGGTCTCTATCTATCCCAAGAATTTACTTCAAGGGTGGGTGGATACCTGTCCTTAGATTGGTCACATCTGATACTTAGGACCAAACACGGTAAAAAAATGAAGATAGAATTAGAGGCTCTACATTCTGAACATGTGGTGGATGAAGCCTTGATCAATTTTGAAGCAGCGCATACCTCTATCACCAAGCAAGAAATGTATTATGTTGAATTGCTAGAGGAAGAGAAGGTGAGCGGAGATCGGAATGATAAAGAAGATGCTCTATTGAGTGAACACATAGACAATGATCCTTTCAGAAATTATCATGCTACAGGATTGGGCACATATGTAATTTATGATGAAGACCAAGTGCTTTCGAGGGTCGCCAAAGAATTTGAAGTAGCCAAGCAAATGAGCTATGGACACTGTACTTTGACGGAGAAAGAAGCAAAGTGGGTGCTGGAGTAGGGATATATCTAATATCCCCACAAAATAAAAAATTGTTGAGGTCTTTCCGCTTTTATTTCGCCTATTCAAACAATGAGGTTGAATATGAAGGATTGGTTCAAGGTTTAAGCCTTGTGGAACGAATGGGCATTAAGAAATTAATTGTGTTTGAAGATTCTGAACTAGTAGTTAACTAGGTCTAAGGAGTTTCAGTGGCAAAGAATGTCCGTATGAGATCCTATCGGCATAGAGTCTGGGACCTGATTGATGGTTTTGAAGCTTTCAACATCAAGACTATTCCCCGAGGACAAAATAGCAACACAGATCGCATGGCTGTGATTGGTGCTCAGTTTGATCTTGTCTCTAACCTTGTTCATAACGAACATTCAATACGAGTACTAAGCTGACCAGTGATCCCTGACAATGATCAGAGTTGGCAAGTTTTTGAAAGTGATGAATACATCGCCTTGTTTATCCAACACTCAGGGGAGTTTTCCGATCAGCTTCAACCAAAGATTGCTGAGGCTTATGAAGGACTTATGCAGCTCAAATATAATAAACTTCCAAAAGGATTGGTTACTCTCGAAAACTTTTTTGATTGTGATGATGCCCGAAATGATAAATGAAAGTTTGTAGCAAACAAAAGTTATTATGTGGACCTTCGAGTCTCTGATGGTAGGAATCTCTGAGTTGGTAAAAATGTCCCGCACCATGATAAGGAAAGACTCATTAGTTTTTGTGAAAAATATGGAGTAGTGGCCTAGTCCTATGATGATTTGGAGGGATATGATCATGACATCATTCAACACACTATTAAGCTAACATAAGGTGCAAAACTAATCCGATAGAAACAGAGGACCGTCAACCCTAAAATTGAAGCCATAATGGTGCAAGAGCTGACTAAGCTCATTGAGTTGCACATTGTCTTCCCAATCAAGCATAGTACTTGGGTATCGAATCTAGTCCCGGTTTGAAAGAAGAATGGAGATATCTATTTATGTGTGGACTTTCGAGACCTAAACAGAGCATCCCTAAAGGACCACTATCCATTGCCTTCGATGGATTCAATCCTACAAAAAGTTGTAGGATTGAAATTTTTTTCTCTACTGGATGGTTTTTCTAGCTACAATCAGATCTGAGTTAAAGAAGATGATCAACACAAGACTACGTTCACCACAAAGTGGGGAACATTTGGATATGCTAAAATACTTTTTGGTTTATCTAATGCAGGGGCGACATTCCAGTGGGCGATGGACATCGCATTCAACGAACTAATCAATAAGTTTATTCTAATTTATTTGGATGATGTTACTATGTTCTCTAAATCTAAGGATGATCATTTTGATAATTTAGAATTAGTTTTCCAAAAGTTCCAGGAATTCAAAGTTTCCCTAAACCTGAAGAAATCTATATTTGGAGTACCACAGGGTAAGCTGTTGGGGCATGTTGTGTCTAAGAAGGTGTTTCAATTGACCCTGAATGAGTGAAGGCTATCAAGGAACTTCCCCTTCCGGTAAATAAGAAAGGTGTTCAGTCTCTTCTGGGCAAAGTGAATTTTGTTAGCAAGTTTATTTCCCACTTTGTGGAGATAATTAAGCCGATCACCCTGATGCTTAAAAATGATTATGCATTCAAGTGGATGACCGAAGCTCGGGAAGATTTCGAAAGGGTCAAGGAAGCTATTTCCACAACTCTAGTATTGGTTAATCCAGATCAATCTAAGGATTTTATAATGTATGCATTCAGTAGTAGGTCCAGTATTGCTACGGTCCTAACCCAAAAGGATGACAAAGAAAAGGGGGGAACATCTAGTAGCGTTCTACTCCCAGACCCTAAAGGAATATGAGGCAAATTATAATTTTTTCGAAAGGCAGGCCTTTGCAATAGTGAAGGGACTTAAAAAGTTCTGCCATCTAATTTCCTGCAACAGGGTGCTTGTATATGTCTCACATTCTAGTGTGTGTGAATATATCATGGAAGGGGAGATCACAGAAAAAAGGGCTAATTGGATCACCAAGATCCTTGAATATGACATTAAAGTCAAGCTACTAAAACTATTAAAGGAAGAGGAATGTGTGAGTATATGGCACAGAATGAAGAGGTACTTGTTGCAGAGGAGCAACCAGAGCTCGTCTTGATAAATGAACCAGAATCAGAAGGTGGTTGGCTGACTGATAGAATGAGGTTCATGCAAACTAGAAAGTATCCGCCAGGTCTCTCATTCTAAAAAAGGAGATATTACCTACTGCAAAATTGTGGATATACGCTAATAGAGGGAGTCCTTTTCAAAAGGAATTTCAATGGCGTTCTCGTGCGATGCGTCACTTCGGAGCAAGCAAAGAGGATCCTCGATGTGTTCCACAATAGCGATGTAGGCGGACATTTCTCTGCTAAGACCACCACCATTAAAATCATGCGTGCTGGCTATTATTGGCCTATACTTTTTAATGACTCCCACTCTTTGGTGAAGCTTTGCAAAAAATGCCAATTCTTTACTTACAGAAGGAAGAATTCCGTAATTCCCCTCAAACCCATAGTGGCGGATGAACCATTTGCACAATGGGGCCTGGACTTTATCAGAATGATCAACTCGGTTTCTAGCATTGGACACAAGTGGATTCTAACCACCACAGATTACTTCACAAGGTGGATGGAGGCTTTTCCCCTTAAAAACACAATAGAAACAAAGATTGTAGATTTCCTCGAGGAACTGGTGACAATGTTCGGCCCTTCAAAAACTATCATTTCGGATAATGCTAGAGATTTCTTAGGCACAAAGGTATGTCACTTTGTATTAAAGAATGGCATATTCC
Source organism: Sequoia sempervirens (assembly GCA_007258455.2). Lineage (NCBI taxonomy): Eukaryota > Viridiplantae > Streptophyta > Pinopsida > Cupressales > Cupressaceae > Sequoia > Sequoia sempervirens. The sequence goes on along the minus strand of VDFB02000015.1, from coordinate 101,496,671 downwards.
TCAAGACATCATCAAACTATTACCCACAAGGAAATGGTCTAGCAGAGTCAACAAACAAGAGCCTAGTTCAACTCCTTAAAAGGATTGGTTCAGAACACCAGAGGGAATGGCATAAAAATCTTCGAGCAGCGCTCTGGGAAAACCACATAACTCCTAAGAAAGTCCTTAAGACTTCACCTTATGAGTTGGTATACGAGAAAGAGGCGCTGTTATCTATATCCATGGAGATTCCAGCACTGCAATTGTTGAAATCTCTCGAGATAGAACAAAATGATGCCATGGAGATTCAGCTTGCCGAACTATTAGAAGTACAGGAAAAAAGGGAGAATTCCCTAATAGCAATGACAAATAGTCAACAAGTGGTCAAGCGGTGGTTTGACAAGAAGGCTTCGGACCAAGGTCTAAAATACAGAGACTTAGTGCTAAAGTATGATAAAATGGCTACTAAGCAAGGTCAACATGGTAAAATTGATAGCCTATGGGAGGGTCCCTTTAAAATCATTCGGTGCAAAGAACATAATGCTTTTGAGCTAGAAAATATGGAATAGGAACCCTTAGGAATCTCAGTCAATGGGATCCATCTTAAGCTGTTCCATTAGGCGCTGAGCTCTATTTTTATACATATGTGAATAGTGTTTTTATTTTATTTTCATTTCTTTGGCCAGTATTTTTCAAATTAATTTGTACTTCTACAAAATTAACTCATTATTATTGGTGGGTGGAATACTAGAATTTCTTTACACATAACACACCCATGTTCTGAGAAATAGCAAAATGAAAGTTGTGAGCCCATAAAACTGAAATACAGAATGAAGAAAAGAACATGGATTTTCTTTAAAAAAGATATATATCTATTCATATATATTATTTACATTACAAAAGTGGCTAGGAAGCCATAAACCAAAAATTTACAAGTATCCAAGCTATTATATATATGATGGCCTTTTTTCAGGCTTATATACAGGCTATAAGGCAGGTATTCTGATGAGTAGCGGAAAATTGAGTGAATAGGGAGACATTTGTTGAGTAGGCAGGGGGTTTTCATCCAAAGGCATGGCTGGCGGTAATTGACGCATTAACAGCTGCATCCACCTCTTCTTTGTCCATAGGTTCTTCGGCAGCACTGGCAACATCATTCAGGACAATCGCCATTGGTAGGGGGAATACCAGGTTCCTGAAATCAGTATACCAATCTACGTCGTAGATGGGTATTATGTAGTAGCTGCGGAACAAGAAATGTAAGGCCTAAGTAACCCTCTGCTGGTGCTCGTCGCGAGTCTATAGGTGGAATCTACTGAGAAATGACAGCCAAACAACAACTTCTTCCTCGATAAAGCGACGGAGGTCGCTGGCTAACAGCAGACCTACTCCATAGGCATCATGAGCAACAACCTCACCGAGACCATTCAGGTACTTTTTGGGGAAAATTTCTTTAACAAGTTTCAGGATAAGCAGCTGAGGGACATTGATGTCTAACATGGACGCTATAAAGTGGGAGCATATGTCAGTGTTCACTCGATACTTTTCCTCATACTCTATGCATTCTTTGCCTAGAACCCACTTTAAGGCTATCAGGACCAAAGAATGCTTATTCTTGGTCATCCGTTTCAGCCTCCTAGTAGAAACCTCCCCTAGGAATGTCGTCTATGACTTATATGAGGTTAAACGAACTGGAGTGTCCATAGTTCTCACACTATTCCTATACTTTTGAGCTATGCCGAAATTTATCTATCACCTAATCTATGAGAAGGCTTGCTTAAAACTCTGCTAACTGATCTATCATTGCTCTAACACTAAGTATGATTTCCTCACCACTTACTAGCCTATTTATAGAAAAAATGACAAGACACAGACTAATCCATTTCGAGAAAACGTGATAATAAGCTAGTTGCTAACTTGAAATGCATACCTGTGTTTACTCACATTTCTAGGCTAGTTGCATTTGCGAGAGTACGATGAAATGTGTGCTAAATTAATAGGAGCTAATTAATTAGCTTTAAGAAGGTGGCGCTCATTGACAGTAAGACGTATGGCCATAGGCTATTGTGTCATCTCACAAGCATTTCCCAGAGCCCAAGGAAATATTCATATCTTTTCAGGTCATGATTGTTTGCTTGGCATAATCATTCTAGCCGAGATATTAATTGTCAGCGCATACTAATGCAAGGTTAGAAAGCAAATTTTTGGCTCAAGTTCCAAGGGGATCACAACGTATCACACGATTGCCAAACACAATGATGAACTCTGGCCACCTCAAAATGGCAAGCAGTTCATTTTGCACAAATTGAAAAATTAATGGTACATGCCGAATTAAATGCAAAAGGCATGCTTTTGCCTACCACCTTGAGGAAAGATTGCCAAATATTGCATGAAAACGCTTAATATTTCAAAGTATTTTCACAAATGCCAAAGCTAAAAGTGCAGAGTTCTTCTTCTGTGTATCTAGAACTGAGGAGAATTGCAGAGCCAAGAACTTGCAGAGATCTTCATTGAAAGAAAAATGTCGGAGACTTCATCTCAACAAATGCAAGAAGAAATTAGCTAGGAGTTGTTTACAGCTACACGTTCTTCAGAGGAGGTATATGTCTATGAGGATGTGGTGTATGCTACACCTGGTATACCCAACAGGCCAAAGAGGGCCTATACAAAAGAGTTGAATAGGCCCAAGAGTTGCAAAAACCATAAAAGGGTTGAAAAAAAATGGGATAATATCTACGATCCATGACTCGCAAAAAACCCTAAGTCCCTCAGGGAGGCAGCCTATGCAAGTTTGACGACACCAAAGGTAGACCAATCTATGACAAAGAGAGTTTGGTACAGTGGTCTCCCTCAATACATGGTCCCATTGGTGCACTATTGCTCGAAGGTAGTTGATGTTGCTATCCAGCATTATAATCCTAATACCCAATACATTGAAGGCTGTAGCTTAAGGGTGCACATCACTTCACAGGCCATCTGGCATATGTTATGCATCCCAGATCCAAGTAAGAGAAGAGAGAATATCGAGCCCTTTCACCTTGGAAAAGGAGAGAAAATATGGAAGAGGATGAAAAAGAACTTAGAGTCCTTGTTGAAGGAGACTAGTAGGAAAGGCATCCCAACCACTAAACTACCAAGTATTCCATTGTCATGCGGTGCGTTACGCGATGATCTCTAGGATGCCATGTCTGTGCTAGCCTTTGTGTGTGGCCGAGACTCTGATGAGAAGGTGGAGACCTTTCAACTGAGACCGACATTCTAATTTCGCAAGTAGCATGATCTCTTCTGATACGATTTTACTGAGTTTATGGTAGAAGAAATGATACAGAAATTTGAAAATTACTAGGCGGAAAAAAATTTAGGTTTCTTTCTTTCCTGGTTCACATGTTTCTGCATCAGAACCCATATTTCTTTGCCTGGTATTTTTTGTTATCAATTTTGGATGAGAAAAATAAAAGGAAGCCAGTGTCCACGTGGACGCCTTTTCTTTCTACATCATATGATTATTATGCGTTTTCAGACTATTTCATAGCTTCGGTCTTGCATGATTTAATCAGAAAAGGTGATATAATCTAGATCAATAAGGAGCAGACCGGATTTATGTAGAGTTTCACTCCTGCTTGTGACTAGTTCTTAGGCAAAGATTTTACGATCCTCCGGATACGAGGCTTTACTAGCAAACCTTTCGTGCTCCCAGCCTGTGTCACAAATAGAGTTCTCACACTGGAAATATTTGGACAAGTGTGTATCATTGATTTTACCTTCTGTAGCAGCGAAAAGGTTAAGAGGAAGGGATTCTTCTCTTGTCCGAAGAATTTCAAGTCCGTGACTTTGATAAAGAAACAATCAGACTAGTTGTTAGAGGACAAGCTGGCCTATTTAGGGTTGGTACTAGTAAATGGTAAGTGAGAATACAACCCTTTTAATGACTTTCCAGAGCCACACATGAGAGTTACCCATGTTCCCTGACCATACTGGGAGAAGTGGTGTAACCCACAGGCAGACAAAGATGAAAATTTTGTTGAATTGGCACATATCCCTACGCAAGACACTAGAGGTCCATGGCACAAGTTCTACTTTGCTGTAGTGGTGGCCTAGGATAATGTCCAGATGGAGCATGACATGTATAATAGGTTGAAGAAGGATGAGGAATGGAGTGAGGAAAAAATAGAGGCTTTCTGGAAGTATCGCTAGGAAATAGCACAATTGGATGCTCCTTACAACAAATTGAAGGATGACCAAGAATTTAAAAAATGGTGGAAGGAGGGTCACCCTAGTCTGAGCTCTAGTATTAATAGGAGCAGAGACCTGGAGGAAGAATATGAAGAGCAGGAGGAGGAAGCGGCAACATCAGCCTCATTTGCACAAAAGAAAAAGGCCCCAGACAACCCTCCTATGTGGCCACGAATGTGCGCTTTAATATATCAAGGGGCTCGCATACACTCACTTGGGCTACTAAACTAGCCAGGCTATCACTACAACAAATAGAGATGACTACCAAAGCTAGAGAGACCCCACCTGCGAAATGACAGTGCACAAAGAGTATTATCAGAGAGGGTTCAGAAGAACCCGCCAGAAGAAGAGTACTCGTAGCTAGCCAGGAACCTGAGGCTGAGGAGGAGTCGCTGACGATTCTGGAGTCGCCATCGACTAGTCAACAGATAAAATTCACTCCTACTCTTGCTTCTCATTCCTTGGTATCTGCTCCTACCTCATTGGCGATCCCTACCATAAGTACTAGCCCTCTACCTTCTACTTTTAGTCCAACAAATTCAGTAGGCTTCGCCCAGTTTTCGCAAACCACTCTGCTTGTCTTTACTCCTCTGCTTATCCTTACACCCGCCGCTATTGCTTAGACCTTCCTCACCTCACTTTTGGAAATAATTCTCCCTGCGAGTGCCCCTTCTTTGTTCACTATTATTGCATATCCTTTTCCATCGCAATAGGATGACACCCCATTGACAACTCTTCCGCCATCCCAACCAATGAGCCTTACAGTTGATTCTCCAATTCAGTCATTACAAATGACTAGCCTTGCTATTGGTTCTCAAACCAAACTATGGAACATGCCCCACTTCTCCCCACAAACTGTCACTCTCCAGAAGAAACAAATGCCTGCACCTATGAAGGTTACCTATCCCTATTCCTTGCCTTCTGGTGCTCCTTTCCCAGTTGGACTAGTTTCATCACCAGCCAAATTCATAGCACATATAGATTGCGGAAAAGAGGCACGCACAAATAGAATGAAAAATGCAAGGCAAAAGATGACAGTGTTTTTGCTGAGCCAAAAGTAGAGGCTCTTTATGATGAGGCCCGACAAGAATTGAAGTTCGCAACCATGTACTCGAGGGTAAGAAAGCCTTAGGGAGAAATGCAACTAGAAGACTATGAGATATATGCTGTAGGACTCGACATAAAGGTAGCCCGACTGCAAGATAAAGTTGAAATTATGGAGGAAACACAACGGGTAGTCACTTCTAACTTCCTTAAAACTGATCGCCAGTTAAAGAAGGATGAGCAGCTCAAAGTAGCAAGGGAAAGGGTTAGTTTTCTAGAGAGGAAAGAGAAATCATTAGAGGAAAATATTTACTGCATGACTGAAAGGACATTGGCAGCAGAGGATGAGAGGAACAAACTTCAAGGTGAAATTGCGAAGACTCAGGTTGTCTACCCTAGCATAATAAAAGAGCTATAAACTAAAAACCACGAGGCAGAGCAGAATCCACAATTGAAGAATAAAGAACTGGAGCGGCTTCACCTTGAGTATAGTCAAGGAATGGCATAGAGAAATGAAGCGTTGGAACACCAACAGAATCAATATGAGCAGAAAATACAAGAAAAAGAGGCTGAATTTAAAAGCCTAAAAGCTCAACTAGAGAAGGATGAACAACTTAAAGCAGCAAGGGAAAGGGTTAGTTTTCTGGAGAGGAAAGAGAAATCCTTGGAGGCAGATATTTCCTGCATGACTGAAAGGGTGCTGGCAGCAGAGGATGAGAGGAACAAACTTCAAGGCACTATGGAAGACTCGTGTTGTTCACCCCAGCATAATAAAAGAGCTATAAACTAAAACCACGAGGCGGCGAATCCCACAATCAATAACAAAGAACTCCAGCCGCCTAACTTCTAGAGTATAATTTTAAGGACGGTATAGAGAAAACAAGCAAATTCAATCAATAAGAGCAGAAACAAGAAAAGGAGGCTGAATTTCTAAAAGGCCTAAAAGCTCAACTAGAGGAAGAACTCTGAGACATAAATTCTTCTCTAAACGAGCACTTAGCGAATCACTCCCAAGCCGAGAAGAACTAGAATAAAGAAATGAGTAGCTCTGCGAAGCAGCTAGCATCCAAGAAAAAGAAAAGGGCAGAATTGGCTAAAGCCATTATTTCAAGAGACATGGAGATTGCCTAAAAGCTTCCTCCCTACCTCTACACAAATCCTAAACACATTCCGGCTGACATGGAATTGGAAGCATTTCCCACTGGTGATTTAAAGCCTTTTCTTAACACCTGAGCTTCTACCTCCAATTCATCGCCAAGGCATCAAAGCTAAGCTAGGAGGGCCCACATGGTTGGAGGCTCCCACTGTCTCATCTTGGGAGAAGGTCCCTAAAGCCAAATATCTTCTATAATGTGTTGGTACTGTCTCTGAGATTTAGTTTGTTTTTCTTAGTATTGAGGATCTGGATGTCATACTCAAACCAGATAAAAAAATTCATCCATACCACTCTGCTCTATGCATTATGCATGCGTTTCAACTATTCTGAAAGTAAGACACTAGGTAGCATATAAAGTCTTTCTCGAAAGGCGGTAAGATGGATTACATATTCCCATTCCTTAAAGATGGCTCATTGCTGAATCGAAAGCAGATTGCGTAAGATAAAGGAGAAGGAAACTTGTTCAAGGCTTCTTTTAGGGATTTTAAGCTATCCTCCCACGAGATGATCAACATTTGAGGGCACATTCATCCAACAACTCACTATTTCATATACAAGAAAGGGCTGGCCAACGTCGCTGCCTCACAAAGAAACTACTAATCTAAGTGAACATGAGAATTTGTGCAATAGTGAGTTTGCCCCAAGATTAAATGGTCGCTTTGCAGTGGCTCTTTCCACCTCTCTGTTCCATGTCTCATTAGCCTATACTGGGTTCTTCGAACTAGAGGTACTTTGCACTTCTCTGCTCCTAGTCAAAATTGGATAAAGTCACTTCAAAAGCTATTAATAAATATTTAACCAGCTCCTCTGCCTATCAAAATTCGCGCACTCCCATCTCTGTTCAGCGCATTCCTCACTCCCTCCATTGTTGGTGCCTCCGGTCATTTGACATCATGCAACCTTAACACAAATCCTCTGTAGCAAAGGGAGGAAGGTTCATGTGGGTAGCGACAAGCTACCACGTGCCTAACCCGCAGATCTCATATAAAGGCATGAGATTAATGAATCGAATGAGGCTATTGGCTACTGCGCGTCATCATCATTCGCTTAGGAGGGTGACACTTGTCTAACCAGGACCACCGCCATCATTGCTGAGGATGCACCTATGCCCGGGATGACTGGATACTTTGTTTTGGATCGATCCTGTTGTAACGGCCTTGGGAATATTCTGGTTCAGGCATCATTGCCGGGGATCTCGAGATCTTTTCTGTTATTGCTCTCCGAGGTGGTGGGAGGTTTTTCATGCTATATATACTTTTCTCTGTGATGAGAAAAGGGTCTGGAATTTGGAAAAAACACGCTAGTTTTAGTAAAAGATGCCAGACCTTTATTACTATTTTATTTAATTGCAAAAACTCTCAGACTGTGCCAATTGTTTGGCCTTTCTGTTTTTCATACTATTTGATCAAACTGTGAACTGTGCTTTTTATTGTCTTGACACTTCATTTGAGAACTTCTATATATGTTGGATACAAGTTTTCTTACCTTGATCATGTCTAAGGACTCTTCTTGGCAGTAGGAATGTATGCAATGCTAGTTTATGTCAATGAATGAATTGTCTATGCTATAATATAAAGTCTCTGATGTTTTGGAACACTACAACACCATTCAGGCCCTTAAATCTATGATTTATCGTGCCCATCATTAAATCTTGGCACATCGCCTTAGGTTAGACTTTATTTTATTATATCTGCTTCCTTTTCCCTTTCCAAACCCCATTATAGAAGAAGCCGGCTTCTCTAAAAATCCAGAGGTTACTCAGTTTAGTGCAAAAGGTCCCCCTTAAACTGAGTTTCTCATAGGACTCTGTTATCTCGTCAAATTTTTGCATCAACAGTTAGCTTCTTATCAACTCATAGAAGCCTACCACTAAAGGACCAACTATCATTTTGAAGAGGACTATCTAGTCTTCATCTTATTGCTAGTTCTTAAATTGATAATGTTTTATGATTTATCCTTAAGTAAACACATGGTTTCCTCAACAATAAATCCTTTCTTAATTGTTTTCCTACTAAAGATGTTATTACTCTATGATTAACTTTCTTATATTTTTCCTTACTAGTCTTTCCAATAGAATTGTCTGTATTAAAAATATTTTTTAACAATAATGTTATTTCAAACAGACTTCTTGTTTACATGAATCTTCAATTACTTTAATAATGGTCTAATTTTCTATGACTTTTGAAATTGTACAAAGATTTGACACTTTTCAATTAATGTATTATTAGAAAAGTATTGATTGAAAATTTAGGTAGCCCACAACTGAAACATTCATGATGACCTTTTTCCTTCAAGTTTATCTATTATATTCTCATCTATTTCAAGTAACCATTTTGGGGTTCTTGGATGTTGAGAATTTTTATTGGAATCACTACAAATAGATGAATTTAGGATTTCATTTTCTTCTTCACAAAGACCCTCTTTCTTATGTAATTTGGAGATACATTGACATTCGTTGTTTCTTGTGTCTTATCAATTTCATCAATGTTATGAATGAGTGGATTATGGGGTATGTTTTTAAATTCGTGGGCTATATATCCACATTGATCAAGCAAATTTTCATGTAGTTAATGCTCTCATGCTCACCATTAGCAATTTCATGTTCAACATTTTGTTTCTCAATTTCATGTTCAAAAATTTCAATTTCAATTTTTTGCTCATTTTGATTTTTAGTTTCATGCGCAATATTTACAATTTCATGTTCAACACTTTATTTCTTGATTTCATGTTCTAAAGTTTTAATTTCAATTTATTGTTCAATATTTTTTAAAATTCAATATCATGGTCACTTTCAATCTCATTTAAAGGTAAAGAGGATCCTTCTCCTTGAAGAGAATTTGACATACCTTTTCTTTCCACCCTCTTCCTTACTCTATCTTTCTCCCTACTTGCCTCAATTTCCTCCACTTGAAACTTCCTCTTCGTTTTCACTTTATGATGATTGTTGCTTCCCATTATCCCAACTCAAACAAATAAATTGATGATTGAAGTGATTTTTTTTTGTGTAAAATAGTTCTCAAAAAGTGAAATTTTATCTATAATGCATAGGAATCAGGACATTCCCAAAAGTAGAGAGCATACGGGGGCCATTGAAACACCCAAAATGGATTTTTTTTTCTATTTTCTCTACTCAAATAAAATGAATATCCATTTTGTAATGTAAAATGGATATCCATTTTATTAATAAAAATGAATATTCATTTACAAAATCTTGTATTCTTATGCAAAAATGAGATTTACAAAATGGATATCCCTTTTGTGAATCTTGTTTACTTGTTTGTGAAAATAAACTTTAAAAAATAGATATCTATTATATACAACTTAAAACATGTATGTATTAATATTTTCTAATATATATTACATTATATATTATATATTATATATTATATTAATATATATTTAATATTATATTATTATTAAAAAAATATAGATAGAGAAATAGAGATAAGGAGAGAGAGGTATAGAGAGGTAGAGGTAAGGTGGGAGGAAGAGAGAGATAGAGGGAAGGAGGGAGATAGGGATTCGTAGGGTGGGAGCGAGAGAGGTAGGGTATGACGGATAGGTATAGAGAGAGTTAGGAAGAAAGGGAGAGGTAGGTGAAGAGAGATTGTGTGGAAGGGAGGGAGATAGGGAATGGTAGGGTGGGAGGGATAGGGGAGGAAGAGAAAGAGGAAACAAGGGAGATATAGAGTGGTAAGGATGGAGGGATAGGTATAGAGAGAGTTAGGGAGAGAGGGAGGGGTAGGTAGAGAGAGGTTGTGTGTGTGTGAGGGAGATAGGGAGTTGTAAGGTGGGAGGACTATAGGGAGGGAGAGAAAGATGGAAGGAGGGATACCTGGAGTGGTAGGGTGGGAGGGATATAGGGAGAGAGAAAGAAAGATTGAAGGATGGAAATAGAGAGAGGTAGGGTAGGATAGGTAGGTATACAGAGAATTAGGGAGAGAGGGAGGGGTAGATTGAGAGAGGTTGTGTGTGTGTTAGGGAGATAGAGAGTGGTAAGGTGGGAGGGAGATAGGGAGTGGTAGGGTGGGAGGGATAGATGAAGAGAGAAAGAGGGGAGAGAGATAGAGAGAGGTAGTGTAGGAAAGGAAGGTATAGAGAGAGTTATGGAGAGGGGGGAAGGTGGAGAGATTTTGTGTTTTTGTGTAAGAGAGATAGGGAGTGGTAAGGTGGGAGGGATAAAGGGAGGGAGAGAAAGATGGAAAGGGGGAGATAGGGAGTGTTAGGGTGGGAGGGATAAAGGGAGAGAGAGGAATAGGGAAGGAGGGAGATAGGGAGAGGTAGAGTAGGAGATGAAGGTGTAGAGAGAGTTAGGGAGAGAGGGAGGAGTAGGTGGAGAGAGGTTGTGTGTGTGTGAGGGAGATAGGGAGTGGTAAGGTAGGAGGGACAGAGGGAAGGAGAGAAAGAGGGAAAGAGGGAGATAGGGAGTGGTAATGTGGGAGGGATAAAGTGAGAGAGAGAGAAACAAGGAAGGAGAGAGATAGAGAGAGCTAGGGTAGGAGAGGAAGGTATAGAGATTGGGAGAGGAGGGTGGGTGAGGAGGTTGTGTGTGTGTGTGTTAGGGAGATAGGGAGTGGAAGGTGGGAGGGATTGATAGAGGGAGAGAAATATGGAAGGAGGGATATATGGAAAGGTAGGATGGGAGGGATAGAGGGAGAGAGAGAAATAGGGAAGGAGGGTGATAGAGAGAGGTGGGGTAGGAGATGTAGGTATACAAAGAGTTAGGGAGAGAGGGAGGAGAAGGTGGAGAGAGGTTGTGTGTGTGAGAGAGAGGGAGATAAGGAGTGGTACGGTGGGAGGGATGGAGGGAGATAGGGAGTGGTAGGATGGGATGGATAGAAGGAGAGAGAGAAATAGAGAAGGAGGGAGATATAGATAGGTGGAGTAGGAGAGGAAGGTATAAAGAGAGTTAGGAAGAGAGGGAGGGGTAGGTGGAGAGGGTTTGTGTGTTTGTGTGAAGAAGATAGGGAGTCGTAAGGTGGGAGGGATAGAGGGAGAGAGAGAAAGAGGTAAGGAGGGAGATAGAGAAAGGTAGGGTAGGAAAGGAAGGTATAGAGAGAGTTAGGGAGAGGAGGGGTAGGTGGAGAGATGTTTTGTGTGTGTGAGGTAGATATAGAGTGGTAAGGTGGGAGGGATAGAGGGAGGGATTGAAAGAGGGAAGGAAGGAGATAGAGAGTGGTAGGGTGGAAGGGAGAGAGGGAGAGAGAGGAGGAAAGGATGGATATATATCAATTTAGGGTAGAGGAAGAAGGAATAGAGAGAGTTAGGGAGAAAGGGATGGATAGGTGGAGATAGGTTGGGTGTATGAGAGGGAGATAGGGAGTGGTAAGGTGGGATGGATGGAGGGAGGGATGGAGATAGGTAGCGGTATGGTGGGAGGGATAGATGGAGAGAGAGAAATAGGTAAGAGGGAGATAGAGAGAGGTAGGGTAGGAGAGGTAGGTATAGAGAGAATTATGGAGAAAGGAAGAGGTATGTGGATAGAGGTTGTGTGGGAAGGAGGGAGAGTGAGGGAAGGAGGGGGATAGGGAGTGATAGGGTGGGACAGATAGATAAAGGGAGAGAAAGAGGGAATGAGGGAGATAGGCATTGGTAGGGTAGTAGGGATATGTATAGAGAGGATTAGGGAGAGAGGGAGGGGTAGGTGGAGAGAGGTTGTATGTGTGAGGGAAAATGGAGTGGTAAGGTGGGAGGGATAGGGGTGGAGAGAAATATGGAAGGAGGGAGATTTAGAGTGGTAGGGAGGAAGGATAATGAGAGAGAGAGTAAGAGGGAATACGAGAGATAGCGAGAGGAAGGGTAGGAGAGGTAGGTATACAGAGAGTTAGGGAGAGAGGGAGGGTTAGGTGGAGAGAGGTAGTGTGTGTGTGTGAGGGAGGGAGGGAGAGAGAGAGGGGAGGGGGGAGATAGGGAGCAGTATTGCAAGTATGAGAAAGTTTGGTGGTGTTGTCATTAATGTTGTCATTGATGTCAACACAGTTCAGTATGTTGCAGATTGTACATGTATAGTTGAGATGTTGAAATTTTGTGAGTACATGGAACCATATCTATGATGTTGCAGATGTGCTGAGTTGATGAGTTTCCAAGTTCTTTTGAGATTAATAAATAAGAGAATTCAGAGTTATGAATGTGTTTAGAATGTGCTCTAGTATGTGCTCTGAATTTCCCCTATATTGATCCTATGCTTGTGTGGATCTAAAGGTTTGCTACTGGTAATCTGATGGTGATATCTCTTGACTTTTAGCTTCTGGTTTTATGGTATGTGAAAGTTATGTTCATCAGTGTGTGAATTGTTTTGGTAGAGTTGGTCTTCTATGGACTGGGAGAAATGTTTCTACTCTGCAGTCCTTCGATGTTCTATTTCAGATCTTGTGGATCTGACATATGTCTTATAATGATGTTCTCTGGGTTCTAGCACAAAGTTTTGAAGTTTGGTGATCTGAAAGTCATGTTCTAGAGTTGTTGTATGAGTTTACACAGTCCAGATGGATTGATGGAAGAAGTTCGGTGTTCGAAGTTTGTTGCACTTGATGTAGATGTATCTGAAGGAATTTGAAATGTCTTCTCATGCATAATGAAGTGTGTTGTGTCATCCATGTGTCATCTTCTTTTTGGGAATCATGTACATCAATGTTCATTTGTGTTTTCATTAGGTTTGGCCAACCTGGTGTTTACACTTCATTTGAAGAATTGAAATTTAATTAATGAAGTGTGTGGTTGATTCGAGACATTATATTTTGGTCTTGTATAAATATTTTATTGGTCTAGTCTCATTCTTTTCCACCATGGGAATGTTGAGTTGCCAACCTAATTTGAATTTTATAAAATAAAGCTTATGTGGCAAGCCTTGGAGAAAGTTTCTAAGGTTAAAGTTAGTATAAATACAAGTCGAATTGCGAAGATTTGGAGGTGTGATGAAAAGTGATGAAGTAAGCCACAAATCATAAAGGTAGAAGTGTGTGAAAGTGAGTTTAGGTAGCACTATTTCATTCTATTAGATTCTTGAAGGTAGTGAGCTAAAGTTTTCTGCAATTTTTTGATCAAGGCTATGGATGTGTGTTAATTTCTGTGGTGGATCTTTTGTTCTTTTGTATCTATAGGCAGTGAGCCTCCCTATTGGATAGTGAGTTGTTGGAAGTGAGCCTTTGTATTTGGTTTTATAATCTCTTTATATTGTGAGTTAATCCTCACCATGGTTTTTCCCTCATTGGGTTTTCCATGTAAAAATTATGGTGTTCATTGTTTTAATTTTAATTTCTATTATTTGTGTTAAATGCTCAAATTTAATAACAAAATAGTGTGGTTGTGGAATTGATAAGTGTTGAAGTTTTAAGTTTGAAGTTTTGTGACAACTAATTCACCCCCCCTCTCAGTTGTCTTGCACCTTTTAACAATTGGTATCAAAGTTTTGGTTCCTTGGTGTAGAGCTTAATTGCTTAAGGAAGATTTGATAATGCATAATTTGGCGATCCCTATGTTTGATGGATCTAATTAAAGTGATTGGAAAGTGCAGATGAGAGGATATATTGTTTCTCTTGGTTACAAAACCTGGAAGGCTATTGAGACGAAGTATACTGCTCTAACAAGTGGTTCTTCTACTACAGATGAGGTTTCTGCTTATGAGGAGAATGAGAAAGTGAGGTATGCTATTTATAGTGCTTTATCTAAAACAGAGTGAACTAAGTTTCTTTCTTTGGAAACTACTTATGAGGTCTAGAAGAAGTTGGAAGAAGTATATGAAGGAAATGAAAGAGTAAAGTTGACAAAGAAGTTGGCAGAAAATCACAGATATGATAATTTGAAAATGGAAGAAGGTGAAGAGTTTACAAGCTATTTCTAGAGGGTTTAGATGACAACAAATGAAGTTAAGAAATAAGGGGGAAAGTTGACCGATGAAGATATTATTGAGAAGATCCTGATCACCCTACCACATTGCTACAGTGATAAGATCTCAGTTATTGAAGAGAATAATGATCATAAGAAGTATACTAAAGAACAATTATTCAACACCCTGCAAGCATTTGAGATGAGAAAGTTTAGGAAAGAAGATAGGAAAGAAGAAAAGACAGAGACAACATTTAAGGAAATGAAGATTGAAGATGATCCAGAGAGTGATGGTTTTGATGAGTTGGAAGTGAATTTCACCAAGAACTTGAAGAAAGGTACTAGAAAGTATAAAGGTATGTTTCCCTTTAAATGTTTCAGTTGTGGTAATATTGGTCATTATGCTTCAAGATGTCTGAATAGAGCTATACATAAGAAGAACAAGCATTATAAAGATAAGGATAGAAAAGATAAGAAATACAAGAAGTTGTATTATGTTAAAGAAGAAGTCGAAATATTTGATGATGAAACTGAAAATGAGATTGATGATAATGAGTGCTTGTTTTTAGCTTTGGAAAACAAATCTATATATGCTAACCTTAGAAAATGTGCAAGCAAGAATGCTCCAAAGAACAAAAAGAATAATATGGAAGGTACTTTGGTCACCTCCTTTCATGCAAGATAGGATGAAGATTATTGGGTGATTGAAAGTGGATGTTCTAATCACATGAATGGAGATAAGAGTAAGTTCACTAAACTTGAAAAGTATGATGGTGGTTTAGTCATGTTTGTTGATGATTCAGGAGCTAAGATTTGTGGGAAAGGTTCAATTAGCATTGATGGAGTACACAACACTAATGATGTATATTATGTGAAGGGTTTGAGGCATAACCTTTTGAGTGTTGGATAGATGTGTAGCAATGGTTTTAAGCTTGTGTTTCAAAATAATACCTGTGAAATTAGAAAAGGATTCGAAAAATGGAGATATGGTTGCTGCTAGAAGGAAACCTCATGGAAACATCTATCAACTTAAGGGAGTTGATGGTCAATGCCTTGTATCTCAAATCAGTGAAAGTTGGTTATGGCACCGGAGAATGGGACATGCAAATTTTGATAATCTAGTCAAAATAAGTTCAAAAGATGTTGTCTGAGGTCTACCTAGAATCACAAGGCCTACAATACTATTTGTAGAATTTTACAATTGGGGAAACAGACAACATGTAGCTTTAAGGGAAAAAAAGCACTCTACCACCAAAATACTAGAATTAATTCATACTAACCTATGTGGTCTGACTAGAACTAGAAGCCTGAATGGTGATAGGTATTTCATGCTCCTTATTGATGATTATTCTTGAATGCCATGGGTTGATTTTCTCAAAGAAAAGACTCAGGCTCTGGATAGGTTTAAAGTGTTCAAAGCAAAAGTGGAAAATGAAGTAAACTTGAAAATCAAATGTTTGAGATCTGATAGAGGTGGAGAATTCACTTCTAGTGAGTTTAACACATTCTATGAACATGGCATAAAAGACAATTTTATGCTCTGAGAAACCCTTAGCAGAATGGGGTAGTTGAGAGGAAAAATAGGATAGTATATGAAGCTGCAAGAACCATGATGAAAGAATCAAATGTACTAGATGTGCACTAGAGAGATGCAATACACACTGTTGTATATGTTCTTAATAGATTTCATATTAGAGGCAACAACACAAAGACTCCTTTTGAGTTGTGGACTGGTAAGACTCCTATTGTGAAATACTTCAAGGTATTTGGAAGCAGATGTTACATTAAAAGCGATGATGAAAATCATGGAAAGTTTGATGCTATATGTGATAAAGGAATTTTTCTTGGATACTCTACTACTAGCAAAGCATATATATGCTTCAATAAAAGATTGAGGAAGATTGTTGAAAGTGCTAATGTAATAGTTGATGAAGACATGCACAAACCTATTGAGATAAGTGAAGTTGAACCTAATGACCCTACCTATGGACAAGTACCCGAGGAGAATAAGGAGAAGGAAGAAGAGAAAGAAGAATAGGATGATGAAGAAGAAGAGAATGAATCGAAACCTATTGTTAAGACTCCTAAGTATGTATAGAAGAATCATCTGGAAGAATAAATAATTGGAGATAAGAGTGAAGGTGTGTAGACAAGAAGTAAAGTAGTGGCTAAGGTAAGTTTGTGTTTACTTTCTAAAATTGAACCTAAGTCTATTAGTGAAGCATGTGAAGATGAGAGTTGGATGAAAGCTATGAAAGAAGAGTTGTAGCAAATAAAAAAGAATTAGACATGGGAAATAGTTCCTAGACCCATGAATAAGAATTTAATTGGTTCAAAATGGCTTTTCCAGAATAAGGTGAATGAAAATGGAGAAGTTGTAAGGAATATGGAAAGACTTGTATGCAAGGGATATTCACAAGTTGAAGGCATAGACTTTGAAGAGACATTTTCCCCTATGGCTAGAATGGAAGCTATTAGAATGTTTTTTGGCATTTTTTTGCCACAAGGATTTCAAAGTATATCAGATGGATGTCAAGTCAACATTTTTGAATGGTGAATTGGAGGAAGAAGTGTAAATGGAACAACCTAAAGGGTTTCAGTTATCTGACAAACCGGACATGGTTTGTAAGTTGAAGATGGCTTTGTATGGACTGAAGCAAGATCTTAAAGCTTGGTATGCAAGATTGGATAGATACCTGACAAAGCATGGATTCAAAAAAGGCTTTGCTGATAGCAATCTTTACTTCAAAGTGCAAGGTAAAAAAATGTTGATAGTAGTTGTATATGTGGATGATATCATCTTTGGTGGAAATGAAGGCATGTCTAAAAGATTTGTAGAAGAAATGCAAAAAGAATTTGAAATTTCTATGATTGGTGAGTTGAATTTATTTATTGGTCCTCAAGTGAATCAAACTGATAAAGGGATATTCATTTCACAATCTAAGTATGTAAAAGAACTATTGAAGAAGTTTGGAATGGATGACTCCAAACCTATTAGTACTCCTATGGTAACTAAATGTAAGCTGAGCAAAGATGATGAATTTGCTAAAACTGATCAAAGCAAATATAGATCTATGATTGGTGGATTGATGTGTCTTACTACTACCAGACTGGATATTATGCATGCAGTATGTCTAGTTGTTAGATTTCAAGCTGATCCTAAAGAGGCACATGTTACAACTATAAAGAGGATATTTAGATATCTTAAAGGTACACTAGATTATGACTTATGGTATTCTAAGGGTGTTGATTTCACCTTGAGTGCTTATATCAATGCAGATTGGGCTGGTTGTGTGGATGGCCAGAAGAGTACTAGTGGGGGTGCTTTCTTTCTTGGTGGGAGATTGGTTTCTTGTTTGAGTAAGTGTAGACACATAAAATATACTGATTGACATTGGACACTTGATCCTCACCACTAACATCATTTTGTCCTGAATCATCCTTCAGTCTAACCATTTAATCAAATATCTCCATCTGATTAAATTCATCAATATTCCTCTCTTAATTAAATAAAACGGTTATCTAATTAAGTCATTCTTTTTCAATAATTAAATTAACCATTTTGATCTAATTATCCTATTTAATTAAATAATTAATTTTATTTGATTAAATCTCTAAAGTCTATCTATTAAATTAAATAAATTAAAAACTTATTTAGTTTAATCTAACATAATCTCTTTTAATTAAATAAATCAAAACACTTATTTAATTAAATCCCTCATCACATTCTTCTCATATTTGATTTAAATAAATCCACAAATTTAGGTCAAATACGTCATGTCATTTAATCCCTTCATTAAATTAATCAACCTGGATTAATTTAATCTCTCCTCATGTCCCATCCTCCATCTTTTACCACTTGCACATGAAAATAGACTTATTTGATTTACTAAATTTCTATTTTTCTTCAACAAGGCATCTTTTAAGGAATATTCCCCAAGTTTGAATTCAAAATCCAAGTGGGATGAGTCCTTCCAACAAGGAATTTACTCTCTCTTACATGTCCTTTGCCTTGAGCCAAGTGGCATTCAATGCATTCTTCCTTCCCTCTTGCATGTCATTTCAACAATTTCAAAATTCAAAAATATGCATTTATTGACACATTCTTCAAAACTTGTACATCCTCCATCCACTCATAAGTTGACAAGTGGCACTTTGCCATTGGCTAATCCTTAGTCCCACATTGCTCTATTTTTGACATTCATCCATCAATCTCATCTATAAATAAGTAGCTAATCTCCGCATTTGATCATCCGTAATTCATGCAAACTTACTATACTCAAATCATTAGAAATTTTCATCCATTATCATTGAGTTCATAGCTAGGTTATGCAGATTTTTCTATTGGATCACTCATCAAGCATCAACAAAGTGGATCACTCTTCATCACACATCAATCTTGCATCATAGGAATTGGGAAAGGGCCAATTTTCACATCAAATTGACACCAATTCCCCCATGGGATCAAGAGTTTGCATTTGTTTTCAATAGGATTTAGCTTGCTTTATTTCTTATTTGAAACTTTGCTAATGGATTTCATGGGGAATCCTTGTTCTTAATTGCATTTTTTCTTCTAATTTGTTCTTTTTTCATGTTTTGTAGGCATTGGG
This sequence comes from Sequoia sempervirens, assembly GCA_007258455.2. Classification (NCBI taxonomy): domain Eukaryota; kingdom Viridiplantae; phylum Streptophyta; class Pinopsida; order Cupressales; family Cupressaceae; genus Sequoia; species Sequoia sempervirens. Next base: position 101,477,825 of record VDFB02000015.1, on the reverse strand, counting down.
ATTGGAGTTCGACGTTTTGGCACTAGAAGGAGGGCAATCTCACATTTTAATCATGTTTTTTATTAAAATTCTGCATTTTTCTTTGTCTACAGGCTTAGCATCGCTGTTCAGCACCACTGGTTCTCCAGCGTTGCTATATAGGACCGCTAAACAATCAAATTACATTGCTGAAGTCTTCCCGCCCAGAAATTTGAATTCCAAACTGCATCGCTGGACAAAAGTGCGACACATTCATGCTCACTGTCCTGACTGTAGAGCGACGCTAATTGTCAAGAAGTGCCATACAACACCGTTGGAGAAATCAAATTGCGACACCTTCGTAGATTGCACCACTAGAGTGGAGTATGAAGTAAAATTTGATTTATAACACGTGCTTTTTATTAAATTTTAGTTCTTTTGTCTGTTTTCTATCCTTTTGACCTCTGTTTTGTAGAATATCACTGATTTTTCTTGTAGGTTGGATTGATCAAAGACCAAGAGGAAGAAAAAGCATGATGATGTCATCTCACCAAAACAAGTGTTTTTAAACACTCTAGTGTTTGTTTAACACTCTTGGAGGATGCATTACTCCTCTTAAGGAAAATTTGTCATCTTTTATGCTTAGGATCCACTAATTTCATCTGGGCTTTAAAAAGAACTTCTAAATTCTTGTTACCAAAGGCTTAAAAAGAACATTAGGATTCAAATCTACTAGAGTTTGTTTTGGGATTAAAAATTGAACAAGGAAAATTGTCACACTTACTTTGGTGCTTTTAAAACAAACTCACTTCTGCTTTGAGGATTTAAAATAAACAAGTGTTTGGTTTGTTTTGCAATTACGTACACAAAGTAATATCATCAAAAGATGTATGTGCTTGTCTCGTGCCTCATGATGATCTTGAGAATCAAAAGGATTTTGGTGACATTAAGTTGTGTAAATAATTTCCCATACACACTTCAATTTGGGTTTAAAAATTGAACAAAACATTGTGCAAGTGGGAATAAACTTATTGCATGTGTTCTCCCTTTGTTTCTAAACAAAGGTTGATTGAACTATGAATATGTTTATTCGCTTTTGTTTATCTTAGAGGGTCTTCCTTGGGGAAAAAGTACTCACCCAAGGGAATGACTCAACTGGTAACACTCTGAACCCAAGAGTATTTCCAGCTGGGATATAAATGTGGGTATTGGAAGAAATGCCAATATCATGTGGTTGACTCTGACGAGAAGGGTAGCAATGGTGTCTCACCATGCAAGGTCAACTCCTACGAACAAAAAGTCCTAATTACAACCCATGTTTTAGAATTGAAAAAATATTTGATCTATTTGTTGGTGCAAGAACGGTTGTTCTGAAGCTGCCCCACACTTTTACGATCTTTATTAGAAATGGAAAGCATGCCATGGGAGTTTCATGGGTGTTGATGCTTGGCTACCCCATATAAGTGAGTGCCATGGAGGGGAGCCAGTGGGGTCAAGCATCTAACCATTCGCTAAAGATAAGCATAGCTGGACTTTTCCAAGAGGGGACTCAACAAATATTGCCTTTCATATCCATAGGGTTGTGCTTATTCTTGGTGAAAAAACACTTTTCTTGCTCGAAAACATTTGAAAACAAACACTTAACATCATAATTCAAATTTCAAACCCTTCAGGAGGAAAATACAATTGACCTAATTCATGTGTTATTGCTTTCCCTTGGGATTCAGATCCTTAGAGGTTTATAAACACTTGAACTTACATCTCAATTTTCCTACTAAAGATCAACAGTAGGTAACCCTTGCCTTGAATTCATCAAATTTCCACATAACATACTTTGTGGGATTCGAAGAAATTAAGACATTGGACATCTAGTTTGGAAAACCTAATCAAAGAAGTGTTTGTGATAAAATAAAGTCACTAAGCAAAGATAACAAAATTGACTCACATGTGTTGAAACCTCATGATTTCCAAGAAAGTCAAAATCCAAAAACGAAAGTCCTTGAGTCAAAGTTCAAAATTTAGGAGTCGCACTCGAAAGGTCATCAAGAGATACAATAGAAAGTGCAATCAAAAGCAACATATCAAGATAAGCAAAAAATTCACAAGGTTCTATAGACTCATCCGTTTGAACAATCCGAAAATGTATGCTCAATTTGGACCACTTCTTAGTTATAGAGTCCCATAGAAGTATTGTATGCTCTTCAATACCAAGGTCTAGTAAACAAAGTGTATTTTTTAGGTACATCTTAGGATGAAAATAAAATCCTTTTCATCCATCCTTCAATAGAAAACCAAAAATCACCTCACCATCATCTTTCTAAATTTTTTGAAATCATCCTTCATGCTAGGCTTTTTGATAAAAATCAAAATCATCAAATCCTTGAGACAAAATCCTTGAAATCTTTATCAAAATCATCTTTGGCTAGGTATGTGTAAATGCATCCTTTTGCATATGCTTAGTCAAAATTATCAAACCATCTTATTTAGCTAGGTATATGTAGATGCATCCTTCTTCATATGCTTGGTTAAATTATCATCTTGTTTGAATAGGTGTGGGTAGATGCATCCTTCTCCCTACACATATTCAAATTATCATCCTTTGGGAAAATATACCCCTTAGATAATCATCTAGCATCTTAGGGTCTATCAAAGCAAACCAAAAAATCAAGTCAAGGACAAATCCAAAAAATCAAAATCAAAATAAAAAACATATCCAAAAGTCCTAAAAGTCTAGCATTCCCCTCAAGTTTTTTTTTTCAAAAGAAAAAACATCCACATCATCCATCTCTTGCATCATCATCATATCACCTTTTGATCCTCAAGATATCCTAAAAAAATTCTCTTTTGTGCTTAAAATAAGATCAACCCAAAGAATTAGAGATTCATCTACCATATTCTTGAAAATTGATTCTTACTTTATGGTTCAAACTAGATCTCAATACAAGAAGAACATGGAAGCTAACAAAGAAATACTCGCTTTAAGTGACCTAAGCCAAACAAATGCCAAAATAAATCCCATCGAATCAAGCAATCCTTTGACTAACTCATCATCACAAAATCCACAAGAGGAAATTCAAGAATATCTTACCTTTGGGATGTTGCATGAAGAAATAACTGAAATGGTCCAAAATACGGAGAACCATAAGATCATCAACATCATGATGAGGCTTAACCCTTCACTAGACATGCTCGAACTAGCAAAAAAAGGGGCCAAATTACCTTCTAATTTTGATGTGAGCTCTATAGTGGAACCACCTTTGGAGGTCATGCCTCTAATTTCATCCACAGTCCCCATCTCATCTACACCCCATCCCAAAGCATCACTCAAAACATTCTGCAAATCACATCTTTTGCACCAACTCAACCTAATGTCAATAAGGGAAACACATTTCTTAATGCCATTCAAACAAACCCCCTTGTTAATAATCAAGACTTGGATGCAAATACCATTTTGGAACAAAACATACCCCAAAATCCATTACATAAGTATGCCCCTCTCACTTTCCATGATCCTAATGATCCACCATCATCATCCTTTCGTGCAACACCCCAAACTTCTCTCCTCATAACTTCACAAGGAGAAGGTGACATGTTCGGACCTGGGGGAATTTTCGGCACCACATCATTTTCTCAAGAGATCATGCCCCTCACATTTTCACCTCTTCCACCATTACCACCATTATCCACACCTCTACTTGGCTTGGGACTCCCACCTTTACCAAACATTAATCAAAATAAACCAATATCCCAAACACTAATCAAAGCATCACGCCAAACTCTCAAAACTTGTCATCGATATCACAACAATAGATGACAACTACACAAGCAATCCCAACATCATCGACCACCCCCCTAACATCTTAAAGCATGAACTCTCAAAGATCAACCACATCGATCACACCATCCACCACTCAAACCACCAACACGACATCACTGCTCACCACCACCAGAAGCACCATTCTAAATCCACCACCACGAAACTCCAATTTATCAAGCCAATATAGCATGGCATTACAAGCTGCTCAACAAGCTACTTATCAAAAGGAATTCTTGCAAGTGCAAAAGAAAAAAGCCACACAAATAGCTACTCAACAAGTTGCACAACTAGCTGCCCAACAAGCCGTACAAGCAGTGCAAGATGCTCAAGCCACCCAAATTGCGCAACAAGCACAATAGGCCGCACAAGCCCAAGCCTTATTGCAACAACAAGAACAAGAAGCTGCTCAAGCTGCACAAGCTCCTCAAGTAGCCCAAGCCGCATTACAAGCACAAAAGGCTGCTCAAGCCCAAATTATTTTGCAAAAACAAGCGGCCCTAGCGCAAGCACAAGCTCACATACAAGCTCAAGCTCAATCTCAAGCGCACACCCAATATCAAGCACAACAAGCACAAGCACAAGCATATTTTATTGTACAAAAACAAGCAGCACAAATACAAGCATATCAACAAGCAATAAAACAATATGAAGAGTAGCAAGAAGTAATCCAATTGGCAGCCCAACAACAAGTGTTGTTGGAACAACAACAAGCACAACAACAAGCTCAACAACAAGAAATCCTAGCACAACAACAACAAGACCAACAACAAGTGTTGTTTATATAGCAACAAGTGCAAGCATACCTGGCTCGACAAAATGTTCAAATACCATAAAAAAACACACCAAATAACCCACCCATCCAACCAAAAATTGAAACACCCCATAATACCTTCATCCCACCCCCTGATCCGTAAAATGATATAACGAAACAAATCAGGTTGCTCTCGCAACAAGTGCTCGATCTTCAATTAGGGAGAACCACAAAAGCACCAAGCAACTTGTGTCCCTATCCATTTGATAGGAGCCTTGTGATGAAACCATTCTTGAAGGGATTTGAGATCCCCAAGTTTGACAAATATCATGGATGGGAAACCCTGAAGATCACATTAGGGAATTCCAAGTTCATTGCATGGAAGTCGCATACAATGATACCTATCTGATGTGGCTATATTCCTAGGAGTCTGGCTAGCCATTCTATAGAATGGTTCTCTCGCCTACCTATAGGCATCAAAACATTCCAAGAAATTATAGATGCATTCACTAAAAACTACGCATGCAATATCGCAATGGATGTCAGTCTAGAAGAACTCTCAGCTCTGAAACAAGGTAAGATTGAATCATTCATTTCATTCCTACAACGATGGTGATCCAAGGCCAATCAGAGCAAATGGGTCATGCCTGAGGAACAACAAGTTTGCACCATCATATCCAACCTTGATGGCTTCTTGGCATTCCATCTCAAGGTACAAGGGATTACCACGTATGACCAGTTGATCTCCAAGGTGCTTAGCATTGAACGAGCCCTTATGACACAACCTACGGGATCAACTTCATACCCCGAACAACAAAACAACTTCCCACCTGCCAATTACAACGACAAACCTCGCACATGGGAAAGGAAAAAAAAAGTTACCAATGATGGTGTTGTTGATGCCAAAGTGGTCATTAGTGCCCCTCGCCAAAATACACCCGCACCACAAATCCAAATCCAACACCAAAATAATCATCAAGTAACACAACAACCTAACAACAATCAAGCAATTAACAATATTAATGATCAAAGGGGACCACCCCAATAGAACAAGAAGTACCCCAAGCGAAAGTACATCACTCTCGAGGAACCACTTGAAGTCATCATCAAGAAGCTGATAAACAAAAAACTCATCAAAGCTCCCACCTATGAGAATTACCAAGAACCGGATGTGAAACCTCCTTGGTATAATGAGAATCAACTCTATGACTTCCATAAAATCAAAGGGCATACCATGAATAGTTGCATGAGATTAAAAACATAGTTCAAGATCTCATCGATCAAAGAATTATAAACGTGGAACAACCAATCAGAAACCAAAACCTTAAGATATACATGAATCTGATGCCTAACCATGGCAATAAAGGGAATAATAACATAGATAAGGGGAAAGAAACCTTCAAGAATGTAAATCATGTGTATGACCATGTCGTTACATCTCTGGATGACTACTGCGCTACCATCACCATCAAAGGAGCCCATGCTGATTGTGGAGTCACCACAAGAGGCAGAAAAGTTACCATCATAGGATCATCCTAGTCAAACAGAGTACCTGCACCTAGATCTATCCCCAATGTCTATAATGTCCTTGATCAGCTCAAAAGAATTCCAACACAAATCTCCATCATGGAGTTACTAAAAATCTCATATGCCCATAAGAAAATCCTTGAGGAAGCATTGGCTTCATCCACTGTCCCCGTAGATCTTGATGTAGAACAATTCCAAGCTATGGTCGAAAATATCATTACACCAAATCTCCTCACATTCTCCGACCAAGATTTTCTTACCCAACCATCTCATAACCGTGCACTCCACTTAGAAGTCCTAGTACAGAAAAAAAAAAAGTCAAAAGGGTCTTGGTGGATGGAGGTGCGGGCTTGAATATTTGTTCTCTCAAGCTCATCAAACAATTAAAAATCTCAGAGGATTCTATAGACAAAGGAAAGGGTATCACAATAAGAGCATATGATGATCAAGAAAGAGTGTCCCAAGGCACAATCAAAATCCCTATTCAAGTAGGGCCAGCTATTATGGAAACCACTTGTTAGGTCCTGGACCTTGATTTGCCATATAACATCCTCCTAGGATGTCCATGGATTCATGCAATGCAAGCAGTAGCGTGAACTTTCCATCAATGTGTCAAATTCACATATGAAGGACAAGAAGTCACCATCCATGGATATCCCAAACCATTCTCCTACTGCAAAATCCTTAAGGCAAAGTACTATAGAGTACCACAAGTACCTAAAAATGATGAGGGCCCATCTACACCATACATTGATCTCGCCACTCTCGCTTCCACTTCTGTGACAGAGACACTCGCCATTCCCACCATCTCTAATATTAAGGTCATCATCTAAGATAACGGTTGTGGAAACTACATGTTCCCTAAAAATGCTTTTGTAATAGAAGAGTTGCCACAATCACCTAGATCACGGGGATGTCTGCAAATAAATGAAGCCTCCACATCTCAAATGTCTCCTAAAGACTATCCCAACTTTACAAGTTGGGGAGATCTTGGCCAAGAAGTTATCGAGGTAGATCCATCTCATCTCCTATATCAAGATGAGAGACCAACAACCGATTTACCAATGGATGACAGAAGCAAGGGTCTGCAAATGATGCTCGTAATGGGCTATGACATAAATAAAAGACTTGGGAAAAATGACAATGGGCTTATAATACCTATCATTCCAGAGACGTGAATGGGAAGTCTTGGCCTTGGATGTACCCCTCTAAGTATAACCATACATGGCCAAGGTCCTCTAGTTAGAAAGTTCAAAAATCCTCCTCAACAAACTACAATTGAACTGTGCTTACTAGTATCTACAGGTCACATCATAGATAACTTCACATTTGACATAACCGACGTCTATAGCAGTAGTGATGATGAGGACCCCATGAGCAACTTACCTAGGCTATTTGAGGATACCACTCTTTTCATTATTAGCACCTTATCCTTTGAATCAGGCCATCAAAATCATGAAATCCACCTAGTATACCCCCAACTCATTGACTACGACCAACAAGGACTGCCAGTTCTTGGTACATTCGAAAATGATGAGGCACTCTCAGAATTCATTAAACTATAGGATAACATTCTATATGGGGATCACAAAGCAGGATTCAGAATTGAGTTAGATACACATCCCTATTATGGGGAAATGATTGAATCCCTCACTCGCAAAAGTGAAAAGTTGAGAATAATATCTAAGTCCTTGAGTGAAAACCACACTATGGCACTCTCCAAATAGAAAAAAGTAAAAGGAAAGGACAAATCCAATGGTGAAAACCTCTCCGAGGCGCCTGAGGATGGGGGATTCAATCTTCCTTTCAGAGCTCTTCATCAAGAAAAATCAACAGTCTTGGCAGAAAAATGCAATTCGGTCAATCTAGGAATAGAGGAAACCCCACACAACACATTCTATGCAGAATCATTACTATCAGAAGAAAAAGAGCTCCCAACAGCCTTCCTAAGAGAGAGATAGATAAACTTTGCATAGAGCTATGCTGACATGCCAGGGATTGATCTAGAAATTGTGGTTCACCACTTAGTAGTATACCCAGAAGCAAAGCCTGTTAAACAAAAACTAAGGACAATGCACCCTCAGATCACCCTACTAGTAAAAATGGAACTAAAGAAGCTATTAGATGTAGGATTCATTCGACCAATAGATTATCTAGAATGGGTGTCAAACTTGGTACTTGTCTTAAAACCCGATGGGGCCATCAGAATTTGCACAGACTTTAGAGACTTGAACAAAGCATGTTCGAAAGATGATTTCCCATTGCCTAATATTGACATGATCATAGACATGATGGCGGGACATGAAATTCTTTCCTTGATGGACGGTTTCTCAGGTTATAACCAGATAATGATTTATAAAGAAGACCAACACAAAATGGCCTTCACTTGTCCATGGGGGACTTATTGTTGGAATATGATGCCATTCAGCTTAAAGAATGCAGGAGCAGCATACCAAAGAGCCATGAGATTAATCTTCCACGACATGATCCATAAAAATGTCGAAGATTATGTTGATGACATTCTAGTTAAATCCAGAAAGAGAAAGGATCACATAACAATCCTAAGTGCCATTTTTGACAGGCTAGAGGAGTACAAGAATAGATTAAACCCAAAGAAGTGTGTCTTTGGCATATAATCAAGAAAGCTGCTAGGATACATAGTGTCAATGAGAGGTATTGAGGTAGATCCAACAAAAGTAAAAGCAATCCTTGAGGTGGAGGCACCAAAACATTAAAGCAATTGAGAGGTCTCCAAGGCAGGCTTCAATCCATTTGAATGTTTATGGCACAGCTATCAGACAAACAAAACCCATACTCTCACCTACTTCATAAGGGAGTAGCATACAAATGGGATAACAAGTGTGAAGAAGCATTCAATAAAATCAAAGAATATCAACTTACACCACTAGTCCTAATGCCATGAATCCCAAGAAAACCATTAATTATCTATGTGTCAGCAACAATAACAGCCCTTGGAGCTCTCCTAGCTCAACATGATGAAAATGGAACATAAAGGGCTGTCTATTACATCAGCAGAACAATGGTTGGGTATGAGCTAAACTACTCATTCATAGAGAAAGCATGCCTAGTAGTAGTTTTTGCATCACAAAAATTTAGACATTACATGTTGGCACATAAAATAAAACTCATCGCCAAAATCGACCCTCTCAAGTACTTACTATTGAAGTAATGCTCACTAGAAGAATGGCCAAATGGTGATACTATCATAATATGACATTGAATATGTGGAGTGGAAACCAATCAAAGGCCAAGTCATTGCAGATTAGCTTGCAGAAGCACCAATCTATTTAGAGAATCCTCTCATCTCAGAGTTTCCAGATGAATCTATTTTGAATCTTAACATAGCCGACCACTAGAAACTCTACTTTCATGGCTCATACACATAGCATGGATCAAGAGCTGACATATTCTTTATGACCCCACAAGGGGACTACATACCAAAGTATTATAAATTGGAATTTCCCTGAACCAATAATATTGTAGAATACAAGGCTTTAACCATAGGTCTCAGAATAGCAGTGCAGTGGAACATTATAGCTCTCAGAGTATACAGAGACTCTCAATTGATAATCAACCAAGTGAATGATGAATACCAAACTAAAGGCAACAAGCTCACTCCATACAAGAAATTGGTGGAGAATCTCAAAGAATCCGTCATCGAGATTACATTTGAGAAAATACCCAGAGCCAACAACAGAACAGTAGATGCCATGGCAACAATTGGATCCTTAGTAGACATCCCCCACAATGTCCCAAAATATGAATTCCTGATAGAGCAGCTTCTCGTGCTCATATTCAAGGTATTAGAATTAGAATTCATGTGCAAAATCATTGGTCCCGGTGATCCTTGGTACCATGAAATTTATACCTACTTTCAAATAGGGGTCATACCTCCTGACTTACCCTCAACCCTAAAATGAACCTTTGTCAAAAAGGCATCTCGATTCATCATCCTAGGAGATACCCTGCATCATAGGAGCATAGAAGGAACCTTAATGCATTACTTAAATGTTGAGGAGGCATTGACTGCTCTAAATGAAGTACATAACAGTATTTGTGGTTCACATTCGAGTGGAATGACCATAGCCAAGAAATTGCTGAAGATGGGGTATTATTGGCCTACAATGGAAAGAGAGGCACACGACTATGTCAAAAGGTGTCTACAATGTCAACAACATGGAGACCTCATCCATGCTCCAGCTCAAGGACTTCATCCCATCATCACACCATGGTCTTTTCGCAGTGGGGACTCAATCTCATTGGAAAAATCGCGCCCACTTCATCTAACGACCACATGTTCATCATAACCGCTATGGAGTACTTTACTAAGTGGGTGGATGCCATACCCACGACATATATAATTGGGAAGCAGATATCAAAGTTCATCCTGAACTATCTCATTTGCTACTATGGTGTCCCATAAGCCATTATCTCAGATAATGGGACACCATTCAAGAATCAGGATTTCCGCAACTTATGTGAAAAATTCAAAATCCAACATCACTTCTCCACCCCATACTATCCCCAAAGAAATGGCCAAGAAGAAGCGACAAACAAAACCATTTTGAAAATCTTCAAGAAAAATGTCAATGACGCAGGTTGTGACTGGCATGTACAGCTCAATCCTGCCCTCTAGGCCTACCAAACTAGCATCTGTACACCCACTGGTGCCATCCCATTTTCCCTGGTCTATGGATCAAAAGCAGTACTCCCCATTGAGATAGAGCTCACGTCACTAAGAGTATCATTGCAAAACCTCATCACGGATGAAGTGTACCAAGTATCAAGACTAAATGAGCTGGAGCTACTGAATGAGTGGCGTATAGACACTTTAAATCATTTGCAAGTCTATCAGAATAGACTCAAAAGGAGCTATAATAAGAAAATTAGAAGCAAGACTTTCCAAGTCAGAGAATTGGTACTAAAGGAGAATCATAAGAATGTCCCAAATCCAAACAACAAAGGAAAATTTGAACCCAACTGGTTGGGACCATTTTTCATCACAACAAGCCATAAGCTAGGGGCATATCAGTTATCAACATTTGAAGGGGAACCTTTGCAAGAGCCCATGAATAGCTCTCATCTCAAAAAAATTTATGCCTAATCTTGCAAGGTATAGAACCAAAAATCCCAAAAATCATAAAATGTCCAGAAGAAATGGTTACCTTGGTGAAAACTTGGCAAACAGGCGTCTTGGTAACAACAAAAAAATCAAAAAGCAAAAAAAAAAAAAAAATTCAGAAAAGGATCAAAAAAATAGTAAAGAGAAAAATCCTCCTCTAGTAAAAACCACTTCGGTGGCACTCTAGGCAGGTACCTTGGTAAAAACCTAGAAAACAGGCACCTTGTGTAAATAAGCACTTTCCATCCACCAGAATCTTTTATGGCTTGTTCTGCATCATCCATCATCCATCGCATTTGAATCCCCATCCATCACTCATCCACCCGTGTCCGCACTATAGCTTGGTCTTGTGATCCCTCCTAGTACTACTCAACCATCCTCAAAGTCAGTTTGTCTTGTCTTTATCGGAGTAGTCTATTACATCATGCTGGGGGCATGTTCTCATCAGATCAGAAATGAACGTAAAAACATCAAAACATTAGAAAATCCAAAAAACATCAAAAAATCACCAAAATCCAAAAACATTCAAAACATATCAAAATCCCAAAACAGGTCAAAATTTAGTCAAAAAGTAAAAAACAAAGTCGTCTTTTCGAACTACGGGTCTTTGGGCCTTGAACGTAGGCAAGGTTGATCTTTGATCATCCCCCAAGACACTTAGGTCAGTCCTTTAGGAATCCGTCATAATAAATTGACATTGCATCATGTATATCGTCATCTATAAATTGGTCAATTCGTTAGTCGAACTACATGGTCTCTACATGTATAACGTAGGCAAGAATAATTTGTTGATTTGCCCTGAGGCCCCTAGGATAGGTCCTTAGGTTAGTCTCTTGGTCAAAATCTTAGAAAACCCCAAAACATTCAAAAATTTGGAAAATCAAAACATTTGAAAAATATCAAAAATACCAAAAACAACCTCAAAACATCACAAAAATTCAAAAACATCCAAATATTTGAAAAAATTCATTTGTCTCATCTCACTTTCACTCACAATAACATCACTCATAATAAACAATCATCATCCTCAACCTTTGGTGAAATAGTCAGAAACAAGTCTAGCCGGTTAAAAGTGAAAACTCAAAACACCAAGTCTTAGGTCTAAATCAGTACGTAAGCAATTTGGTCAACTCTTGGTGTCAATAGCCCATCATCGAATTAGTCCCATATCAATCATTTGAAAGAACACTTTGGATAAACGAAATGGTGTGCTGCCATCCACTAACATGTCCTAGGATGCATCCTTCCTACAATGGGCATTATCTTTTGGCAATAGTTTCAGTTCTTATCCTTAAAAGTACATTTCCTTTTGGTTAGCAGTATTGAAGAACATCAACTTGTTTGTTTACTTTATCTTTGTATTTTAAATTATCTTATTGTGCTCATTCCAAGGACTTCTCGATGATATCTGAACAAAATATTTAGAGAAATAGGAATGGGGCAATAATCACTATCTTTTTATCTATTGTGCTTGTTGGACATTCTTGTAATATAACCTTGGCGAATACTTGCTTTGATAGGCATGCATGGAGGAGGTTTTGGGGAACTTGTTGACTATTTCATTGATAGGTTATACCTTTTCGTGTTTTGGTCTGAGGTGTTTGAAACTTCTAAAGTGCATCCTAGCAAGGTTTCCGTATGTTAGGTGTGAACAAGGATACTCCTATTTGATTGTCAAGACAAAGTCCATCACATTAGGTACAACGCCATCTTGGTTCTCTATACCTTGATGCATCGTACCACATGTGTTATCAAACATAGGAAACTTGGCCCTTTGAAAACCCCAACTCCTCGTCAAGTAACCATCACCATTTGCATATTCATCATCTTATATTTTGTTGAAATGTCTTCTCTTTCATCGCTTCTGGATCATCATGCTAACAAGGTACTATGACAGTTAATCATCATCATTATCATTAGCATCGTCGTCAATCCTGCATCCGCAAAATCATTAGCATATTGCATCAACATATCATATAGGAAACATATGCATTGCATTTCCATCATCATATAAACATATTATTATAAGAATTTTCCATAAATAAGCACATCCCTTTCTCATTGTAACATTGCATCCACTTTTTCCATCACATTGCATTCATCACATGAATCATTGCATAACATTCATTTGCATAAACATTTCATAACCATTTCACATTACTATCTACTGCATAACCATACAAAATAGGTACAAGAGCATTATAGATAATGCATGGCATTATAAGCTTACATACTCGTATAACATCATAAAATCATCTCCCACATTATGTTCATTTCGTATTAAACATCATCATACCACTTTGCATTAACATATCATTTCATATATTACATCACATCACATTAAATGCATCACATACATTACATTATCATTTAACATGTTTAGGATAATATATTTGTTATTCTAAGCATCTTAAAACTATCTAATTTACATCATCAATACACATCATATATTGCATTGATATCATCCATTAATCATCCATACCAATATATAGAACACCTCATAAATAACATCGCAATCATTTTTTACATTTCATTGCATAAATCATTCCATACCATTATAAGCATAATAGGAACATAAAAATCCATTACATGCAAAGCGTACATCCATCCATAATCATTTTATAAGCATGGTTCACATATCATTTTTCCTATTACACTTCATCATATCATTTGCACCAACATACATAGATCATCATATAAATCATCATCATCATCATCCATTCATATTACATATCATACAAATCCATTTGCATATCATGAATAAACAACATAATATAAGATCTATTCATAATGCATACATCATCAGAAAGAAAGGCATCTATATATACATCACATCACACCATAACATCATTGCATAAAATATAGAAATAGAACCATCCATAAATGCATAAATAAATGATACACATCACATCTTATCAAAATCATCATCTCATATATATCATCATCGGGTAACTATCATAGTACAAAATAATTGGATGACTGTACATGTGTGTCAATAAGTACAAAAAGGCCCATTGGGCTATAAAAAGTGAGCCCATATGGCTCAAAAAATAGTGTCTCGATCAAAATGGGGCCTATCCCTCCTATCCACTGCCCTCACCCCTATCACCATGAGCCTCTACTGGTCAGTGGCTAGTCTACTGTGAGTAATCTGGGACCCACTCTGCTCTGGGTACGGCCTGATGGTAATGCATACAATAGTAGTCTGCCTCCCGGATGACCTCCCTATAAGATCAAAGGGACACTGTACTATGAGAGGAGGCTACCATGATCTCCAACTGTTGTCTCTGACCCATCTCTGCAGCCACCTATAGCTCTACGGCCTGCCTCTACAGAATGACCTGGTCTCTCTCGACCCTAGCCTGATCCCTCTCCCCTGTCAAGGTCTGAACTTGACCCTACAGTTGTTCAATCAATGCATCTCGAGGATCCACCTGCCCTACTAGCTGTGCTCATGGAGGCTATACCTGAGGCTGATCCTCACCCCCAGCTCGTGGTGGTGCATCCGTCTGATCCTATTGCCTACTTGGCACCTACTCTTGATCCTGCATTTGAATGTTTGCCTGAGACAGTTGAACCGGTTGAACTGGAGGCCTGACTGACTAATCCTGCCAAGCCTCGTCTCTCCGTCTTCATCCTCCCCCTTGGCCCCTCATCCTCCGTCGAACAACAAGTGCTCCTGGGACTTCCAACCATAGGGGTGGTCGAAACCAATCTTTGTATGCCTGTGTAACACTTGGATTCGCAGGCCCCTGATCATATACCCATGGTTGAGCCACCAACTGTCTAAAGCTGTCAACGACCTCGAAGGTAGGAATGTATCACCCCTACGAAGCTTGTGATACGGTGCGAGAAAATATAGCAACATAATCATCATCGGGCCAATCTTGTATCTCACCAAACTGATGCTAGATGCACCCGAGAAGGTATCTCTCCACCATCGTATGTTCTCGCCCCTGCATGAAGTGGTCTTGGCAGGCAAAGAAAATCTGCTATGCATCATCAGCCCATCCAGGCTGACCCACGTATGGACGCCATGTAAAAGCCTGCATCTCATCTAGGACTCTCCTCCAGTAGGGAATCCTATGCTCACCCGTGTGTGTGAAGGACACACCACCTCTGTAACGCCAGACAAGGGGATCATCAGGCCCCATCAGTACTATAATGACATGCAGCTGAAGAACAATGATGTGCTCCCACACCCATACATGGAGAAGTGTAACATCTGCCCCGAGTGCTCTGCCATTGAGGTAGATGTACTCTTGTAAATCTCTATAGAGTGAAGCAAGAAGAATAGGCCCCCAAGAAAAATGAACTAAGCTATCACGCATCACCATGCGCTCCCAGCAGAGTCCCCAACTAGGACTGAAGTACCAGCCTCCCTGATCTAGGGCAATGAGACTTGAAATGATCGCCGCAACAACCAAGCAGAAGGGAGAGGCCAGAGCCCTATGACACTCAAGCTCAATCTGACCCTCGCAATAGATAGCGTTCTTTGTAGCGAGGACTGTGTGACAAGCGTCCCACCCAACATCCATATTAAAAATAACTTGCTGACCATGAATCGACAATCTCAGAATGTGCCACATGTCCTTTAAGGTGATGGTGGCCTTGCTGATAGGAAGGTGGAAAGATGAGGTCTCACTGTGCCATCTCTCGACAAGCGCTGACATCATCCCAAGGTGAGTGTGCATGGGCACTGGGTATGCGATGTGCCACAGTCCCATGTCTCGTAGTCGATCTTGGTCCCTGTCACTAAGATCTTGTAAGTAACCAAAGATCTCCCACAATCTATGTTCCCGTGAATAGAGCTCCCTCGCTGCGTCCTGCATCAAGGAAGGTCACCATGTTAAAAATTTTAAAAAAATTTCATCCCGAGCATCCAAAATCACTCCAATGTCGCTATCTGTGAAGGCATCACAGTTTGAATTTTTTTCAAATTGCAACGCTGGGGTAGAAAATGCCAAAAGAGCACCACCGTGGTGCACTTTTTGGCCGAGCGACGCAGTTTGAAAAGATTCCTACTTAATAAAGCACCGCCGCATCGCACTTTAAAATGACCCCACTAGTGGGGGTGTGAGCATCAGAGTTTGAAATTTGTTTTCAAACTCCACCACCACAGCACAATTTGACACCGAGTGGTGCAATTTTATTTTTGAGTAGCGCTATATAGCACCATTGCAGAATAACTAACTTTAAACGCATTAAATGAGCATGAAAAATGAGAAATAAAGCTCAAGTAAGGATCACTTACTAGTGCCCCAATGTTGAGAGGTCACTGGTATGTCTGGAATCGATCAGAAATGTGCATCAGGAGCTATCATTGTGCCATATCATCAGGAGGTCAGAGCTCAAATCGCTGAATTGGTAAAGGGTTGTGTGAAAATGAATTGAAAGTGACCCCTCAAAGCCTTTTTAAGCTTGAAAATTAGGGTTTTTTCACCCTAATTGGGTATCCTGCTAGGGTTTTGGACTCTTGAACCTGTTTTTATCTAGTTGAGGCTTGTTTTACATCGTCTTATTGCGTTTAGACACGTTTTTGGCCTCCTGGAGCCTTTTTGAACCTCTCGGACACCTTGTCCTCTTTTTTCGCGAGATTACCCAAAAATTAAATTTTTTGTCCAATCTCTCAAGGGAGCAATATATTGGCATGTTTTCTCTCGTTAGGCGGCAGTGGGGCAAGATTTTGAAAACAATTTTTTTTGGCTTTGATTGAGACTATTTATTCTTTGAACCAATGCAATGAGTGCTTTGCTTCTAAGAGGGGAAAAATGTAGACACGTAAAATATACTGATTGACATTGGACACCTGATCCTCACCACTAACATTGTTTCATCCTAAATCATCCTTCGGTCTAACCATTTAATCAAATATCTTTATCTGATTAAATTCATCAATATTCCTCTCTTAATTAAATAAATCGGTTATCTAATTAAGTCATTCTTTTTTGATAATTAAATTAACCATTTTGATCTAATTATCCTATTTAAATAAATAAATAATTTTATTTGATTAAATCTCTAAAATCTATCTATTAAATTAAATAGATTAAAAACTTATTTAGTTTAATCTAACATCATCTCTTTTAATTAAATAAATCAAAATCCTTATTTAATTAAATCCCTCATCACATTCTTCTCATATTTGATTTAAATAAATCCACAAATTTAAGTCAAATAGGTCACATCATTTAATCCCTTCATTAAATTAATCAACCTGGATTAATTTAATCTCTCCTCATGACCCATCCTCCATCTTTTACCACTTGCACATGAAAATAGACTTATTTGATTTATTAAATTTCTATTTTCATTCAACAAGGCATCTGTTAAGGAATATTCCCCAAGTTTGAATTCAAAATCCAAGTGGGATGAGTCCTTCCAACAAGGCATTTACTCTCTCTTACATGTCCTTTGCCTTGAGCCAAGTGGCATTCAATGCATTCTTCCTTCCCTCTTGCATGTCATTTCAACAACTTCAAAATTCAAAAATATGCATTTATTGACACATTCTTCAAAACTTGTACATCCTCCATCCACTTATAAGTTGACAAGTGGCACTTTGCCATTGGCTAATTCTTAGTCCCACATTGCTCTATTTTTGACATTCATCCATCAATCTCATCTATAAATAAGCGGCTAATATCCTCATTTGATCATCCACAATTCATGCAAACTTACTATACTCAAATCATTAGCAATTTTCATCCATTATCATTGAGTTCATAGCTAGGTTATGCATATTTTTCTATTGGAGCACTCATCAAGCATAAATAAAGTGGATCACTCTTCATCACACATCAATCTTGCATCATAGGAATTGGGAAAGGGCCAATTTTCATATCAAATTGACACCAATTCCCCATGGGATCAAGAGTTTGCATTTGCTTTCAATAGGATTTAGATTGCTTTATTGTTCTTTCATCTCATTCTTGCTTTATTTATTATTTAAAACTTTGCTAATGGATTTCATGGGGAATCCTTGTTCTTGCTTGTATTTTATCTTCTAATTTGTTCTTTTTTTGTGTTTTGCAAGCATTGGGATTGGGGTTCGAGCCTCTATATTTGGTTTTATAATCTCTTTATATTGTGAGTTAATCCTCACCGTGGTTTTTCCCTCATTGGGTTTTCCACGTAAAAAAATTGGTGTTCATTGCGTTGATTTTACTTTCTATTATTTGTGTTTCATGCTCAAATTTAATAACAGAATAGTGTGGTTGTAGAATTGAAAAGTGTTGAATTTTTAAGTTTGAATTTGTGTGACAACTGATTCAGCCCCCCTCTCAGTTTTCCTATGCCTTTTAACATGTGGTAGGGTGGGAGGCATAGAGGGATGGAGAGAAAGAGGGGAGGAGGGAGATAGAGAGAGGTAAGGTAGGTATAACAAGAGTTAGGGAGAGAGGGAGGGGTAGGTGGAGAGAGGTTGTGTGTGTGAGGGATAGAGGGGGAAAGAGAGAGATAAGGAGTGGTATTGTGGGAGTGATAGAGGGAGGGAGAGAAAGAGGGAAGTAGATAGATAAGGATTCATAGGGTGGGAGGGATAAATGGAGAGATAAAGAGGGAAGGAGGGAGATAGAAAGAGATAGGGTAGGAGAGGTAGGTATTGAGATAGTTAGGGAGAGAGGGAGGAGTAGGTGAAGAGAGGTTTCTTGGGGAGGAAGAGAGAGTGGGAAGGAGGGAGATAGGGATTGGTAAGGTGAGAAGGATATAGGGAGGGAGACAAAGAGGTAAGGAGAGAGATAGGGAGTGGTAGAGAGGGAGGGATAGGTATGGATATAGTTTGGGAGAGAGGGAGGTGTAGGTGGAGAGATTTTGTGTGCATGAGAGGGAGAGAGGGAATGAGAGAGAGGGAAAAAAGGAGATAGGGAGTGGTAGGGTGGGAGGGATAGGTATAGAGAGAGTTAGTGAGAGAGGGAGGGGAAGGTGGAGAGAGATTATGTTTGTGAGGGAGATAGGGAGTGGTAAGGTGGGAGGGATAGAGGGAAGGAGGGATATAGGGATGGAAGGGCAGGAGGGATAGAGGAAGATAGAGAAAGAGGGAAGGAGGGAGAGAGAGAATACATAGGAGAGGTAGGTATAAAGAGAGTTAGGGAGAGAGGGAGGGTTAGGTAGAGAGACATTATGTGTGTGTGTGAGGGAGATAGGGAGTGGTAAGGTGGGATGGATGGAGGGAGGGAGACAAAGAGGGAAGAATGGATATAGGGAGTG
>VDFB02000015.1:101410191-101458321 GCA_007258455.2 Sequoia sempervirens | reverse complement strand
ACGCCATACACACATAAATACACTGATTTGGGTATTGTTGTTTCATTCTGTATATTTCAGAAACGCTCTAATTCTCTCTTGCTTTTCCCACTTTTCCCACACCTTCGAATAGTTATTGTGTGAGAAAGTTGAGGGAACGCGGCTCTAGATATACTCATTTCACTTCCAATTTCCACTCTAATGATTTTCAGTTCAAGGTGGGGTTACATGTGGCAAATCTAGAGTTGTGGAACAAAATTTAAAACTGTGACCCAGTAGGAGGAAAGGTAAAGTAGGAGATTAATGGGTATATAATATAAGGAGGTTGTAATTTTGTGATGGTTAAGGACTAGTCTCGAGGAATTCATGTGGAAATGCATGTGGTTTGATCATCTTGAACTGCTGATAGCTACGTTCGCGCCAATGTCATGATAGCTTATACTAGAATGGAAGAAAAAGAAAAGAATCTTTCTGCTTTTAATCCATGGGCGCTTCACAAACGAACATATGGTGATCAGGAATTGGTGCAGCAGGGAGAAACGTTACAGAAGGGACAAGTGGATGTTAGTTATTGTGTTAAGTAGTTTTGTCTTTTCAAAGAAAGGAGAGTATCGAGGATGTGGACCCACGTATAAAGCATCTGTCGTTATACTCATTTTCCCACTACCTTATAAACCATTCAATTTCTTTTTCTATTTCTTGCTTGTGCCATCAGATGTAGTAAATCCACCCCATGAGTTTCTTCATGAGTTAGAAACGTACGAGTCCTACATAGCTTTTTTTTTTTTTTTTTGTCTTTTTTTAATGTAATTAGTCCTACATAGCTTTCTTCTGTCCTTTTTGTATGTTCTACATAGCTCTCTTTTGTTTTTTTTGTGTAATCAGTTCTAAATAGCTCTTTTTAGTCTTTTTCACTATAATCACAAAAATTGCACGTTTGGATGAAAATGATATCTTCACTTCAAATGTGCATCAAACCTTCACATGCAAGGATTCAAACTTTATTTTGTTGAAAAATATGGTGATAAGTCACCATCTTATAAAAACACCATTCATTTTCAACTTATCAAATTATGAAAAACATCTCTAAGTTAAAGGATTGAAGTGCAATATCAAAATTATATGTGCACTTCAATGTGGAACAAACTTTACCACGTTTAAGGATTCCAACTTTATTCTTTTCAAAAGTATGGTGATAGGTCACCATCTCACATGAACAAAATTCATTTCTAAATTATAAAATTATGAAAAACATTTCCAAGGTAAAGGGTTGAAAGAGTGGTGGTTTTCCTTGTGGATTTGGATATCAAGACAAATTACTTTCAATGCTTTGTAACTCTCTTATGGAGGCCATCTTTGTAATGTTATTTTTCACTTAATTTAGTTTTGAGAGTCTTTGGGCCACTTTTCAATCTTGGGAAGGATTTTATGATCAAGGGGTACATCAAGAGTTGAAATAAATTAACCTTTATCATCTCTAATAACCCATCCACTCCTTATTGCATCTAAGTTTCCCTTTGAGGTGCCATCAAAATTCACCTTAATCTAGCCTCTTGGAAATGGGAACCAAACCACCTTATCTCTAAACTTCTTCATACTCTTAAAAGGACTTCAAATCTCAAGATGGAAATTTCATGCCTTAGCAATCTCAAGCTATGATGAGAAACCCATATTTTAAAGGAATTGGAAAAATTTATTGAGATCACTAGCATAAAATTTTCCTTTATGGGCATAATAATTCTATCAACATACTTAATGCATCACCTTTTTTTCATTGAAAATAACTTTGTTTCTCTCCTTCCACAAATCCCATGCAACATTGGGGAGCATGAGGGAGCATAAAAACACAAGGATGGATTTGAAGAAGGAGAGCTCCATTTGCCAACCATACCTTGAATAGAATTAGGGAAAACCCATCTAACATTACACCTACGAAACAAGATCTCCCAAACTACCTCGAAAAAGTTGCACTCCACCAACAAGTGAAAAACACTCTCTTCATCACTTTCACAAAGAACACATCTATTAAGAAAATAAAAGCCCCTTTTCCATGAGATTATTGAGAGTCAAGATCTTATTTTGAACAAGGATTTAAAAGAAGATATTCACTTTCGACATCAACTTAGTTGCCCAAACATTAGCCTAGAAGGGTGTAAGAACATCCAGGTCCCAAGAGAACTAAAACAATCTAAGAAACCAAGTAAGAACCATTTGGAGTAGAAAACCAAACAAGTATATCCTTCCTCATGAAGAGAAGAATATGAAAATGAGAAAGAAAGGTGTGTAGCCTAGATTATGAATCAACCAGATTAGAAGAACAAAGAAAAGAGGAAGGCCATCTCTAGGAACCCTTTTCCATAACAATATAATCTATCATTTATCACCTATATTCTTTAAAGAAAAGAGATTTTAAAGGCTTTTTCAAATCACAATTGGAAGGAGTAGTTTCCAAAATCCACTTGTCCTCCCAAAACTTTAAAAAATCACATCTCCTAATTTCCATTTCACACCATTTTCAATAATGCCTCTATTATCCACAATATTTTTTCAATTACACAAGTCAATGGATAGAATAAAACAATATAAACAATCCTACAAATCTTGATGTTGAAAAAGATATTTTCTTTTAGTGATATCAATCCACAAGCGTTATGCTTAGACATTAACCTCTATGCAAGTTTTACCATCAAGACAAGATTGAATGCATTTATCTTTCTAATTCCCAAGCCATCATACTTTTTTAATCTGCAAACACCTTCTCAAGCCACCAATGGAAATATTTTCCTCTCCTTTGTTTCTATCCAAATACATTTTTCTAATATGTTCAATCTTCTCTACAAAGTTCATAAGGATTTTTGAAAAGGCTCCTACTGTAAATTGGGATGTTCTACAAAGTAGCTTTCTTTAGCTAAATTTTTCCTTCCTAGCTTAATAGATTTTCTTTCCACCAATTCAACTTAGCTTGAAATTTATCAATTAAATACAACAAAAAAAAATCTTGAATATTTACATGGAAAAGGTGTATCCCCAAAAAATTGGATGGGAGATCACCCACTTGACGTCAAATAATTTGAGCAATCTTAGTCTAGTGAGGAACTAGGACATTCATATTTAATAAATCATGTTTTTGAGAAGACTAATATCTAGGCTTGAAGCTGGTTCATAATTTAACA
Source organism: Sequoia sempervirens (assembly GCA_007258455.2). Classification (NCBI taxonomy): domain Eukaryota; kingdom Viridiplantae; phylum Streptophyta; class Pinopsida; order Cupressales; family Cupressaceae; genus Sequoia; species Sequoia sempervirens. The sequence continues at coordinate 101,455,169 of VDFB02000015.1, read as the reverse complement.
AGATGGCTTTGGGTTCTCTAGCTTCTCTAACTAATGTGTCACTTAGAATTTTTGCATCATCCACAAAGTATTGATGTGAATATGGATGGAAAATAGATGCATGATGAATACCCTTCAATCAACCATCATTAATAACTTTAAGAATATTTATTTCCCAAGATTCAACTATGATCACAAATAAGAATACAGAAATGGGACCCCCCTTTTTGATTCACTAGAAATCATAAAAGAAACCTAAAGGAGAGCAATAAATCAATACTAAAAGTTTGGGAGTGAAAATTGTTTCAAATATTATGTCCAAGAAATTAATTCCAAACCTAAATCTAGTCATTACCTTTAGCAAAAACACCCACAACACCCTATGATAATATTTCATAAGGTCCAATTTAAGAAGAAAAGCTTCTTTTTATTCATAGAAAATGAATAGAGGACAGTTTCATGGATGGAGATAATTGAGTCCAAAATCTATCTACCTTGCACAAAGCCATTCTATTGAACAATTTTTTTTTTGAGAAGAACCAATTGTTATTTTCTCGCCACAACCTCATAAGAGATTTTGCAAACCAAATTACATAGAATAATAAATCTAAAATAAATAAAGGAGTTAGGTCTAGGATTCTTAGGAATAAGAGCAATAAATATTGAGTTTATCTTGTTAAAAAAAATTACTAAAAAAGATTCCTTAGTTGTTGCAATCACATCCTTGTATATGATATCCCAATAGGTTTGAAAAAAAAGAAGGGATAACTATCAAGTCCCATGAATTTTTTCTTCAAAGTAAAATAAATACAATCTCTTCATCCATCATGAATTTTATTTATTGAAAGTTATCTTCCTCATTTAAGAGCCCAAAAATATCATGCAAAATACCTCGCTAAACTTCCAAATAAATAAGAGTTTCAATATAGAGAAGATTAGTGAAAAAGCTAGCAATGGACCTTTGAATCCATGTGTCCTTAGTGATCTTGTCACCATCCATCTAAGTTTCTTTAACTTTTTTATGATCTATTCTTCAATGTCGTAAGCTAAATGAACTTAGTATTTCAATCTCCATTCTTCAGTTAGACTACTCTAGACCTTTGTCTCTAGAACTCCTCTTCCTTGGAAATGATAGTATGGAGCTTAGATAAGAGTTCATTCTCTTGGGTTAGGAGGGAAGAATCAAACCCTTTTTTTTTATATCCTTCTCGATTAAATCTACTTACCTCTAACCGAGCCCCTTTCCTCTTTAAGATATGTCCAAACAAAAATTTTGTTTCATAATTGAATATTGGTTTTAATATTATCAATAATTTTAGATATTATGAATATAGTAGATGATCCCTCAATTGAGATATTTCACTATTCAATAATATTACTATTCAAATCATGGTGCAAGGTCCATATTTCTTTAATATGAAAATAAAACTCTTTTTCCTTCTCATTTTATCAGAAGAATAATGAGCAAATAATGATCAAAACCAAACCTTTTAAGAATTGATCAAGAAAAAGTTAGAGGACGACTAGTTAAGAATTAGTGTTTGATCTAATCTCACCTATAGGAGAGAGTGAATGTGAGAGAGGGTGAGGACGAGAGAGGATCAGGAGAAGTGAGAGAGTGAGAGGAGGGAGGAGGGAAGGAGAGAGGGAGAGAAATGTGAGATAGAAAAAATTATAGACAGAGATGTTTTAGAGCTTGCTGATTACTAAAATTTGATCTCTTGATTACTAAAATTTGACTTGTTGATTATTGAATCTTGACTAAGTCTAAAAATTATAAGATCTTCCAAAATTTTGAATTTTCATTATAACTCCTATAAATCCGAAACCATTCTCAAACATTCTGAAACTATATACATGAAATATAACTTAAATTATAATAAAGTAAATGTTTATTTCATGTATAAAGTTTCACCGAAAGAGAAAGAGAAATAGAAACAAAATGAGAAATTTTCAAAAGAAACATAATGCAAGCGCATTGTGTGAAATCCCATAATGCAAGTACAAATAACATACTCACATTATGTGCAATCCCATAACATGAACACCTTATAACGTGCTCACGTTATGGCTTGGTAGTGACCAAGCCTAGGCTTGATCACTACCAACCCATAAATCAAGTGTGTTTCATTAAAACGTGCTCACATTTCCTCCTTTTTGAGACCAAAAAGTGGAGTAGCCACTTTTTAGTCCTCCATCTTGATGCACATGCCCTAGAGTGGATACAAATTCTAAAAAATATGAAACTAAATAATTGTAATAAAAAAATTAGATATTAGAACCCTAATGTAGAAGTGAATAAACCCTAGAGGCTATATGAAATTTATGTTCACAAGAAATATACTAAAAATAAATGATTTTCATTATATTCTACCTTGGTCAAATAATTAATCCATAAAGAAAAGGTGAATGGCCAAAATAAATAAATTATATGTTATAAATAATGCTTAATAATTATAAAAATAAATAGCTTAAATGCATGGGCTCTTAGCTTTGATTTCAATGTAGTTGCCTTTGCCTAAATTTTAAAAAATCATTAGTTAAGATTCTAGAATTGTGTACTCTATTGTTAGCATATAAATCTATGTGTGCACTATTTAGAATCACTTTCACATATGTGTAAGCTATTATATGAGCATTGATCAAATATTGATGTCTAGAAGAAAACTTGTAACTCATAGATTTGGCTCAACTATTTTTTATAATGTAGAACTTATTCACCATTTTTTTAGTCTTTGAATTTATGTAAGGATATGAAATGCATATCAACACTTTTTGATAACTTGTTAGATTTTTTCTCCTTGACAAGACCTCTAATAGACTAACTATACAACTTCAAGTGAAATATTTGAAGATAACAAAAAACTATACAATAAACCTAGGAGGATGTGCTCTAATGATTCTCTAATAAATTATATTTCTAGAATTATAGTTCTAGATGGTACTCATTAATGTTTTTAAACAAATAAATGAACATCTTTAAATATAACAAGAATGCCCATAAATTAACCAAATATGTGAAGGTTAACTCCTAATGGCTAATGAAATTCTTGGCAAGGTAGGATCTTGAATTTTGAATTTTAAATATTTGGGATTAGATTTATGGTTGTAGAAGTGACCTAGGTCAAGTCTACATCATTATATTTATTTTGGGGCGAGGAATACCAAATCTAGGGATTAAGAACAATGCTCTAAATTAGTGATAACATGGATCTAGATATGCGATGCCATGAGCTAAATTTACAATAGTATGTCACTCTAAGCTACCTATTGCGTTTGTGGCACTCTAACCAATGTGGGCCCAGAGCATAAGATAAAAGGAAAAGTTATGCAATTTTCACTATTACAAATATCTTATTTTCTATAGAACCCTTTAAGCCATATTTTGGTGCTTTAGCCATGCTATTATTTATGGATTCCCTTGAATCATAATTTAGTGTTTAGGATTCCTAACTTCTAATCGGATAACATCTTATTTTTATGGATCATAGTTAACCACACTTTGGTACCTAAGTCTCTTACTTTAAATGTGATACCATGTTATTTTCTATAAACCCACTTGAACTTTATTGTTCCACCCTCCTAGTTTATTTTTAAAATTGTGACTCCAATATATATATGGCGAGATGCTCAACACAAATTAATTATTTTTTGATAAGATTCTTTTGGTTTGATCATTAGTCCTTGTTTAGGAAGTAACTCTTAATATGTATGATATTTGACTAGTTATTATAACTTGACAATTTCCAACTAATTAATTTTTTTACTTATTTTTAAATATTAGTTGTACTTTATTTCTGCTGACAAAGTGAAACATGTATATTTTATTTGAAAAATGACCACAAGCTACTCATAACTTAAAAAACATTAATAATAAATTTCTTATAAAACAAAAAGAACAAATATCTTTACATATATCAAATATTTATTAAGTGATATGACTCATGAGAAACACAACACCATAGAAATATTTTAATAGTAGTAAACATTTATTACTAACCCATTTTTACTTTTCTAGGTTTGTCTAAAATTTTGTGTGATACGACATTCTCCATTAATTTTATGTAATGGAAATATCATACACATTGAAATATGTACAAATATGATATATACTGAATTGGAATTATGGTACAACCGACCTGCCCATATAGGGATGTTTGAACAGAATGACCTTTCTATTGAATATTTCAAATGCCCGGCCTCTCTCAGCACAGAGTTACAGTCATTATCACGAACCCACCTAATTTTCAGAGTACCATCGACGCTTCCACTGTATACAACAAATCTATTACACAGTAAATGATAATTGGAGCAATGAAAATAAGTACCAAAGTGTGAAGAGGAGGAAGAAGAAGAGGACGAGGAAAAGCTGGATGACAAGTCTAGAGACACCGATGGCGAGTGAGCAGTTAAGCACTTGATGGGACTGCTGTGACCCTCCATCACTGCCACGCATGTGTGTGTACTTCCCTCTTCTCTCTTTCACTGCCACGCATGTGTGTGTACCGATGGCGAGGCAGCAGTTAAGCACTTGATGGGACCGCTGTGACCCTCCATCAGTGTCACGCATGTGTGTACCTCTGAGTTGGTCTAATGGTGGAGAACTTGTACTCTTGAAAGAGAGGTCACAAGTTCAAATCCTATAGGGGGTAAGGAATGTACACCTCGTATTGTGGAGCATGAGTTAGGTGCCTCCCTCATATTGGTATCGTGGACTATAAAAGGACCTTTGCTTTCCTTTCCTTTTTCTAATCCACACCCAAATGATAGTGTAAGGGGATGCGTTCCTCTTAGGGGCAGCTGGGGCTCCTTGAGGCGAGCTGGGCGTCGACCTCAGAAGTATGCAAAGTGATTCCAGTGTTGGATTCTGAGTTGCGGAGTGAGCCAGTATGGCGAGCTCAAGTGAATGATTCCAGTGTAGGCGAATTGGGCAACCAGTGAGCTGAGTTCAATGGGGTACCTGAGTGCCTTGCTCAGAGTACAGGGTGTAGGATGTGGTCGTGGACCGATCCGAGGCGAAATTGAAAGGGTAAGGCGTTGAGTGCTGGCCATGGGTGGAGCACGGAGATGCGTCGAATCCCTCGGTAGGCTTCACAGAGGTGAGCTCTACTGGAGTGCATGGATATCACTCAGGAGTGTAGGTTGTATTTGGGATGCAACTGAGTTAGTAGGGGTATGTCATTCAGAGGATGGCATAGTGTGTTGCGGGAGTGCTTGTTGGGAGCACGCACCGGGAGACCGAGTCGGATGCAAGCTTGACGCGCAATGGTCAGGTGCTCGTCGCGCAATGGGCGAGCTAGTCGGTTCTCTTCCCTAGCGAGGGGTGAAGTAGATGTAACCCCGCCACCAGGTTCATGGGGGCGAGCTGGTGTTCTTCATGGATTTTAGGAGTGACGAAGTGTCGCTCCGCCTTGGGGAAAATGAGAGTGGTTCTCTAGTGAGCTCGGAGCTCCGCCACCTGGTGAAGTGCAGGTAACCAGGTCTAACACCGATCGGTTCCAAAGCATGCTGCTGAGGGAGCTGAGTGTTAGAGCTCGTTGCGCAATGGGCGAGACAAGTGCAGAGTTAGTCCCAACCCAGTGAAGCGGATTAGCTGGGGACTCAGCATGGGTCGATTCTAAGGCATGGCGCCGAGGGAGTCAGATGCTGCACTCATCACAACATTGGTCAGCTGTAAGGCATGTCGCCGTGGGAGTTGGATGTTGCACTCATCTGGGATGAGGAGCCAGGGACGTAATGAGCGGGCTAGGAACCCAAGCTGGCACTAAGGTTGTCTGGGAGAAGTAGGGCTGATCTCGGAGGTGCCAAGAGCAAAGGAATGTAGGATGCATCGGAAGAGTTGGGTGTATCCGAGTTGGAGCTAAGTCAGAGGTGTGCTGGGCGCACCACCCTCAAGGATGAAATGTTGGTTGCAGCGAAGTCAATGAAGGTAGCCAAGGGGTCGTAGGGGTTGCTTAGGTGAAGTCAAGGAGATGGAGCCGAGTTGGCTTGGAGTCAGCGTCTAGTTGGTTGGGAGCAATGGAGATGAGTTGGTGAGTCCGGATCAAAGTGCTGGGGGAACCAAGTGGAGAGCTCATGTAGGAGCGAGTCATTATGCTGGGATACATTGGGTGTTCTGGGTGCAGTGCAGAGTGAGGGATGGCTTAGGAGTTGAGTTGTGTTCCAAGAGCAAGATGCGGATGCAATGCAGAACTGGGCTTGGGTATGCATGAGTTGGTCAGGAGTGCTCGGGGAGTGCAAGATCGGAGGATCACCAACGGGGCATGTGTGCAATGGTGTGGAACCAGTCCAAGGGGAGCTCGGTGCTTGGAGCAGAGTTGAGTGCAAGGTGGGCGAGTTAGTAGTTGGAGTCCATAGGAGGATGCAGAAGATGAAGACTCGGGTCAACCCACAAGAGTCTGTACATTGGGGTACAGCATAGTCCAAGTGAAGTGGACGGGAGTAGTGTTGAAGGCAAGAGCTGGGATAGGTGAGCCGGAGGCACAAGGCAGCGTTGAAGTGCCAAGGGCGTGGAGCATTGGGGGTAGGCGAGCCGAACGGAGGTGAGGCGAGCTGAGTTCAGAGTAACTCACATGGTGGCCAAGTGTTGGGTTGTATGGAGCTGAGGATGTTCAGTCAGTGCAACGGTTTGGTGTCGAGCTAGATGCTCATCTGGGTTGTCAACTGGGTTGCAGTCGGAGCATGGGAGTGAAAGGCGTTGAAGGGGTGGTATGGGTCACTCTGGAGCCAGGGCTCAAGTGGATGGCGGCTTGAGCAAGTCAAGTTCTGAAGGGGAGCTCGCAGGAGTTGGAAGGAGTAGTCTGTGAGGCAGAAAGGGGCTTGTCTAAGTTGGGAGTCACAAGTATGTCTTGGCAGTGCTGCACGGGGGTTGGAAACTCTGATGTTAGAGAAGTGAAAAAGTTGGTCCTTTGGCCAGCCCCGTGACAGTTGGTATCAGAGCAGAGCAGCATTGGAAATTGGATTTCACTGATACCAAGGAGTTGGTATCAGAGCTGTGGAAGCTAAAATCTCATGCAAGTGGGGAGCCTTAGTAGCTTGGACAAGCGAAGTTGGCGAGTGTGAGTCGGTGTTGTAGTGGTTGTCAGCACTGTGTTGGGCAGTTTTCAGTGGAGATTGCCAAGTTGATGCATAAGGTTCATGTGGGATTGGACTTGATCTGAGGGATGTCACACCTCCCTCTTGCCAAAATGGGAGTTTGGATGCATCAGCGCAAGGAGTTTGGGACGTAGTGCTCTTGGAGCCCGTCTATGCACGACAAGCTTCTTGTTAAGTTGGCCAGTTGGAGCTCGGGTTAAGTGAGTTGATCGCGATGGCTTATGGTAGTCATGTCAAAGTGTGCTAAGTGCAGTGAATCTGGCTATGTTGTGCTCTGTTGCGGGAGTGCAACGTCGCTTGGTGGGAAAAAGGGGGATTGGTTGCACAAGGTTGGTGGGATCAGTTCAGGGGGTAGGAGCACGCGGTGTGCGTCCGAGGTGTAATCAGTGGCAGTGTCAATGTTTGCAGAGGTCAGAATGGGGCCGAGTTGCATTGGGCAGCGTTTGCAGTTGGACATGTAAGACCAGGGGATCAGTTTGGAACTGAGAAATTATGTTGAAGAAATGGGGTACCTGAGTGCCTTGCTCAGAGTACAGGGTGTAGGATGCTGACTGGGTCAGATCCGAGGTGAAATCGAAGTGGCGATCTTAGGCCGGATGCAAAAAGTGGTCGAGTCATAAGTGGAAGTCGAAGGAAGTTGGAGTACTTCGCAGTGAGGTGAACAGTATGGCAGGCTGAAATGGTGGCAGAGGTCTATATGGGAGGCCGAGTTGCATATGGGGGCAGCGAGTGCAGACCAGGAGGCAGCGTCATGGGTTCAGGGTGGCAGATATCAGGGGATGTCTGGAGGTGAAGGTGAAGCTAGTTCAGTTGTGTTTTTGGCGGAACCGAGTCAGCATTGGATGTTGGTGAGTTGCATCGATATGGCATTTGATGCAGGAGGTAGGTTTGCTGAGAGATGTTGGCTATTTTGGGCTACTGGTACTGGCAGGGTGGCAAGAGACATGTGTCGAGTGGGCGCTCAAGAGGAGTGTGCCACGATGCTGCGTCAGGGTGGACAAGATGGTTCAACGGATTGATGTGGGCAGACCAAGCGTTGAGAATGTTATTCAATGCAGTGTGGCGATGTAGGCTTGAGGTAGTGGTTGCCAAAATTGGCCGAGTCACAGAGAAGGGTGTTGTCAAGCGAGGCTTGGCAAGGGCAGACAAGGGTGTCTGAGACAATGCAGAACAATTTGGTTTCTTGCGGAGTCGAGTCGGCAATGGAGGTCGGCGAAGTTTGGGCTATGATGAAGTACTGGGAGAGCACTGAATACGGGAAGTGTATCGGTGGGCATATGTTGTAGACCAGATTGGGTGGAAGTCATGGACTTGTCACTAGGTCGGGTTGCTTTGGTTTGGGTTGTTGGAGGCTAGGGTACTCGAGGAGTATGCCGTGGGGTCGGTCAGGATGCAAGTCAGAGTAGCGCAACGGAAGGAAGCCGCGAAGCCGAATGTGGAAGGTGCAATCTTGGGAAGTCAATTTGGGTGGTGTCAATGGGGATGCCACAGGCTGAGACAGATGTGAGTGAGATGTTCATGTGGTTTCTTGGTGGAACCAGGCATCAGATGTGGGTTCAGTGCCATGAGAATGTGGCGAGCCAAGTTGTTGGTTGTCGAGTTGCGGGATCGCCTTGGTGAGTCTAGGACTTTCACTAAGGGCAGCTTGGGCCAAGGTTGTGTAAGGTGATGCATTTGCCAGGATGGAGAACACAGTAACTCAGTATGTTCATGTTAGGAACAGCTCAGCAGGGAAGTCGAGTCTGTGGGGGCTCGCCGCGGTGAAGTCTGAGACTTGCTGCGTGGGTTGCTTCTGAGTATGGAGATTTCAGAAAGGTTGCAGCAGAAGTCAAGAGTTGGACTCTTGCGTGGTGGGTGGTTCTCGTCAGAATAGGTCTCCAAGGTTTGGGAGCGGGTAAGGATGTCCTGCGCCATAGTGGTCCGGCGTCGAGGGCATCGCCTGTTTTGAGTGGGGGAGAATGTAAGGGGATACGTTCCTCTTAGGGGCAGCTGGGGCTCCTTGAGGCGAGCTGGGCGTCGACCTCAAAAGTATGCAAAGTGATTCCGGTGTTGGATTCCAAGTTGCGGAGTGAGCCAGTATGGCGAGCTCAAGTGAATGATTCCAGTGTAGGCGAATTGGGCAACTAGTGAGCTAAGTTCAATGGGGTACCTGAGTGCCTTGCTCAGAGTACAGGGTGTAGGATGTGGTCGTGGACCGATCCGAGGCGAAATCGAAAGGGTAAGGCGTTGAGTGCTGGCCATGGGTGGAGCACGGAGATGCGTCGAATCCCTCGGTAGGCTTCACAGAGGTGAGCTCTACTGGAGTGCATGGATATCACTCAGGAGTGTAGGTTGTATCTGGGATGCAGCTGAGTTAGTAGGGGTATGTCATTCGGAGGATGGCATAGTGTGTTGCGGGAGTGCTTGTTGGGAGCACGCACCGGGAGACCGAGTCGGATGCAAGCTTGACGCGCAATGGTCAGGCGCTCATCGCGCAATGGGCGAGCTAGTCGGTTCTCTTCCCTAGCGAGGGGTGAAGTAGATGTAACCCCGCCACCAGGTTCATGGGGGCGAGCTGGTGTTCTTCATGGATTTTAGGAGTGACGAAGTGTCGCTCCGCCTTGGGGAAAATGAGAGTGGTTCTCTAGTGAGCTCGGAGCTCCGCCCCCTGGTGAAGTGCAGGTAACCAGGTCTAACACCGGTCGGTTCCAAAGCATGCTGCTGAGGGAGCTGAGTGTTAGAGCTCGTTGCGCAATGGGCGAGACAAGTGCAGAGTTAGTCCCAACCCAGTGAAGCGGATTAGCTGGGGACTCAGCATGGGTCGATTCTAAGGCATGGGGCCGAGGGAGTCGGATGCTGGACTCATCGCAGCATTGGTCAGCTCTAAGGCATGTTGCCGTGGGAGTTGGATGTTGCACTCATCCGGGATGAGGAGCCAGGGACGTAATGAGCGGGCTAGGAACCCAAGCTGGCACTAAGGTTGTCTGGGAGAAGTAGGGCTGATCTCGGAGGTGCCAAGAGCAAAGGAATGTAGGATGCATCGGAAGAGTTGGGTGTATCCGAGTTGGAGCTAAGTCAGAGGTGTGCTGGGCGCACCACCCTCAAGGATGAAATGTTGGTTGCAGCGAAGTCAATGAAGGTAGCCAAGGGGTCTCAGGGGTTGCTTAGGTGAAGTCAAGGAGATGGAGCCGAGTTGGCTTGGAGTCAGCGTCTAGTTGGTTGGGAGCAATGGAGATGAGTTGGTGAGTCCGGATCAAAGTGCTGGGGGAACCAAGTGGAGAGCTCATGTAGGAGCGAGTCATTGTGCTGGGATACATTGGGTGTTCTGGGTGCAGTGCAGAGTGAGGGATGGCTTAGGAGTTGAGTTGTGTTCCAAGAGCAAGATGCGGATGCAATGCAGAACTGGGCTTGGGTATGCATGAGTTGGTCAGGAGTGCTCGGGGAGTGCAAGATCGGAGGATCACCAACGGGGCATGTGTGCAATGGTGTGGAACCAGTCCAAGGGGAGCTCGGTGCTTGGAGCAGAGTTGAGTGCAAGGTGGGCGAGTTAGTAGTTGGAGTCCGTTGGAGGATGCAGAAGATGAAGACTCGGGTCAACCCACAAGAGTCTGTACATTGGGGTACAGCATAGTCCAAGTGAAGTGGACGGGAGTAGTGTTGAAGGCAAGAGCTGGGATAGGTGATCCAGAGGCACAAGGCAGCGTTGAAGTGCCAGGGGCGTGGAGCATTGGGGGTAGGCGAGCCGAACGGAGGTGAGGCGAGCTGAGTTCGGAGTAACTCACATGGTGGCCAAGTGTTGGGTTGTATGGAGCTGAGGATGTTCAGTCAGTGCAACGGTTTGGTGTCGAGCTAGATGCTCATCCGGGTTGTCAACTAGGTTGTAGTCGGAGCATGGGAGTGAAAGGCATTGAAGGGGTAGTATGGGTCACTCTGGAGCCAGGGCTCAAGTGGATGGCGGCTTGAGCAAGTCAAGTTCTGAAGGGGAGCTCGCAGGAGTTGGAAGGCGTAGTCTGTGAGGCAGAAAGGGGCTTGTCTAAGTTGGGAGTCACAAGTATGTCTTGGCAGTGCCGCACGGGGGTTGGAAACTCTGATGTTAGAGAAGTGAAAAAGTTGGTCCTTTGGCCAGCCCCGTGACAGATAGGGCTGGGCTTAACCAGCACAGTCTAAGCGTTTTATTGCTTAGAGTGGCTGGTGTGGGGCCCATTTAATCCGTCCCTCTTCCGTTCACTTTCCCGTTTCTCCGTTAATCTTCAAAATTTCACGTGCAGTTTTAAACTGTTTACCTTTAATTTTTTTGCGCCTTGTTTTCAACCGTTTCTCCTTCCCCCTCGCGCAAAGCTCAAACTAATGCTATTAATTGTATGTGATTTAGCAGTGTTTTCTATTAATGCTATTAATTGTATGTGATTTAGTGCATTAACCAATTTTAAATGTATACTTATGCTGGAAAGCTCTATAGTGGTATTAGCCTAGGTAAATTTTAAATGTATATTTATGCGAGAAAATTCTATAGTGCTATTATGTATAATTTATGATCTATTACGTAAAATTAATAATATTTATTTTTTATTTATTTTTGTGTTTTTGTTTAATTAAATAAAATAATTAAATAAATAAGATTTATTAATAATTTTTTTATTATGAATATGTTTAGATGTATTTAGTAATTTAAATTATTATTAAAAATTGATATTTTTATGCATATATAAATAATTACATCAGGGAATAAAGATAGCCAAAATTTCTATTTTTAAATTTAAATTTCATAATAATTTTTAAAAATATATTATATTAAAATAATATAAAAAATATATATAATTATTGAAATAATGAATGATTTTTTAAAAAACATAAAATTAAAATTTACATCTTAATCCAAAAAATGAGTTACAAATAAAATAAAATTAGTGTTATGTAAATACAAATAGTTCTTCAAATAAAATAAAATCAATAATATAAATAAAATAAAATAAAATAATTGTAAAATGAAATATAATAAATAAATTTAAAAAATGAGATAAATAAAATAAAATAATCCTTAAATAATTCTAAAGTAAAATCAAATAACTCTTAAAGTAAATAAAATAATTCAATTTTGATATTTCTAAGTATTTTTAATAGATGTACTTAAGCTATCTATTCTAATATATGCATGTTAAATTTAGTCTAGATTAATAAAATAATATATCTATACTTTGATATAAATTAATAATTAAAAGTTGTGTTTAATTTTGTGGATTAATGGGTTTTGGTATTAAATGTTAAATTATGAGAAATTATGACCAATAGGGATATTTAATTTTATGATTAGAGAATGAATACAGTTTGATAAAGATAATGAATATAAGAATATATTCTTGATTGTTACTAAAATGTATCTTTTGTGAATGAAATGTCTTGAATTATGTAATAAATCTCTATGATGTCACCAATTTTGACTTTATGGTTCTCGGTCTCTACAATCATGCATTTATTAGACTATGTGCATGGATTTGGCCTTGCTTAGTGTGTATTTCTACTCTATAACTTATTTGAATCATATTTGTTTTCTTTGCTCTTTTCTAATATTGGAGACTTGTAATATTTACAAATACCTTGGAAATATTATCATCATATCAAAATGGAACTTTTTACCTAGGTCAACTCCAAAGATTTTTGTAAAAGATCAAAGACATGTAGAATTTAAAAATACTCATGGAAGGGTTGTCATTATATTGTAAGGGGACATGTTCACCTACGTCAAGCCAAAAAATGTGTGTAAAAGATCAAAGACTATGGACATGCACCCAAGAATGATGCATTTAATTTTTTTATTCATTTTAATGCACCAAACATAAGTGTTTCATTATTAATAATTTTAAGAGACATAATTATAGTGATAAAAAGAGATGAGTTGTAATGATGTGAGTATTTTAATAAAATCCTTTTAACTTAAATTTAATAGTCATTTACATCTCAAATCATTATTTTTTAATAATAAACATAACATGAGTGATCATTATTAAATATCAAAAAGTAAAAAAATATTTTATAATGTTTTTTGCATTTTGTAAATTATTTGTTTTATTGCTATGAAAAAATAAAATGGTTTTTAATGTAAAAGTTAAAGTAAACTAACATACCTATCTTTAAAAAAGTCTAATTCATAACAAGTGCCTAGAGAATAATATTTCTTGACATACTTTACATAGATTTTTGGAAGGGCATGATAGTTTTACTTATTTAAGAGTTATTTTATTTACTTAATAACTATTTTATAGTTAATTTGCTTAAGAGTTTTTTTAATTTTACGTTAGAACAATTTAAGAATCATCTTATTCTGATTTACTTAAGAGTTATTTTATAGTTATAATTTATATAATGTCAGTTATTTTTTAGGATTTGTTAACATGAGACCATCACACTTCACCTCTTGTTTTCATTATAGTTATTTTTATTTATTTTTTAAAAACTTTTAAAAAATAAAATATTTAGAAATAATAATGTATAAAATAATTTTTTTAAAAAGTAAATGTTAAAATAAATAGTGTTTATGTATATTTTCTTATCTCTACTTATTTATGTGTTTATATGTTCATGCATCTATTTAAAAGTTTAGATAGATAATAAAAATAATATTCAAAAGAGGTACAAGTAAAGTTTGTTGAAGGTGGGTCCACCTTAAAGAATCAACTCTTCTTCCAAGAAGAAATGGATGAATTATTCTTAGTGAATAGATCTGCTCTAGAATAGATGAAGGATACAATCTTGATAGAGTTACTGTCACTAAATATTTTTATGCTACTCTCCTTGTCACATGGCTAATAAAAATTCTAAGGATGACTCCCTACTAAATTTTTCACAACACATCAAAGTATTATTACATTAATAATTAAAATAGTCATTGAAATTTTTATAACTAATAATTGTCATAAATATTAAATCATATACAATTATTGTAGTATAAATACTATTTAAACACTTATATTTATTCTTTCATTTGTATCTATTATAGTTGATGTGATCCCTAAATGATTATAACATATATGATCGATATACTTATATTATAATCATTCATAGCTTGATGTACCATTTATAGCATTAAGTGCTAGATCCTATATAAAATCATTTGTATAAAAAAATTATGGTTGGGGTTTTAGCCCTTAACTACTTATGAATTAGACTCATTCACACCAATTGAAAATGAATTTTTCATTGGAGCTAGATGGATTTTAAAAATGAGCGTCTTGTCCATATAACAATAGCACCTAAAGAATGCCACCCTTGTGGTAATGGTGTGAATGTGTAGGTTTTGGAAGTGTAAACAAGTGTGGTTGGTAGGTCATTGGAAACCACTAAGAGGTAGAGGTTTTAGTATAGGGCCCTTAATTGTTAGGCTTGAGGGTACTTATGACCTTATCACATTTAACAAATCATGTATTGATGTGGCACATAGGAGACTTCTTTGAAAAATACATAAAGTATAGCATGTTTCTACTCAATTCAAAATAGAAATTGGTAGCTAAAAGAAGCCTTGGTATATCAAATGCACCAAATGAAAATTTAGTCTCCTATTCTAGGGAACATCCAATACTTTCTATGGGCCATGAAGTATTGTAAGAGGAAGATCAATTTGCATGCAAAGGGTTAATTTGTATATTTAATGCTTTATGACCTAGTTTAGTTTATCTTCAAGCATGCAGGGCTAAAAATTATTTTAAAAAGATAAAAGGAATAATAGAATTATATCTAAATGCCCATGAATTTTTTGTTTTATTATGCCAATTTATAGAGTATATACCATATATTTTAGTGAATGTGCCTTGGTTTTGCGATAAGAATTTTCTCTTGATTAAACCATGGTTTCTAGAGTATGGATTAAAGTTCCTTATTCTTTGCAATTGTTTTGGGTGGGTGCTTGTTTCCAAGGGATATGAAAATATGTTAGAGATAATTTTGGAAATTGATCCAAAAGTAGATGATTTGATCCACATAACTTTAGGTAGGATCCAAAAGGAGTTGGGTATAACAAAAGGGTTATTTTAGGAAATTTGGTTGAAAGTGGAAGATAAAATTTGGAAAGAAGTTTTTGTTTGAAAATATTCTATTTTGATGTTGTAGGTTCTTGTAGGTTGGGTGTATGTAGTAGAAAAATATACAAAAGAGAAACCCAAAATGCTAAGTAGACAACTTGATGGCTAGTGGATTGTTTATCTTTTTTATCAATTAAAAGGGTAGCACTTAAATCTTTTTCAAAGTTAGAGGATATTGAATGAGATGGTAATATAACAAGGAGCAATAGGTTGATGTTTAGTAGGAAGCTCAAAATTAAATGATAAATGTGTAGTCACCTTTGCCTCTAAAATACTTTGAGATTACTCATTTTCCAATAGCTTAGTAAGAGAAATCCAACAATTCCTCAACATAAAAAGGAAAACATAAATTCTTTGTTAATTTGACTAATAATAAAGGATTTTTTGTGAAATCTAATTCCTTTATGGAGTAGCAATGTGCTACATATTTTTCTCCCTAACTAATAAATGGGTAGATATTTGGGGTCTAGTTGCCTCCTAAGTTATCCAATAAATAAGAATGGGGAACAACATTCATTTTAAGAATCATTGTTAGTTGTTAATCAGTCTTTGTTTGATTTTTCATATGCTTATTATCAAATGGATGAGAATGTCTTCTTAATGGAAAGAGGTGAAAAGTACAAAGAAAATAGTTAAGATTTAGCTGACTTTAATCATATAATGGTTAAATTACACAACAAGAAAACAAAAACAAAAATACTCAGCAAGTTCTTTTGTATAACTAAAATATATGATTATTATTATGTGTAGTTTTTTATATCTATTATTATTATAAGAGACCTCATATATAATTCCCCAATTGATAAATTTAATTAAAAAGAATCATTTACATCATTACATAACATTACATAACATATGAGTATAATTGAATATTAAATAATGATAAATCTTCAAAATCAAACTTACATATATAAGTGAACTTACCTATGCCTAAAATTTTAATGCAAATATATATATATATAATTCTCACAAATATAATATAGTCATTATAAAATATTAAATTTATTCCCATAAATATCATATGATCTTTATTAAATGTTAAATTTCTTAACACAAATATAATATGATCATTATAAACGAACCCTTAATTTATTTTATAACATGTGAATGATGAAGTGGTTAGATTTTCATGGAAATAAGTACTTTATAAATGAAAACTTCTTATTTGTTTCATGAAAAAAATCATGGTAAGCCTTGCTTAACATTCCATCCCTAGTGTAAGCATTAAATCATTTACCAATGTATCTATTGTCTAATTTAAATATAAAAGTCGTAAATAATCAAATTTAATTTAAATTTAAAAATAATCATTTTTAACTGGTAAACTACCTAATATGAAAAAAAAATGATCTTAGCAAACCCCTTTTAATATTACCGTTAAATGTTTAGACTTAAATTGAAAAAAATGCCCAGCAATTCATTTTGATAGAAATAATTCTGATGCAGAGGACACTATGTAGTCAATCGACGTAACCATATAAACAAAAGTAAAATGGAGGCCGAAACACTGGAGGAGATCAAAGCCACAGAACCAATAGCGGTGCTAGATCTGGTGTTAAGTAGCACGTTTTGCAGCCAGGTCAAGGAATAGCTTACATCTGAATCATATGTGGGATACCATTTTTTCTCCCATTCCACCCAATGCTACACAGGACTTTCCTCCATTCTCAACTAACAGATCCGTTTACTCAACACGATCAATCTGCCTCAACAAGGCTCTGACGTTCTGTAGGGTATCAGATTTAACTTTTAACCCAATAATATGATAAATTATATATGCAGATTAAGAACTAGAAACATAAATTCAGTCCTAGCAGCCATTTTAAAGTTTTGGAATTAAAAAATTGTTTCCATAATACAAATTATACTTGATTCACCAAAACTGACAGCTTTAATAATGAAGCTTTTTTATGGGTATTCATCATGCGAGTATGTGGAGAAAGATGGCTATGCCCATTAATTTGAAAATACCTTCTCTATTTCGCTTTCATGGATGGCTATACGCTGATTCGAAGCTCCCTACATAGAGGCCATGAGAAAGAGCTGAAAGTTACACCCGCATCACCGAAACCTTTGCAGTGCAGGAACTTTGACAATGAGTTTGAGCTTTGCGCGGGTGGGAAGGAGAAATGGTTTAAAACTAGGCGCGAAAAATTTAATGTAAATGGTTTAAAACTGGGCGCGAAAAAAATAAGGTTAACGGAGAACGGGAAAGTGAACGGAAGAGGGACGGATTAAATGGGCCCCACACCAGCCACTCTAAGCGGTCAACGCTTAGAGTGTGCTGGTTAAGCCAGCCCGAATGGTGGCGTCTGCAGATCCACTGCATACAAAGCTGTTCAGGGTTGTGAGGCAAAGAACGGAGCGTTTGTGAGCAGAAAGAGCGCCCTTGTTAAATATTTGGAGACTTGTATCGGCACTCCAGTAGTTGATTCGGCCCGCTGATGTTCCACTGTATAAGATGGACTCGTCCGGGCTCAGCTCCAAGCAATTCACAGCGTCTTCTCGACTCTGAACCAGAGTGGCCACAAGACGATGATCATCATGACGACGACGATGATGATCATGGTGATCACAGTGATCACTCCGCCAGCCACTCCACACCCGAACGGTGCCATCGGCAGAGGCAGTGAAAAAAAATCCTCCTTTTCTTGCACAAGTGATAACATTCACCGCGTCCTCGTGAGCGCGGATGGACTGCAAGCATTTGAAATCTGATAACCTCCACTCTTTCACCGTCTTATCCCACGACCCAGAATATAAGAGGTCGTCTTCCAAGCAAAATGCTAGACAACTGACAGCGTCCGCATGGCGGATCCAGAGTCTTTTGTGATGACGCCGAGTCTTAACAAAGCTGCCAGGCTTAATGGACCTCAGAATACGGTCTTGTACAGTGGGCAGTGTTTTCAGTAGTTTTAAACACTTGTCCGAATGATAACTCCACACCTTCAGCTTGCTGTCATGTAGTCCGCCGAAGAGCCTGTTTTCCTCAACAACAAGAGGACAGGGGCGTTACAGTCTATTTGGGCAAACTCAGCAAAACCATCTATACCTTTCTCGTATACTAGAATGGCGCCACTCTAAGAACCCACATAGACCAACCTTCCCTTTACTGCAAGAGAAGTTACACAGCCCTTGTCTGTCGCTGCAGAGTGCAGACGCCATACACACATAAATACACTGATTTGGGTATTGTTGTTCCATTCTGTATAATTCAGAAACGCTCTAATTATTCTTTCCTTTTCCACTTTCCTAACACCTTCGAATAGTTATTGTGTGAGAAAGTTGAGGGAGCGCGGCTCTAGATATACCCATTTCACTTCCAATTTCCACTCTAATGATGTTTAGTTGAAGGTGGGGTTACGTGTGGCAAATCTAGAGTTGGGGAACAAAATAAAAAAATGTCACCCGTTAGGAGGAAAGGTAAAGTAGGAGATTAATGGGTATATAATACGAGGCTGTAATTTTGTGATGGTTTAAGGTCTAGTCTCGAGGAATTCATGTGGAAATGCATGTGGTTTGATCATCAGAAGTGCTGATAGCTACGTTGTCACCAATGGCATGATACCAGAATGGAAGAAAGAGAAAAGAATCTTTCTGCTTTTTCTCCATGGGCGCTTCACAAACGAATATATGGTGATGAGGAATTGGTGCAGCAGCGAGAGACGTTCCAGAAGGGACAAGTGGATGTTAGTTTTGTCTTTTCAAAGAAAGGAGCATCGAGGATGTGGACCCACGTATAAAGCATCTGTCGTTATACTCATTTTCCAACTACCTTATAAATCATTCAATTTCTTTTTCTATTTCTTGCTTGTGCCATCAGATGTAGTAAATCTATTCCATGAGTTTCTTCATGAGTTAGAAACTTGGGAGTCTTATATAGCTCTCTTTTGTCTTTTTCACTATAATCTCAAAAATTGTATGTTTGGATGAAAATGATATCTGGACTTCAAATGTGCATCAAACCTTCACATGCAAGATTCCAGCTTTATTTTTTTGAAAAATATGGTGATAGGTCACCATCTTATAAGAGCAACATTCATTTTCAACTTATCAAATTATGAAAAGCATCTCCAAGTTAAAGGGTTGAAGTGCAAATATCAAAATGATATCTACACTTCAATGTGGAGCAAACCTTACCACGGATAAGGATTCCAACTTTATTCTTTTCAGAAGTATGGTGATAGGTCACCATCTCACATGAACAACATTCATTTTTGATTTATAAAATTATGAAAAACATCCCCAAGTTAAAGGGTTGAAAGATTGGTGGGTTTCCTTGTGGATTTGGATATTAAGACAAATTACTTTCAATGCTTTGTAACTCTCTTATGGAGGCCATCTTTGTAATGCTATTTTTTCACATAATTTAGTTTTGAGAGTCTTTGGGCCACTTTTCAATCTTGGGTGGGATTTTATGATCAAGGGGTAGATCAAGAGCCAAAATAAATTAACCTTCATCATCTCTAATAACCCATCCACTTCTTATTGCATCTAAGTTGCCCTTTGAGGCACCATCAAAATTCACCTTAATCTAGCCTCTTGGAAATGGGAACCAAACCACCTTATCTCTAAGCTTCTTCATATTCTTAAAAGAATTAAAATGTCAAGATGGAATTTTCATGCCTTAGCAATCTCGAGCTATGATGAGAAACCCATATTTTAAAGGCATTGGAAATATTTATTGAGATCACTCACATAGAATTTTTCTTTATGGCCATAATAATTCTATCAACATACTTAACGCATCACCTTTTTTCATTGAAAATACGTTTGTTTCTTTCCTTCCACATATCCCATGCAACATTGGGGAGCAAGAGGGAGTATAAAAACACAAGGATGGATTTGAAGAAGGAGAGCTCCATTTTCCAACCATCCCTTGAATAGAATCAGGAAAAGCCCATGATATAACATTCCACCTAAGAAACAAGATCTCCCAAACTACCTCAAAAATTTTTCACTCCACCAACAAGTGAAAAACACTCTATCACTTTCACAAAGAACACATCTATTGAGAAAATAAAATCCCCTTTTTCATTAGATTTTTGAGAGTTGGAATCTTATTTTGAACAAGGATCCAAAAAGAAGATATTCACTTTAGGAATCAACTTAGTTGACCAAAAATTATCCTAGAAGGGTGTAAGAACATCCAAGTCCCAAGAGAACTAAAACAATATAAGAAACCAAGTAAGAACCATTTAGAGTAGAAAACCAAACAAGTAAATTCTTCCTAGCGAACAAAAGAATATGAAAATGAGAAAGAAAAGTGTCTAGAAGAAGGAAGAAAAGAGGAAGGACATCTCTAGGAACCCTTTTCCACACAAATATAATCTATCATTTATCACCTATACTCTTTAAACAAAAGACCTTTTAAAGGTTTTGTCAACTCACAATTGGAAGGAGTAGTCTCCAAAAGCCACTCGTCCTCCCAAAACTTAAAAAATTCATATCTCCTAATTTCCATTTCACACCATTTTCAATATTATGCCTCTATTATCCACAATATTTTTTCAATTACACAAGCCAATTGATAGATTAAAACAATCTAAACAATCTTGATCCTGAAAAAAGATATTTTCTTTTAGTGATATCAATCTATGAGCGTTATGCTTAGACATTAACCTCTATGCAATTTTTGCCATCAAGACAAGATCAAATTTATTTATCTTTCTAATTCCCAAGCCATCATATTGTTTTAGTCGACAAACAACTTCTCAAGCCACCAATGGAAGTATTTTCCTCTCCTTTGTTTCTATGCAAATAAATTTTTCTAATATGTTCAATCTTCTCTACAAAGTTCATATAGATTTTTGAAACTTGGCTCCTATTATAAATTGGGATGTTCTACAAAGTTGCTTTATTTAGCTAAAATTTTCCTTCCTAGCTTAATAGATTTTCTTTCCACCCAATCAACTTAGCTTGAAATTTATCAATTAAATCTAACTAAAAGGAATCTTGAATATTTACATGGAAAAGGGTGCATCCCCAAAAATTTGGATGGGAGATCACCCACTTGACATCAAATAATTTGAGCAATCTTATTCTAGTGAGGAACTAGGGCATTCATAAAATAAATCATATTTTTGAGAAGACTAATATCTAGTCTTGAAGCTAGTTCATAATTTAACAAGATGGCTTTGGGTTTTCTAGCTTCTCCAACTAATGCTTCACTTATAATTTTTGCATCATCAATAAATTATTGATGTGAATATGGATGGAAAATAGATACATGATGAATACACTTCAATCAACCATCATTAATAACTTTAAGAATATTTATTTCCAAAGATTCAACTATGATCACAAATAAGAATAGAGAAATGGGACCCCCCTTTGTGATTCACTAGAAATCATAAAAGAACCCTAAAGGAGAGCAATAAATCAATACTAAAAGTTTAGGAGTGATTTTTTTTCAAAGATTACGTCCAAGAACTTAATTCCAAACCTAAATCTAGTTATTAGGTACCTTTAGCAAAAAATCCCACAACACCCTATCATAATATTTCATAAGGTCCAATTTAAGAAGAATTTTTTTTTTTATTCATAGAAAATGAATAGAGGATTTCATGGATGGAGATAATTGAGTCCAAAATCTATCTACCTTGCACAAATCCACTGTATTGAACAAAAAATCATTTGAGAAGAACCATTTGTTGTTTTCTTGCAACAACCTCATAAGAACAATAAAGATTGATTTTGCAATAACATCCTTGGATATCATATCCCAATAGGTTGGAAAAAAAAGTAGGGAGAATTATCAAGTCCCATGAATTTTTTCTTTAAAGTAAAAAATACAATCTCTTCATCCATCATGAATTTTCTTGATTGAAAGTTATCTTCCTCATTTACGAGCTTAGAAATATCATGCAAAATCCCTCGCTAAACTTCCAAATCATTAAGAGTTTCAATAGAGAGAAGACTAGTGAAAAATATAGCAATGGACCTTTGAATCCATGTGTCCTTAGTGAACCTGAAACCATCCATCTAAATTTCTTTAATTTCTTTTTTGAGCTATGCTTAAGGTGGTAAGGTAAATTAACTTTGTATTTCAATCTCCATTCTTTAGTTAGACTACTCTAGACCTTTGTCTCTAGAACTCCTCTTCCTTGGAACTGATAGTATGGAGCTTAGATAAGAGTTAATTCTCTTGGGTTAGGAGGGAAGAATCAAAACCCTTTTTTTTTTATATCCTTTTGGATTAAATCTAGCTTACCTCTAACCTCCTCTTTCCTCTTTAAGATATGCCCAAAATAATTTTTTGTTTCATAATTGAAAATTGGTTTTAAGATTATCAATAATTTTAGCTATTATGAATATAGTAGATCTTTCAATTGATATATTTCACTATTCAATAATCTTATTATCCATATCAGGGTGCAAGGCCCATATTTCTTTAATATGAAAATAAAACTCTTTTTCCTTCTCAATTTATCAGAATAAGTAATGAGAAAATAATGACCAAAACCCAAACCTTTTAAGAACCGACAAAGAGAAAAAGTTAGAGGACACCAGTTAGAGGAAATTGGAGTTTGATCTAATCTCACCTATATGAGAGAGGCTTGAATTTATCTATTAGACCAGGTTTAATTTTATCAATTTTATTTTTCTTCTTATAGAGTATTCCCCCATCCATGTATTTGAATCATCTACCATTTAAATACGGTAGGACTCTTGATCATCCTAAGGGATCAACATTTGTTGAATGTGTGTCAATAAAAAAAAAGTCTTGAGGTAATGAAGAATTGAATTTGGCTCTAATTGATATTTTTGAGAAATTATGGTTTAGTATAGTGATTAGATAACTTTGGAAGTTATAAATAATCGTAGATATGTTTCTATATAGTAGTTCAAGTTATTTACTATAGACACTTAAAAATGTCCAGAATGATATATATACTTGAATCCGGTATATTAACATCAAATGTTTGTCCTAAAACCCATCTTCTTTTCGCTTGTTTGATTAAATTAGCCTAGCTATAAATAATTAAATGCCTCACTTTCACCTATTAATCTGATTGACCTAATTAGGTTAATTCACCCCCTCTCACACTAACATTTCACCCTATTTAATTAAATAATGCAAATTATTTAATTTAAACCCTAAGTCCTCTTATTTAATTAAATAACCCTAGAAACTATTTAATTAAATATCATATTTGCATCCCCCATTTTTCATTAAATCAATTATTTAATGAATATCACATTATTCTCCATCTTGCACATTTAAATTTAGTTTTAATTAACTAAATTGCTAATTTCCCTCCCATCCACTTGTCTAGGTAATATTCCAAAGGAATATTCTCCTATTTGGCTCCACAAAGGTAATGATTCTTTTCAAACAAACTTTGTAACAAACTTTCAAAGTTGTTACAAAGTGACATGTTTGTTGAAATCATTCTCAACCCTTGATCTTTCCTTGATCCATGTGATCTTTGATTATCATCCATTGATGAGAATCTTTTATCCATGTGCTCAACTTCCTTTTCATCTTGACCATTGATAGATCAAATCAATCTGAGCCCTTGACTTCTCATTTTCTCTCCTATAAATATGTCACTATCTGGAGACAAATGGATCCAGCTTTTAATAGTAAACTTATGCTATTAAAAACACTCCCATTTTCATCCATATTGAGTATATATTTAGCATTTTTAGTTTAAATATTGATCATAGTAGCTTAAAGCATCCATTAATGGCTTCCATGGTAACTTAGTTGCATTCATTTAGTATGTTTTTGAATCTAGCTCTTGCATATTTAAATCTTGTGCACATATAGAATATCTTTGCATACACTTACATTGAGCATCTTAGCTTTTATCATGATAATCTAGCTTTAATCATGCTTTTGTTCATCTTTTTCATCAGTTTCAATTGATTTTAATGAATAAAATAGATTGGAAAGGCTCATATTATCCAAGGGATTGGGAAAGGGTTGCCATTCCACTTCAATGCGACACCACTCCCCTAATAGGATAAGTTTCAATGTATTAGAATAGATGTTTTTCAAGCTTTCATGTTTTAGAATATTATTTTTAATGGCTTCTTTGCTTTGTTTACATTGAATATCTTATTGGGATTGATGCTTAGTGGATTAAATATTTCTTTAATCCATATGGATTAGGTGTACTTAACCTATACTATGTCATTGGTCACATTTACCATTGAGCTAATTAATCTAATTTGTGGTTCAAATTATTATTGTGTAGCCAAATTCTCATCCATTAGGTGGCATGAAGAGGTTACATTTTGATGATCTGCCACAACTTTAGGATTTTCTTAATATGGCATAACTATTTGAGATATACATTGTATATAGACCTTGAGATGCCATATGCCACATTTTGTAATTTTTTTTGAGTTAGTATATATACCAAATTTGTATATGTACATAGACAATTACTCTACACTTTTATATAAAAAAATATAAATTTGATATATTTTATTTGTTATGTGCATGTTTTCCTACTTTGAAACTTTTTTTTTTTTTTTAAATAAAGGTGGAAAAGCCATGAAATTTTATTAAAATAAAGGAGATTACATAGAAATCGATGGTTAGCAGAAGAAAAGAAAATATCTGCATGACCCAGAAGAAACAAAAGGCTAAGAACTAGAAGTTACAATGATTGAGAATCATATCACCATCGAGGCTTTACAAAAAATTGTCCTGACCATAGAAGATATGAATATCAAATGATTTTCCAAGCACAAAACACCAAACCCAAGAGTCTTTGAAAGAGATAAACTAACCATCCAAATATAACAGAATGAAGTCACAGAGGGATGAAGTGGAAGAGCCAACGAAGCACTAAAAATTGAGCTTTCCAGAGCACCAAGAAAACAATAGAGGCCATAAAAAAACCCTAAAAATTAGTGAACCAAGAACAAAATGCTTCCATAGCAAACTTGGAAAAGGAGGCAGCCAGAGGGTTAAGAGAAAACCAAACAAAATTGTAGCTGAGATATATGAGCAAGAGAACAAAGGTCGAGAGACAAAAATTCCTAAAGAAGAGAAATGAGAAGCCCTTAGGTAATATCCATAGGAGGATGGAAGTGAGGTTCTTTGTGGGGCTTGATAAGAGCATGTTGGATAAGCAACCGAACTGCTTTGTAGAGATCATAGATAGGATCACAAACAAAATTTCCAAATTGATGCCTGAGGATCCTAAGTCAAACTTTGAATTCTTGTGAAGAAGCATTGAGAAGGCCATGAGCCATGTCACATAGCAACTTAGAGAGGCGACTGTCAGCTTAGAGGTTTTGTTTGAAAATAACACCCTTGACTAGATTTGACCCTTGGAGAATGTCATAGTTTTCCAAGGCTGGTTGTAGTGTGGAGAGAGGGCACACATGTGGTAGCAAGTAAGTACCTACAAGAAACTTAACCATTTCAACACAACCCAGTACATCCATCAAATTTGAAATAAATTGTGATGCCAATTCATAAGGAAGAGCCATAGTATGCATATCCAACCTTGATCAAAACCTAAAACAACTTGTATGGCATCCATCACTTGTTTACATTCAAAGGAGAAAATGCTCCTCAATTTTTCTTCTATAATTGATGAGCCAATCCAAAATTTGAGAACTCTTGGTGGCACCAACACCCTGAAAAGATTATCCATTGCTAAAAAAATGACAAGTAGAAGAGCACAAGAGAAGAGTGAGCAAGAAACCATCAAAATTCAAGTATAAATTAATGAAGTGGCCACCATAATACCACAAGAAAACCTTACGCATGCTTGAAGTAAGGATTCAATAAATATTTAGGCATTTCTAGTACTGTCAAGTAATTCAAATGTTGCCAAGTGGTATGCATTGAAAAAGAGGATGATAGCAAAATTCCTCCAAATTGAGACTAATTTTTCACCAAAGGAGGTACATAGCATCTCTTTTCTGATGTTTGACAACAAGAGCAAGCTTTTGTGGGAAAACATTGAAAAAGAGGAGAAATAATTTTCAAAATTCTCTAGATTTAGCCCTAATTCACGAACATCCACCGAGACGAAATTAAGACTGGAGCACATAAATAGCAATAAATGGTAATCCATATAGATGCAAGATGCCCTCAAGAATTTCCATCTAGATGAGGAAGACTCATTTTGGGGACACCAATGAGGGAAAACTGTTATCATAATGAATATATAATAATAAATCACAAGTACATATATGAAACCAGTACGTTCAGGTGTGAAGGAAGTTTCTTCCTAAACACAACATTTAAGATCAAGCTCCATCGTTTGAAATCATCTCTATCAAGGAAAACATTAGAATGAGGCAAGCAAATTAAATATTTAAAATGAACACCAAATATTGGGACTTGGAGCTGCACTAGCATCTAAAAAATTCTCCTTGCACTAGGAATAATTAAATTCTCCCTATAGTTGAATATTCCCAAGATAAGAGTCAAACACAACCCAAGAAATAGTCAAACACGAAGTGCCAAGTTGAAACAAGAGAACTAAAGAAAGCCCTGACCAAACACAACTAATAAGATAATAAGAGAAGAACTAGAGGAAAACCAAAGATGCTTAAAGGATGGGGGTGAAGATAATGAGCCCATCCAATTTCAAATTTTCAAATAGAAAAAGCATTCCTAAACTATGAATACCCAAATTGAGGTTAAATAATATTTTCTTTGAAGACAATAATGCATTCCTTAGCTATGAATTCTCTAGAAGGTATATTCTCAGCAATGGCTTTATTAGCTGATATATCTACAACATTGATCTCCCTGAAACAATGTGAGATATGATAACTTGAGAATCCATCATGTTTATTTAGAATGTATGATAAAATATAATCCAAGTGCCAAGAAGTTGTGCCTTGATTCTTCAATGCCAAGATTGTTAACATTGAATCCCCTTTGATATAGAGATGAGAGATTGAATATTTTTTAGCAAGTTTGAGGTCCCCAAACTTAGAGCTTTGAATTCTGCCACATTATTAGTACCCTTTGGGATTAGTTCACAAGCTACAATAATGAAGGCTCCATTCCAATCTCTTAAGATTGCAGCAATGCTTGATTTACCCAGATTGCCTCTAGAGGCTTCGTCAAAATTCAACTTAGTGAAATTTCTAGGGGAAGGATACCAAGATAAAGTATTTCTTTTGACTAAAGGAGATTTGGATGGAACAAAACCAACTTTAGGGATCTTCAAAAATTGCAAATTTCTATAAATAAAAGCATCCCAGGAAGAAAAGTGCTTGCTTAGGTGTGCATTTATGAAAAAGATGAAGAAGTTACTTCAGAAATTGAAATCTCAATTCTTTGTAGAACCTGGGAAATAGTGGAGGAATTGAAATCTCAATTCTTTGAAACTTAAATTTTGAATGTATAATCACTTTATAATGGTTGAGCTATGATGAATAACATGTGTTATATCTATTGATTTCTTGTAATCTTGCACTTTAATAGTTTATGAATGACATATCATTTTCACTCATGTTATACCATTGATAAATTTCATTGTCTTGGGAAACTTCACCAAATTTGAATAAAGTTAGATTTCCCCTTTAGAAGTGATGGATATTTCAATTTCAATTTTCCTTTTGAAATTAGTGCATCAAAACCAATGACATGGAATGCAAATTTTGGTACAATAATACATATACAAACCCATTCTTTTGTGTTTATTTTTACATGTTGATAAGCACACCATGCAACATGATAGCCATATATTCAAAAGAGTTAAATGCACGATATACTACTTTCTAAGAATTCAAAGAATTTAGTGTTTTTCATAAGATGCGTGTATTGTAAACAACATATGTATTTCATAATGTAACATGAATAAATCAACAATAGAGCATACCATACTTCTATATAGTTCATTAACAAATCAAATATTTTCATCAAGAAATATTCAAAATAATATTATAAAAGTAGTCCATAATAACCTTAGTCCATATCTCCCTATCCTAATCAATCCAACTCTAACCTTAATCATCTAGATAAACTATTAAATCAAGCCTAAATATCCTATTCATACCAAATTAAATCAATCTTAAACTTCAACCATTCCTAAACCATCCAAATCAAACCTTATCCCCCATCCAAATAAAACCTAAATCTATACAAAATTTATTGCATTCCTTAAGCATCACATCAATAAAACCATTTGAAACATTTTCCCATAAATTCAATCCTAATCTTTAGGGTCTTACTCCATAATCATTATCCAAATTAGTCGGGCCACAAGATTTAAACATCAAATCAAATACGATCCTTTAGATCCTTAGGTCATCCTTGAACATCAAACCAACCCACACTCCAACTTTTTGATCCCCTTAAGAATCATCACACTCTAAAATTCGAAGGAAAATAATTGGGATCCTAAAATTCAATTTGAATCCCTTATATAAAATCATCTAATCTATATTTAGTACACTTAATCATCCTTAGGGACTAATATTGTATAGATACATCATCCCAAAAATCATCCCAAACATTTACTTAAGGAAATCACCTCATAAAAACCCTTTAGGTTTCATTATCACTTTTAACACAAATAATTAATAATATAAATTCAATAAATCCTTATCATTCTAATCCCAATCACCATCACATTACCTTGAACCAAATTTTCTTGTCCCACAAGACCAATCATCAAATCTCAATCAATCCAACCTTAACCCAAAGGTCAATGATTTTCATTAGTCATGACTTAATCCAAAATCCCATCCTCGAGCCTCCAAAATTAATCTCAATCCTATAGTCATCCAAAACATGAATCATCCAAATTATCCAAATCTAATCATTCAAAAAATTAAAATCTAAATCCTAACTTACAACAAATACCATTAGCTCTTGATTTTATCATCTCATTCAACAAGCTAGAACCTCATCTAAAATCCAAACACATGAGACATGGTGATGATCAATCCATTTTAATTATATGAGTTTTATCATTATAACCAATCTGAGAATACCTTCATTATTTTTGATGATGGTGTCAATCTTGCTAACCAAATAAAATATCATCCTTATGATGATGATCATAGTCTTGTTAATAAAAAAGAATATAATCCCTATGATGATGGTTATGGTATTGACCAAGATACCATTGATGAGATCATTATGGGTTATATTTATATAGATTCTCCATACTAAACCATGGGAAAACTACTATGTTTTATGAAGTGAAGCAAACTACAAGAAAAAAATATGAAATTACAAGAATGTCAAAATTGTAACCATATAGAATCATTATGGAATGCATATAAATACACTTTCTACAAAGATAATATATATATGAACCCCTAAAGAGTACGTTGATTACAAAGTAAAATGTCTATGCTAACATGACCATGTTCCATTTACTTTAAAAAAAATGATATACAAATACCTATCGTTTTTAGAAATGATAGTCTTTTGGAATGTCAAAGCAATGCATGATGTGATACCTCTCCCAAGTATCTACTTGTTTGTCAAGATTTAACTAAAATGTGTATTGAATAGTATCTATAGCCTACAAAGCCAACATATGGAATACAACAAAATTAATAATTAACTTTGTCAATTACTTTCTAAAAAGATAAAATGTCTAGGGGTTAATCTTTGTTTTTACTAAAGCATAGAAAAATTGACACTCAAAACATATAATGTGATGTGAACTATCAAGATTCAATTGCATTGTTTTTGACTCAAACTCATTGACCTATATTTCATGAGTAGTGGTTCCCAAGACCCAATATTTTATGAGCATGAATCATCAACTTAGCACCCATTACATCTAGTTGGTCCTAACAATGGTGAAACATCTAGACTTCCCAAGAGATCACCCATCCCAATACTACTCCAACTCAAGTGTACTTTACCATGGAGTTACCTAGGGAATGCATACATGGGTTGGGAATGTCAATCTCATTTTTTTTCCTCACCCACTAGGCGGATTTGGACTTGCACCTATACCCCATCCAATGAGGTAGGAATTAAATGGATATGCAAGAGAAGAAATAAGATTGAGGGAATGAAAGAAATTCTAGTTGCTCTACTTAGTTCAAAAAATAATTGAAGTAGAGCATAAATCAATAAGCCTTCCATGGGTGTGTGCATTTTTAATGAGTTTTAAGTGGAGCATTCATGGCCATGAGAGGAAAGGGGTTTGCTCAATCTCCAAGTCACATGATCATTTCAGAGTGCACTATTCTAACATAGTCTCTTAAGAACCCTAAGAGCAAAATTTTTCCAAACTATGATGGAGTGGTACTCAAAGATCATGGAACCTAAAAATGTTTTGTGTACATGTAAAATTCCATATCGCATCCATCCACATAAACCTCTTTCAAATTTTGTCAACTCAACACCATTTGGCCATGCCAACTTAGAATGCAAACTTGCAAAAAGTGTTAGTAGAGAGAAATGCAAATTTAGAAATAAGCATTTTTTTTCATGCATCCTAGACCAAAACAATCTATGCCATCATGTCTAAGTGGGAAGGTAAATGGTAGGGAATGACTCTATCCATTCTCCAAGTCACTTGATCATTTTGGAGTGCACTATTTTGACATAGTCTCTTAAGAGCCCAACAAAAAATTGCCAAGTTATGATGGAGTGTTTCTCAGAGCTCATGGCACCTAACAATATTTTTTCTACACACACAAGTCTATATGGAATCCCTCTACCTAAAATTATCTCATTTTTTGTCAACTCAACGCCATCTTTCCATGCCAACTTAGAATGCAAACTTGCAAAAAGTGTCAGTAAAGAGTAGTACAAATTTGGCAATAAGAATATTTTGTGTTTTGTGCATCCTAGACTAAACCTAACTATGCCAAAATGTCCAAGTGGACAAATAAATGGTAGGGAAGGGATCTATTTGTTCTCCAAGTCACCTGATTATTTTGGAGTACACTATTCCTACGTAGTCTCTTAAGAGCACTAAGAGAAAAAAACTACCAAACTGTGATGGAAAGGTTCTTAGAGCTCATGGCACCTAAAAATGTTTCGTCTACAAATACAAGTCCATATAACATCCCTCCACATGAAGATATCTCATTTTTTGTCAACTCAACACCATTTGTCCATGCCAACATAAAATGAAAACTTGTAGAAAGATTTAGTAAAGATCAATACAGATTTGGCAATAAGAATATTGTTTATTTCATGCATCCTAGACCAAAACTGATTGTTCCAACACATCCAAGTGGATAGTTCAAAAGCAGGGAAGGGATTTGTTCATTCTCCTTGAAGTCACTCAATCAATTTGGAGTGCACTATACCGACATAGTCTCTTAAGAGCCCTAATAGAAAAAAACTACCAAACTATGATAGAGTGGTTATCAAAGCTTGTGGCACCTAACAATATATTACCTACACATATAAGTCCATATGGAATCCCTCCACATAAACCTCTCTCATTTTTGGTTAACTCAAAATTGTTTGGCCATGCCATTATTGAATGGAAACTTGTAAAATATGTTAGTAAAGAGTAGTTCAAGAGCAAATTTAGAAAGATCATATTTTTTTGTTTTTGTGCTTCCTGGACCCAAACCGATTATGCCAAAATTTCCAAGTGGGAAGCTAAATTCTAGGAAAGGGCTTTGTTTGTTCTCCAAGTCACTTGATTATTTTAGAGTGCACTATTCTGGAATAGTCTCTTAAGAGACCTAAGAGTAAAATATTTCCAAACTATGACAGAGTGGTTCTCAGAGCTCATGAAACCTAATAGTGTTTCATCCTCACGTACAAGTCCATATGGAATCCCTCCACATAAACCTCTCTTATTTTTTCTCAATTCAACATTGTTTGGCCATGCCATAATTGAATGTAAACTTGCAAAAAGTGTTAGTAGAGAGTAATGAAAGTTTTGAAAGAAGCATTTTTTTTTGTGCTTCTTGGACCAAAAATAATTGTGCCAACACATCCAATTGGGAAGATAAATTCTAGGGAAGGGCTCTGTTTTTTCTCCAAGTTACCTGATCATTCTAGAGTGCATTATTTCGGTGTAGTCTCTTAAGAGCCTTAAGAGAAAAAAATTTCAAACTATGATGGAGTGGTTCTCGAAGCTCATGACACCTAAGAATATTTTATCCACATGTAAAATTCCATATGACATCTGTCCCCATTAACCTCTCTTAATTCTGGTCAACTTAACATTGTTTGACCATGCTAACTTAGAATGCAAACTCACCAAAAGTGGTAGTAGACAACAATGTAAATTTGGAAAGAAGCATTCTTTATCTTCCTAGATCAAAACCAATTATGCCAACATACCCAAGTGGGTAGCTAAATTCTAGGGAAGGGCTTTGTTAATTCTCCAAGTCACCTAATCAAATCAGAGTGCACTATTCTAACGTAGTCTCTTACGAGCCTTTTGAACATACACATGAGATAATTACACATGAATAAGAATACATTTACACATGATTATACACTTTTCATTCATGAACATACATATATACACATGATATTACATGATTCATGAACATACATACATACATACATCATGAAATTATTTACCTATGACCATCCAAATCTAATCAATATAGTTACATGCCATGTGTATTGTTAGCATACACATAAAAAATCATATCCATAATCAATATATCTACATAACATGTGCATTGTTAGCATACACAAAACATCATTCCATCATGTCAATATAACTAATAACATACATATCATATTTTTCATGTCCTCATGTATAAATACACCAAAGCACCACCCTAAGGTGTAAAAATTGTATGCATATCATATTTCCCTCTCTACATGGCTACATTCCATTCTCATCTCTACCACCCTAAAATGTAAATTTTTTATGCATATCATATTTCCCTCTCTATAGCTACATGCCATTCTCATCTCTACCACCCTAACGTGTACAAATTTTATGCATATAATATTTCCCTATTTGTGGCTACATGCCATTCTCATATCTACTAACATAAGGTGATCCATATTATTTTCCTTGTAGAAGCTACTCATCCTCGCTCACTTCTCTAAAAAAACATATAGGCTTGCATATAAATATAGAAGAATTATTGTGCATAAGCAACAAGAACTAGAAACTAAATATGATGCAAGATTAAGAATAAATATGAATAAATACATACAATTCTATTTTAGATTTTTCCTTAAGAATTATATGGTGAATTTATTGCCATTGTAACCTTGTTGTGCCCCAAAATTGAGTGTACTAGATCTACATATAAATATACAAAAAATATTGAGCATTTAAGCAAAATGAACTCAAAAGTTTTAATTGAACATCCTCTCAAACCAAATGTGATGGAAGATTAGGAATCAATACTTAAGAATTATATGTCTATGTCACCTTATGAATGATATGTGACCACTGAAAAAGTTATAACTATTGATCTCAATATCCTTTCCTCCGCTTCAAATTCTCCAAAAAACCTACATATATAAACAAGTGAATTATTAAGAAAATCAATATTGAAGACCTATTTAAAACTCAACAATGGTGGATTTATTGTCATTGTAACCTCCTCATGCTCCAAACTTGAGTGTAGTAGATCTACATATAAATATATAAACAAATTTGAGCATAAGCAACATGAACTAGTACAAAGTTTGAACTGAACATTATCTCAAACCAAATATGATGCAAGATTAACAATCACTACTTATGAATTCTATGCCGATGCAGTACCATAATTACCTCATTGTACTCATAACACAATTGTGAATGTATTGATCTAGATTGCTTGAAAATATACCTTTGTTCTCCAAAAAACCTACACATATAAACTTGAGTGAATTGTTAAGAAAATTAATCTTGAAGACCTATTTGAAACTCAATAATGGTGGATTTATTGTCATTGTAACCTTGTTGTGCTCCAAAATTTAGTGTAGAAGATCTACATATAAATATGGACAAATTATTGAGCATAAGCAACATGAATACAAAGTTTTAATTTAAACATTCTCTCAAACCAAATATGATGTAGGATTAATAATAACTACTTATGAATTCTATGTCAATGCATTACCGTTATTACCTCATTGTACTCATAGCACAAGCATGGATGTATTTCTCTGAATCGCTTGAAAATATACCTTTTTTTTCTAAAAACCTACATTCTTATATATACTAGTTAATTGTTATGCAAATTTTTAATGTACTTTTAATCTAACCCATATAAATAACATGAATCTAAATAAGATGAACAATATCATACCTATCCCATACGGAAAATAGATCTACTACTCAAGTGTGCCTAAGGGATCATCTCTTATCTTCAAGTTTCTAATAATGCTTCATGATCAACAATAGCAATAATCCATAGTTATTTTTTTCTTGGTTTTGCATGATGATTCAATAACTTAACATTCATTTCTACAACTAGGTACAAATACATGAGTATGGTAGATTGTGCTTCTTAAAATCCTCAAATGTGAGAATTTCATTCTTTCTAATCATATATGTTTATAGTTCCATCTTCCAACAATAACAATAGATCCTATAGGATATGTGAACCCATCATCAACTATCATAGGTTGTGTTAGATTATTTTTCCTTGAACACATTGTGCCAACCAATACTCTAATCTCTCTTCATTCCTATGTGGCACAATAATTGCATAAACATGTCCTAGTTGTTCAAGGTCTAAAATATGGTCATAATCAAATGAAGTTTCCATTTCACTGAGTAAAGATAAACAAGCTTCATATAAAGGTGTTAGATATTGTGGAATATATGTATCTACCCACTCATTTGACTCACAACCCTACCACTCACATTTTATACAAGTTTGACAAAAACAAGCTAAATCTCATGTCTAAATAGTCCATGTACTTGCATCTAAGCTTCAAAATGAATGCATCTTTGATGATTCCTTAATTGTATAACAATCCAATCTCTCTCCCAATTTACCTTCATTAAAAATCCAATCTCTCTCCATGTACTTGCATCTAAGCTTCAAAATGAATGCATCTTTGATGATTCCTTGATTGTATAACAATCCAATCTCTCTCCCAATTTACCTACACACTTTTGAATCAAGTACCCCTCCTTGTGACAATGCATAGTTACACCACTCAACAATTGAATTTGCATCAATAAATGTAGGAATACCTCTAATCTTTAGTTTTTCTTTAACTAGAGCCCTCTTTATGCATGTACCTACTTCATCATGCTCCCCATTTCCATGCCCAACTTTAAAAACTCCAAATATGAGGTATAACCCTATATTCATGCATTCTATTCAACCAATAAAACATACGGGCATTCTTGAATTGACCGGTGTAATTATCTGACCAAATGAGATGTTGAATTATTGTAATATCTTTTTCCCTGCAAGAACTCAAAAAATTTGTTAAAATAGTATTGTACATACTCTAATGAATGAGATTGATCATCACTCATGTAAAAATGGTACTCCATGACTATCTTCTTGTTCTCTTTTATACTATCAGAGGCATGTTTGTATGTGTGGGTATGTGTAGGATCATGGGGGGCCAAAAAGTGGCAATGAGGAAAAAAACACGTCTTTTATTGACCCAAAAACGCGAAAATACCATGTTGAATTTTTTTAGGCTTGGGTGTCAGTACACACCACCAAAGCAAACACCAATCCTAGTTTTCCAAATCGGATATCCGATTCAAATTAGATATCCGATCCAAATTGGATATCTGATTTGTAAAAAGTATATATATGTACAAAATCTGTTGTTGTTTTAAAATCATTTGACAGTCAACAACCTGTGAGCACACAGTGAGGAGGTTCTTTGCGTAACGGATATCTGATTTCGCTAATATTTGATTTGAAAAGGTAAGATTTTATATTTTTATTTGCTTTGATTCAATTTTGAATTAGATTTGGATAATTTCAATTAGTTTTTTGTGGATTTTTTTTTAAAATAGGGTTTTTGATTGAATTTTTATGAAAAATTTGAGTTTAGAATGGATTTGGATAAAAAAATAGTTTTTGTGGATTTTTTCAAAATAGGGTTTTGATTGAATTTTTATGAAAAAATTGAGTTTAGAATGGATTTTGATTAAAAAATGAATGTTTTTATGGATTTTTTTGAAAATAGGGTTTTTGATTGAATTTTTATGAAACAATTGAGTTTAGAATGGATTTTGATAAAAAATTGAATTTTTTATGGATTTTGATTTAAAAATAGTGTTGCTTATGTATTTGTATTAAAAATTAGAGAATTTTATAGATTTTTGTTAAAAAGTAGGGTGTTTTTTGGATTTTTTTTAAAAACTAGGGTATTTTTATAATATTTTCATTTATATTGTCTAATTTTAATTAGACTAATTATTTTTTAACTTTAATCAGGCATTATGGCTACTAAGAATGAGAATGCACAAATTCCACCAGTTGAGAATGAAAATCCACTAGCTGAGAATCAAAATACAGAAATGCCAAATGCTCCACCACCTCCGCAACCATCAATTGAAGACTTAATTCATGAAAAATTGGAGCAATTGAGGGGCATTTGTGATGTTTATAAGAAATTCCCTTGATTATCCCGTATGTCAACCACATTGACAGGAATAATTAGAAATGTAGAAACCCTCTCCACCCAACATAATGCCTTTCATTCGTGGCGAGAAACCATGAGGGAATATTATGCATGTGGATTGTCTTATGATGATGTGAAAAATATCCAAATAAAAAAAGCCCAAATAGCCTCTTTATTTATTAGCCCCAACATTGGTTTGCCAGTTAATGTTAACAAACCAAAACTTTCTATAAAATGGTGCACACATAGGGGCATAGTAGATAACTTTTGGGATCGTTGGTGTATGGTTTTTGATAAACCACCCAACAATAATCTTGATGTACCTTTTTACTTTATTAAAAAATTATATGCTAAGTTTTTGTTAGGGCATCATGTCAATTACTTTAACATTAAACCCTTCTAGGGCATTGGTGGAGGTATGCCCCAAGATAGGCTAGGGGCAGTTAGAGTAGTCAGGCACCCACATGTTCCCCATCCTCCCCTTCCTCCACCACCTCTAGTAAAACATCTAGATATTACGAAGGATGCAACCACATAAACTATCCAGGCCATTCACTCTTTGAGTGGTCTTTTGGTTTCCCATGCTTCTTTAGTAGCTCAGCCACATTCTGGTGATGTTGGCGATGGATCTAGTGCTACTGCATCATCCTCCTTGGGTCCACACATTTGTGTGCCACATATTTGCAATACGTGCCAACAAATATGCTTGGGTCCTATTGTACACCCCACTGAGCATCCATTAGACACTTCTAATTATGACATCCAAAATGTGGAGATTATAGCAAATCACATGCAGGGGAGTGGAGCACACCCTACAGAGTCCTCTCCTGCTAGAGATGTGGACATTGGAATAGTTACATAGGTAACATTTAAGGTGTAAATTCATAACTTGCATTTTTTTAAAAATGAATATTAATAAGAGATAGTATCAAGTACTAATACTTATTTACATGGTCTATTTATTAGTTAATGTCTGAGGAAGAGCTCACACGGGTGACTGATAGCACCCTTAGGGCCATTTCATTTAGCCTCGACACACACACAGTATGTATTTTCAGACTCACTCATTTACATTTTTTTACTATATACTTGCTTGCCATTTGAATTGTCATTAATGAAATTACATATTAACTTATATGTTTATCTTATTTTCTGCTTGTAGGAAACACCTAGTGCGAGCGAGGTGCAACACTCTCCAGACTATGGAGGCACAATGTTAGATAAGGGAAAGGTAATTGAACTAAAATTTGATTGAATTAAGATTGATAAGATCTTTTATTGATTATGCATACATTGACATAGATTCATAGTTTCATATGTACTTGTCATTTTTATGTATAGGTGGTTGTGAGCTATACATCATTATTGATAAGTGTCACAACACCTGAAGGAGTAGGTATCGAACACCTGAAGGAGGAGGTGTTGAAACACCTGAAGGAGGAGGTGTTGAAACACCTCAAGGAGGAGGTGTCGAAACACCTAAAGGAGATACATAAAAAGATCAGCCTAAAGAGGTACGTGTTTATTTTATTTTGTGGTTGGTAAATATGTTCTTATTACTGAAAATTCTATGCTAACTTGGATCAATTTTATGTTTTTGTTCACATATATAGATTGACGTTACAAAATTTGGTTTGGTTAGTTCTTTGAGAGGGGTATATTCTAGGACTCCTGACCCTTCGAAGAGACATATATTTCAGGTAATCAAGATTTAAATTTTAGAGTTCAATTATAATTCAATGTATAATGATTTTTATGTTAATTATTCAATTTTAAATTATATAGTATAACTAATCTCAATTGTGGCTTGATTTTTTCTTGTGCAACTACCTTCAGAGCCAACGAGTGCTTCAAAGAGGCTCCATTTTGATGATCCACTAGTAGTTTAGGATGAGATAGACATTTTGGCATGTAAATTTTGAATAGATACTGAGATGGCATATGCCACATATTGTAAATTTTTTTTTTGAGTTGGCGTTGATGCCATTTTTGTATATGGACATACACTTGATTATTGGATAATTTGATATATAGAAGTTGACAATTGAAATTTAATTTCCTCCTCATGTGCATGATTAAACTCTTTGAAAATTTAATCAAGTGAGCAATGGTTAAATATCAATGTACAATAGCATAAAAAGAATGGTTAAATATTATGTAGTTTATATTCATATTGCTGATTACATTGCATTGCACATCTTTCAAACTCAAAGCATTACTTCACATTGCATAAGTAACAACTAGATGCTGATAGATGAAAAATTTTCAATAACAATATAGTTTTTACAAAGTCAACCTAAGTAGTTATGCAATTACTTCACATTACATAACTAATAACTAGGAGTAGCTATCAATTGCATTAGCTTGTCATGGAATTCTATGAGACCACATTTCTTTGAAGAAAATTGGCACAAAACTCACAAAAAATGAAAAAAAAGCACTCAAACAAACTTTAAAGGGGTCTTAGGCCTGCTGCCCCCTCATTCCACACGCTATGCAGCCATTTACTTGTAGTGTAGGGGCTGAACAATGGAGAAAACATGTAAAAATAATATATATATACAGCCTAGAAGCATGAATTACGATTAGAATATCACATAACATCATGTATAAATAAAAAAACCACTATAAACTTGAATTTCATTTAAAACATGCATGATAAATATTCATCGTTGAAATTTGAATTGTGGTAGCTTGATATATAGAGTCGATTGATGCCAGGGTTCAATTTGTATGATATTGAAAAAAGAAGCCAACTGAGTAGAGTTATTAGCATTCTTCAAAAATCATAAGAATTCTTTTAATACACTAGCCATTTTGACATCTTCTTGCAGTCTCAAATGCTATTTTGTATCATTGTTACATTGGTATTGAGAGTGATTGCATGTTTGAAGTGTATAAACACATACCTTTTTGTAATATCAAGGATACTTTTTGAATCTTCCATGCATTGCTAATCTAAAAGCAAAGGTATTTTTCCTAATCTGTATGCAGCCATGCTTTTGACATTTTCAAAAAGAGCAAAACTTCCCTAATAATGCAAAGGCATGGCCAAGTAGTTCTAACTCTCCACATGAGAGAAGAGAGATGTTGGAGAGTACATCGAGTCAGTGAGAACTGAAGTGTAATGTGTTTTAGTTTGTAGTACTCCTCTGTTTCTTTGCAGAAGTGTGATAAATTCTTAGTTCAATGATGTTGAACAATTTTTGAAAGAAGAAAGTTGTGTACGGACCTGTAACCATCAAATAAAAAAACCCTTGTTTTTAGTGTGATTCTTGAGGGTTTATTAGATGTAGCACTTCCACAACCTTTCAGACTCTACCACCACCTTATAAACCTTTATTTAGGCCCCAATATGCTTAGAAAACAAAGAAACTTCTGGTATCTCAAATATTTTTGCAAACCCTAGGGTAAAATATCTATTTTCAAGTGAAAAAAACCACCATTTTTAGACCTTTAACTCTTCATTTTATTTCAAAACCTAGTTCTCCATGCCTTCCAATCTTGAAATATCATTTCCTAATCCATGCCAACTCATCCCACTGATTCACATTGGCACACAGTAGGTGGGATGAGATTCAAGCCATTAAAATTGCAAAACTCTTATTCCCCTATTTAGGAACTCGTCTAAAGAAAGTCTGAGTTTTGAGGCACAAAATGAATAAAGAAACCCTCTATTAAGAAGTAAGAATAAATTCAATACATGTAATAATGTTTCTACATAATGTTTTGATACAAAAATGCTTGAATGGCTTGTGCATAGGCAGAAAACATAAGAAAAACAGTAAAATATGAACTGAGCAATTGAAACTTTATTGATTCAAAGAAAAAAAACTCCTTCAACCAAACCTGTCTCAAGCCCTTGAAGGCCTTAAGTACATTGCTATGCCTTGGAATCCAACTCCCAATTCCTTTAACCACCAATATTAACTGACTTTTGAAACCTTAATGATCGTTGAAGGCCAAAATACAAACATTTTTCACATTAATATGACTCATAATGAAATGTTCTACTTTTCTTCTTCTAACTTTACTAAGACCTCAATTAATGGCTTGAAATAGCATCATTACATGTTCAAAACACTGTTCTTTCTTGTCCCTAAACAAATTTACTAATTTTTCCTTCAAAGGTTACAAAGCAACAACTAGGACAAGTTGGGATCTCGATGTTTTTTTGACCCTAAAACCTAAAAACTCCTCCTAATACATGACCATTAGGACTATTAGATCTTATTAAAGAAAAAAACTCAAAATATTAACATTTTAATCATTGAAATGATCCA
Organism: Sequoia sempervirens; assembly: GCA_007258455.2. Taxonomy (NCBI): domain Eukaryota; kingdom Viridiplantae; phylum Streptophyta; class Pinopsida; order Cupressales; family Cupressaceae; genus Sequoia; species Sequoia sempervirens. The sequence goes on along the minus strand of VDFB02000015.1, from coordinate 101,414,322 downwards.
CAATGATATTGTGGTGTAGGTGCTCTTGCACCAAAAATGGTGGTTACAACTTGCTAATGTCAACGAAACGTGGGGGCAACAAGATTTAAAGTTATCTCAAGCTTGTACAGGTCCTAATAGACATGTTTGATGAATTTATAGGGTGTGGCAAGGTTGGAAACATTGATTTCCTTAAAAAGCTCATGAAAGTTGCTAAAAATGAAGTTGCACCCAAGTTGGATTTGAGGAGCAAAAATTGCAAGCCGCTATAATTTATTATATATAAATGGGAGCTATTACAAAACCTAGTTCAAACGAGCATACCGACAGGAAAGAACAAGGAAGAAAACCTTCGATTGTAGCTCGATTAAGTACAAACTATAAAAGACACATACCTCTTCGAAAGGATCAGAGCTAGCTATTGTTGCAGTAGGTCCACGATTAATCTTGCCAAAAATATCACAAAAGTGCATACAAAATATCACTATTAAAGACACCTGCATTGCAATAGTATATAAAATATCAGTATTAAATAAAGAACACTAATGAACTTAATCATAATGAACATAAGCATTCTACCTTCCATTCTTGAAAATGCTATTCAAGTGTGCCTGAAGGGTCATCTCTTTGCAAGAAGGGTATCTAATATTGCTTCATGATTAGCATTACTAAGTGTCCATAGTTGTTTTGTCTTTGGTCTGGCATGGTGCTTCAACAACTTAACATTTGTTGCTATAACAAGGTATAAATACATGAGAATGGTTTTGTGTTTCTCGTAGTCTTCAAATGTAGGTATGCCATTCTTTCTAATCATGTATGTTCACAACCAAGTTCCTACAACCACAACTGAACCTATAGGATACATAGAACCATCATCATCTTCCATCGGTTTTGTTATCTTATGCTTTACCCGCACACATCGAGCCAACCAATTGTATGATCTCTCTTCATTCCCCTACTATGCAACAACTGCAAAAATATGTCCTAGCTATAGTAGGTCTGAAAGCAGGTCGTAATCAATTGAACTTTCCATTGTGTCATTTGTCATGGATATTGTTTGAGATAAAGGAGTTAGATACTGTGGTACCCATATATCCACCCACTCACTTGACTCGCATTGATCCCACTCGTACTAAATACAACTCTGACAAAAACAAGCCAACTCTCATGTCCAAATGGTCCATGTGCCTGCATCTAAGCTTCAAAATGAATGCATCTTTGAAGAATCTTTGATTGTATGACAATCCAATTTTCCTCCCACTGTACCCTCCTCAACGAACCAAAATAATCTACGCACTGTCGAATCAAGTGTCCCTCCCTGTGACAATGCTGAACTATACCAATCAACTATAGAACGTGCATCGCTGAATTTTGCTCCTGAAATCTTCAATTGCTCCTTAACTAGAGCTCTCTTTACACATGCACCTGCTCCATTATGCTCCCCTTTCCCATGTATGGCTTCAAAAAAGCTCCAAATATGAGGTAGACCCCTCTCTACATGCTTTCTACTCAACCAATAAAACATACGAGCATTCTTGAATTGACTTGTGCAATTATCTGACCAAATTAGATGTCGGCCCAGTGCTATATCATGCTCCTGCAAGAACTCAAAAAAATTCTTGAAACAATGTTGGACATAGTCAGATGAGTGAGATCTATCATCACTCATATAAAAATGGTACTCTCTGATTATCTTTTGATCCTCCTCTGTACTATCAGGTGCATGTCTAAATGTTATGTGCACAAAAATAGCAATCTAAATGGAATTGTAATACTAAGATTGTACCTCATTTTATGGTTGCAATGTGTAGTTTTCTGCAAAATCAACCACTAATATAATAGTTCCAATTGGAAAAGAGTCCTTACACATCCTAAATTGTTGATCCAACCACTGAGACCTATGACTATGCCTTGCATACTTGTAGAAAAGATTGTCCTTAAAATCTGAAATAAAATCAGCAACACTGCATTCTTTTGAAACCAACTCACATCTAGAACCTTCACCTCCACTCTGCAAAGTATATTTGACTATCTCATATCTCTTTTTCTCAATAAGCTTCTTTCCAAATTCATGTTCGAAACTCTCATGAAAACATTGAACAAACTTTGACAAGCCATCACATTGTGAGCACTTTGCATTTAAACAATCATTTCTATAGAAAAAGCAACCATCATCTCTAGAACATAAAAAAAGATCTAGCTAATCCCTTGATGATTTTGGAAGATGCATTGCACCACACTCCTGCAACATTTCATTAGTATGCAAAGTAGAACAGATATAGCATAATAGTTCATGGTACATTGAAAACTCCACATAGTATTTGCAACAAGTATTACGAATTTTAAGAGGCACACAATAAAATGGATTCAAACCTTCAAAAGTCCTTTGTGATATTTCCATATTTGGATGTGTTTCAATAAAATTTTTGAACAAAATTGTTTGGCTTGATTCCAAGAAATGTTTAGGATGTGGTGTATGGTCTCGATTGCCAATTATTAACTTTAAAACATCCTTTGCATTGGGTGACACTCTAGAGTTATCATGCCAAAATTGTTGAATTACCTACTTTACATTATCGGTTAGCTTCTTATCAACATGTGGAAGCCTCCCGGAAAAATCCCATGTATCATTTTGAAGAGGATCATTTATTCTTTCGCTTCTTGCAAGTTCTCTATCCAAAGTTTTATGATTTATGTCAAAATCAATACAAGTTTGTCTCATAAAGCGAGCCTTTTTCAATTGATGGCTTACTAGGGAGGTTGTAATGACTCTTCTAGCAGCTCTCTTATCCTTTTCCTTGTTATTTTTTCCAATAGACTTGAGAGCATTCAAAAGATTTTTGACAATAATAGAATCTTTTTCAGTCTTCTTGTTCACACGAATCTTCAATTTGGCTAGCAAAGGTCTCATCTTTTGCATCTTTAGCAATTGTACAAAAAGTTGGCATTGCTCGGTCAATGTCTTATCACTAAAATATTGGTTGAAAATTCTTCTAGCCACAACCGAATAGTTCGTGTTGACCTCTTGCCTTCAAAATTGTTTATAATGTTCTCATCAAATTCAAGTAACCATTTAGGGGTTCTTGAAGGTCTTGAATTTGGAATATGTCTTTCTTCCACACAAGGTTCTTCATTTCTCATGTAATCTGGTGAAACATAATTTACACTTAGTTCAATATTATGTTCAACATCTTCAATTCCAAAATTTTTCACCTTCAATTTGAATAATTTCATTCCCAATTTTAGTATCATATTCAACATCTTCAAATCCAACATTTTCACCTTCAACATTTTCATTATCAATTTCAATATTTTCATTCCCAATTTGAATATCATGTTCAACATCTTCAATTCCAACATTTTTAGCTTGAACATTTTGAGTATCAATTTGAACATTTTCATTCCCAATTTCAATATCATGTTCAACATTTTCAACTTGTACATATTCAATTTCCTCTTCACTTGAAAGACCATAGGGCTCAGATTCACCAATATTTAACATACCTTGTCTTCTCTTCCTATGATCTTCTTTATCTTTTTGTCTATATTCTTCAATTTGTTCTTTTGTAAGCTTTCTCTTACGTTTATGCTTTCGACGACTGCTGCTCCCCATTATACCTCATAAAAGATGCTGAAAAATCATTGTTTATGTCAAATTTGAGTACAAGATGCTCCAAAAAGTTGAACTTTGTCTCTTCCTGTTTGAAACTATGTGTTTGTCGCTTGCAAAGCCTGCAAAAAGAATGTAGGGTCCTTTGGAATGCAAAAAATGGTCCATATGGGGTTTTGGTATGGCCCACAAATCGGATATCCGACTAAATCCAATATTTGATATAATTTTTTTTTAAAATAAAACAATTTTATAATGCTCTCTAACGACATTTTAGTGCTATAAATCAAATATCCAATTTAAATCAGATATCCAATTCAATTTGGATATTCAATTCAATTTGGATATTCGATTCAAATCGGATATCTGATTTGTGCATATATAGACCTAATAGTAATTAGGAGGTGGAAGCTGGGCAAGAGAGAGAGAGAGAGTGGAGGGTAGAGGGGAAGAAGGGGAGAGTGAGGGAGAGAGAATTAGAAGGGGGAAGGGAGAGGGGAAGAGAGAGAGATAGAGAGAGAGAGAGAGAGAGAGAGAATTCA
>VDFB02000015.1:101184207-101404050 GCA_007258455.2 Sequoia sempervirens | reverse complement strand
AAATGGAGAGTGCAGTCCTTACTGCACAAATGCAAGGAATGTCTTTAGAACAAGAATCTGATATTGCTCCTGATCATGCACTCTTCTCCTAGATGGAGGGAGAAGAAATGGTGTTTTCTAATGATGCATTCATATCCAAAACACCACAAGTGTAGTCTGATTATAACACACACTCAAAGAGGAGATTCATCGGTGATTCAATTGTTTCACATCCGAATAGCCCGCAACTCAAAAGAGTTTCCAATTAGATTCCCAATGCTTCAACCTCCCCTTCACCTTCTCAACCATAGAAGGAAATTATTATAGCAAGAACCAAGGAGCAGAAACCTCCAAGTTTGTCACCTTTTAATGTGGTAGAGAAATTGAAGAAATCATCTGCTAATGTGTCTCTATAGGACATTCTAGCCATCCTAGAACAAAAGACACTATTACAGAAGGCGCTTCAAGAAGAGGTTTACCTAGCACCAATAGGGCTGTCTGCCAGAACAGAGGTGGTTTATCAAATACCGCTAGCTAATGTCCTTGCAAACAATACAAGGGAATCCCCTACCGAGGACAAGAATAATTTGAAACCTCAGCCCTTCTTCTTGACTCTCATTATAGGAAAGAAGCTATTGCACAACGCTATGATTGATTCTGGCGCTAGTACCATAGTTATTCCTAAACAGATAGCCGAGGCTTTGGGACTTAGCTACGAACCTATGAAAAGAGGGGTAATGCAGCTTGATGGGAATAAAGTTGAGACCGTAGGTGTCATCAAAGTGCTTCCTTTAACTCTATTTTCTTGCCCTAGTATCATGGTCCCGCAAGACATAGTGATCAAAGATGTTTCTCCTATGTTTGGTCTCTGTCTATCCCAAGAATTTACTTCAAGGGTGGGCAGATACTTGTCTTTGGATTGGTCACATCTGATACTTAGGACCAAACATGGTGCAAAAATGAAGATAGAATCAGAGGCTCTACATTCTGAACATGTGGCAGATGAAGCCTTGATCAATTTTGAAGCCGTGCATACCTCTATCACCAAGTAAGAAATGTATTGCGTTGAATTGCTAGAGGAAGAGAAGGTGAGTGAAGATCAGAATGATAAAGAAGATGCTCTATTGAGTGAACATATAGACAATGATCCTTTTGAAAATTATCATGATACAAGATTGGACACATATGTAATTTATGATGAAGACCAAGTGCTTTCGAGGGTCACCAAAGAATCTAAAGGTAGCCAAGTAAATGAGCTATGGACACTATACTTTGACAGAGCAAGAAGCAAAGTGGGTGCTGGAATAGGGATATATCTAATATCCCCACAAAATGAAAAATTGTTGAGGTCTTTCCGCTTTCATTTTGCCTGTTCAAACAATGAGGCTGAATATGAAGGATTGGTTCAAGGTTTAAGCCTTGTGGAATGAATGGGCATTAAATAATTAATTGTGTTCAGAGATTCTGAATTAGTAGTTAACCAGGTCTAAGGAGTTTCTGTGGCAAAGAATGTCCATATGAGATCATATCGGCACCGAGTCTAGGACCTAATTGATGGTTTTGAAGCTTTCAACATCAAGACTATTCCCCGAGGACAAAATAGCAATGCAGATCGCATGGCTGTGATTGGTGCTTAGTTTGATCCTATCTCTGACTTTCTTCATAACGAACATTCAGTACGAGTACTAGTCCGATCAGTGATCCACAACAATGATCAGAGTTGGAAAGTTTTTGAAAGCGACGAACACATCACCTCGTTTATCCAGCACTCAGGGGAGTTCGCCGATCAACTTCAACCAAAGATTGCCGAGGCTTATGAAGGAAAAATTATGTAGCTCAAATCTAATAAACTTATGAAAGGATTGGTTACTCTCAAAAAAATTTCGATTGTGATGATGCCTGAAATGATAAATGAAAGTTCGTAGCAAACAAAAGTGATTATGTGGACCTTTGGGTCTCCGATGGTAGGAATCTCTGAGTCAGTAAAAATGTTTCACACCACGATAAGGGAAGACTGATTAGTTTCTATGAAAAATATGTAGTGGACTGGTCCTATGATGATCTGGAGGGATATGATCCTGACATCATTCAACACATTATTAAGCTAACAGAAGGTGCAAAACCAATTCGACAGAAACAAAGGCCCGTCAACCCTAAAATTGAAGCCCTAATGGCACTAGAGCTAACTAAGCTCATTGAGTTGTGAATTGTCTTCCCAATCAAGCATAGTACTTGGGTATCGAATTTGGTCCTGGTTTGAAAGAAGAATGGAGATATCCATTTATGTGTGGACTTCTGAGACCTAAACAGAGCATCCCTAAAGGACCACTATCCACTGCCTTTGATGGAGTTAATCTTACAAACGGTTGTAGGATCGGAAATGTTTTCTCTACTGGATGGTTTTTCCAGCTACAATCAGATCCGAGTTAAAGAAGATGATCAAAACAAGACTAAGTTTACCACAAAAGTGGGGAATGTTTGCATATGCTAAAATGGCTTTTGGTTTATCGAATGCAGGGGTGACATTCCAGTGAGCGATGGACATCACATTCAACGAACTAATCAATAAGTTTATTCTAATTTATTTGGATGATCTTATTGTGCTCTCTAAATCTAAAGATGATCATTTTGATCATTTAGAATTAGTTTTTCAAAAGTGCCAGGAATTCAGAGTTTCCCTAAACTCGAAGAAATGTGTATTTGGAGTACTGCAGGGTAAGCTGTTGGGGCATGTTGTGTCTAAAGAAGGTGTTTCAATTGACCCTGAATGAGTGAAGGCTATCAAGGAACTTCCCCTTCTAGTAAATAAGAAAGGTGTTCAGTCTTTTCTGGGCAAAGTGAATTTTTTCAGCAAGTTTATTTCCCACTTTGCAGGGATAATTAAGCTGATCACCCTGATGCTTAAAAAAGATCATGCATTTAAGTGGACGACCAAAGCTCGGGAAGCTTTCGAAAGGGTCAAGGAAGCTATTTCCACAGCTCTAGTATTGGTTAATCCAGATCAATCTAAGGATTTTATAATGCATGCATTCAGTAGCAGGTTCAGTATCGCTACGGTCCTAACCCAAAAGGATGACGAAGAAAAGGGGGAATATCCAATAGTGTTCTACTCCTAGACCCTAAAGAAATATGAGGTGAATTATAATTTCATCAAAAGGTAGGCCTTTGCAATAGTGAAGGGACTTAAAAAGTTCTGCCATCTAATTTCCTGCAACAGGGTGCTTGTATATGTCGCACATTCTAGTGTGTCTGAATATATCATGGAAGGGGAGATCACAGAAAAAAGAGCTAATTGGATCACCAAGATCTTTGAAGTCAAGCATACTAAAACTATTAAAGGAAGAGGACTATGTGAGTATATGGCACATAATGAAGAGGTACCTTCCATAGAGGAGCAACTAAAGCTTGTCTTGATAAATGAACCAGAATCAGAAGGTGGTTGGCTGACTGATAGAATGAGGTTCATGTAAACCAGAAAGTATCCACTAGGTCTCTCATCCCAAAAAAGGAGATATTACCGGCTACAAAGTTGCGGATATATGCTAATAGAGGGAGTCCTTTTCAAAAGGAATTTTAATGGCATTCTCGTGCGATGCGTCACTTCAGAGCAAGCAAAGAGGATCCTCGACGTGTTCCACAATAGCACTGTAGGTGGACATTTCTTTGCTAAGACCACTGCCATTAAAATCATGCATGCTGGCTATTATTGGCCTACACTTTTTAATGACTCCCACTCTTTGGTGAAGGCTTGCAAAAAATTCCAATTCTTTACTGACAGAAGGAAGAATTCCACAATGCCCCTCAAACCCATAGTGGTGGACGAACCATTTGCACAATGGGGCCTGGACTTCATCGGAATGATCAACCCAGTTTCTAGCACCGAACACAAGTGGATTCTGATTGCCACAAATTACTTCACAAGGTATATGGAGGCTATTCCCCTTAAAATCACAACATAAATAGAGATTGTAGATTTCCTCAAGGAACTGGTGATAAGGTTTGGCCCTCCGAAAACTATCATTTTAGATAATGCCAAAGCTTTTTTAGGCGCAAAGGTATGTCACTTTGCATTAAAGAATGACATATTCTTCAAGACATCATCAAACTATTACCCATAGGGAAATGGTCTAGCGAAGTCAACAAACAAGAGCCTAGTTCAACTCCTTAAAAGGATTGGTTTGGAACACCAGAGGGAATGGCATAAAAATCTCTAAGCAACACTCTAGAAAAACTGCATAACTCCTAAGCAAGTCCTTAAGACTTTTCCTTATGAGTTGGTATACGAGAAAGAGGCGTTGTTACCTATATCCATGGAGATTCCAGCACTGCAATTGTTGAAATCTCTTGAGATAGAACAAAATGATGCCATGGAGATTCAGCTTGCCAAACTATTAGAAGTACAAGAAAAAAGAGAGAATTCCCTAATAGCCATGACAAATCGTCAACAAGTGGTCAAGCGATGGTTTGACAAGAAGGATTTGGACCAAGGTCTAAAATACAAAGACTTAGTGTTAAAATATGATAAAAGGGCTACTAAGCCAGGTCAACATGGTAAATTTGATAGCTTATGGGAGGGCCCCTTTAAAATCATTTGGTGCAAAGAACATAATGCTTTTGAGCTGGAAAATATGGAACATGAACCCTTAGGAATCTTGGTCAATGGGATTCATCTTAAGTTGTTCCATTAGGCACTGAGCTCTATTTTTGTACATATGCAAATAGTGCTTTTATTTTATTTCCATTTCTTTGGCTGGTCTTTTTTGAATTAATTTGTGCTTCTGTGAAATTAACTCATTATTATTGGCAGGTGGAATACCAGAATTTATTTACACAGAACACACCCATGTGCTGAGAAATAACAAAATGAAAGTTGTGAGCCCATAAAACTAAAATATAGAATGAAGAAAAGAACATGGATTTTCTTTAAAAAGATATATATCTATTCATATATATTCTTTACATTGCAAAAGTGGCTAGGAAGCCATAAACCAAAAATTTACAAGTATCCGAGCTATTATATATATGATGGCCTTTTTCTAGGCTTATATATAGGCTATAAGGCAGATATTCTAAGCAGCAAAAATAAATTGAGTGAATAGGGAGACATTTATTGAGTAGGTAGGGGGTTTTCATCCAAAGGCATGGCTGGCGGAAATTGATGCATTAACAGTAGCATCCACCTCTTCCTCATCCATAGGTTCTTCGGCAGCACTGGTAGCATCATTCGGCACAACCGCCATTGGCAGAGGGAATACCAGGTTCCTAAAATCAGTATACCAATCTATGTCATAGTTGGGTATTACATTGTAGCTATGGAACATGAAATGTAAGGCCTGAGTAACCCTCTGCTGGTGCTCGTCATGAGTCTGTAGGAAGAATCCGCTGAGAAATGACAACCAAACAACAACAGTTTCTTCCTTGATAAAGTGACGTAGTTCGCTAGCTGATGGTAGACCTAATCCATAGGAAGCATGAGCAACAACTCGATTGAGACCATTCAGGTACTTTTTGGGGAAGATTTCTTTAACAAGTTTCAAGATAAGTGGCCAGGGGACGTTGATGTCTAGCATGGATGCTACAAAGTGGGAGCATATGTCAGTGTTCACCTGATACTTGTCCTCATACTCTATGCAGTCTTTGCCTAGAACCCACTTTATGGCTATCAGGACCAAAGAATGCTTATTCTTGGTCATCCGTTTCAGCCTTCTAGTAGAAACCTCCCCTAGGAATGTCATCTGTGACTTATATGAGGTTAAAGGAACTAGAGTGTCCATAGTTCTGACACTATTCCTATGCTTTTGAGCTATGCCGAAATTTATCTATCACCTAATCTATGAGAAGGCTTGCTTAAAACTCTGCTAACTGACCTATCACTGCTCTAACACTAAGTATGATTTTCTCACCACTTACTAGCCTATTTATAGAAAAAATGACAAGATGCAGGCTAATCCATTTCGAGAAAACATGATAATAAGCCAGTTGCTAACTTGAAATGCGTGCCTACATTTTCTCACATTTCTGGGCTAGTTACATCTACGAGAGTACGATGAAATGCATGCTAGATTAATAGGAGCTAATTAATTAGCTTTAAGGTGGTGCTCATTGACAGTAAGAAATATGGTCGTAGGCTATTGTGTCATCTCACAAGCATTTCCCAAAGCCCAAGGAAATATTCATATCTTTTCAAGCCGTGATCATTTGCTTGGCGTAATCATTCTGGCTGGGATATTAATTGCCAACGCATACTAATGCAAGGTTGGAAAGTAAATTGTCAGCTCAAGTTCCAAGGGGATCACAGCATATCACACGATTGCCAAATGCAATGATGAACTTTGGCTACCTCAAAATGGCAAGCAGTTCATTTTGCATGAATTGAAAAATTAACGGTACATGCCGAATTAAATGCAAAAGGCATGCTTTTGCCTACCACCTTGATAAAAGATTGCCAAATATTGTATGAAAAGGCTTAATATTTTAAAGTATTTTCACAAACGCCAAAGCTAAAAGTGCAAAGTTGTTCTTCTTCTGTGTATCTAGAACCGAGGAGAATTGCAGAGCCAAGAACTTGCAGAGATCTTCACCGAAAGAAAAATTTCAGAGACTTCATCTCAACCAATGCAAGAAGAAACTAGCCATGAGTTGTTTACAGCTACACGTTCTTCAGAGGAGGTATATGTCTATGAGGATGTGGTGCATGCTACACCTGGTATACCTAATAGGCCAAAGAGGGCCTATACAGAAGAGCTCAATAGGCCCAAGAGTTGCAGAAACCAGAAAAGGGTTAAAGAAAAATGGGATAATATCTACGATCCATGATTCATGAAAAACCCTAAGTCCCTTAGGGAGGCAGCCTGTGCAAGGTTGACGGCACCAAAGGTAGACCAATCTATGACAAAGAGAGTTTGGTACAGTGGTCTCCCTCAAGACATGGTCCCATTGGTGCACTATTACTCAGAGGTAGTTGATGCTGCTATCTAGTGTTATAATCCTGATACCCAATACATTGAAGACTGCAGCTTAAGGGTGCACATCACTCCACTGGCCATCTGACACATGTTATGCATCCTAGATCCAAGTAAGAGAAGAGAGAATATCAAGCCCTTTCACCCTGGCAAAGGAGAGAAAATATGGAAGAGGATGAAAAAGAACTTAGAGTTCTTGTTGGAGGAGACTAGTAGGAAAGGCATCCCAGCCACTAAACTACCAAGTATTCCATTGTCACGCAGTGCGTTACGCGATGATCTCCAGAATGCCATGTCCATGCTAGCCTTTGTGTGCGGCCGAGACTCTGATGAGAAGGTGGAGACCTTTCAACTGGGACCAACATTCCAATTTTGCAAGTAGCATGATCTCTTCTGATATGATTTTGCTAAGTTTATGGTAGAAGAAATGATACAGAAAATTGAGAATTACCAGGCAGAGAAAAAATTTAGGTTTCTTTCTTTCTTGGTTCACATGTTTCTGCATCAGAACCCAAATTTCTTCGCCTGGTATTTTCCGTTATCAATTTTTGATGAGCAAAATAAAAGGAAGCCAATGTCCACATGGACGCCTTTTCTTTCCACATCATATGATTACTATGCGTTTTCAGACTATTTCATAGTTTTGGTCTTGCATGATTTAATTGGAAAAGGTGATATAATCCAGCTCGATAAGGAGCAGACCAGATTTATGCAGAGTTTCACCCCTGCTTGTGACTGGTTCTTAGGTAAAGATTTTACGATCCTCCAGATGCAGGGCTTTACTGGAAAACATTTCCTACTCCTAGCCTGTGTCACAAATAGAGTGCTCACACTAGAAATATTTTGACAAGTGTGTATCATTGATTTTATCTTCTGTAGCAGTGAAAAGGTTAAGAGGAAAGGATTCTTCTTTTGTCCGAAGAATTTCAAGTTGGTGACTCTGATAAAGAAACAATTGGACTAGTTGTTAGAGGACAAGCTGACCTATCTAGAGTTGGTAATGGTAAATGGTAAGTGAGAATACAACCCTTTTGATGACTTTCCAGAGCCACACATGAGAGTTACCCATTTTCTTCGACCATACTGGGAGAAGCAGTGTAACCTGCAGGAAGACAAAGATAATTTTTTTGTTGAATTGGCACGTATCCCTACACAAGACACTAGAGGTCCATGGCACAAGTTCTACTTTGCTATGGTGGTGGCCCAAGATAATTTCTATATGGTGTGTGACATGTATAATAGGTTGAAGAAGGATGAGGAATGGAGTGAGGAAAAAATAGAGGCTTTCTGGAAGTATCGCTAGGAAATAGCATAGTTGGATGCTCCTTACAACAAACTGAAGAATGACCAAGAATTTGAAAAATGGTGGAAGGAGGGCCATCACAGCTTGAGCTCTAGTATTAATAGGAGCAAAGACCTAGAGGAAGAATCTGAGGAGCAGGAGGAGGAAGCGGTGACATCGGCCTCATCTGCGCTAAAATAAAAAGGCCCCAAACAACCCTCCTATGTGGCCACGAATGTGTGCTCTAATATATCAAGGGGCTCGCATACACTCACTTGGGATACTAAACTAGCCATGCTATTACTACAGCAAACAGAGATGACTGCCAAAGCCAGAGAGACCCCACCTATGAAAGGACAGTGCACAGAGAGTATTATTAGAGAGGGTTCAGAGGAACCAGCTGGAGGAAGAGTACTCGTAGCTGGCCAGGAACTTGAGGCTGAGGAGGAATCGTTGACTATTCTAGAACTGCCATCAATCAGCCAACAAGTAAAATTCACTCCTTTTACTCTTGCTTCTCATTCCTTGGTATCTACCCCTACCTCATTGGTGATCCCTACCATAAGTACTGGCCCTCTGCCTTCTACTTTTAGTCCAACATATTCAGTAGGCTTCACCCAATTTTCACAAACCACTCTTCTCGTCTTTACTCCTCTGTGGATCCTTACACCCGCCGCTACTGCTTAGACCTTCCTCGCCTCACTTTCAGAAAGAATTCCCCCTATGAGTGTCCTTTCTTTGTCCACTATTATTGCAGATCCTCTTCCATCACAATAGGCTGACACCCCATTGACAACTCCTCCACCATCCTATCCAATGAGCCTTACAGCTGATTCCCTAATTCAGTCATTACAAATGACTAGCCTTGTTGGTTCTCAAACCAAACTATAGAACGTGCCCCACTTCTCCCCACAAACTGTCACTCTCTAGAAGAAACAAATGCTTGCACCTATGAATGTTACCTATCCCTATGCCTTGCCTTCTGGTGCTCCTTTTACAGTTGGACTAGTTTCATCGCCAGCCGAATTCATAGCATAGATAGATTACAAAAAAGAGGCATACACAAATAGAATGAGAAAATGTAGGGCAAAAGATGATAGTGTTTCTACTGAGCCAAAAGTATAGGCTCTTTATGATGAGGCCCGGCAAGAATTGAAGTTCGCAACCATGTACCTGAGGGTAAGCAAGCCTTAGGGAGAAATGCAACCAAAAGACTATGAGATATATGTTGTAGGACTTGACATGAAGGTAGCTCGACCACAAAATAAAGTTGAAATTATGGAGGAAACACAATGAGTAGTCACTTCTCACTTCCTTATAATTGGTCACCAGTTAAAGAAGGATGAGTAGCTCAAAGCAGCAAGGGAAAGGGTTAGTTTTTTGGAGAGGAAAGAAAAATCCTTAGAGGCAGATATTTCCCGCATGAATGAAAGGGCGCTGGCAGCAGAGGATGAGAGGAACAAAATTCAAGGTGAAATTGAGAAGACTCAGGTTGCCGACCCTAGCATAATAAAAGAGCTACAAACTAAAAACCAGGAGGCAGGGTAGAATCTGCAATTGAAGAATGAAGAACTAGAGCGGCTTCGCCTTGAGTATAGTCAAGGAATGGCATAGAGAAATGAAGCGTTGGAACAACAACAGACTCAATATGAGTAGAAAATACAAGAAAAAGAGGCTGAATTTAGAAGCCTAAAAGCTCAATTGGAGGAAGAACTTCTAGAGACAAAGTCTTCTTTGAATGAGCACTTAGCAAATCACTCCCGAGCTAAGGAGAACTGGAATAAAGAAATGAGTAGCTCTGCGGAGCAGCTAGTGTCTGAGAAAAGGAAAAGGGCGAAATTGGCTTAAGCCATTATTTCAAGAGACATGGAGATTGCTTCTCTTAAAGGCTCTCTCCTGCCTCCCTCTACATAGCCAGACATTATTCCGCTGATTAAGAAATTGTACATTTCCCACTGGGAAAAGATTAAAGTCTTTTGCTTAACACTGCAGCCTACCCTCTGATTCATCGCCAAGGCATCAAGGATAAGCCAGGAGGCCCATGATACAGTTGAGCAGTTCCCACGGTTCATCTTGGAGAAGGTTCCTAAACCCAAAGATATTCTCATCAAGTTATCCTCGGTCTCTGATGAGAACTTGGTCGAAGCGGGTATTGAGGATCAGGATGTTGTTGCTCAAATGACAAAAAAATTCATCCATTGCCACTCTGCCTTCCAGTGCACTAAGGCAGCCATGACTATTCTGAGTAAGACACTAGGTAGCATACGGGGAAGTTTCTTTGAGTTAAGCAAGATGGGATTGTCATCCCTGTTCCTTGAGGATGGCTCTATTGCCACAACTGAGCAGATTGTGGAAAAGATAGAAGAGAAGGAAAATGACCTAGAGGCTTTCAGGGATTTCAGCCATCCTCCCACGATGACTGAAATTGAGGGAGTCATTCATCCACTCTCACAGCTACTATTTCATATACAAGCAGGGGCTGGTTTACCCAATGTGCTGCCTCACAAATAAACTATTGATCTAAGTGGAACACAAGAGAATTTGTGCAACATAATGAAGCCATCTGAAGATGAATGGTTGCCTTTGCAGGCGGCTCTTTCTAATCTCTGACTCCATGGCCTGATGAAATGGCACTCTAGTCTGTGGAACCAGAGAAATTTTGGGTTCTCTATTCCTTAGTCAAAATGCCCTTGATAGTCACCAAAAGATGTTAATAAATATTTAACCATCTCCCTTTGGGTTTATTTTTCTATGCACTAGCCTGTGCATCGCCAAGTCTGCTCGGCCTTTTATCAATGTTTTGATCTACCGCTCTACGTGTCTACTCTTCGCAACTTCGAGTATCGACATTCCCTTTGGATCCCGAGAAACTCCACTGTGGTTCCACGTGTTGCAGCTGTAGGATACTTTTGTTTCTTGTTTCCTTGACGCCTCATCGGGCTGTGAAATTTTGCCACGAAGCCCTCATTCCTAAAAGATGCTGGTAGGCCCCACAGTTGCCCACTGCAGTATGCACTTGCTACATGTCTAATGTTTGCAAATCCTTCAATGCGAAAATGAATTAGCAACCGCGGGTAGCGAAATGTTGCCACGCGTCTCTGTTGCACCTGGCTGACGATTGTTCCCTCCGTTATTGGTGAAGGCTCCGGTCATTTGACACGCGCAGCCTTAAAGCAAATCCTTTGCAGTGAAGGGAGGAAGGTTCATGTGGGTAGTGACAAGCTGCCACATGCCTAACCTGCGGATCTCATATAAAGGCATGAGATTAATGAACCGAATGAGGCTATTGGATACTGCTCATCATCATCATTCACTCAGGAGAGTGACACTTGTCTAACCAGGACCACCGCCATCATTGCTAAGGATGCACCTATTCCTAGAATGACTAGATACTTTGTTTTAGATCGATCCTGTTGTAACGACCTTGGGAATATTCTAATTTAGGCATCATTGCTGGGGATCATGAGATCTTTTCTGTTACTGCTCTCCGAGGCGGTGGGAGGTTTTTCATGCTATATATACTTTTCTCTATGATGAGAAAAGGGTCCGGAATTTGGAAAAAACACGCTGGTTTTAGTAAAAGATGCTAGGCCTTTATTATTGTTTTATTTAATTGCAAAAACTCTCAGACTGTGCCAATTGTTCGACCTTTCTATTTTTCATGCTATTTGATCAAATTGTGAACTATGCTTTTTATTGTCTTGACACTTCATTTGAGAACTTCTATAAATGTTCGATACAAGTTTGCTTACCTTGATCATGTCTAAAGACTCTTCTTGGCAGTAAGAATGTATGCAATGTTATTTTATGTCAATGAATAAATTGTCTATGCTATAATCTAAAGTCTCTGATGTTTTGGAACACTACAACACCATTCAGGCCTTTAAATCTATGATTTATCATGTCCATCATTAAATCTTGGCACATCGCCTTAGGTTAGACTTTATTTTATTATATCTGCTTCCTTTTCCCTTTCTAAACCGCATTATAGAAGAAGCCAACTTCTCTACAAATCTGGAGGTTACTCAATTTAGCTCAAAAGGTCCCCCTTAAACTAAGTTTCTCATAATACTTTGTCACCTCATCAAATTTTGGCGTCAACAGTTAACTTCTTATCAACTCATAGAAGCCTACCACTAAAGGACCAACTATCATTTTGAAGAGGACTATCTAGTCTTCATCTTATTGCTAGTGCTTAAATTGATAATGTTTTATAATTTATACTTAAGTAAACACATGGTTTCCTCAACAATAAATCCTTTCTTAATTGTTTTCCTACTAAAGATGTTATTACTCTATGATTAGCTTTCTTATATTTTTCCTTACTAGTCTTTCCAATAGAATTGTCTGCATTAAAAATATTTTTTAACAATAATGTTATTTCAAACAGACTTCTTGTTTACATGAATCTTCAATTACTTTAATAATGGTCTAATTTTCTATGACTTTTGAAATTGTACAAAGATTTGACATTTTTCAATTAATGTATTATTAGAAAAGTATTGATTGAAAATTTAGGTAGCCCACAACTGAAACATTCATGATGACCTTTTTCCTTCAAGTTTATCTATTATATTCTCATCTATTTCAAGTAACCATTTTTGGGTTCTTGGATGTTGAGAATTTTTATTGGAATCACTACAAATAGATGAATTTAGGATTTCATTTTCTTCTTCACAAAGATCCTCTCTTCTTATGTAATTTGGAGATACATTGACATTCGTTGTTTCTTGTGTCTTATCAATTTCATCAATGTTATGAATGAGTGGATTATGGAGTATGTTTTTAAATTCGTGGGCTATATATCCACATTGGTCAAGCAAATTTTCATGTATTTAATGCTCTCATGCTCAACATTAGCAATTTCATGTTCAACATTTTGTTTCTCAATTTCATGTTCAAAAATTTCAATTTCAATTTTTTGTTCATTTTGATTTTTAGTTTCATGCTCAATATTTACAATTTCATGTTCAACACTTTATTTCTTGATTTCATGTTCTAAAGTTTCAATTTCAATTTATTGTTCAATATTTTCAAATTCAGTATCATGGTCACTTTCAATCTCATTTAAATGTAAAGAGGATCCTTCTCCTTGAAGAGAATTTGACATACCTTTTCTTTCCACCCTCTTCCTTACTCTATCTTTCTCCCTACTTGCCTCAATTTCCTCTGCTTGAAACTTCCTCTTCGTTTTCACTTTACGATGATTGTTGCTTCCCATTATCCCAACTCAAACAAATAAATTGATGATTGAAGTGATTTTTTTTTTGTGTAAAATAGTTCTCAAAAAGTGAAATTTTATCTATAATGCATAGGAATCACGACATTCGCAAAAGTAGAGAGCATGCAGAGGCAATTGAAACACCCAAATTGGATTTTTTTCTATTTTCTCTACTCAAATAAAATGAATATCCATTTTGTAATGTAAAATGGATATCTATTTTATTAATAAAAATGAATATTCATTTACAAAATCTTGTATTCTTATGCAAAAATGAGATTTACAAAATGGATATCCCTTTTCTGAAACTTGTTTACTTGTTTGTGAAAATAAACAATAAAAAATAGATATCTATTATATACAACTTAAAACATGTATGTATTAATATTTTCTAATATATATTACATTATATATTATATATTATATATTATATATTATATTAATATATATTTAATATTATATTATTATTAAAAAAATATAGATAGAGAAATAGAGATAAGGAGAGAGAGGTATAGAGAGGTAGAGGTAAGGTGGGAGGGAGAGAGGTAGGGTATGAGGGATAGGTATAGAGAGAGTTAGGAAGAAAGGGAGAGGTAGGTGAAGAGAGATTGTGTGGAAGGGAGGGAGATAGGGAATGGTAGGGTGGGAGGGATAGGGGAGGAACAAAAAGAGGAAACGAGGGAGATATAGAGTGGTAAGGATGGAGGTATAGGTATAGAGAGAGTTAGGGAGAGATGGAGGGGTAGGTAGAGAGAGGTTGTGTGTGTGTGAGGGAGATAGGGAGTGGTAAGGTGGGATGACTATAGGGAGGGAGAGAAAGATGGAAGGAGGGATATACAGAGTGGTAGGGTGGGAGGGATATAGGGAGAGAGAGAGAAAGAGTGAAGGATGGAGATAGAGAGAGGTAGGGTAGGATAGGTAGGTATATAGAGAATTAGGGAGAGAGGGAGGGGTATATTGAGAGAGGTTGTGTGTGTGTGAGGGAGATAGGGAGTGGCATGGTGGGAGGTATAGAGGGAGGGAGAGAAAGAGGAAAAGGGGGAGATAGGGAGTGTTAGGGTGGGAGGGATAGAGGGAGAGAGAGAAATAGGGAAGGAGAGAGATAGGGAGAGGTAGAGTAGGAGATGAAGGTGTAGAGAGAGTTAGGGAGAGAGGGAGGAGTAGGTGGAGAGAGGTTGTGTGTGTGTGAGGGAGATAGGGAGTGGTAAGGTAGGAGGGACAAAGGGAGGGAGAGAAAGAGGGAAAGAGGGAGATAGGGAGTGGTAATGTGGGAGGGATAAAGTGAGAGAGAGAAACAAGGAAGGAGAGAGATAGAGAGAGGTAGGGTAGGAGAGGAAGGTATAGAGAGAATTAGGGAGAGGAGGGGTAGGTAGAGAGAGGTTGTGTGTGTATTAGGGAGATAGGGAGTGGAAGGTGGGAGGGATTGATAGAGGGAGATAAATATAGAAGGAGGGATATATGGAAATGTAGGATGGGAGGGATAGAGGGAGAGAGAGAAATAGGGAAGGAGGGTGATAGAGAGAGGTGGGGTAGGAGATGTAGGTATACAAAGAGTTAGGGAGAGAGGGAGGAGAAGGTGGAGAGAGGTTGTGTGTGAGAGAGAGAGGGAGATAAGGAGTGGTACGGTGGGAGGGATGGAGGGAGAAAGAGAAATACTAAAGGAGGGAGATAGGGAGTGGTAGGATGGGACGGATAGAGGGAGAGAGAGAAATAGGGAAGGAGGGAGATAGAGATAGGTGGAGTAGGAGAGGAAGGTATAAAGAGAGTTAGGGAGAGAGGGAGGGGTAGGTGGAGAGGGTTTGTGTGTCTGTGTGAAGAAGATAGGGAGTCGTAAGGTGGGAGGGATAGAGGGAGAGAGAGAGAGGTAAGGAGGGAGATAGAGAAAGGTAGGGTAGGAAAGGAAGGTATAGAGAGAGTTAGGGAGAGGAGGGGTAGGTGGAGAGAGGTTTTGTGTGTGTGAGGGAGATATAGAGTGGTAAGGTGGGAGGGATAGAGGGAGGGAGTGAAAGAGGGGAGGAAGGAGATAGAGAGTGGTAGGGTGGAAGGGAGAGAGGGAGAGAGAGAAAGAGGAAAGGATGGATATATATTGATTTAGGGTAGAGGAGGAAGGCATAGAGAGAGTTAGGGAGAAAGGGATGGATAGGTGGAGATAGGTTGTGTGTATGAGAGGGAGATAGGGAGTGGTAAGGTGGGATGGATGGAGGGAGGGATGGAGATAGGTAGCGGTAGGGTGGGAGGGATAGATGGAGAGAGAGAAATAGGTAAGAGGGAGATAGAGAGAGGTAGGGTAGGAGAGGTAGGTATAGAGAGAGTTATGGAGAAAGGGAGAGGTATGTGGATAGAGGTTGTTTGGGAAGGAGGGAGACAGGGAGTGGTAGGGTGGGACAGATAGATAAAGGGAGAGAAAGAGGGAAGGAGGGAGATAGGCATTGGTAGGGTAGCAGGGATATGTATAGAGAGGATTATGGAGAGAGGGAGGGGTAGGTGGAGAGAGGTTGTATGTGTGGGAAAATGGAGTCGTAAGGTGGGAGGGATAGGGGGTGGAGAGAAATATGGATGGAGGGAGATTTAGAGTGGTAGGGAGGAAGGGATAATGAGAGAGAGAGTAAGAGGGAATAAGGGAGATAGTGAGAGGAAGGGTAGGAGAGGTAGGTATAAAGAGAGTTAGGGAGAGAGGGAGGGTTATGTGGAGAGAGGTAGTGAGTGTGTGTGTGAGGGAGGGAGGGAGAGAGAGAGGGGAGGGGGGAGATAGGGAGCAATATTGCAAGTATGATCAAGTTTGGTGGTGTATTCATTAATGTTGTCATTGATGTCAACATAGTTCAGTATGTTGCAGATTGTACATGTATAGTTGAGATGTTGAAATTTTGTGAGTACATGGAGCCATATCTATGATGTTGCAGATGTGCTGAGTTGATGAGTTTCCAAGTTCTTTTGAGAAAATTAATAAAGAAGAGAAGTCAGAGTTATGAATGTGTTTAGAATGTGATCTAGTATGTGCTCCAAATTTCACCTATATTGATCCTATGCTTGTGCAGATCTAAAGGTTTGCTATTGGTGATATGATGGTGATATCTCTTGACTTTTAGCTTCTGGTTTTATGATATGTGAAAGTTATGTTCATCGGTGTGTGAATTGTTTTGGTAGAGTTGGTCTTCTATGGACTGGGAGAAATTTTTCTACTCTACAATCCTTCGATGTTCTATTTTAGATCTTGTGGATCTGAAATATGTCTTATAATGATGTTCTCTGGGTTCTAGCACAAAGTTTTGAAGTTTGGTGATCCAAAAGTCATGTTCTAGAGTTGTTGTATGAGTTTACACAGTCCAGATGGATTGATGGAAGAAGTTCGGTGTTCGAATTTTGTTGCACTTGCTGTAGATGTATCTAAAGGAATTTTAAATGTGTTCTCATGCATAATGAAGCGTGTTGTGTCATCCATGTGTCATCTTCTTGTTGGGAATCATGTACATCAATGTTCATTTGTGTTTTCATTAGGTTTGGCTGACTTGGTTTTTACACTTCATTTGAAGAATTGAAATTTAATTAATGAAGTGTGTGGTTGATTCAAGACATTATCTTTTGGTCTTGGATAAACATTTTACTGGTCTAGTCTCATTCTTTTCCACCATGGGAATGTTGATTTCCAACCTAATTTGAATTTTATAAAATAAAGCTTATGTGGCAAACCTTGGAGAAAGTTTCTAAGGTTAAAGTTAGTATAAATACAAGTCGAATTGTGAAGATTTGGAGGTGTGATGAAAAGTGATGAAGTAAGCCACAAATCATAAAGGTAGAAGTGTGTGAAAGTGAGTTGAGGCAGCATTATTTCATTCTATTAGATTCTTGAAGGTAGTGAGCTGAAGTTTTCTGCAATTTTTTGATCAAGGCTGCGGATGTGTGTTAATTTCTGTGGTGGATCTTTTGTTCTTTTGTATCTATAGGCAATGAGCCTCCCTATTACACAATGAGCTGTTGGAAGTGAGCCTTTGTATTTGGTTTTATAATCTCTTTATATTGTGAGTTAATCCTCACCATGGTTTTTCCCTCATTGGGTTTTCCATGTAAAAAATATGGTGTTCATTGTTTTAATTTTAAAACATAATGTGGTTGTGGAATTGATAAGTGTTGAAGTTTTAAGTTTGAAGTTTTGTGACAATTGATTCACCCCCCCTCTCAGTTGTCTTGCACCTTTTAACAATTGGTATCAGAGCTTTGGTTCCTTGGTGTAGAGCTTAATTGCTTAAGGAAGATTTGATAACGCATAAGTTGGCGATCCCTATGTTTGATGGATCTAATTACAGTGATTGGAAAGTGCAGATGAGAGGATATATTGTTTCTCTTGGTTACAAAACCTAGAAGGCTATTGAGATGAATTATACTGCTCTAACAAGTGTTTCTTCTACTACAGATGAGGTTTCTGCTTATGAGGAGAATGAGAAAGTGAGGTATGCTATTTATAGTTCTTTATCTAAAACTGCGTGAACTAAGGTTCTTTCTTTGGAAACTGCTTATGAGGTCTGGAAGAAGTTGGAAGAAGTATATGAAGGAAATGAAAGAGTAAAGTTGACAAAGAAGTTGGCGGCAAATAATAGATATGATAATTTGAAAATGGAAGAAGGTGAAGAGTTTACAAGCTATTTCTAGAGGGTTTAGATGACAACAAATGAAGTTAAGAAACAAGGGGGAAAGTTGACCGATGAAGATATTATTGAGAAGATCCTGATCACCCTACCACATTGCTACAGTGATAAGATCTCAGTTATTGAAGAGATGTATGATCCTAAGAAGTATACTAAAGAACAATTATTCAACACCTTGCAAGCATTTGAGATGAGAAAGTTTAGGAAAGAAGATAGGAAAGAAGAAAAGATAGAGACAACATTTAAGGAAATGAAGATTGAAGATGATCCAGAGAGTGATAGTTTTGATGAGTTGGAAGTGAATTTCACCAAGAACTTGAAGAAAGATACCAAAAAGTATAAAGGTATGTTTCCCTTTAAATGTTTCAGTTGTGGTAATATTGGTCATTATGCTTCAAGATGTCTGAATAGAGCTATACATAAGAAGAACAAGGATTATAAAGATAATGATAGAAAAGATAAGAAATACAAGAAGTTGTATTATGTTAAAGAAAAAGTCAGAATATCTGATGATGAAACTAAAAATGAGATTGATGATAATGAGGGCTTGTTTTTAGCTTTGGAAAACAAATCTATATATGTTAACCCTAGAAAATGTGCAAGCAAGAATGCTCCAAAGAACAAAAAGAATAATATGGAAGGTACTTTGGTCACCGCCTTTCATGCAAGATAGGATGAAGATTATTGGGTGATTGACAGTGGATGTTCTAATCACATGAATGGAGATAAGAGTAAGTTCACTAAACTTGAAAAGTATGATGGTGGTTTAGTCATGTTTGTTGATGATTCAGGAGCTAAGATTTGTGGGAAAGGTTCAATTAGCTTTGATGGAGTACACAACACTAATGATGTATATTATGTGAAGGGTTTGAGGCATAACCTTTTGAGTGTTGGAAAGATGTGTAGCAATGGTTTTAAGCTTGTGTTTCAAAATAATACTTGTGAAATCAGAAAAGATCTGAAAAATGGAGATATGGTTGCTGCTAGAAGGAGAACTCATGGAAACATCTATCAACTTAAGGAAGTTGATGGTCAATGCCTTGTATCTCAAATTAGTGAAAGTTGGTTATGGAATCGGAGAATGGGACATGTAAATTTTGATAATCTAGTCAAAATCAGTTCAAAAGATGTTGTCTGAGGTCTACCTAGAATCACAAGGCCTGCTAATACTATTTGTAGAATTTTCCAGTTGGGGAAACAAACAAGATGTAGCTTTAAGGGAAAAAAAGAACTCTACCACCGAAATACTATAATTAATTCATACTGACCTCTATGGTCTGACTAGAACTGGAAGCCTGAATGGTGATAGGTATTTCATGCTCCTTATTGATGATTATTCTTGAATGACATGGGTTGATTTTCTCAAAGAAAAGACTCAGGCTCTGAATAGGTTTAAAGTGTTCAAAGCAAGAGTGGAAAATGAAGTAAACTTGAAAATCAAATGTTTGAGATCTGATAGAGGTGGAGAATTCACTTCTAGTGATTTTAACACATTCTATGAACATGGCATAAAAGACAATTTTCTGCTCTGAGAATCCCTTAGCAGAATGGGGTAGTTGAGAGGAAAAATAGGATAGTATATGAAGCTGCAAGAACCATGATGAAAGAATCAAATGTACTAGATGTGCACTAGAGAGATGCAATACACATTGTTGTTTATGTTCTTAATAGATTTCATATTAGAGGCAACAACACAAAGACTCCTTTTGAGTTGTGGACTGGTAAGACTCCTATTGTGAAATACTTCAAGGTATTTGGAAGCAGATGTTACATTAAAAGAGATGATGAAAATCATGGAAAGTTTGATGCTATATGTGATGAAGGAATTTTTCTTGGATAATCTACTACTAGCAAAGCATATAGATGCTTCAATAAAAGATTGAGGAAGATTGTTGAAAGTGCTAATGTAATAGTTGATGAAGACATGCACAAAATTATTGAGATAAGTGAAGTTGAACCTAATGACCCTACCTATGGACAAGTACCTGAGGAGAATAAGGACAAGGAAGAAGAAGAGAAAGAAGAATAGGATGATGATGAAGAAGAAGAGAATGAATCAAAACCTGTTGTTAAGACTCCTAAGTATGTACAGAAGAATCATCTAGAAGAATAAATAATTGGAGATAAGAGTGAAGGTGTGTAGACAAGAAGTAGTGGCTAAGGTAAGTATATGTTTACTTTCTAAAATTTAACCTAAGACTATTAGTGAAGCATGTGAAGATGAGAGTTGGATGAAAGCTATGAAAGAAGAGTTGTAGCAAATAAAAAAGAATCAGACATGGGAACTAGTTCCTAGACCCATGAATAAGAATTTAATTGGTTCAAAATGGCTTTTCCAGAATAAGGTGAATGAAAATTGAGAAGTTGTAAGGAATATGGAAAGACTTGTATGCAAGGGATATTCACAAGTTGAAGGCATAGACTTTGAAGAGACATTTTCCCCTGTGGCTAGGATGGAAGCTATTAGAATGTTTTTTGGCATTTTTTTCCCACAAGGATTTCAAAGTATATCAGATGGATGTCAAGTCAACATTTTTGAATGGTGAATTGGAGGAAGAAGTGTAAATGGAACAACTAGAAGGGTTTCAGTTATCTGACAAAACAGACATGGTTTGTAAGTTGAAGATGGCGTTGTATGGATTGAAGCAAGATCTCAGAGCTTGGTATGCAAGATTGGATAGATACCTGACAAAGCATGGATTCAAAAAAGGCTATGCTAATAGCAATCTTTACTTCAAAGTGAAAGGTAAAAAAATGTTGATAGTAGTTGTATATGTTGATGATATCATCTTTGGTGGAAATGAAGGCATGTCTAAAAGATTTGTAGAAGAAATGAAAAACTAATTTGAAATGTCTATGATTGGTGAGTTGAATTTATTTATTGGTCTTCAAGTGAATCAAACTGATAAAGGGATATTCATTTCACAATCTAAGTATGTAAAAGAACTATTGAAGAAGTTTGGAACGGATGACTCCAAACCTATTAGTACTCCTATGGTAACTAAATGTAAGCTGAGCAAAGATGATGAATCTGCTAAAACTGATCAAAGCAAATACAAATCTATGATTGGTGGATTGATGTGTCTTACTGCTACCAGACTGGATATTATGCATGCAGTATGTCTAGTTGCCAGATTTCAAGCTGATCCTAAAGAGGCACATGTTACAACTATAAAGAGGATATTTAGATATCTTAAAGGTACACCAAATTATGAGTTATGGTATCCTAAGGGTGTTGATTTCACCTTGAGTGCTTATATTAATGCAAATTGGGCTGGTTGTGTGGATGGCTAGAAGAGTACCAGTGGAGGTGCTTTCTTTCTTGGTGGGAGATTGGTTTCTTGTTTGAGTAAGTGTAGACACGTAAAATATATTGATTGACATTGGACACTTGATCCTCACCTCTAACATCGTTTCATCCTGAATCATCCTTTAGTCTAACCAATTAATCAAATATCTTCATCTAATTAAATTCATCAATATTCCTCTCTTAATTAAATAAATCGGTTATCTAATTAAGTCATTCTTTTTCAATAATTAAATTAACCATTTTGATCTAATTATTCTATTTACTTAAATAATTAATTTTATTTGATTAAATCTCTAAAGTCTATCTATTAAATAAAATAAAATAAAAACTTATTTAGTTTAATCTCACATAATCTCTTTTAATTAAATAAATCAAAATCCTTATTTAATTAAATCCCTTATCACATTCTTCTCATATTTGATTTAAATAAATCCACAAATTTAAGTCAAATACGTCACGTCATTTAATCCCTTCATTAAATTAATCAGCCTGGATTAATTTAATCTCTCCTCATGTCCCATCCTCCATCTTTTACCACTTGTACATGAAAATAGACTTATTTGATTTTTTAAATTTCTATTTTCCTTCAACAAGGCAACTTTTAAGGAATATTCCCCAAGTTTGAATTCAAAATCCAAGTGGGTTGAGTCATTCCAACAAGGCATTTACTCTCTCTTAGATGTCCTTTTCCTTGAGCCAAGTGGCATTCAATGCATTCTTCCTTCCCTCTTGCATGTCATTTCAACAATTTCAAAATTCAAAAATATGCATTTATTGACACATTCTTCAAAACTTGCACATCCTCTATCCACTCATAAGTTGACAAGTGGCACTTTGCCATTGGCTAATTCTTAGTCCCACATTGCTCTATTTTGGACATTCATCCATCAATCTCATCTATAAATAAGCGGCTAATCTCCTCATTTGATCATCCATAACTCATGCAAACTTACTATACTCAAATCATTAGAAATTTTCATCCATTATCATTGAGTTCATATCTAGGTTATGCAGATTTTTCTATTGGAGCACTCATCAAGCATCAACAAAGTGGATCACTCTTCATCACACATCAATCTTGCATCATAGGAATTGGGAAAGGGCCAATTTTCACATCAAATTGACACCAATTCCCCCATGGGATCAAGAGTTTTCATTTGCTTTCAATAGGATTTAGCTTGCTTTATTGTTCTTTCATCTCATTCTTGCTTTATTTCTTATTTGAAACTTTGCTAATGGATTTCATGGGGAATCCTTGTTCTTGCTTGCATTTTATCTTCTAATTTGTTCTTTTTTTGTGTTTTGTAGGCATTGGGATTGGGGCTTGACATTTTGGCGCTAGAAGGAGGGCAATCTCAAATTTTAATCATGTTTTTTATTAAAATTCTATGTTTTTCTTTGTCTACAATCTTAGCATCGCTGTTCAGCACTGCTGGTTCTCCAGCGTCACTATATAGGACCGCTAAAAAATCAAATTGCACTGTTGAAGTCTTCCCGCCTAGAAATTTGAATTCCAAACTGCACCGTTGGAAAAAAGTGCAATGCATTTGTGCTCACTGCCCTGACTGCAGAGCGACGCTGATTGTCAAGTGGCGCCATACAGCACCACTGGAGAAATAAAACTGTGACACCTTTGTAGATTGCACCGCTGGAGGGGAGTTTGAAGTAAAATTTGATTTATAACATGTGCTTTTTATTAAATTTTAGTTCTTTTGTCTGTTTTCTATCCTTTTGACCTCTATTTTGTAGAATATCATTGATTTTTCTTGTAGGTTGGATTGATCAAAGACCAAGAGGAAGAAAAAGCATGATGATGTCATCTCACCAAAACAAGTGTTTTTAAACACTCTAGTGTTTATTTAACACTCTTGGAGGATGCATTACTCCTCTTAAGGAAAATTTGTCATCTTTTATGCTTAGGATCCACTAATTTCATTTGGGCTTTAAAAAGAACTTCTAAATTCTTGTTACTAAAGGCTTAAAAAGAACATTGGGATTCAAATCTACTAGAGTTTGTTTTGGGATTAAAAATTGAACAAGAAAAATTTTCACACTTTGGTGCTTTTAAAACAAACTCACTTTTTCTTTGAGGATTTAAAATAAACAAGTGTTTGGTTTGTTTTGCAATTACGTACACAAAAGAATATAATCAAAAGATGTATGTGTTTCTCTCATGCCTCACAACGATCTTGAGAATGAAAAGGCTTTTGGTGACATTAAGTTGCGTAAATAATTTCCTATACACACTTCAATTTGGGTTTAAAAATTGAACAAAACATTATGCAAGTGGGATTAAACTTATTGCATGTGTTCTCCCTTTGTTTCTAAACAAAGGTTGATTGAACTATGAATATGTTTATTCACTTTTTTTTTTTTATCTTAGAGGGTCTTCCTTGGGGAAAAAGTACTCACCCAAGGGAATGACTCAACCGGTAACACTTTGAACCTGAGAGTATTTCCAGTTGGGATATAAATGTGGGTATTGGAAGAAACTCCAATATCATTTGGTTGACTCTGACGAGAATGGTAGCAATGGTGTCTCACCATGCAAGGTCAACTCCTACGAATGGAAAGTCCTAATTACAACCCAAGTTTTAGAATTGCCAAAATCTTTGATCTATTTGTTGGTACAAGAACAGTCGTTCTGAAGCCGCCCCACACTTTTACGGTCTTTAGTAGAAATGGAAAGCATGCCATGGGATTTTGATGGGTGTTGATGCTTGGCTACCCCATATAAGTGAGTGTCGTGGAGGGGAGCCAATGGGGTCAAGCATCTAACCATTTGCTAAAGATAAGCATAGCTGGACCTATCCAAGAGGGGACTCAACAAATATTGCCTTTCATATCCATAGGATTGTGCTTATTCTTGTTGAAAAAACACTTTTCTCGCTCGAAAACATTTGAAAACAAACACTTAACATCATCATTCAAATTTCAAACCCTTTAGGAGGAAAATACAATTGACCTAATTCATGTGTTATTGCTTGCCCTTGTGATTCACATCCTTAGAGGTTTCTAAACACTTGAACTTACATCTCAATTTTCCTACTAAAGATAAACAATAGGTAACCCTTGCCTTGAATTCATCAAATTTCCACATAACATACTTTTTGGGATTCGAAGAAATTAAGACATTGCACATCTAGTTTGGAAAACCTAATCAAAGAAGTGTTTGTGATAAAACAAAGTCACTAAGAAAAGATAACAAAATTGACTCTCACATGTGTTGAAACCTCATGATTTCCAAGAAAGTAAAAATCCAAAAATGAAAGTCCTTGAGTCAAAGTTCAAAATTTAGGAGTCACACTCAAAAGGTCATCAGGAGATACAATAGAAAGTGCAATCAAAAGCAACATATCAAGATAAGCAAAAAGTTCACAAGGTTCTATAGACTCATCCCTTTGAACAATCTAGAAATGTATGCTCAATTTGAACCACTTCTTAGTTATAGAGGTCCATAGAAGCATTGTATGCTCTTCAATACCGAGGTCTAGTAAACAAAGTATCTTTTTTAGGTACATATTAGGATGAAAATCAAATCCTTTTCATCCATCCTTCAATAGAGAACCAAAAGTCACCTCACCGTCATCTTTCTAAAAATCTTGAAATCATCCTTCATGCTAGGCTTTTTCGAAAAAATCAAAATCATCAAATCCTTGAGACAAAATCCTTGAAATATTTATCAAAATCATCTTTGGCTAGGTATGTGTAAATGCATCCTTTTGCATATGCTTAGTCAAAATTATCAAACCATCTTATTTAGCTAGGTATATGTAGATGCATCCTTCTTCATATGCTTGGTTAAATTATCATCTTGTTTGAATAGGTGTGGGTAGATGCATCCTTCTCCCTACACATATTAAATTATCATGCTCTGGGAAAATATACCCCTTAGATAATCATCCAGCATCTTAGGGCTTATCAAAGCAAACCAAAAAATCAAGTCAATGACAAAATCAAAAAAATCAAAATCAAAATCAAAAACATATCCAAAAGTCCTAAAAGTCTAGCATTCCCCTCAAGTTTTTTTTTTCAAAAGATAAAACATCCACATCATCCATATCTTACATCATCATCATATCACCTTTTGATCCTCAAGATATCTTAAAAAAATTCTCTTTTGTGCTTAAAATAAGATCAACCCAAAGAATTAGAGATTCATCTCCCATATTCTTGAAAATTGATCCTTGCTTTATGGTTCAAACTAGATCTCAATACAAGAAGAACATGGAAGCTGACAAAGAAACACTCGCTTTAAGTGACCTAAGCCAAACAAATGCCGAAATAAATCCCATCGAATCAAGCAATCCTTTGACTAACTCATCATCACGAAATCTACAAGAGGAAATTCAAGAAGAAGATATTACTTTGGGATGTCGCATGAAGAAATAACTGAAATTGTCCAAAATCCAGAGAACCTTAAGATCATCAACATCATGATGAGGCTTAACCCTTCACTATACATGCTTGAACTAGCAAAAAAAGGGGAAAAATTACCTTTTGATTTTGATGTGAGCTCTATAGGGGAACCACCTTTGGAGGTCATGCCTCTAATTTCATCCACAGTCCCCATCTCATCTACACCCCCATCCCAAAGCATCACTCAAAACATTCTGTAAATCACATCTTTTGCACCAACTCAACCTAATGTCAATAAGGGAAACACATTTCTTAATGCCATTAAAACACACCCCCTTGTTAATAATCAAGAATTGGACAAAAATACCATTTTGGAACAAAACATACCCCAAAATTCATTACATAAGTATGCCCCTCTCACTTTCCATGATCCTAATGATCCATCATCATCATCCTTCCGTGTAACACCCCAAACTTCTCTCCTCATAACTTCACAAGGAGAAGGTGACATGTTCGGACCTGGGGGAATTTTTGGCACTGCATCATTTTCTCAAGAGATCATGCCCCTCACATTTTCACCTCTTCCACCATTACCACCATTATCCACACCTCTACTTGGCTTGGGACTCCCACCTTTACCAAACATTAATCAAAATCAAACCAATATCTCAAACACTAATCAAAGCATCATGCCAAACTCTCAAAACTTGTCATCGATATCGCAACAACAGATGACAACTACACAAGTAATCCTGACATCATTGACCACCCCCCTAACATCTCAAAGCATGGACTCTCAAGGATCAACCACATTGATCCAACCATCCACCACTCAAACCACCAACATGACATCAATTCTCACCACCACCACAAGCACCATTCTAAATCCACCACCACCAAACTCCAATTTATCAAGCCAATATAGCATGGAATTACAAGCCACTTAGCAAGGAGCTTATCAAAAGGAATTCCTGAAAGTGCAAAAGAAAAAAGCCGCACAAATAGCTACTCAACAAGTCGTGCAACTAGCTGCCCAACAAGCCGCACAAGTAGTGCAAGATGCTCAAGCCACCCAAATTGCACAACAAGCACAATAGGATGCACAAGCCCAAGCCTTATTGCAACAACAACAACAACAAGCCGCTCAAGCTGCATAAGCTCCTCAAGTAGCCCAAGCCGCATTACAAGCACAAAAGGCTGCTCAAGCCCAAATTCTATTGTAAAAACAAGCATCCCAAGCCCAAGCACAAGCTCATGTACAAGGTCAAGCTCAATCTCAGGAACACACCCAATATCAAGCACAAAAAGCACAAGCACAAGCATAGTTTCTTGTACAAAAACAAGCAGCACAACTACAAGCATATCAACAAGCAATAAAACAATATGAAGAACAACAAGAAGCAATCCAATTGGCAGCCCAACAACAAGTGTTGTTGGAACAACAAAAAGCACAACAACAAGTTCAACAACAAGAAATCCTAGCACAACAACAAGACCAACAACAAGCGTTGTTTATATAACAACAAGTTTAAGCATACCTGGCTCAACAAAATGTGCAAATACCATCAAACAACACACCAAATAACCCACCCATCCAACCAACAATGGAAACACCCCGGAATACCTTCATCCCACCCCCTGATCCATAAAATGACACAACGACACAAATTAGGTTGCTCTCGCAACAAGTGCTCAATCTTTAGTTAGGGAAAACCACAAAAGCACCAAGCAACTTGTGTCCCTATCCATTTGATAGGAGCCTTGTGATGAAACCATTCCTGAAGGGATTTGAGATCCCCAAGTTTGACAAATATTACGTATGGGAATCCTTGAAGATCACATTAGGGAATTCTAGGTTCATTGCATGGAAGTCGCATATGATGATACCTATCTGATGTGGCTATTTCCTAGGAGTTTGGCTAGCCATGCTATATAATGGTTCTCTCTCCTACCTACAACCATCAAAACATTCCAAGAAATTATAGATGCATTCACTAAAAACTACACATGCAATATCACAATGGAAGTCATTCTAGAAGAACTCTCAGCTCTGAAACAAGGTAAGAATGAATCATTCATTTCATTCCTACAATGATGGTGATCCAAGGCCAATTGGAGCAAATGGGTCATGCCTAAGGAACAACAAGTTTGTACCATCATATCCAACCTTGACGGCTTCTTGGCATTCCATATCAAGGTACAAGGGATTACCATGTATGACCAGTTGATCTCCAAGGTGCTCAGCATCGAATGAGCCCTTATGACACAACCTGCGGGATCAACTTCATACCCTGAACAACAAAACAACTACCCACCTTCCAATTACAATGAAAAACCTCGCACATGGGAAAGGAAAAAATATGTTACCAATGATGGTGTTGTCAATGCCAAAGTGGTCATTAGTGCCCTCGCCAAAATACACCCACGCCACAAATCCAAATCCAACACCAAAACAATCATCAAGTAACACAACAACCAAACAACGATCAAGAAATTAACAATGTCAATGATCAAAGGGGACCACCCCAATGGAACAAGAATTACCCCAAGCGAAAGTACATCACTCTCGGGGAACCACTTGAAGTCATCATGAAGAAGCTGATAACAAAAAACTCATCAAAGCTCCCACCTATGAGAATTACCAAGAACCGGATGTGAAACCTCCTTGGTATAATGAGAATCAACTCTATGACTTCCATAAAATCAAAGGGCATACCACGAATAGTTGCATGAGATTAAAAAACATAGTTCAAGATCTCATCGATCAAAGAATTATAAATGTGGAACAACCAACCGGAAACCAAAACCTTAAGATATACATGAATCTGGTGCCTAACCATGGCAATAAAGGGAATAATAACATGGATAAGGGGAAAGAAACCTTCATGAATGTAAATCATGTGTATGACCATGTCGTTCCATCTCTAGATGACTACTGCACTACCATCACCATCAAAGGAGCCCATGCTGATTGTGGAGTCACCATAAGAGGCAAAAAAGTTACCATCGCAGGATCATCCCAGTCAAACAGAGTCCCTGCACCTAGATCTATCCCCAATGGCTATAATGTCCTTAATCAACTCAAAAGAATTCCCACACAAATCTCCATCATGGAGTTACTAAAAATCTCATCTGCCCATAAGAAAATCCTTGAGGAAGCATTGGCTTCATCCACTGTCCCTGCAGATCTTGATGCAGAACAATTCCAAGCTATGGTTGAAAATATCATTACACCAAATCTCCTCACATTCTCTGACCAAGATTTTCCTGCCCAACCATCTCATAACCGTGCACTCCACTTACAAATCCTAGTATAGAAAAGAAAAGTCAAAAGGGTCTTGGTGGATGGAGGTGTGGGCTTGAATATTTGTTCTATCAAGCTCATCAAACAATTAAAAATCTCAGAGGATTCTATCGACAAAGGAAAGGGTATCATAATAAGAGCATATGATGATCAAGAAAGAGTGTCCCAAGGCACAATCCAAATCCCTATTCAAGTAGGGCCAGCTATTATGGAAACCACTTGTTAGGTCATGGACCTTGATTTTCCATATAACATCCTCCTAGGATGTCCATGGATTCATGCAATGCAAGCAGTAGCGTGAACTTTCCATCAATGTGTCAAATTCACATATGAAGGACAAGAAGTCACCATCCATGGATATCCCAAACCATTCTCCTACTGCAAAAGCCTCGAGGAAAAGTACTATAAAGTACCACAAGTACCTAAAAATGATGAGGGCCCATCTACACCATACATTGATCCTGCCACTCTCTCTTCCACTTCTGTGACAGAGACCCCCACCATTCCCACCATATATGATATTAAGGTCATCATCTAAGATAACGGTTGTGGAAACTACATGCTCCCTGAAAATGCTTTTGTAATATAAGAGTTGCCACAATCACCTAGATCATGGGGACATCCGCAAATAAATGAAGCCTCCACATCTCAAACGTCTCCTAAAGACTATCCCAACTTTACAAGTTGGGGAGATCTTGGCCAAGAATTTATCGAGGTAGATCCATCTCATCTCCTATATCAAGATGAGAGACCAACAGCCGATTTACCAATGGATGACAGAAGCAAGGGTCTGCAAATGATGCTCACAATGGGCTATGACATAAATCAAAGACTTGGGAAAAATGACAATGGGATTATAATACCTATCATTCCAGAGATGTGAATGGGAAGTCTTGGCCTTGGATGTACCCCTCCAAGTATAACCATACATGGCCGAGGTCCTCCAGTTAGAAAGTTCAAAAATCCTCCTCAGCAAATTGTAGCTGAACTGTGCTTACTAGTATCTATAGGTTGCATCATAGATAACTTCACATTTGACATAACCGACGTCTATATTAGTAGTGATGACGAGGACCCAATGAGCAACTTACCTAGGCTATTTGAGAATACCACTCTTTTCATGATTAGCACCTTATCCTTTGAATTAGGCCATCAAAATCATGAAATCCACCTAGTATACCCCCAACTCATTGACTATGACCAATGAGGACTGCCAGTTCTTGATACATTCAAAAATGATGAGGCACTCTCAGAATTCATTGGAATACAGGATAACATTCTGGGTGGGGATCACAAAGCAAGATTCAAAATTGAGCTAGATACACATGCCTATTATGGGGAAATGATTGAATCCCTCACTCACAAAAGTAAAAAGTTGAGAATAATATCTAAGTCCTTGAGTGAAAACCACACTTTGGCACTCTCCAACTAGAAAAAATTAAAAAGAAAGGACACATCCAATGGTGAAAACCTCTTCGAGGTGCCTGAGGATGGGGGATTCAATCTTCCTTTCAGGGCTCTTCATTAAGAAAAATCAATAGTCATGGCAAAAAAATGCAATCTGGTCAATCTAGGAATAGAGGAAACCCCACACATTACATTCTATGCAGAATCATTACTATTAGAAGAACAAGAGCTCCTAGTAGCCTTCCTAAGAGAGAGACATATAAACTTCGCATGGAGCTATGCTGACATGCCAGGGCTTGATCTAGAAATTGTGTTCACCACTTAGCAGTATACCCAGAAGCAAAGCCTATTAAACAAAAACTAAGGAAAATGCACCCTCAGATCACCCAACTAGTAAAAATGGAACTAAAGAAGCTATTAGATGCTGGATTCATTCGACCAATAGATTATCTAGAATGAGTGTCAAACTTGGTACTTGTCTTAAAACCTAATGGGGGCATCAGAATCTGCACAGACTTCAGAGACTTGAACAAAGCATGTTCGAAAGATGATTCTGCATTGCCTAATATTGACATGATGATAGACATGATGGTGGGACATGAAATGCTTTCCTTGATCGACAGTTTCTCAGGTTATAACCAGATAATGATTTCTAAAGAAGACCAACACAAAATGGCCTTCACTTGTCCATGGGGGACTTATTGTTGGAATATGATGCCATTCAGCTTAAAGAATGCATGAGCAGCATACCAAAGAGCCATGACATTAATCTTCCATGACATGATCCATAAAACTATCAAAGATTATGTTGATGACATTCTAGCCAAATCCAGAAAGAGAAAGGATCACATAACAATCCTAAGTGCCATTTTTTACAGGCTAGAGGAGTACAAGGTTAGATTAAACCCAAAGAAGTGTGTCTTTGGCATACAATTAGGAAAGCTGCTAGGATACATAGAGTCAATGAGAGGTATTGAGGTAGATCCAACAAAAGTAAAAGCAATCCTTGAGGTGGAGGCACCAAAAAATTAAAGCAAATGAGAGGTCTCCAAGGCAGGCTTCAATCCATTTGAAGGTTTATAGCACAGCTGGTAGACAAACAAAACCCATACTATCACCTACTTCATAAGGGAGTAGCGTACAAATGGGATAACAAGTGTGAAGAAGCATTTAATAAAATCAAAGAATATCTACTTACACCACTAGTCCTAATGCCACGAATCCCAAGAAAACCATTAATTCTCTATGTGTTAGCAACAACAACAACCCTTGGAGCTCTCCTAGCTCAGGACGATGA
Source organism: Sequoia sempervirens (assembly GCA_007258455.2). Classification (NCBI taxonomy): domain Eukaryota; kingdom Viridiplantae; phylum Streptophyta; class Pinopsida; order Cupressales; family Cupressaceae; genus Sequoia; species Sequoia sempervirens. Next base: position 101,372,286 of record VDFB02000015.1, on the reverse strand, counting down.
AAATGGAACAGAAAGGGTAGTCTATTACATCAACAGAACAATTGTTGGGTATGAGCTAAACTACTCATTCATAGAGAAAGCATGCCTAGTAGTAGTGTTTGCATCACAAAAATTCAGACATTACATGTTGGCACATAAAATAAAACTCATCGCCAAAATCGACCCTCTCAAGTACTTACTGTTAGAAGCAATGCTCATTGGAAGAATGGCCAAATGGGTGATGATACTATCATAATATGACATTGAATATGTGGAGTGGAAACCAATCAAAGGCCAAGTCATTATTTATCAGCTTGCAGAAGCACCAATCTATTTAGAGAACCCTCTCATCTTAGAGTTTCCAGATGAATCTATTTTTAATCTCAACATAGCTGACCACTAGAAACTCTACTTTGATGGCTCATACACATAGCATGGATCAAGAGCCGACATATTCTTTATGACTCGACAAGGGGACTACATACCAAAGTATTATAAATTGGCATTTCCCTGCACCAATAATATTGTAAAATACAAGGCTTTAACCATAGGTCTCAAAATAGCAGTGCAGTGGAACATTATAGCTCTTAGAGTATACAAAGACTCTCAATTGATAATCAACCAAGTGAATGACGAATACCAAACTAAAGGCAACAAGCTCACTCCATACAAGAAATTGGTGAAGAATCTCAAAGAATCTGTCATCGGGATTACATTTGAGTAGATACTCAGAGCCAACAATAGAGCAGTAGATGCCATGGCAACAATTGGATCCTTACTAGACATCCCCCACAATGTCCCAAAATATGAATTCCTAATAGAGAAGCTTCTCATGCTCGTATTCAAGGTACCAGAATTAGAATTCATGTGCAAAATCGTTGGTCCTCGTGATCCTTGGTACCATGAAATTTATACCTACTTTCAAGTAGGGGTCATACCTCCTGACTTACCCTCAACCCTAAAACGAACCTTTGTCAAAAAGGCATCCCAATTCATCATCCTAGGATATACCCTACATCGTAGGAGCATAGAAGGAACCTTAATGCATTGCTTAAACGCTGAGGAGGCATTGATTGCTCTAAATGAAGTACATAATAGTATTTGTGGTTCACACTCGAGTGGAATGACCATAGCCAAGAAACTGTTGAGGATGGGGTATTATTGGCCTACAATGGAAAGAGAGGCACACGACTATGTCAAAAGGTGTCTATAATGTAAACAACATGGAGACCTCATCCATGCTCAAGCTCAAGGTCTTCATCCCATCATCACACCATGGTCCTTTTCGCAGTGGGGACTTGATCTCATTGGAAAAATCATGCCCACTTCATCTAACGACCACATGTTCATCATAACCACCATGGAGTACTTTACTAAGTGGGTGGAAGCCATACCCATGATGTATATAATTGGGAAGTAGATATCAAAGTTCATCCTGAACTATCTCATTTGCTGCTATGGTTTCCCTCAAGCCATTATCTCAGATAATGGGACACCATTCAAGAATCAGGATTTCTACAACTTATGTGAAAAATTCAAAATCCAACATCGCTTCTCCACCCCATACTATCCCCAAGGAAATGGCCAAGCAGAAGCCACAAACAAAACCATTTTGAAAATCTTCAAGAAAAAAGTCAATGATGCAGGTCATGACTGGCATCTACAGCTTAATCCCGCCCTCTAGGCCTACCGAACTAGCATCCGCACAGCCACTAGTGCCACCCCATTTTCCCTGGTCTATGGATCAAAAGCAGTACTCCCCATTGAGACCGAGCTCCCATCACTAAGAATATCATTGCAAAAACTCATCACGGATGAAGTGTACCGAGTATCAAGACTAAATGAGCTGGAGCTACTAGATGAGTGGCGTATAAATGCTTTAAATCATTTTCAAGTCTATCAGAATAGACTCAAAAGGAGCTATAATAAGAAAATTAGAAGCAAGACTTTCCAAGTCAGAGAATTGGTACTAAAGGAGAATCAGAAGAATGTCCCAAATCCAAACAACAAAGGAAAATTTGAACCCAACTGGTTGGGACCATTTTTCATCACAACAAGCCATAAGTTAGGGGCATATCAGTTATCAATACCTAAAGGGGAACCTCTGCAAGAGCCCATGAATAGCTCTCATCTCAAAAATTTTTATGCCTAATCTTTCAAGGTATAGAACCAAAAATCCAAAAAATCAGAAAATGTCCTGAAGAAATGGTTACCTTGGTGAAAACTTGGCAAACAGGCGTTGGTAACAACAAAAAAATCAAAAAGCAAAAAAAAATCCAAAAAAAAAAAGAAAAAGGATCAAAAAAATAGTAAAGAGAAAAATTGTCCTCTAGTAAAAACCACTTCGGTGGCACTCTGGGCAGGTACCTTGGTAAAAACCTGGAAAATAGGAACCTCGTGTAAATAAGTACTTTCCATCCACCGAGATCTTTTATGGCTTGTTCTGCATCATCCATCATCTATTGCATTTGAATCCCCATCCATCACTCATCCACCTGCATTCGCACCATAGCTTGGTCTTGTGATCCCTCCTAGTACTACTCAGCCATCCTCAAGGTTAGTTTGTCCTACCTTTATTGGAGTAGTCTATTACATCATGCTGGGGGCATGTTCTCATCAGATCAAATTCATGTATATTCTTGAAGTCCTAAAGTTAGAAAATCCCAAAAACATCAAAACATTAGAAAATCCAAAAAACATCAAAAAATCACCAAAATCCAAAAACATTCAAAACATATCAAAATCCCAAAACAGGTCAAAAGTCAGTCAAAAAGTAACAAAAAAGTCGTCTTGTTGAACTACAGGTCTCTGACCCTTGAATGTAGGCAAGGTTGATCTTTGATCACCCCCCGAGACACTTAGGTCAGTCCTTTAGGAGTCTGTCATAATAAACTGACATTTCATCATGTATATCATCATCTATAAATTGGTCAATTCATCAGTCGAACTACGTGGTCTTTGTGTGTATAACATAGGCAAGAATAATTTTTTGATTAGCCCTGAGGCCCCTAGGATAGGTCCTTAGGTTAGTCTCTTGGTCAAAATCTCAGAAAACCCCAAAACATTCAAAAATTTGGAAAATCAAAACATTTGAAAAATATCAAAAATACCAAAAACAACCTCAAAACATCACAAAACTTCAAAAACATCCAAATATTTGAAAAAATCCATTCGTCTCCTCTCACTTTCACTCACAATAACATCACTCATAATAAACGATTGTCATCCTCAACCTTTGGTGAAACAGTCAGAAACAAGTCTAGCAGGTTAAAAGTGAAAACTCAAAACACCAAGTCTTAGGTCTAAATCAGTACGTAAGCAAGTTGGTCAACTCTTGGTGTCAATAGACCATCATCAAATTAGTCCCATATCAATCATTTGAAAGAACACTTTGGATAAATGAAATGATGTGCTGCCATCCACTAACATGTCCTAGGATGCATCCTTCCTACAGTGGGCATTATCTTTTGGCAATAGTTTCGGTTCTTATCCTTAAAAGTACATTTCCTTTTGGTTAGTAGTATTGAAGAACATCAACTTGTTTGTTTAATTTATCTTTTTCTTTTGACTTATCTTATTGTGCTCATTCTAAGGACTTCTCGATGATATTTGAACAAAATATTTAGAGAAATAGGAATGGGGCAACAATCATTATCTTTTTATCTATTGTGTTTGTTGGACATTCTTGTAATATAATCTTAGTGAATACTTGCTTTGATAGGCATGTATGGAGGAGGTTTTGGGCAACTTTTTGACTATTTCATTGATAGGTTATACCTTTTTGTGTTTTTGTTTGAGGTGTTTGAGACTTCTAAAGTGCATCCTAGCAAGGTTTTTGTATGTCAGGTGTGAACAAGGATACTCCTATTTGATTGTCAAGACAAAATCCATCACATTAGGTACAATGCCATCCTAGTTCTCTTTACCTTGATGCCTCGTACCACATGTGTTATAAAACATAGAAAACTTGGCCCTTTGAAAATCCCAACTCCTCAACAAGTAACCATCACCATTTGCATATTCATCATCTTATAACTTGTTGAAATGTCTTCTTCTCTTTCATCCCTTCTGGCTCATCATGCTAACAAGGTACTATGACAGTTAATCATCATCATTATCATTAGCATCGTCATCAATCCTGCATCCATAAAATCATTAGCATATTGCATCAACATATCATATAGGAAACATATGCATTGCATTTCCATCATCATATAAACATATTATTATAAGAATTTTCCATAAATAAGCACATTCCTTTCTTATTGTAACATTGCATCCACTTTTTCCATCACATGAATCATTGCATAACATTCATTTGCATAAACATTTCATAACCATTTCACATTACTATCTACTGCATAATCATACAAAATAGGTACAAGAGCATTATAGATAATGCATGGCATTATAAGCATACATACTCGTATAACATCATAAAATCATCTCCCACATTATGTTCATTTCGTATTAAACATCATCATACCACTTTGCATTAACATATCATTTCATATATTACATCACATCACATTAAATGCATCACATACATTACATTATCATTTAACATGTTTAGGATAATATATTTGTTATTCTAAGCATCTTAAAACTATCTCATTTACATCATCAATACACATCATATAAAACACGACCAATACATTTACATTGCATTGATATCATCCATTAATCATCCATATGGATATATAGAACACCTCATAAATAACATCACAATTATTTTTTACATTTCATTGCATAAATCATTCCATACCATTATAAGCATAATAGAACATAAAAATCCATTACATGCAAAGCATACATCCATCCATTATCATTTTATAAGCATGGTTCACATATCATTTCACGTATACACCATAGATCATCTCCATATCATTTTGCCTATTACACTTCATCATATCATTTGCACCAACATACATAGATCATCATATAAATCATCATCATCATCATCCATTCATATTACATATCATACAAATCCATCTACATATCATGAATAAACAACATAATATAAGATCTATTCATAATGCATACATCATCAGAAAGAAAGGCATCTATATATACATAACATCACACCATAACATCATTGCATAAAATATAGAAATAGAACCATCCATAAATGCATAAATAAATGATACACATCACATCTTATCAAAATCATCATCTCATATATATCATCATCGGGTAACTGTCATAGTACAAAATAATCAGATCATTGTACATGTGTGTCAATAAGTACAAGAAGGCCCATCGGGCTATAAAAAATGAGCCCATATGGCACAAAAAATGGTGTCTTGATCAAAATGGGGCCTATCCCTCCTAGCCATTGCCCACGCCCCTATCACCATGACCCTCTACTAGTCTGTGGCTGGTCCGCTGCGAGTAATCTGGGGCCCACTCTACTTTGGGTACGACCTGATGGTAATGCATACAATAGTAGTCTACCTCCCGGATGACCTCCCTATAAGATCAAAGGGACACTTACTCTGAGAGGAGGCTGCCATGCTCTCCAACTGTTGTCTCTGACCCATCTTTGCGGCCGCCTGTAGCTCTGCGGCCTGCCTCTACAGAATGACCTGGTCTCTCTCAGCCCTAGCCTGATCCCTCTCCCTTGTCAAGGTCTGAACCTGACCTTGCAGTTGTGCAATCAATGCATCTCGAGGATCCACTTGCCCTGCTGGATGTGCTCATGGAGGTTGTACTTGAGGCTAATCCTCACCCCCAGCTCGTGGTGGTGCATCTACCTAATCCTATTGCCTACCCGACACCTACTCCTGATCCTACATTTGAACATCAGCCTGAGGTGGTTGAACTGGTTGAACTAGAGGCCTGGCTGGCTAATCCTGCCAAGTCCCATCTCTCCATTCTCATCCTCCCCCTTGGCCCTCATCCTCTCTCAAACAACAAGTGCTCCTAGGACTGCCAACAATAGGGGTGGCCGAAACCAATCTCTGTATTCCTGTGTAACACCTGGATTCGTAGGCCCCTGATCGTATACCCATGGCTGAGACACCAACTGTCTAAAGTTGTCAACGGCCTCGAAGGTAGGAATGTATCACCCCTACGAAGCTTGTGATATGGTGTGAGCAAATATAGCAACATAATCATCATCAGGCCAATCCTGTATCTCACCGAACTGATGCTAGACGCACCCAGGAAGGTATCTCTCCACCATTGTATGCTCTCACCCCTACATGAAGTGGTCCTGGCGGGCAAAGAAAATCTGCTATGCATCATCAGCCCATCTAGGCCGACCTAGGTATGGATGCCATGTAAAAGCATGCACCTCATCTAGGACTCTCCTCCAGTAGGGAATCCCGTGCTCACCCATGTGTGTGAAGGACACACCACCTCTATAACGCCACACAAGGGGATCATCAAGCCCCATCAGTATTGCAATGATGTGCGGCCGAAGAATAGCGATGTGCTCCCACACCCATACATGGAGAACTATAACACCTGCCCCGAGTGCTCTGCCATCGAGGTAGATGTACTCCTATAAATCTCTGTAGATTGAAGCAAGAAGAACAGGCCCCCAAGAAAAATGAACTGGCGTGTCACGCATCACCATGCACTCCCAGTAGAGTCCCCAACCAGGACTGAAGTACCAGCCTCGATGATCTAGGGAAATGAGACCTGAAATGATGGCCACAACAACCAAGCGGAAAGAAGAGGCCAGAGCCTTGTGATGCTCAAGCTCAATCTGACCCTCGCAATAGATAATGTCCTTTGTAGCGAGGACTGTGTGACAAGCATCCCACCCAACATCCATATTAAAAAAAACTTGCTAACCATGAATCAGTAATCTCAGAATGCACCACATGTCCTCTAAGGTGATAATGGCCTCACCGATAGGAAGGTGGAAAGATGAGGTCTCACTATGCCATCTCTCGACAAGCACCGACATCATCCCAAGGTGAGTGCGCATGGGCACTGCGTATGCGATGTGCCACAGTCCCATGTCTCGTAGTCGATCCTGGTCCCTGTCGCTAAGATCTAATAAGTAACCAAAGATCTCCCGCAATCTATGCTCTCACGAATAGAGCTCCCTCACCATGTCCAGCATCAAGGAAGGTCACCATGTTAAAAATTATGAAAAAATTTCATCCCGAGCATCCAAAATCACTCCAGCTTCACTATCTGTGAAGGCGTCATAGTTTTTTTTTTTTCAAATTGCGACGTTGGAGCACAAAATGTTGAAAGAGCACCACCGTGGTGCACTTTTTTGCCGAGCAGCGACGTTTGAAAAGATTCCTACTTAATAAAGCACCGCCACGTCGCACTTTAAAATGACCCCACTGGTGGGGGTGTGAGCATCAAAGTTTGAAATTGGTTTTCAAACTCCAAACTCCACCACCATGGCACAATTTGACACCGAGTGGTATAGTTTGATTTTTGAGCAATGCTATATAGTGCCGCTACAAAATAACTAACTTTAAATGCATTAAATGAGCATGAAAAATGAGAAATAAAGCTCAAGTAAGGATCACTTATCAGTGCCCCAATGTCGGGAGGTCACTGGTATGTCTGGAATCGATCAGAAATGTGCATCAGGAGCTATCATTGTGCCATATCGTCAGGAGGTCAGAGCTCAAATCATTGAATTGGTAAAGGGTTGTGTGAAAATGAATTGAAAGTGACCCCTCAGAGCCTTTTTAAGCTTGAAAATTAAGGTGTTTTCACCCTAATTGGCTATCCTTCTAGGGTTTTGGACTCTTGAACCTATTTTTGTCTAGTTGAGGCTTGTTTTACATCGTTTTATTGCGTTTAGACATTTTTTTGGCCTCCTAGAGCCTTTTTGAACTTGTCGGACACCTTGTCCTCTTTTTTTGCGAGATTACCCAAAAATCAAAATTTTCGTCCAATCTCTCGAGGGGGCAATATATTGGCATGTTTTCTCTAGTTAGGCAGTAGTGGGGAAAGATTTTGAAAACAATTTTTTTTGGCTTTGATCGAGACCGTTTATTCTTTGAACCAATGCAATGAGTGCATTGCTTCAAAGAGGGGAAAAATGTAGACACGTAAAATATACTGATTGACATTGGACACCTGATCCTCACCACTAACATTGTTTCATCTTGAATCATCCTTCGATCTAACCATTTAATCAAATATCTTTATTTGATTAAATTCATCAATATTCCTCTCTTAATTAAATAAATTGGTTATCTAATTAAGTCATTCTTTTTCGATAATTAAATTAACCATTTTGATCTAATTATCCTATTTAAATAAATAGTTAATTTTATTTGATTAAATCTCTAAAGTCTATCTATTAAATTAAATAAATTAAAAAATTATTTAGTTTAATCTAACATCATCTCTTTTAATTAAATAAATCAAAATCCTTATTTAATTAAATCCCTCATCACATTCTTCTCATATTTGATTTAAATAAATCCACAAATTTAAGTCAAATAGGTCACATCATTTAATCCCTTCATTAAATTAATCAACCTGGATTAATTTAATCTCTCCTCATGACCCGTCCTCCATCTTTTACCACTTGTACATGAAAATATACTTATTTGATTTATTAAATTTCTATTTTCCTTTAACAAGGCATCTTTTAAGGAATATTCCCCAAGTTTGAATTCAAAATCCAAGTGGGATGAGTCGTTCCAACAAGGCATTTACTCTCTCTTACATGTCCTTTTCCTTGAGCCAAGTGGCATTCAATGCATTCTTCCTTCCCTCTTGTATGTCATTTCAACAATTTCAAAATTCAAAAATATGCATTTATTGACACATTCTTCAAACTTGTACATCCTCCATCCACTTATGAGTTGACAAGTGGCACTTTTCCATTGGCTAATTCTTAGTCCCACATTGTTCTATTCTGGACATTCATCCATCAATCTCATCTATAAATAAGTGGCTAATCTCCTCATTTGATCATCCACAATTCATGCAAACTTACTATACTCAAATTATTAGCAATTTTCATCCATTATCATTGAGTTCATAGCTAGCTTATGCAGATTTTTCTATTGGAGTACTCATCAAGCATCAAAAACGTGGATCACTCTTCATCACACATCAATCTTGCATCGTAGGAATTGGGAAAGGGCCAATTTTCACATCAAATTGACACCAATTCCCCCATGGGATCAAGAGTTTTCATTTGTTTTCAATAGGATTTAGCTTGCTTTATTTCTTATTTGAAACTTTTCTAATGGATTTCATGGGGAATCCTTGTTCTTGCTTGCATTTTATCTTCTAATTTGTTCTTTTTTTGTGTTTTGCAAGCATTGGGATTGGGGTTCGAGCCTCTATATTTGGTTTTATAATCTCTTTACATTGTGAGTTAATCCTCACCATGGTTTTTCCCTCATTGGGTTTTCCACATAAAAAATTTGGTGTTCATTGCATTGGTTTTACTTTCTATTATTTGTGTTTCATGCTCAAATTTAATAACAGAATAGTGTGGTTGTAGAATTGATAAGTGTTGAATTTTTATGTTTGAATTTTTGTGACAACTAATTCACCTCCCCTCTTAGTTTTCCTATGCCTTTTAACAAGTGGTAGGGTGGGAGGCATATAGGGATGGAGAGAAAGAGGGGAGGAGGGAGATAGAGAGAGGTAAGGTAGGTATAACAAGAGTTAGGGAGAGAGGGAGGGGTAGGTGGAGAGAGGTTGTGTGTGTGAGGGATAGAGGGGGAAAGAGAGATAACAAGTGGTATTGTTGGAGTGATAGAGGGAGGGAGAGAAAGAGGGAAGTAGATAGATAAGGATTCATAGGTCGGGAGGTATAAATGGAGAGATAAAGAGGGAAGGAGGGAGATAGGAGATAGGGTAGGAGAGGTAGGTATTGAGATAGTTAGGGAGAGAGGGAGGAGTAGGTGAAGAGAGGTTTCTTGGGGAGGAAGAGAGAGTGGGAAGGAGGGAGATAGGGATTGGTAAGGTGAGAAGGATATAGGGAGGGAGACAAAGAGGTAAGGAGAGAGATAGGGAGTGGTAGAGGGGGAGGGATAGGTATAGATATAGTTTGGGAGAGAGGGAGGTGTAGGTGGAGAGATTTTGTGTGCATGAGAGGGAGAGAGGGAATGAGAGAGAGGGAAAAAAGGAGATAGGGAGTGGTAGGGTGGGAGGGATAGGTATAGAGAGAGTTAGTGAGAGAGCGAGGGGAAGGTGGAGAGAGACTGTGTTTGTGAGGGAGATAGGGAGTGGTAAGGTGGGAGGGATAGAGGGAGGGAGAGAAAGAGGGAAGGAGGGATATAAGGATGGAAGGGTGGGAGGGATAGAGGAAGATAGAGAAAGAGGGAAGGAGGGAGAGAGAGAATACATAGGAGAGGTAGGTATAGAGAGAGTTAGGGAGAGACGGAGGATTAGGTAGAGAGACATTATGTGTGTGTGTGAGGGAGATAGGGGAGTGGTAAGGTGGGATGGATGGAGGGAGGGAGACAAAGAGGGAAGAATGGATATAGCGAGTGGTAGGGTGGTAGGGATTGAGGGAGAGAGAAAGAGGGGAGGGAGATAGAGAGAGGTAGGGTAAGAGAGGTAGGTATAGGAAAATTTAGCGAAAGGAAGGGGTACGTGGAGAGAGGTTGTGTGGGAAGGAGAGAGAAAGAGAGAAGGAAGGAGGGAGATAAGGAGTGTTAGGTTTGGAGGGATAGAGGGAGGGAGAGAAAGAGGGAAGGAGGGAGAGAGAGTGGTTGGGTAAGAGGGATATGTATATAGAGAGTTAGGGAGAGAGGGAGGGGTATGTTGAGAGAGATTGTGTGTGTGAGAGAGATATATTGGGATTGGTAAGGTGGGAGGGATAAAGGGAGGGAGATAGGAAGTGGTAGGCTAGAAGGGAGAAATTAAGAGAGAGGAGGAAAGGAAGGAGACATAGAGATGTATGGTAAGAGAGTAAGGTATAGAGAGAGTTAGGGAGAGAGGGAGGGATAGGTGTTGATAGGTTTTGTGTGTTAGAGGGAGATAGGGAGTGGTAAGGTGGGAGGGATAGATGGAGGGGGGGAAGAGAGAATGAGGGAGATAGGGAGTGGTAGGGTGGGAGGGATAGAGGGAGAGAGAGAGAAATAGGTAAGGATGGAGATAGAGAGAGGTAGGTATAGATAAAGTTATGGAGAGAGGGAGAGGTGGGTGGATAGAGGTTGTGTTGGAAGGAGGGAGATAGGGAGTGGTAGGGTGGGAGGGATAGATGGAGGGAGAGAAAGAGAGGAGGAGGGAGATAGGGAATGGTAGGGTAGTAGGGATAGGTGTAGAGAGGGTTAGGGAGAGATGGAGGGGTAGGTGGAAAGATATTTTGTGTGTGAGGGAGATAGTGAGTGGTAAGGTGGGAGGTATAAGGGGATGGAGAGAAAGATGAAAGGAGGAAGATTTAGAGTGGTAGGCAGGAAGGGATAATGGGAGAGAGTATAAGAGGGAATGAGGGAGATAAAGAGAGGTAGGGTAGGAGAGGTATCTATAGAGAGAGTTAAGGAGAGATGGAGGGGTAGGTGGAGAGAGGTTGTGTGTCTGTGCATGAGGGAGAGAGGGAGGGAGAGAGAGGGAAGGTGGGAGATAGGGAGTGGTAGGATGGGAGGGACAAAGGTAGGGATAGAGAGGTAAGGAGGGAGATAGGGAGCGGTAGGCTGGAAAGGATAGAGGGATGGAGAGAAAGAGGGATGGAGAACGAGGGAAGGAGGAAGACAAAGATAGGTAAGGTAGGTGAGGTAGGTATAGAAAGAGTTAGGGAGAGAGGGAGGGGTACGTGGAGAGAGGTTGTGTGAGAGGGATAGAGGGGGAAAGAAGGAGATAGGGAGAGGTAAGGTGGGAGTGATAGAGGGAGAGGGAGAAGGAGGGGAGTAGGTAGATAAGGATTGGTATTGTGGAAGGGATAAATGGAGAGAAAAAAAGGGAAGGAGCAAGATAGAAAGAGGTAGGGTAGGAGAGGTAGGTATAGAGAGTTATGGAGAGTAGGAGTAGCTAGAGAGAGGTTTTTTTGTTCAGGAAGAGAGAGAGGAAAGGAGGGATAGGGAGTGGTAGGGGTGAGGGACAGAGGTAGGGAGAGAGAGGCAAGGAGGGGAGAGAGATAGGGAGGGGTAGAGGAGGGAGGTACAGAGTAGGGGGGGAAAGGTATAGAGGGGGAGGAGAGAGGAAAGGATGAGATGGAGAGGGTAGGTGGGTGATAGATATACAGATTTAGGAGAGAGGGAGGGGTAAGTGGAGAAAGTTTGTGTGTGAGGGAGACAGGAGTGACAAGGGGGAGGATAGAGGGAGGGATAGAAGGAATGGAGGTATATAGGGATTGGCATAGTGGGAGGGATAGAGGGTAGAGAAAGAGGGAAGGAGGAGAGAGGAAGCTGCTGAGAGGTAGGTATAGAGAGTAGAGAGGGAGGTTAGACATTATGTTTGTGTGTGTGAGGGAGATACAGAGTAGTAAGGTGGGAGGGATAGAGGGAGGGAGAAAAAGAGGGAAAGAGGGATATCAGGAGTGGTAGGGTGGTGGGGATGGAGGGATAGAGAGAAAGAGTAAAGGAGGGAGAGAGAGAGAGGTAGGGTATGAGAGGTAGGTATAGAGAGAGTGAGGGAGAGAGGGAGGGGTAGGTGGAGAGAGGTGGTGTGGGAAGGAGGAAGAGAGATAGGAAAGGATGGAGATAGGGAGAGGTAGGTTGGGAGGGATAGAAGGAGGGTGATAAAGAGGGAAGGAAAGGAGGGAGATAGAGAGTGGTAGGGTAAGCAGGATAGGTATAGAGAGAGCTAGGGAGAGACAGAGGGGTATGTGGAGAAAGGTTGTGTGTGTGAGGGAGATAGGGAGGGGTAAGGTGGGAGGAATAAAGGGAGGGAGAGAAAAAGGGAAGGATGGAGATACATAGTGGTAGTGTGGAAGGTATAGAGGGAGAGAGAGAAAGAGGGAAGAAGGGATATTGAATAAATTGGGTAGCGGAGGATGCTATAGAGAGAGTTAGGGAGAGAGGTAGGGGTAGGTGGAGATATGTATGTGAAGGAGATAGGGAGTGGTAATGTGGGAGGGATAGACAGAGTGGTAGGGTGGGAGGGATAGAGAAAAATAGGGAAGGAGGGAGATAGAGAGAGGTAGGGTAGGAGAGGAAGGTATAGAGAGAGTTAGGGAGAGAGGGAGGAGTATGTGGAGAGAGGTGTGTGTGTGTGAGGCAAATAGGGAGTGGTAAGGTGGGAGGGAGAGAGGGAGGGAGAGAAAGAGAGGAGGAAGATATGGAGTGCTTGGATGGAATGGATAGAGAGAGAGAGAGTGAAAGAGAGAAAGAGGAAGATAGAGAGAGGCAAGGTAGGAGAGGTAAGTATAGAGAGATTTAGGGAGAGAGGGATGGGTAGGTGGAGAGGGTTTGTGTGGGAAGGAGGGAGACAAAGAGGGGAGGAGGTAGATAGGGAGTGGTAGGGTGGGAGGGATAGGTATATAGAGAGTCAGGCAAAGAAAGATGGGTAGATGGAGAGAGGTTGTGTGTGTGTGAGGGAGATAAGTAGTGGTGAGGTGGTAGGGATAGGTGGAGGGAGAGAAATAGGGAAGTATGGAGATAAGGAGTGGTAGTGTGGGAGGGATAGATGGAGAGAGAGAAAGAAGGAAGGAGAAAGATAGAGAGAGGTAGGGTAGCCGAGGTAGGTATAGAGAGAATTAAGAAGAGAGGGAGGGATAGGTGGAGAGAGGTTGCATGGGAAGGAGGGAGAGAGAGGGAAGGAGGGATATAGGGAGTGGTAGGGTGGGAATGATAGAAGGAGGGATAGAAAGAGGGAAGGAGGGAGATAGGGAGTTGTAGGGTGGGAGGGATAGGTATAGAGAGAGTTAGGGAGGGAGGGGTAGGTGGAGAGAGGTTGCATGTGTGTGTGAGTGAGAGAGGGAGGGAGAGAGAGAGGGAAGGATGGAGATAGGAAGTAGTATGGTGGAAGTGATAGAGGGAGGGAGATAAAGGGGAAAGGATGGAGATAGAGAGAGGTAGGGTAGGAGAGGTAGGTATAGAGAGAGTTAGGGAGAGATGGAGGGGTAGGTGGAGAGAGGCTATGTGTGTGAGGGAGAAAAGGAGGTGAGAGAGAGGGAATGAGGGAGATAGGGAGTGGTAGGTGGGAGGGATAGACTAAGGGAGAGATAGGGAAGGAGGGAGATAAAGAGTGGTAGGGTAGGCAAGGTAGGCATAGATAGATTTAGGGAGAGAGGGAGAGGTAGGTGGAGAGAGGTGTGTGTGTGAGGGGGAGAGAGGGAGAAGGAGTGAGATATGGAGTAGAAAGGTGGGAGGTATAGAGGGAGGGAGAGAAAGAGGGAAGCTGGGAGATAGGGAGTGGTAGGATGGGAGGGATAGAGGGAGATACAATAAGATGGAATGAGTCAAAAAGAGAGAGGTAGGGTAGGATAGGTATTTATAGAGAGAGTTAGAGAGAGTGAGGAGTAGGTGGAGAGAGGTTGCATGGGAAGGAGGGATAGAGAGATGGAAGGAGGGAGATAGGGAGTTGTATGGTGGGAGGGATATAAAGAGGGAGAGAAAGAGGGAAGGAGGGAGATATGGAGTGGTAGGGTGGTAGGGTTAGGTAAAGAGAGAGTTAGGGAGGGAGTGAGGGGTAGGTAGAGAGAGGTTGTGTGTCTGTGAATAAGAAAGGGAGGGATAGAGAGAGATAGGAGGAGGGATATGGGAAGTGTTAGGGTTGGAGGGAAAGAGGGAGGGAGAGAAAGAGGGATGGATGGTGATAGAGTTAAGGTAGGAGAGGCTTGTATAGAGAGAGTTAGGGAGAGAGGGAGGGGTAGGTAGAGGGAGAAATAGAGAGAGGGGGGATGTTGGGAAGGAGGGAGAGGTAGGTAGAAAGAGACATGGAGTGGAATGGATTGAGGGAAGGTAGGTAGAGAGGGAGAGAGTGAGTGGAGATAGATAGAGGGATGGGGGGAGAGAGAGAGGGTGCAAAGGAAGGGTAGGTAGAGAGAGGTATGGTACAATGAATAAAGAGAGAGGTAGGTAAAGCTAGATAGAGAGGTGGGGTGGGAGATGTAAAAAGAGAGAGATCTAGTCTGTGAGAGAGAGAGAGGGAGAGGGAAAGGTAGAGAGAGGGAGAGGGAGGGAGAAAGAGATAAAGGGAGTGATAAGTTGATAGAGTGACCTACAGTTGGAGGGATGGAGAGAGGGGGGAAGGTGGGAGGGAGGGAGAGGTAGGGTGAGATAGAAATTAATAGAAAGAGAGAGGATGAGTGGAGATAGAAAAAAGTATAGAGGGAAGGTGAGAGTGATAGAGACATATGTGTAGTGTAGAAAAATGTAACCCTTTATATTTTTCTCACTTGTTTGGGCCCTCCTATTTAAAATTGGACTTAATAGTGCCTTAATTTAGTGTTGTTAAATGAACCTTATTACATTTACACACTCATTTGGGTCCTCTTAATTAATTAGCTTAATTATGCCTTAATTGGCCCTTTAATTCATTTTCTAAGCCTAAGAAATTACATTTTCTGAATAGGAACGCTGACAATAATTAATGCCTAAACACAACACTTCACATTGAGAAATGTGTGTCTTAGGTTTATGGACTTAGGACCCATTCACCCATGGGAAAATGGGTCCTCCCTAAGCCTTGCAACCTAAATTTAAATTATGTTTTTGGAGATATTTTAACATTTTCAAATCCCTAATTAAGTCCATTTTAATTCTATGTTGACTTGTGATATTTTAATTTTGAGAAATTAAGGATACATACTTATAAATATAAGGTTATTTTATAACTTTCACCTAGCATTTTAATGAGAGAAAAATTAGAGAAAAGTTCATGATCAAGGGAATTCAAGAGAAAATATATTAGATATTTATTGCAACATTCAAGATTAATTCAGCATGTCAAAGTCTTCTTACATGCATTTTTTTGGAGCTAACATTGTGATGTAGGTTTCATGATCAAGTCAAGCATTCAAGTTATCATTTCAATAAAGACTCAAGTGTCAAGTTCCACATCCAATTTATCCATCTCATGCAAGTTGCATACCTCCTAATATCTTTATTATGAAGGTTTCATTCAAGGTTTTGTTGAGTGGTAACATAACATTGTTTATTCTTCAATCCTTCTTTCATGTTTCATTGTTCATTGTTCAGTCCCTCTTTCATGTTTCATTTCAATTGAAGGTTTGATTACAAAAATGGGGTTTGACCAAGGGAAACCCCTATTCACCCCAAAACAAACATTTTTTCTCTTATATGTGAGATTGCAGATTTAGATTGAAGAAGACCTAAAGAACTTTTGAAGAGAAAGATTTACAAAGTTGTAAAAGTTGCAAAAGTTGTCAAAATTGTTGTCATGTCATAGAAACTAAGATCTTTAAGTCATTTTTGACATTCTAACTGTGAAACCTAGGAAAATTGGAAGATTCAAATCTTCATCAAAAGATCCTAAAAGCTACAAAAAAACCCTAAACTTGGACCCATTCGCCCATGGGTGAATGAGTCCTATATTTTCTTTTGAAAAGCACTTTTGCTGACTGGTACACAAGTCTCTTCCCTTCTCAGATCTGCAATTTGTTTTTTGGTTCTTCTAGTATTGAGTTTAATATTAATATTCCAAGTGTTAGATTGCATTTTGGTGTTTATTTTCTATTTTTTAGTTTTTCTCCCCAAAGTGTTGCTTGACCTTGACCCTCATCCTTTAGTAATAAAGAAATATGAAGATTCCCACTTTGAATTGATTCACCTAAGGGTTTTTAATCAATTCATTGTGTGGATCTCATTTCCTAATGAAATAAAGGAAGTTAGGTTTACCTATTATCATTTTGGTGACCTCCCCTTTTCAACCCTTAACCAATTTTTTGATGTTTCATTCTGGTGAACCTGACATTTGATCATCATATCTTGCTGATTTGGAGTCCATTTTCAGCCCTAGATCTAGGTGTTACATTCATTTGCATTACATTGCATTGATTTTCATCTCATTTAGGGTTTTTCACTTGCATTGCTTTGCATCTTTTTTAGGGTTTTAGGTTTGCATTTTTACATCCTTTAAAATATAGAAACTTCAAAAATATCAATCATTTTGCATAGTGTTTACATAGCATTGCATCATCATTCATTTTGTTCTTGTATTCAATCTGTTGTTTCAGTTTCCTGCATTTCTGTTATTTGAAATTGTTCATATTAAGCATAATTTTTAAAATTTAGTGCATTACTTGAATTCAAAATTGCATCTAAAAGACATCATCTTTAGGTTTTTGTATAGCATAATTAGACAAATTATCTTATTTATTCTAAAAATTACAATTTTTTTGCATCATTCCTTTACAATTTTTCTAAGAAAAAACTCAATAACAAGATTGATTATTGTTATTCCAAAAATTATCCTAGCTATAAGAGTCTCTTAGTGCAAGAGGAGGAAATCATTTACACTACCTTGAATAATTTTTATTCATTTCCCACTTATGAGAATGTTTTCATGCAAGAGAAAACAACTATGGATAATCCTGGCACTCATAAAGCTTCTTCTCCCAACACTCCTCTCCTTTGTGAGGGCAATGTTGTGAGTGCAGAAGAACCAAACAATGAATTTCATGAGAATTCTATTTGTGAATCTTTCGAAGATATCCTAGATCAAGAGGATGGGATCATAGATAAATTTGTTAACATTACTTTTCCTCACCTTCAATCATCCTTAAATACCCCTTTCACTTGTGAAAGCGATGTGAAAAAATAAGAGACAATCATTGATAAACCTATTTCTCCTAACACATCCCCCCTTGTAAAGGAAAGGAGTTGATGTTAGAAGTTGGAATTGATAACCATCATGATAATCCTACTCATATTTCATCTTGTAGTCAATAAATTATCAAACCAAAGAAGAAAGTGCATAAGCATTCCAAATCCAAGAAACAAAAGAATCATGATCCTCTTGCATACTTAGATGGCCTATTGAAGATATCCAAAATTGAGAATGATTTTTACACTCTTTTGTATTGGGGATTAATTAATCTACCGCATAAACCTAGAAAATTAACAAAAAAGAAAAGTGAACAAAATGGACCATATTGTGCATACCATAGAATATTTGGACATCATACTGATGATTTTTATTGTTTACAAGAACTATTAACCAAATTTGTAAAGAAACCAACTTGACTACATGAAATTTTCTCCTCTCCATGTAATAGTTGCATAATCATAACATACTCACTATTACATGTTTTATATTCATTGTGAATCATTTTATATATTGCAAGGAGCTCATTCTCACCACTTATCTTGGCTCATCCTTGTCCTACACTTAGTTGGGGCAAGGAGTTAGATAGCCTTGTCCTTTGGCTAGTTATCTTCCTTCTGCATATGATGAACAAGATTGGGATGCAGACGACCTACTATAGGTTGAATTGCATGTTCCTTGCTAGTCTTGTCTTTTATTTTTTATTTTTCATGTTCTTTTTTGATTGCATGTGTGTAATGTGATCCATCGTATCATTCTGTTTGATGTATCTTCATGCTCATTCCTCTATTTGTACCTTCATTCTTTTGTGTGTTGTAAACCCCTATATATTTTCTTTTTTCTTATGTTTTCCTTTAGGGGATGATGTAATGCATTGAGACATTTAGGTCTCTTCCATATTGACCCAAAAGGATTTTCTTTGTTGTCGCTCTCTATGTGTCATTCTTCCTATTTCATGAGATATTTGGGGAATAATGATGTTTCTAAGCTCTATAATATCATTTTAGCAAAGACATATGTTGACCCAAATCCATGGATCCCTTATGTGATCTTGGGATTTCATTTTGGGGGCCACCCCTTCCTTTTTCATGACATAGCTTCATTTGGAAACATATGACTTGGCATAGGGCTTTCCAAATAATCTCTCATGTCTTATTTATTGTTAGCATTTATCATTTTCTAATTTAAAGTAATGGCTCATGATGAGGTGCTAAAAAATTCTTTAAAGTGGGGGCATACATTGGCATTATCATGTTTGGAGATCTTGGACTTTTCTCATGTTTCATTACGTGGTCTTCTTACTTCTTGCGATGTGTTTTCTTCTTGGTGGTGTCATTGGGTTGGATGTCCTCCAAGAGTGTGACCTTTCTCGACATATGAATTTAATCTTAATGGTGATGCTATGTGTTGCATTCCCTAAGTTGTGAATCTTTTATCCTAGACTTGTCTTCTCTTGGAGACATTAGGCATGATGTTCCCTAAGAGAAGACCTTACATGAACTCAAGAAAAATCCCTTTGAACATGTCTTATCCTATTTGCATTTTGTTCATAAGTGTTAGCATAATGCAACTTTCTAACCTTATGAAGCTTGAAGTTACAACCATTTTTCATGGCCACCAAGCATAACACAGTTTGCTTGCTTGTGGTGCCTTGTTTGTTCATAAGTTCTTAGCATGACATAGCTTGCTAAGCCTTATGGAGCTCAAATTTTGTATTGTGTGGTACCTTATTAAAGTTATTAGAGGTATAAATTTGGTATGGTATGGGAGCATAATAAGATTCTCTCATTTTCCACCCTTGGGGGCTCACCTAGTGGACAACAAAGTTTCAATAGTCCATGTGAGTGTGCATTGTTGTTTGCATTTTGGATAGTGAGTTCCACTTGTAAACATTTTTAGAAAAATAGATAAGGCATGTTCCACATCATGTTGGGCAGTCAAGGATTGATCCTTTCTCTTTTCCTTTTCCTTTTTCTCTTTCTTTGAGTCTTTGACATTGTATGGCTGAGTATCTTGTCATTGCTGCATACATACATGTGTCTAACATAGGCATGTGTCTCCTTATGCCTTTGTTTGTTTTTCCATGAGATGTTAAATCTTGGAGGCTTGATCATCCTCCTTGATCTTTGTCATCTTATCCTTCCAATGATTGTACAATTAGAGCTCTCTTGATTGTGTACTTTAGTGTGGGTTTGATGTAGGGTCATTCTTTCACTAAAGTGGGAGCTAAATATAGTGTAGAAAAATTTAGCCCTTTACATTTTCTCACTTGTTTGGTCCCTCCTATTTAAAACTGGACTTAATAGTTCCTTAATTTAGTGTTGTTAAATCTACCTTATCACATTTACACACTTATTTGGGCCCTCTTAATTAATTGAGATTAATTATGCCTTGATTGGACCTTTAATTCATTTTCTAAGCCTAATAAATTATATTTTCCAAAGGGGAAACTTGACAATAAATAATTCCTAAACATAACACTTCACATTGAGAAATGCATGTCCTAGGTTTATGGAGCTGGGACCCATTCACCCATGGGTGAATGGGTCCTCCATAAACCTTAGGACATAAATTTAAAATATGTTTTTGTTAGTATTTTAATATTTTTAAATCCATAATTAAGTCCATTTTAATTGAATGTTGGCTTGTGATATTTTAATTTTGCAAAATTAAGGATACATACCTATAAATACAAGGTTATTTTCTAAGTTTCACCTAGCATTTTGATGAGAGAAAAAGTATAGCAAAGTTAATGATCAAGGGCATTCAAGAGCAGATATATCAGAGATTTATTGCAGCATTCAAGATCAATTCATCATGTTAAAGTCTTCTTGCATTATGCATGTTTTTGGAACTAACATTATGATGTAGGTTTCATGATCATGTCAAAAATTCAAGGTATCATTTCAAGCAAGATTCAAATGTCAAGATCCAAATACAATTCATCCATCTCATGCAAGTTGTAGACCTCCTAAGATCTCCACTATCAAGGTTTCATTCAAGGGTTTGTTGAGTGGTAACATAGCTTTGTTCATTCTTAATTCCCGCTTTCATGTTTCATTTCAATCCAAGGTTTGATTACCAAAATGGGTTTGACCAAGGGAAACCCCTATTCACCAAAAAGCAAACATTTTTCTCTCTTGTATGTGTGATTGCATATTTAGGTTGAAGAAGAATTGAAGACCATTTGAAGAGCAAGATTTAAAAAGTTGTCAAAGTTGTAAAATTTGTCAAAATTGTTGTCATCTTATAGAAACTAAGATCCCGAAGTCATTTCTAACATTTTGACTATGAAACCTAGGCAAATTGGAAGATTGAGATATGCATCAGAGGCTCCTAAAAGCTACATAAAAACCCTAAACTTGGACCCATTCACCCATGGACGAATGAGTCCCATAGCTACTTTTGAAAAGCACTTTTGGTGATTGGTACACAAGTCTCTACCCTTCTTAGGTTTGCAATTTGTTTTTTGGTTCTGCTAGTATTGAGTTTAATATTCTTGTTTCAAGTGTTAGATTATATTTTGGTGTTGATTTTCTATTTTTAGTTTTTCTCCCCAAAGTGTTGTTTGATCTTGACCCCCATCCTTTAGTCATAAGGAAATTTGAAGATTCTCACTTTGACTTGATTCACCTAAGGGTTTTTAATCAATTCATTGTGTGGATCTCATTTTCTAATGAAATAAAGGAAGATAGGTCTACCTATTATCATTTTGGTGAACCCCCCCTTTTCAACCCCTAACCTATTTTCTATTGTTTAAATATGTATATATTGCTTTTAGCTCATTACAATTTTATTATAATAAATATGATATTTAAAACTCCTTTGCAACAATCCATCAAATAATTATTTTATAATATATTATATTATGAAATATATAATATTATATTTTTATAATATAACATATAATATAATATTAAATATAATAAATATTATATTAATATTAATATGTCCTTAGTATATCTTAATTTATCATATAATATATTATGTATACTATTTTTTTTTTAATATGTATACTAATATTATATATATATAAATATTTATATTAATATTAATATTTCCTATATTAATTTATCATATATTATACTATATATTAATATTTAATATTTAATATTATAACGTGTTAAATTTAAATCTATAGTGATATTTATTTATGCTAATATTTCTAATTAAAAGAAACAAATATCAACTTCTTAACTTCAATAAATGAATATCCATTTCTTAAAAAATAGAAAGGATACACGTTTCTTAAAAAATGGATATCCATTTTTAACTTTACAAAATAGATATCCATAATAATGTATATCCTTTTTCCTCAATGTTTCTTTGGAATTTGGTTTGGGGGTGTCCAACTTGAATTGTCAACATCCCCAACATGTTTATAGGGGTTGCAAGGATTTTTTGAACTTCATTGTTTGTGCTAGTGACTTTTTTCATTCAATTTTGATGAAACGAAAATGGTTTATTCAACAAATTGTCATCATTCTACCAATATAAAATATGTTTTATTTTGAATTTAATAGATAGTTATTATTGATTTTCTACATGCTCTATGTGTAAAGTCTTAATTGATAGGCTGATTGAAAATATCTATTACTTTTAAACAACTTACATTTTTTGAATATGAAAGATGCATCACACACTATACTTCACAAAATATAGTTTTAAAAAATTGAATTTCATAAATGTTTAACCAGGTTTTTGATTAGGAAAACAAGTTTTGAAGGGGTCCTAAAATATTGTTCAAAAGGAGTAGGCTTCTATTTAAATAAAAGCATTGAAACCAAGCAACCCCCAAGAAAAACACCAACCATCAACAAAACCAACAACATACAATCAACAAGCAAGAGAAAAAAACATAGAAAAAAACAAAGAGACAACTAATACTACAAATTCTTAATAATTCTTACTACCTCTGCATCATTGGCAATAACTTTATCATGGATCTTAACCACATTGTCAAGCTCTTTGGATAAAACCATTCCAACTTTTTTTATTTTACTCTTGGTCTGAATACAAGGACCATCCTCTATATCTTATATTGGTAGAATGATGAAAAATAGAAAAAATGGTGGTCAAACAAATGGTTTTTAATATTTTTAAAAATTCCTACTAGAAAATTCACAACTAATTATTTGCTTGTAAAAATAATACAAAAAAATATGTCACATTCATACATGTGTCCTCTACTTATATTGAAAGATTCAATTGAAGAGGTAGCTGCTATGGTGTTTGATGTTCAATTGGATAGTGAACCCCATAGCTTTGAAAAATCACTTGCAACAAAAACACTTATCACAAAATAGAGATCAAAACAACTAGTTTTCTATAAAATAAATAGAGAAATATTTGACCACACAAGCATTTGATATGAATTATGTATTTAATAATGAATGTGAATTTATTACAAAGTACAATATAATGAATGCTTTTAAAAGAAAAAGTGAAAACCCTAGATGAGGATTTGATTAGATTGTGACAAGTGTTCTAATCCTATGCAATGAGAGAACTTGACCTATAAATAGCCCAATCTAATAATAATTTAAATAACACCTAAGTTTAACTTAAGTGAATAAAGTAACAAGGGACCTAATAATTAATTAATGATTCATTAATTATCAAATGATTATCCCAATTACTCAAACACCCCCTTAATATCAGCTTAGAGAGAAGTTAAAAAAATGATAATGGATATAATCATGGGTTCATGGGTGGGTCCTCACTACAAGGCTTGATGAGATACCTATGTACAAGTAAATGAATCTCTTATAACGAGAAAAGGAGAAAACCACATGAGAAAAATCCTCTCTAAAAAAGAGAAAATGAAATAATTGCACTAGTGAATAAAGGATAAGAGGACTCAATGTAACCCACAGGGATTGGTCCTATCACACAAGTACAATAAATGTACCCATAGTAGGTGAGAGAAAATAAGGATATGAACCCCCCATAAAGATAGAGCTCATGTGCCAATAATGAATTCCTAAAGCTAGAACATGATCCACTTCTTTCAAACAACATTTCTCCCCTTAAGAATAAACATATTCACTAGTGATTGGAGAATCCATTCCCTAAAAATGGAAGAATAAAAAATCCAAATACAAATGATGTCTGCCTTTGAAAAGTGCTCATGCATCCACATGTTAGAAAGAGACATGATGTCAATCCAAAAAACTAATAAATTTGATGTAGAAAAATCTCCAAAGATGATGAAGATGTTGGGCCAAAATTGATGATGTGGCCTTCAACAAAGAGGAGATAAATTTCATCAATGCAATTATCCTATATTTTTGTAATTTGAGACACTACAAACAAGGATGATATTTATGAATCTCAAGTAGCTATGTTTGGAAGAAGATAAATGTCCTGTTTCACTGAACTAATAGGGGCCAAGGATGTGGAAATGCCAAGCAAAGCTGGAACAATAGAAGGTGGTGATGGAGTATCGATCAAAAGATGGGGAACATGAAGAAAAGTCTCTAAACCATCAAAAAATGCAAGACTTGTGATATACTCAAACTCCTCTAGAGTATCATCATCAAAGGGTATGAAATTTGTATCTTGAAGAGGAATAGGACAATCTATAGTAGGATTCTCTAGGTATGGAGAGATATGAGGGTCTTCATGGATTTCTCAAAGTTTATTCCAAAGTGTTTGGGTACAATCAATATCCAATACATCACACATAGTGTCATGACCAATACTAGAATAAATTATTCCTACAAAATGATCACTAATAATACCCAATGCTAAATGACTCCTTGGCATGTCTAGTGTAGGTATGAGTCCATAAAGATGATGTAAACTATCAAGCCACCTAAGATAAGTTAGCATGCCATTTTTCCAAGTCTCATAATTATCCTTTTCAAGGATGATCATGTAGAAGGATGAACAAAAATTACTTGAGATTTTCTTAAATGAAAAAGTCAGAGACTGAAAAGCTCAATGCATATAAAGTAGATCAACTGAAGTCATCTTACAAAAACAAATCCTTTCCAAGTGTTAAGGTGTCCAATTAATTGATAGAAATATGAAATCACAAAAAAGTGTACCTAGGGTAGGTTCTAGAAATAGTGCATGTGTGGATCTCAAGAGGACTAAAATACCTTTTCAACATTACAAGAATCATAAACTCAGATATACAAGAAAAAATTTATGAGATCAAAAATAGAAAATAATGATCTAACTTTGAATAAGAATAAAATGAAGAAATATAAAAATTGATAATGAGATTTGCACCACTAGAAAGTCTATGAAAGTGGCTTTCCAAAAATATCTTGTTTTCCCAAATTTGACACTATATGCCCAAGTTATGTCAAAAATAAAAAAAAATGCTCCTTTAGGAAAAAATAGGCTTGAGGGGGTGAGAGGGTTGTACAATTGATCATACTGCTAACATTAGTGTGAAATAACATTGACTTCAATAATATATTTGAGGAATATTCTCGTCATAAAAAAAATTCCTATGCCGAAAAAAGTGTACAAATTCTAGAATTTGTTCCTTGAGAGATTCTTTGGTGGGTCAAAAAAATTTCATACCAAAATATTAATATACGACAAAATATTAAAAGATTCCATCATTTTCATTTGTTTTGTAACTTCTAATTTGTATTTGCTAGCTTTTAGCTGATTGTAAGTCATTGCCAATTATTTTACTACTATTGGACAACTAGAATAAGGGTCATCAACAAGGCAAAGATCCATTAAATGAATTGAGAAGACTCCAGGCCCATCATGCCCTGAGTGGCCACAAGGATCGAGGGTTGTAGGGTACACCTTATACCCTATGGCTAGAATTTTTTTTTCTTTTTTTTCCTTTTTATTTTGATATTTTTATTCTATAAAAAATATGGAATAAAAAACCAAACAATTTTTTTATAACCCTGATTGTAACTGATGTACATGTTGGCCTATATAGGTTGATAGGTGATTGTATAACCATACAGTCATATAGAATTCACTTCAAGAATCATGATACCTAGTTTGTATTTTTATTTTTATAATGTTACTTGGATTTGAGTGTTTCGATGAACATTCATAAGGTTTTTGGCCTTTCTAGACTCAATGATGATGCCCGTTTCAATCCAGAATGAGAATTTTTTCCCTCAAGGTTGAATCTCTTAGAATTTGGATAGGAAGTCATATATTTGGTGCTTTGATACCAATTTAGAGTTTATAGTGAACCCCATAGCTCCCAAAAATCACCTCCAACCAAACCATCTATGACAAATGAGAGATCAAAGAAATTGATTTATTATGCAACTAAGAGAGAAATTATTGATCCAAACAAGCATATGACGTGCCTTCTATATTGAATACTGAGTGTGAATTGATTAAAAAGTATAATAATGGATGCTTATAAAAGAAAAAAAGTGCAAACCAAAGATGAGAATCTGATTATAAAGTGAAAAATGTCCTAATCTTATGCAATGGGATAATTTGACCTATAAATAGCCCAATCTAATAATAAAACACTCCTTAATTTTAGCTTAAGTGAATAAAGTAATAAGGGACCTAATAACTAATTAATGATTAATTAATGATCAAGTGGTTATTTTAATTACTCTAACATTTGAGGTTTTCAAAAAACGTATGGGTAAGGGTTGTTGTTCTCTGATGTATATAGATACTAAAAGATAAAATTTTATCCCCCTACAACAAGAAAAACCAAACCCTAATACAACTTTGAGAGCTTAAAAACTTAAAAATTTAGGAAAATCACATTAGATTAATCTCTATGTACTTGGTGATTTTTTCTAGAAAAATGGACTACATATTTGTATAAAGCACTAAAACACCTTTCCAATGCCTATTCATTTGTAAAAAAGGATTTCATATATCTAAGTTATGACCTTCAAAGTGCTAACAAGAAGATTTGACTTCAAAAACCTATAGAAAATTATTAGAGAAAAGTATGGAAAAAAAAGCTACACCATTGAAATGAGTGTGGAACTAGCTCTTCAACAATAGTTCATTTACAAAAAATGGACAACCAAGGCAAAATTTATACCTGATTATGTAAAAATTGCCCAATTAGGCCTTTAAAGTATGTTGGGGGCTAAAAAATTGCCCTTGGTCATTTGGGAAACTGTCATTAGGAATAGGAGGCTTAGGTTTAGGGTTGCAATCACTAATAGGATCGATGCTAGTGGTAGGATGCCCACAATGGCTAATTCCTGGTACTTGTGGTCATTGATGTGATAAGCTATGAGCAGTAAGGGATTTGAGGGTCGTTAGGAAGTGGAATTGTATTTGTTGTCACTTAGTAAGTGTTACCATGGTAGCAACACTTGGTCGTGGCTAAATAGTACCCATTGGGGGTCACTTTAGCCCTTATTCACTTTTTTTTTTAAAATAATTAATTTCATTGTACAATATGAAAAATTCAGGGGTTGTACAACCTCTATACTAAAAAAATTACCTCAGAAGCTCCCATCACCAAATATAGGAAAATTTATTGTCAAAATTTATTTATTTGACCTTATGAACATAATTTTGATCTTTATTTTGCTCCAACACACACCAAAAACATATCCAAGTCCAAAAATTACAAAAAATAAAGATTTTAGATTTGATGCTCATGCAACCCTAGTTGAAGAAAAAAATCAAAATTGGGGAAGGGGTTTGCTAAATCCACACATTGATACCATGTTGAAATTGTGAAACACACATAAAGTATGATGAAATAGAAAACAAGAACACCTTCCACACATGAGAGATACAAACAATGATTTTATATTTCCTAAAAAAGAAAAACTTACAAAATAAAATAATACAAAGAAGGAGAATGCTTATAAGAGAAAACCTTGAATGAGAAAAGGGATTAGATCATGAAAAATTTCATCATCGTATGTGATAAGACATAATGATATAATAATAGATCAGTCTAATAAAAGACAAAAATCACTCTTAAGTTTAGCTTAAGTGCATAAAGTAAAAATAGCATAATAATTAACTAAAATATAATCAATTATTAGCTAATGGGGCATGTGCAAGAAGTTGGGTCCACAAAAATCTCAAAAAGTGGAAGTGTTGTTCTTGATTTTTAGAATTTTTCATAGTTGGATTGAAAATTTGAAGCACTTGCACATTTAATCTTAAAAAAAATCAGTAATATGAAAATTAGTATTTTGAGTCTAGTTTCCAAATATGTAATTAATTTTAATATCAACATGATACAAATTAATTTTTAATAGGAATGTATAAAACCCACTTTTGAAAAGTTGTTTTTTTTAGGACCATACCATGCACATGTATGGACACCATAATTTGACCTGAATGAAAGTATTTTTCTAATTCATTTTGGGGAAAGATGTGTAACAAATAGAAGATTGATGAAGATATTTATTTATATATATTTTTTGAATTTTTTTTATTAAATTTTTATTCACCCTAATTGTTGATTTTGAAAACCAAGGTATACAGACACCATAATTTGACCTAAACTAATCATTTTTTTATTTTTTTCTTTGTGTAGAGAATTTTTTGTATATTGATGTCATATAATTGTTAACAAATTAAAAGTTATTAAAAAGGTAAAAAAGCCTGACATTTCAAGTTTATGGACCACTTTGCTTAAAAATTAATTAAAAAATAGAAAACATAATCCAATCATAAAAAAATACATATTTGAAAAATAAACATCATGATCTATAATGGGTTAAGTTAATTTCATAAACCAATTCTAAAATAAAACTTTTAGCTATATTGCCAAAGTTATTTCTCTTGACATTGCCTTAGTCATTTAGTTGTAGGTCCAAGGCTAATGGTTGGATTACCAAACCTTTCTCAAGCCTAAAACCAAATAAAAAAGCGGGTTGAGATTTCACTTTTTATAATGGATGTCCTATTTAAAACCAATACTCGTTCTATTTTTAGAATGGGTACCCGTTTTTAAGTGGGTACCCATTTAGGAACGAGATCCCAATCTAAGGCTTGAGATATCATTCCTAAATGGGTACCCATTCCTTTCAGCATTTTTTGGATAAAACTTCCCCTCTTCTTGGACACAACTTCTTGCACTTACCCAATGAATGATTACTATAGCAATATTTTTTACTAATCATATTTTCAAATTAATAATTTAATCAAACTAATACTTAATTCACCTTGTCAATTAATTAACTATATATTACATGTTATATTAATTAATCCATTTTAAATCCCCAAACATCCCCTCATAATTAATTAATTGATTAATCATTATTAATTAACTAATTAGATCCTAAATAATTCAAGTACATCTATAATTAAATAAATAAATAACCTTAATTATCCTTTTTCCCACATTCTATGAGCATTAATAAAATTAGTTAATTAATATAATAATCATGTTAACTCTAAACCAAATTAAATGTGTAGTCAATAAAGCTAGTTAACTAATTAGTTATATTGATTGACTATTCAATCACACTAGCTAACTGGTCAATTACATTATCTAATTAATCAATCAAGTGAGTTATCTATTTAATTAGTTTAGTTTCCTAATCAATATGTTGTATGGTTAGCTTACATGATCAATTAAGAACTCAATTAAAGAAATTAGATCCTAAAAAAATAATAATCTACAAGACAATGATCAAATAAATAGCCATACTCAATGAAATTCATTTAACAATTCCATAAAGATTCAACTAAATCAATAACACCTAATTATAAACAATTGAATCAAATGACAAGTAAACCTCCAACCCCATTATGGATTGATGCAAACTTGTAGTGATGTGGATTTCTCAATTGAATACATAATCCATTTGCAAAAGTGGTGTGCCTATAGCACACACACCCCATTTAGACTAGGGACCCCCCTCTTTCCTCTTCACCTTTGCCAAGTCATTTTGCATGCTCCCTATTTCTGAGTGTAAGTTGGTCCCATGCAGTAAAGTCACCAAAATCCCTTTGAAAAAAATCACCCACCCAAAATTATAAACTAAATCAACTAAATCAATAACACCTAATTATAAACAATTGAATCAAATGACAAGTAAACCTCCAACCCCATTATGGATTGATGAAAACTTGTAGTGATGTTGATTTCCCAATTGAATACATAATCCATTTGCAAAAGTGTTGTGCCTATAGCACACACACCCCATTTAGACTGGGGACCCCCTCTTTCCTCTTCACCTTTTCCAGGTCATTTTGCATGCCCCTTATTTCTAAGCTTAATTTGGTCCCATGCAATAAAGTCACCAAAATCACCAACCCAAAATTTGCTAAGTCTTTCTCCTTTCCAGATTTGGACCTTCGAGTTTCCCTTAGCCTTTTGCCACTATATCCGCCAAGCCTCATGGGCCCACATTTGTGAGTCTCCCTTTGTAGAAGGCTATCATTTCCTCACTACTAATTTTTGGCCAAACCCAAGAGTTCACTTGCATTTCGGGTTCTACATCCACCTTTGCTTCCTGGGTCTTCACTGAACAATTGTGCCAACTAAGGTTTTTGCAACCTTACGAACTGACTTGTTGTCATACTAGGAATTAAATCTGCATCATAAATGATGTTTTTCCTATAAATAGAAGGGTTGAACCTTTTATTTTCACCCTTTTCTTTTGAAATTTCAATGGAGAGCAAGAAGCTTTAGCCCACATGAGATCTTACAACAAATTCGAGACAAATTGTCACCAAATTTTCATACAATTTCTAGGTAGGTACACTTTGTTTCAAATCTTTGAAGTGTTTCTATCAAAATAGGGTTTCAAAAATGTTTAAGTCCTAAAATTCTAATCCAATTCCTCCATGACAATATCATCAAATCCTTTGCAATCCTCGGCCCCACATGAACAATTTTCCCCCAACATTCGAAATCCTTAGCATCTATCAAAACTGCATCCTCCCACCCATGTAGAATCTCGTTCCTCCATTTCAATTCTTCATGCAATTGATAAACTCCTACATCGCACACTATCACCATTGTCATCCTGAATAAAATTTTAAAATTCTCAAAGAAATGGCTAATTATGTGCCCTTTGCGAGAACCTCCATGCGGGATTCCCCTTTCGGACAACTACCACCCCAACTAACTGAACCCAATCTTTCCAAATTTCACTAAGTCTTGACTACCTTGTGGGCCTCCTTATGTGGTTCACCATCACACAACCACCGCTATCTTATGGCCAAGTCATTGGGTTGCCCCGCAGTGCGGACCCCACAACATTGATCTTCATCCTTGAAGTTTGCTGAACTAAATGCTAGGTTGAAGGTCCTTGTAGGTGAAGTATTGTAGATGGATGCTATCAAGACTTCATCTACCTATTGCCACTATCTAGCATCTGAATTCTCATGTCCTCTAGTACTGCAGACTTCGCCAAAGGGTTTTCCTTTCATTGAACTCTGAAGACTTCCGACATAGAACCTAAGTTTGGACATAGTTTGTGGGTCTGACTATGTAGACTATCATCTTTGAACCACTCCTCAGATGGTCATTCTATAATAGTGAACATCTAACCACAACCCAAAAAATTGTTTTCATAGTCCCAAAAATGATGAAACTCTAAGGAACAACTCACAACATCCAAAACACCCACGGGTTCTGCAGTGTAGAACTTTGAATGTGAGTTGCCACTTATCAAATGCCACTACTTAATGACCAAGACTCAATGCATTTCCACCTCATGGTACTTGCATTTCCCAAACCCATAGGAGCATTAGTGCCTTGTCAAATGACTTTAGCTACTTCATCACCTATTTTCACACATGCTTAATCGTTTCTTAGGGAAATGGCCTTTCAAACAAGTCATGTAGAATTTCTATTGTGGGTGGCCATCTACAGGATTCTATGACCCCAATGCCATCCTACTCCTAATAGCTTCCACCTAGGGGAAACCCACACCCTTGAGCCAACATTTGTATAAATGATTCAAATGAACTCCAGAAAATGAATGGTGGTGAATTTTATGATCTTTTAAGAATGTATGAATATATATAACCTTGAATTTGTAGAATTTAATTGATGTTGTCCTCATTATATGTGAAAACACTTACTACACTATGTGTGTGTAGGATTTATGGATCTTGCTAAAGGATCATTAGCAAAACCTGTAGGAAAAACTGACAAGGGAAAGAAGTCTGCAAGAACATCGAGGGGAAAAGAGGAAAAAGAACAAATGAAATATTAGTTCCATGGGGTGGAATGCACCTCCATGCTTGCCTTAACTTGGGACATAGTGTCAAATATTGACTTGGTACATGTGAATATAGATGAATTCAAGCAAAGGGTGTTGGTAAACCCTACCACTGAGTATGCACAAAGAATCAAGTGAAGTGGTCTGGAAAAGGTAGTAGGCTTCCCTCCTGCACTAATTGCTCCTGAGTTGGTCATGGCTTGTCTGGAGTGCTACCAGTCTAATAGGAAGATTATTGATAAAGATGGAAGAGTATTGGTAGACTTGTTAGCTAAGTCTATTGGTAGGACCTTCGACATTCCAAGATTTGAGAAATGGGAAAAGTAGAGAAGGGATTCACTCAAAATGTGTGGCAATAGGACCCCTTAGGATGCAAAAGAATGATCAATCAACATTGCTTGAAGGATAAGAGGGGAAATGCAAGAAAAGTGCCCCAAAAGCTATTCAGAAGTGACTTCTTCGAAGAATATCATGATCTAGTGTGCCATAGAAAATTGGACCCTCTTGAGAAAAGAGACAATTTCACACATAATTGGACCAAATTTTGAGTCCCCTCACATCATTTCTCCTTAAAAACAACATTTATAGGCCCCTTAGACCTATTAATTTTGATCTAGAGGCTTGTTTCACCTAAGAAATCACATAAAACCTGACAAACAACTTTTAATCACATCATACCCTGACAACCCACCTTCAAATAGTAGTAGTGGTACCCATTCACCACCTTGGGAAAGTGAGTCTCCTCTGGTGGGACCCATTCGCCAAGGGTGGTGAATGAGTCCCTTTTGAGGGAAAATTCAAAATTAGCAAGAATTTAATCAATTTAACTTTTATTTCTAGTGAATTCTGGCCTCTTAGGTCTAATTAATAGGAAAATAATGTGTTGTTGCTTATAAATACACATTTCAAGTCATTTTACACATCCATCTATCATCTTTTTATCATCTCTCAAGAGAAAAGTCTTCTACAACAAGTTTCATTAGCAAAAGTTGAAGTTTTAAGGCAACAAACTAGGGTTTTTGTAGGTCTTGAAGCTCAATTTTCTTGTCAAGATCCAACATTGCAAAGGGTTGATGATAGATGCCTATGGTGAATCATGAAGAAATCTAGGGTGGAGAGGTGCAGCTATCCACCAAATCATGCCTAAGGACTTGGTTTCCTATTGATTCTATCTTCCATTTTCACTCTATCTTCAGATTAAGGTTTGCATTGTGTTTTTTTAACATTTGCATGTAATTTTATTACTATGTTTCATGTGTTGTAAGGTTTCTAGTGTCAAGATATTGCATCATTTCAATCACTCTTGCATGTCTTGTTCTAGAGCAAAAGAATAGGACCCTTCTTACATTTCATCTTTTCCTAGTCTTTAACACATCTAAGGCTAGGGTTTATGCAAATTTTTCTCTATTCAAGGTTTAATTACCTATCTAGGGGTTTGCATAAGGAAAACACCCCATTAGATCAACTCTTTTAAGTTATTTTGCAAGAATTTTTTGAGATCCAGAATCGGGTTTCCGTTAGAAATTGTTGTGCAGGTGTTAAGGAACAGATCTAAGTTTTGAGATTGCAAAAATTAGAAAGAGGACTGATTCACCATGAATGGAAAATGAGTCCACCCTAAGATGCAAATTTGAGTCAGATGCAGTTTCAAATCCTTAGTTGTCAAAAAATAGGTTTTGTGCAAAAAAGTCATGATCTAGGACTAATTCGCCCAATGTGGTGAATGAGTCCTAGTCAGCCCAAGTTCAAATTTCATCAGCTTTTCAGATTGTTCTCTAGTCCTCTATATCTTTCTAGGTGCACATATTTTGAGAAACAACTTTTTGTTTGGTTAAAAGTTGCATTTTTGTTCATTATTTTTAACCTTTTTGCAAATAACACTTTGTTTTCAAACAAAGCATAAATCTTAGTTTTTCATTCATTTTTAGTCATTTAGATTAGTCATTTGCATTTGGTTTACTTCATCTAGCCTAGGTAACATTGCATATATCCTAATTTGAATGATACATTAGCATTTTTTGCCCTATCTCTCTCCTTTTAGGTGAAAAACCCTTGAAGTGCAAGAGTAGTCCATAGGGTCCCAAAAATCTACGTTTCATTTTGGTGAACCTGACTTTTGAGCATAACAACATTCTGATTTACGTCTAATTGCATCTTAGGTTTCATGCTCTTGTATTGTGTTAGGATTCCTCAAAGCATTGCATTAGTGAAAGAATTATTTTCTTTATCTCATTGCATTATTTTACATCTATGTATTTGCATTATGTGTTTGTATTGTATAGAGTTGACATTTCACAAAAGAAAAAACACAAAAAAAATTAGAAAAGCATTAAAAAACCATCTCCTGGAACTCATTCTCCACCTAGGGTGAGTCAGTCCCTCTGTAGTTTTGCATCAACATTTCAGATGTTAATTTATTGCATTGCATCTTTCTATTTTCTGTCATTACATTTCTGTTTCAGTTCAGTTCTTTATGTTTTCTTAGCATAAAGTTTATTTCTTTTCATGGAATTTATGGATAGTCTTAGACTTTTACAAGTTCCATTTTAAGTCATATTTTGTAGCCCTTTCCAATCAGCTTACATTGAGTAAACTCTAGCAAATATCCAAAGCCAATCACCCAACTCATCAAATGGTCCAATTAAACACATGATTCAAGTTCAAATCATCTCATCCAAGCCACTTCGTAGTGATGATGTCAATAAGTTAGATGAAACCCTTAAGGGCATCCTCTCACTCACTTCATCCTCTAATTCTTGTAATGAGAAACCTAACACCATTAATGATAAATTCCCCCTCAAACCTTTGATTGTGATGACTTTTATTTGTTAGATGAAGCCCTCCAAGACTTCATCTCGCATAAGTCGTCCACTAAGGTTTGTGATAACCAACTTGATATAACAAATGTTAAAACCTCTAATGCTTTTCTTGAACATCCTAAACCAGTTGACGACCATTTACCCTTCACACCTTTTAGTAGTGGTGATTTTCATTTGCTAGATGAGTATCTTCAAGACTTCATCTCATCCAAATCATCCGCTATGGTTTGTTGTGACACCTCTAAAATCAAGGATGTTAATGTAATTCAACCTAAACTTATCCTTTACCCATCCTCACATCTTCTTCATCCCTCTAATCAACCACACCACACACTTTGCCCACCTAACACTAATTTATTGCAACAATCTAGTGATGATACTATTGCTCATACATATAACACAAAAAATAACCCATAATTGCCATAGCCAACTCCCCTGTCATTACCCTTACCTAATCAGCCTAGTGCTCCTCATTATAACCCACCTACAAAGGAGTATGATCTTGTTGAACAATTAAAGAATACTCCTACCAAAATTTCTCTTTGGGATTTACTTCAAACTTCACCAACATACAATACCATTCTTAAAACTACTTTAAAACAACTCACAATTCCTCATGGAACCACTCTGAATGATGTGGAAGCTCTTGTTCAAAAACATAGTCTCGATATTACTTTTGATCAACATGAGCTCCCTCCTTTGGAGTTACAAAAACAACATGAAGCCTTTATGATCATCACTCAATTGTATCACATAGGTATCAAATGCACTCTCATAGATAATGGTTATTCCCTTAATGTGTGTAGTGTGAGTCTCCTTGATTGATTAAAAGTTGATAGATCACAAATACACCTGATTTAATTTCTATTCGAGGATTTGATAATACAACAAAGAAACCACTTGGGATAATTACTTTACCTATTATGATTGGGGTGGTTACTTTGCAAACTCCTATGCATTTCATGCCTTACGATCTTTCATATAATCTCCTTTTAGGCCAACCATGGATTAATGAGATGATTGTCATGCCTTCCACCCTTCACTGTATCATGAAGTATGTTTATAACAATTGTATATATCAAATTGAAATAGAACCTAAGCCAGAAAGTTGCTTGCATCTTGAAAAAGGGGTTACAAGTCCTTTGAAAAAATTGATTCCCACTTCTAACATTGACCCTCTTGAAATTGAGCACAACGATACAGAATCAGTCTCTAAATCCTTTGGTGATTATTGGTGATCCTTAGAATTCACACCCTCATTTATGTTAGAATACATACTTACACAAAAGAAAGATGAGAAACATGAACAACCAAAAATTATGTCCACTCAAAATTCTAAACAATTGTCTCAAACATCTATCTCTTACAATATGGATGAAAATGCAACATACACAACAAATTTTGATGAGAGATTATCAATCCCTACCTACCCCATGCCAAATGGAACACATTTACGGGAAAGGTTATAAATTTTTCAAAAAACTAGGCTATACTGGAAAAGGGTGTGGAAAACATGACCAAGGTATTCGTGTCCCTATTGAACCTAATACACAAGAAACAAAACCTGGATTAGGATATTCTTTTTCTAAAATGGCCAATGCTACTCAATGGCCATCTTTAAACATTAATGTTATAACATGTCACCCACAACAAAAACTCACAATCAAACATCTTGATTTGTTGGATATAACCTTACTGCCTTCATTGACATATACCGATAGCGATGAGGCTTTGAAACAATTGTTAGGTGTTTACAATACCCCATCCTCGTGTACTTATATGAAACATATTTCCCATGCTTTAAACATTACCAAGCAAGAAGCAAGTGATATCACTAAAGACTTCTCTGAATCTAAAAGTCCTAAATCCAATGCACTCTCTTTAGGAGATACCATTGATGTGCTTATGGAAATTCATAATAAAGATAAAGTTATTAAAATTGGGAAGTGCCTTGATGATGAAGAACAAGAAGATACGACCACTTTACTTCATGATTTTCTTAAAAAAATTGCTTGGAAATATTCTGATATGCAGGAATTGAACCAAAAATTGTGATGCATAACATTGTCCTTGCTGCAAATGCTAAATCCATCCATCAAAAGATTCACAAAATGCACCCTAACGTAGCCTTGCATGTTAAAGAGGAAATAGAGAAAATTCTTGATGCCGACTTTATTAAACCTATTGATTATTCTCCTTGGATCTCAAACATTGTCACATTTAAAAAACTTGATAATAGTATTAGGATATGTACAATTTTTTGAGACTTGAATAAAGCCTCCTTAAAAGATGAATTTCCACTTCCTAATATAGACATGATCGTGGATTCAACTACTGGACATGTTTTTTTGTCATTCATGGACCAATTTTTGGGTATAATCAAATCCTTATTAATCCTCAAGATCAATACAAACCGCCTTTACAACTATTTGGGGTACATTTTGTTGGGTTGTGATGCCCTTCGGTTTAAAGAATGCTGGTCCAACTTATCAACATGCAATGACATTAATCTTTCATGATTATATTCACAAAATTTTAGAGGACTATGTTGATGATATCCTTGCTAAATCGTTAACACGACAAGACAATGTGAATGTCCTTCGTAAGATATTTGAACACATAAAATAATACAACATGCGATTAAATTCAAAAAAATGTGTCTTTGGCATAGATAGTGGTAAACTTCTTGGGTTTTTCATATCTCGCATAGGCATTGGAGTGGACACAAAGAAAATTGATGCCATCATTAACATGCCACCTCCTCAAAATATTTCTCAGTTGCGTACCTTACAAGGTCGAATTCAAGCTATTCATCGTTTTGTTGCATCTTTAGACAATCGAACAATTCCTTTCACACATCTCCTTAAAAAAGGTGTCCCTTTTGATTGGGATGAGGATTGTAAATAGGTTTTTTAGAGTCTAAAGGAATATTTAGCCACTCCACCTATTTTACAACATGTTGTGCCACATTGATTGTTTATTTTGTACATCGCCACATTTACCCATGCTCTTGTAGCATTGTTGGCTCAACATGACGATCATGGTAAAGAACACCCTATTTATTACATTAGTTGTACCTTAATTGATTATGAAACATGATATTCACTAATTGAAAAAAAATGTTTGGCTCTTGTATTCGCTAGTAGTAAGTTGTGATATTATTTACTAAATGCTGAAGTACAAGTTGTCACAAAAATTGATCCTCTTAGATATCTTTTCTACAAAACCAATCTTTCAAGACACTTAACTAAGTGGGTGATGTTGTTAACTAAGTTTGATCTTAAATTTGTTTTAAAAAAAGAAATCAAAGGTCAATCCTTAACCAATCACTTAACTGATGCTCCTTCTCCCTTTGCTTTCCCTACTCATGATTCCTTTCTTGATGGTCATGTCTAAACCACTGATATTAAACCATGGGAATTATTTTTCAATGGATCTAAGTGTAAAATAGGTTCTGGTGCTAGAGTGGTCCTAATTCCACCTGATGAAAAACCTATTCCTTTATCCTACTGTTTAAATTTCCTATGCACAAATAATACAACTGAGTATGAGGCATTGATTGCAGGTTTGCAAGCTACTTTATCTCTTCATGCTAAACATATTAAGATCTTTGGCAATTCACAATTAGTCATAAAACAAATCAATGGTTCATATCAAACTAAACATGAAAAATCATTAAGATACAAGGATCTCATAATAAAATTATTAGAAAAATTTGACTCGTTCACCATTGATAACATCCCATGCAAAGATAATAGAAACGTGGATGCAATGGTGAGTGCAACTTCTCTAATATCCCAACATGATCCTTCTACAGATTTCACATTCGTTATTCACCCCATCATGAAACCTTCCATCGATACTCCGTTAGAAGACATTTTGGTGATAACTTGAAAGCAACTTCATGTGAATGGTATGATACAATATACAACTACTTAAACGATGGTACCATTCTTGAACCTATCACAACAAATACTCAAAAGAACTTACAAAAACTTGCAACTAAATATGTGATTCTTGTCGATGCATTGCATAGAAGATCTTTCAATGGTCTCCTATTACGTTGTCTTAAAGATTCTGAAATCCCTTTAGTGCTCAAACATGCTCATGTTGGTCCCTATGGAGTTCATTTTGGAGGTTGTTTGTTAGTGCAAAAACTTATCCATATGGGTTATTATTGGAGACATATGGAAAAGGATTGTTTTGCCTATGTTAAACGATGTCACAAATGCTGAGAACATAGCAATTTGATTCATGCTCTTGCTGCTGAGCTCCATGCCAATGTTCCCATTTGATCACTTTCAATATGGGCGGTTAGATCTTATTGGAGAAAATTCACCTCCTTCTTTTGCTGGACATACATTTATGATAACCGCGACCGAATATTTCACAAAAAGGGTAGAAGCTATCCCTCTTCGTTCAACAACTGCTGAAGCAATCTGTCGATTCATATTAGAATACATAATTGCTCAATTTGGACTTCCTTTTGCAATTGTTTTAGACAATGGAACACCATTTAAGAATAATGAATTTCAAAAATTTCTTGCAACATTTAATATTCAACATCATTTCTCTACAGCGCATTATCTGCAATCCAATGGACAAGCTGAAAATACTAATAAACTTCTTGAACAAATCCTTAAGAAAACTATTCACAATAATCATAAAGACTTTCATACACAATTATCTTATGCACTTTGGGATTATAGAACTAATGTTCGTTCATTCACATAAAATACCCCTTATAGCCTTGTTTATGGTACTGATGTGATTATTCCCTTGGAGTTAGAAATTCCTACTTTGCGAGTTGCTCTCCGAGATTTTTTGACACTAACACTTATATAGAACAATAATTATATCAACTTGAGATGCTTAATGAACAACGCATTAACACTCTTGAACATCTCCAAGCTCACTTCAAACAATTACAACACAAACACAATATTCATGTTCTCCCTAGATCATTTTCTAAGGGATATTTTGTTCTTATTGAAAATCAAAAAATTGTTAGTGCTAACAATGAAGACAAAGATAAGTTTAGCCCTAATTGGTTGGGACCTTATGTAGTTGATACCAATTATGGGTATGGTGCTTATCTCTTAACAAAACTTGATGGAACACCCCTTATGGAACCTATTAATGTCACACATCTGCACCGGTATTATCTCTCATCCCCTTTGAATAGTATGAGTGATATAAAAGTGTTTTTTAAAGTTATTTGATGTTATAACTTTCACATTGCTCTGTTCTTTACAACTAAATTTCCGTTTTTCTTGAACACTAAGGTAATTATTTAAGTTCATTTTATAATTACTTTAGGATTCATACGATTCACCCTCCTATTGTGTTAAATTAAATCCTTATTG
This sequence comes from Sequoia sempervirens, assembly GCA_007258455.2. Classification (NCBI taxonomy): domain Eukaryota; kingdom Viridiplantae; phylum Streptophyta; class Pinopsida; order Cupressales; family Cupressaceae; genus Sequoia; species Sequoia sempervirens. The sequence continues at coordinate 101,332,377 of VDFB02000015.1, read as the reverse complement.
GTGTATTTAATTTAGCATATTCTTTTTCATTTATCAATGTTGTATCTATGATAAAATTGAAATATGTTTTATATTAGATCACACCATTCCTATTAAATCATGAATCCATTAATTAAATACTTTTTACCATGAGTCATTTAATCAATCACATAGGATTTAACATTTGCATACCAAAAGATGCATCATCATAACATGAAAAGTGCATGTCTATATATATATCAAAGTTTTATATACATCTCAGAATCATATACAATATCAAAATGGTCTGGGAGAGCTAGACCCCTTAGGATTGGTGCTCATGATCTAGTCACTGGATGACATGAGACGGTCGTGTGTAACTGTGATTACGAACTGTCAAGTCTCAGTGCATACTCCAGACCCTATACTCACCCAATGACTATCAGTCTCTCATCTGCCATCTGGTCCCTCTTCACTTATGTTTGTGCCAGATCTGCTTGCAGTCTCTCTACCTCTACTGAGGTTTGTGCTGACTGTAGTGCACTCTTAGCTCGAGCCTTGCAAATTGTTTGAGTGACTCTGACTCCTCCTCCATGATTGGTGGGGGCACGTATTTAGGATCTATCTCATCCTCCTTGAGGGATGCTAGCACTATCTCTGTGGCTACCTAATGATAGAACTCTCACTAGTCTCTCATCACTCCTACAAGATAGATCATGTACAAAATCAATAACACATCATCATGATATATATACACAAATACAACATAAATCACTAAAGGACATGCATCAAATAAAAGTTCATCACCTGTGTTTCTAGATGCATGAGGAATTTCAATCTCCTCATCTCTGGGGGGCATGGAAGATTTTCTATCCTCTCTTTGACTGTGCATGCTGATGTCTATTGTAGCTATTTCCTGTGATCTGGTCTTGTAAGTATGTGATGAATCTCCATGATCGTACTAATCCTTAATAGTTACCTCATCACCCTCACTCAGGGGTGGCAACTCTTCATAATAATAATCCTCCTCCTCCTCATCCTCTCCTCCATCCTAGTCCTCATAATCAAGATTGGCCTCAGACTGGTACTCCTCATCGATAATATCTATAAAAATATCTACTGGACTATACCGTACCTCCTCTGCTCTCTCCTCTGGCTCATCACCCTCATCTTCTGATAGCTCTACATCACCTAGAGGAAAATATATGGGGAACACAAGAGATGGTTATGCATATGACCACCACTCCTCATGCTCGTCTATGCTACCAACATCATCAACATCGAAGACTGGCAACTGGTCATGATCTAAATCATCAGAATCACTCTCCCATACATGATCTATGATCAACCAAATAGTGTTACCTAGCCTTCGAGCACTCCACATTGATCATCTAGTGAAGGGGCATGCCCTTGGTGGTGTCTACACCTATCCAAACTGTCGCATGACTCACCCATAATAGAATGGTTGTACGATGTAGTCATGCCTCCCTACTAGATATTTATCCATCTGCATCCTTTGTAACTATCTGGTGGGTTTTGGCCACTGTTGAGTGAGTAGATAGGGCCTCCATAGGATCTCATCCTCCTCCAATCAATCTAATCTCACCCTTCAAAAGTGTAAATCACCATACTACCACAACCGTCACAAAGGATAGTTGAACGCTCATGGGTATCCTGCTGCTATAGTATAAGGGTATCCAATAGGCTTGGTACATGTGATATGCTCAAGGAATCACACCTGTAGAAGCTTACAATGGACCATACTGTCAATCTCTTGAAATACAAATTGACCAAGATCATAATACAAGTGTGCTAGAATGCAACGTCCCTAAGCATAGATTGTCCTCTACTCGTACATCCCTCATATTAGGTGTACCAGTCCCCCATCCAAGTGCATCGCATGTTCATCTGGATTGAGAACCAGTGCCACTGTGTGCATCATAATCTATCTAACTGTAGGAGCTCATGAATACAATAGCATGGGAAGCTTGATCCATGCTCTCTCTCATCATGAACAGTTCCATCCAAACAATACTACATATCTCTCTTCTCCCAAAATTATTGATCCCCCCGAAATACACTTGTGCTCCTCGAATAGGAACTTGGAGAATGCGGTGTACGTCCTCGAGTGTGATAGTCATTTCCCCTATGGGAAGATGAAAGGTACAACTATCTACATCCCAATGGTCTCACAAAGCCATCAACATGGTGTCATGGTATCTCATGGGTGGCATAAGATATTCCCAATAGATACCCACTAACTATAAATGCTCTACCTCTATCACTGATAGCACTTGTGCATGATCTCTCAAAAATGTCAACTGTCTTCCCCTAGTCACTATCATGACTGGATGGGAACCTATCAAAATCATCACAAAACACTCTCAATTTCATCTAATTTTCATCATGCAAGTGTGCTAAAGCTGATCTAGTGTGCTTCCCTAATGGCCTTAGACACTTTAGAACCCTTTTAGACACTTCACAAAGAAATGTGACACTTTACGAAGAAACGAGACACTTTGCGAACAAATGGGACACTTTGAAATTTTTTTTCCAAGAACCCTAAATTAACCTATCCATGCATAAAAATTATTAAAATACCATAAAATCACAATGCAAAAGTTACAAAATCAACTCACCTCATGATACAGATCGTTGTGTGCTACCTGCTCACAAAGATCATCTAGCCGCAAAGGTGTGTAATCCCGTCTGCTTGACGTGTTCTTCTCTCACTCGTCACTTTCAAGCTACATGAAGGTAAAATTAATAGTAAGTGAAAAATTACTTTCTCCTCTTTCTTTAATCACTTTTCACCTCTTCTTACTTTTATGCATTATCATAGCGTTATTGTCTCTTAAAGGCTTCATAACATCTATCTCCTTCAAATCATCATAATAGGCACTAGGGTAATCCATTTTTGACATTGTTTCATGCATTGAAATTGTGATTCTGCACCTGACATCATCATTTTACTATCGTTATGTGGCATGGTACTTGGAAATTCCCTATGATATGATGTTTCTTATTTGATGTGGTTGGATTGCTACCTTGATTCTACCTTCGTAAAGCAAGTGGAATCAAGTGGGGAATACATCTACCCTCGAATTGGATTCCTAAGAGTTAGATAAAAGGATTTTTAAGCAATTAATGAATGTGTGTTGTAGGATGTGGTTCTTGATGTTGTGGTTGTGCAGATAACCACACTAGGGGCTTCGTTCTCCCATCCTTTTGAATATGTATCCTTTTATGTAGTAAGGTGCATCATTTAGAGCCCTTTAGCTTACATATGCACATAGAGTCATATGGGCGCTAAAGTGGGGGTCAAATGTGTCAGAAAATTGGACACTCTTGAGAAAAGAGATAATTTCACGCATAATTGGACTCACTTTTAAGTCCCCTCACATCATTTCTCCTTCAAAACAACATTTATAGGCCCCTTTGACCTATTAATTTTGATCTAGAGGCCTGTTTCACCTAAGAAATCACATAAAACTAGACAAAAAACATTTAATGAAATCATACCCCGACAACCCACCTTCAAACAATAGTAGTGGGACCCATTCACCAAGGGTGGCGAATGAGTCCCCTTTGAGGGAAAATTCAAAATTAAGTGATAATTTAATCAATTTAACTTTTATTTCCAGTGAATGTCAACCTCTTAGGTCTAATTAATAGGAAAATAAGGTGTTGTTTCTTATAAATACACATTTCAAGTCATTTTACACATCCATCTATCATCTCTTATCATCTTTTTATCATCTCTCAAGAGAAAAGTCTTCTACAACAAGTTTCATTAGCAAAAATTGAAGTTTTAGGGTAGTAAACTAGGGTTTTTGCAGATCTTGAAGCTCACTTTTCTTGTCAAGATTCAATATTGCAAAGGGTTGATGATGGATGCCTATGGTAAATCATGAAGAGGTGCAACTAGCCACCAAATCATGCCTAAGGAAGTTTGGTTTCCTATTGATTTCATCTTCCATTTTCACTCTATCTTCAAATTAAGGTTTGCATTGTGTTTGTTTAACATTTGCATGTCATTTTATTACTATGTTTCATGTGTTGTAAGGTTTCTAGGGCTGAGATCTTGCATCATTTCAGTCACTCTTGCATGGCTTTTTCTAGAGCAATAGAATAGAACCCTTCTTACATTTCATCTTTTCCTAGTCTTTAACACATCCAAGGCTGGGGTTTATGAATAATTTTCTCTATTAAAGGTTTAATTACCTATATAGGGGTTTGAATAAGGAAAAATATCCATTAGATCAACTCTTTTAAGCTGTTTTACAGGAATTTTCTGAGATCTAGAATCAAGTTTTTGTCAGAAATTATTGTGCAGGCGTCAAGGTACATATTTGAGTTTTGAGATTGTAGAAATCAGAAAGAGGATTGATTCACTATGCATGGAAAATGAGTCCACCCTAATATGAAAATTTGAGTAAGATGCAGTTTCAGATCCCCAATTGTCAAAAAGCAGGTTCTATGCAGAAAAGTCTTGATCTGGGACTGATTCACCCAAGGTGGCGAATGAGTCCTAGTTAGCCCAAGTTTAGATTTAATCAGCTTTTTAGATTGTTCTCTAGTCCTCTACAACTTTCTACATGCACATATTTTGAGAAACAACTTTCTGTTTGGTTAAAATTTGCATTTTTGTTCATTATTTTAGCCTTTTTGCAAACAACACTGTGTTTTGAAACAAAGCATAAATCTTAGTTTTGCATTCATTTTTAGTCATTTAGATTAGTCAATTACATTTGGTTTACTTCATCTAGCCTAGTTTACATTGCATATATCCTAATTTGAGTGATACATTATCATTTTTTGGCTCTATCTCTCTCCTTTTAGGTGAAAAACCCTTGAAGTGCAAGAGTAGTCCATAGGGTCCCAAAAATCTATGTTTCATCTAGTTACTCTCCTAAGCAGGGCAATGGGCCTACCAACTATCACCTTCTTTGAATAATGTATGTTTTATTTTGTGGAGATCATCTAAGGCAAGAGATGTATGTTTTATTTTGTGGAGATCATCTAAGGCAAGAGAAAATTCCACTAGGCCAAGATGATTAGTGATAACATGCACAACCAGCTCTTGGCCGTAAATAAAACCTCTCAATTTTATATGACTTCATATCTAGTCTACCTTCGTATGGAGAAATTCCCATATGAAGGACCTCTATGCAAGCCCACTAGGGATAAAGAAGTATATGACTACTATCCTCAGCTACAATATAGAAATTTCAAGAAACAATATAGGAGAGTAAATGATGCCTTTATTGCACATATAATTAGATTCCTGGGAGGAGATTTTGAAAGAAGCGTGTCACACAACACAAAGGCAATCATCAAGGTATTTGGGTATTTGTTCATTCAGTTCTTAAAGTTGACCTACATTAGAGTAGAGGGGTTCTCAAGAAGAGCCTACAAGTTACCACGCTACCCCAATGACCAAATCATCTTGCTAGAGGTTTCTCAGTAGTTACAAACTACCCATACATTATTGAGTGATAAGCATCAAGCTAGGATTCCATATCCCCTAACCTTGAAACAAGGAATGTATTCCTATCCTATTGCCCAATGTGTCAAATAATCAGATAAGGATTTGGTAGAATACAACTTGGATCTATAAGAAATGGGTTGGGAGGTAGTATGCCCACCGATCCCACATTGAGGAATTTTGGGCCAATCGCAATGATGACAAGAAGTTGCGAATGAGTCACTATATGAGGATGATTTTCTAGTTTGTGAAGTCAATAAATCTATTCCTGATGCCAAACCAAGTTTTCAAAGAGGATAATATTGTTGATGATAGGTATGATTTCATGGCCGAGATGTCTCTACTTGTGATTGGTTGGAATGAAGAAGAGGTCACCAACCTCGACATCCTCACTTGGCCTATTGAAATAGAACAAGGCAATGGGTAGACACACAAATCACTCAACTCAAAGAGAAAGGCACAAATTTGACATATGACAATCTTAAGGAAGAGATTGAAAGATAGTGGTACAATTGTTAGTTCATCAAGAAAAACTCCCAAGTCCCCATTGGTCATGAGGTTCAAGAAAAGGAAGGATGCACTCGAAAGTAAACCCAAACATAAGGTGTACTCCAGAAAGGCAGTTGAGGAGACATCCTCCAAAAGAGAAAAGAGAATGGGGATGTTTGTACTTGAGATACCCACCATTCAAGAGGAGCCCCAATAGGGAGTAGAAGAAGAAAATAAACAGCCAAACTCACCACCTACCACTTTTGCTCGCACTGTTGCCACTATTGCCACACCACCACTTGATGCTTTTCAGGCTTTTCCGATCTCGTCTTTGCCTACCGTGGACATTGTAGTCCACCTAACCTTCGCCTTGTCAACTGATCCAATTATGGTACTAGAATCCTCCTCCTCTACTATCTCCCTGTTGCCCTCTTTTCACTCCTACCTTCATTTCCCACATTCTCTAATCTTCCACCATCTGTGCCATCAATTTCTACATTTTTGCCTATGTTCCTACATGCCTTCGTGACATATATGAAAAAAATTCCCATTGAACTCTCTGGGTTAATTCTTGACCCCAAGGTTTAGGATCTAATGTCCTAGATTTTTTTTGCTCTACCTCTTCCCCCACCACCTATAGAGTCACCGAAAATGGAGGCCATGATGTAGATCTTAGAGGAGATGGAAAGACTCCAAAAAAAAGTAGCACAAAGAGGGCATGCAGGACATAGCTGAAGACCCCAAGGATTCAGATGAAGATGATTATTTTGAACATCCAAAGGGTGGATTGAACATAAACCTAGACAAGGTGGCCTCCAATGAGGAGGAATCACAAAATTCAAAAGAATATACTAAGGCCCTTGGAGAGCATTATGTGATAGAGATGTCTAATCAAGAACTATAAGACGAGACCCACCTAGGGGAACATCAATCCCAAGAGGGACAAGAAGACATAGATTTGGATATAGAAATACTTAAGGAGCCTCCACTAATTAGCTGAGATAATGGCCTAGCACAAGAAGAAAAAGTACCTATAGAGAAAGAAGAAGAAGAAAAAGAAGAAGAGAAAGATGCCAAAGTAGAGAGCTCTGAGCCTCAACAGTACTGAGATTGCACGTGAAGAAGAAAAGGCACCCCAAGAAGAGAACATCATTGAAGTGAATTTCATTGAAGAAAATGTGGGGGTCACTAAACCTGATGTTGGAAAGGCCATGTAGGAAAAAGAGCCAAGTAAAGAAGAAAAGAATGATAAGAAGCTTGTAATGATGAAGAAGATGAGACTCAGAGTGACAAAGAAGAGGAAGGTGACCATGAATCACCCAAGGGACAAACAGAGGTTCCTGACTAGATACAATGATAATTGAAGAAGAAATCCCTAGTGGTTTCTCACCCAAAGGAAAGATGAGGTGAAATCCTAGCATGGGCTCAAATGATGACTTGCAAGGAGAAGAAGCCTAAGATCTGCTCTCACATCATGGTGGATGCTTCTGGGTCCAAAAGGCTACAAGTTGGCACTATAGTAATTAGTGGATGTATAGGGACCCTGCAAGGCCAAGAGTATTAGATATCAATGATTAACCTCGGCCTAGCCACCTGTGAGCAGAAGATCGGTGATCTGCAAGGGTCAGTAACCACCATCATTCAATAGATGAATAAGGACCAATCCACCAAAGAAGAACTAAAAGCACAAATGGAATATCTCACTCCCTACATTCAATAGTGGAAAACTATTGAAGAGGAGACTCTAATAGAATCGTTAGCACTGCCCTCCTTAATTTCAAAAGAAGATATCAATAAAATGGAGAAAAGGAATAATTGGACCAAATCTATGACCGATTGGATCAACAAAGTGATATCTAGTGGTGACGGAGGGATCAACCATGCAGTCGTAATGTATAATAGGTATCAGAGTTTTGGGAAAGATATAGAAGACATTATGAACACCTGTAAGGAGTTCTTGGAGACATACAAGATCACTTATCCTAAGCTAGAGTGCATCCTCAAGCTTCCCTGAGATATCTAGGAAAGGGAGATGCAAATGGCGAAAGAATACCACTAGCTAGTGGAAACCTAGTTAGTGAACGTAGATTATAGAAAGGAAGTTCTAGAGAAGGTCTTGCATGACTTAAGTTGACCATGAGTGGGCTATTGAGCATTGAAAAAATAGTGCTCAGTATTTGAATTTGATGACTGATTTTGAGGTTCCCGCTTTGGAAATAGATCCGGAGAGAATCAAGCCTTTGTTCCACAAGAAAATGGAGAAAGGAGCCGATGAAATTTTTTCACTAGACTTTATGGATTTTGCTGTGAGGGTTTTCATCTGAACAAAGCAGATCATTGAGGCCGAGTCAAATTTTGTTGAGAATTAGAGAGAAATCATAGGAAGAATCAAGATGATGTCCTTCCAGATCCTCAAATACGAGCTCTCTGAGGAGAAGAAAACCGTAACTATGTTCAAAAAGTTCATAGAGTATGAAAATGCTCAGAAATTGGATGGAAAACCTATCATAGATGGCGAATATTTGGAAAAATAGTTGTAAAAGTTGGTAGTCACTATAGCAGAAAACAACTATAGTGCCAAGGTAGCTAGATGACAAAATAGGCTAAATGAAAAAATAGGGAAGAAGACAAAATAGTCTATTTTAAATTGTGAAATATTGGGGGTCGGAGAAACCCTAATGTAAAATGAATATGAGCCAGACAATGTAAATGAATCTTTCCCATTAATTTTTCTTTTGGAAAATTATAAATAAGGGAATCCTCTCATTTTCAAAGATAGAGATGAGTTTTTGTGTAAAGGCATGTTGCAGAAAATTAATGAGAAAAGCATTATTTTGATGGTTTCTTGTGTTTTCTTCTCATGTGTGCATGATTCATTCTCCCAACCTTAAATTTAAGCTTCATTATTATTATTTTTATGTTACTTTAGTTGTTAGTTCATGTTGTGCTTTAATGGTAAAGAATGCTACAATGTTTGATGTCTTCTTAGCTCATACTTTTTGTTGTTTATTGTTGATAAACTGTTGCATAAAATTAGTTTGAGCATCACTTAAATTGCTGCAATCAAGTTCAACTATTTTTCATGCTTTAATGGTGAATGAATGGTTTGAACGTTTGTAGACCTTAGAAGATTGCACTAGTTTCATGAGATTGTAGGCTTCCCTTGGTTAAGTGGAACTTAGTTTTAGGAAGTTTTTCCACTATAGCATCCTGCATTGTTATTGTTCAACATTAGTTGTAGGTCTAGGAAACTTCTTATCCCTTTTCCCTTTTGATCTTTTTTTGAAACCTAAAGTTTATAAAAATTTATAGCATCACCACAAAGCTAAATCTGATGGAAAATATGGAGTTTTAGTCTGTTGTCCTGAACTTGCAGCAGTTGTCTCTCATTTCTAGAATTTACAAAACTCCTTTAGTAAACCCAATTCCCTCCTTGCTTAGTGACCATAAATTCCCTTTGTGATTACCAACAAATCACATCAACCAATTGAACTATTCCAAACTTACTCATGACCTAACACCCAAGATACCTTTGGGTGATTTCTACAACTTAGTTGCAGAAATTACCTTTCCAGAGAGGTAGCATACTTGTGTGTTGCTTGTGTTGAGAAAGTGCAAAAACACCCATTAGCAAAATTGACACTAGAAGGAGGGCAACCAAGCTAAGCTGGATCAAATTGGGTCCTCCTCCCCTTAAAGGTTTCATAGAGTGCTTAGATCCATGTTAGACAAGGGAAAATTTCAATGGTTAAAGATCCCTAGTAAGGCTAAGAGAGCCAAGAAAGGGGAAGCCTTAGCTTCAATCCCTCCCACTCGACCTCCATCTCCTCCATCTCCTTCCATCTATCCATCTCATTCCTCCCCTTCACTCCTAACAACACTTCCATCCTCCTAGTCACTCCAAACTATATTTCCACTCCTCACTTCCCATAGCCAAGGTGTTGTCCTAGCCCTTGCATTGCTCTTCTAAGGTGTTACCCCAACTATAGTCCTGGTTCAATCCGAAGTCATTGCAGCATAGCAATTGCAGCCTCCATCTCCCACAATGGCTTGGCTGGGAAATAACCCATCTCCTTTGTCCTTCAATGATTGTCACGATATGCCAAAGAACTTGGAAGGATTCTATAACAAGTTCCACCCATGTGATCCATGAAGGACAATAGAAGAGCACATCAAGATCTTGTAAACAACATTAAAGGATATGCAGATTGAACATGAAGATGGCTTGTAGGATCTTCCCCTACTTGTTGGGGGATGAGGCTTTCTATTGGTAAATCCACCTATCAATTGAGTCCATCACTACTTGGGATCAAATGAAGAGCACCTTCTTGTAGATGTTCAAAGTTCTTATTAGCCCCAATGAACTATATCAATAGTTGATGTCCATCATAAGAGAAGTAAATGAGCCTACCAGTTCATTTAAGGACTAGTTTAACAAAGCCATCATGAAGTTGTAGCCACCTTATGTGGTTGATGATGCATCCACTTGATTGGTGTATTACGCTACCCTACATAATCTTACATCCGCTTTGGTAAAAAGGATGCACCGACCGCTTGCTAGGATGGTGGATGCACATCCAAAAGCATACACAATGAGCATAGACTTGGGGTAGCATATTGTAGGTCCGTTGCCCTCCTTAGGGGCAATTTCCAACCCAACTCAAATTCAAGGGCTCACTCATGCATTGACCCATTAGATGCTTATGTTGAATCAAGTCCCCAGCTGCCAATAGTGCCACATTCGGGGCAGCCATTGAACCAAGTTCCTTTAGTTTCTCACTAGTTGCCACCTTCACAACAACATGCTTATGCTCAATAGACTCAAGTTCCTTCATACTTGTAAGGCTTTAAGTTCCTAAATTCCCAATAGAACCAACCCATGATGCAACCTATATTCTTTTAGAATTCAGTGCCATAATAGAACAACGTAGAGAAGGATTAGATTGATGAGCTGACCAAACTAGTGAAGAAGTTGTCCATAGAGATGACACATTTTGAGAAATCCAAATAACCAGTAGTAGGCCTCTCAAAGGAGCATCCAAGCCAACCTTAACCAAGACAACCATGATTCAGGTGCATCTTCTAGAAAAAATTATGTAAGGGGACAAAATTTAGGAAAGAACTTTGTCAGGAGGCCTTTACAAAGTAAAAACATAACTTCAAACACTAGGCCAAACAATAGAGTCATTCCCACACCTCTTGATCAATCAAGTGGTGCCAATAAGTTTACAAGTGAATTTTATCTAGCTGAGGCCACCTTATCATATGGTATCGAATCCACAAGACAAACAAACATTCTGAGTTGGATTTCCTAGAATTCCAAACTATCGTAGAAATTTTTCAAGTGGAAGTTTAGAATGTAGTTGATGGATCAAGTAGCAAAGACTTAGTTCCTTTGGAACCCTACAATTCCTTGGTGGTCATGGTCAACTAAGATCCTTTCCCACAAAGTGAAAGCAACACGCTCGAGAAGGAGGTTGCACCTAAGGGAAAAGAAGCAAAGGAGGTAGGTAACAAGAGCTCCTTATCTCAGCTTTTTGATTTAGTAGATAATGTTCCCATAGATGAGGAAGAGTTATGTGAGGATGAGGTCCAAATGTTCCATCAAAGAGAAACCCCATAAAAATTAAGGAATAGACAAGTTGGAGGTCCTTTCACTACCTCCACTCCTCCTAACAACTTCAATACTCTACTTGACCCTAATTCCAACAAAAATCCCACTTATCCCCACATGCCTACCTAGTACTTCAATAGAAGTAGGTAGCCAAATCAAAATTCAAGATCAACCCACTAGTTCACCCCAAGGAAAATCTTCTAAAGTAGAGGTTGAACAAATGGGGGAATATGTGGCCAAATAATTCAAAAAGGTTAAGTTGAGCCTTTTAGCCTATGAATTACTCAGAGTCTCGGCTATTAGAAATGCCTTCTTTAGAATGCTCAATGGGACTGCTCCATCCAAATCAACCCAAGAATCGCCTACCAAGAGGGTTCATTTGATACCTCCCAAAATGAGCTTGTGATTAGGGAAATATTGGGAAAGAAGCCTGAACAACCACTAAATCAAAAAGTAAACAAGCAACCAGCTAAAGAGCATAATCAAGCACAAACAAGGGAAAAGAACAATGATAAATACAAGGCTCAACTAGACCAAGCCGATGTATCGGTAGGGTTGTTCCAGGGAAACTGGAGACCCCTCCTTTCTTGATGAAAATTATAATATTTAGAAAGAGCTTACACAACTATTTTATGGATTCAGGTGCCTTAGCCAATGTTAGATTTTTGGTAGTATGAAAAGTACTAGGAATAACTCCAACCCCCTCCCGATAGAAGGTGACTCAGCTAGACAAAATGGGTTAAACGTAGTAGGTGAATTGAATAGAATTCCCATGCAGATTGCGGTGGATCCAAGAGTCCAACAAGTTTAGATATTTAGGTTATTGACATCCTAGACACTTACAACATCATATTGGGAAGGGATTTCACATGATTTTTAAATGTTTATGCCGCACTAGATTATTCCCATCTATGGTTGCCTTGGAAGGGGCTACCTAATCAGATATACATTAATCATGAGCCCAGGATGAAGTTCATGATTACTGAGTACAACAATACAAATGAGGTGTTATTTGTAGAAACAAAATTGGTAAACTACTATCCCGTTGCTTACTAGGATAATGAAGAAAGTGTAGAGGAAGTCCTCATGTTGTGTGATGTTCCTATCCATCTAACTTCCCTCCCAAATAACATAGAGGTCTTGGTCAAATCCGATGACGAAGAACTCCAAGACGACAAGTGCCTTAGCTTGTTGGAAAGTTTCCAAGAGTTTATGCAAAAATGTGTGCAAGACCAACTCAGCCTAGGCACTAGGATGGACTTCAAAGAATTACTATTGCCCAGTTGGTGTAGGGTGGATGACGTAGCTCATTTCGAGTTTGAATGTTGCTTGTTCCAAAAGTGTGGAGGATCATATCAAAGGACTAATTGCTCCCAAGGAGGAGGATGTTCAAGGACAACAAGATAACAACCAACCCATATATATGCAGTCACCCAAGGATGTAGAAGCAGATGCACAACCAAAAGGGGAAACATGCTCAACTAGCTCCAAAGTCAAAGATTCCTCTAAGTTTTGTAAATTATGCTTCAATGGATCCAAATCCAAGTAGGGAGCGAGAGTCGAATTTGAGCTCATCAGTCCCGTGGGTAAGACGTATTTTACTACCCATAGATTGCAATTCTATTGCATAAATAATGTAGTAGAATACAAAGCATTAGTTCATGGGTTACTAATGGCATTAAGAAAGAAAGGTGAAATGCTACAAGTGTTTGGTGATTCTAAGCTAGTGGTGAAACAAGTTAGGAAAATATACTCTTTTCATGATAGAAGGGTAGAAAACTATAGACAAAGGGTATGGGATCTTATAGAGGGCTTAGATGCATTCAATATTTAGCTGATCCCATGTAGCAAGAATCATACTGTCGATGCATTAGATCAAGCAGTGAGTACCCTCCAACATTTTTCCTTAACTAGCCTAAAGAAATTTACTATAGAGCTCACCTCTACCCCATCAGTGCCCAAAAAATTCACCCACTTCTAGGTGTTTAATGACGAGAAGCATATCCTAGATTTCATCACAAGTTTCAATGTTTTTGCCACTCAAATCATAGATGAAGTAGAACCTGAGGAAGCTAAACTTGATATAGAAGGAGTTATCAATCTAAAGAGCAACACAATACCATGAGGCATGGTTCAACTAGAATGAATATTTGATTTGGATCAAATAAGAGACCAAGATTAATAGACCAAAAAAGAGTCAATAGACAATCAATACGATGCTCACAATATGGATACAACTAAAGAAGTCAAAAACATTTTCATTGGAAAGGTGTGCACCCCAAAGGAAAGAAAAGGAATTTTTGACACCCTGTGCACTTTTCATGATGTAATTACTTGGGGGTATGGAGACCTTAAATTGTATGATACGTCAATTATCACTCATACCATTCCCCTTAAGCCAAATGTGAGGCCTTTCCGACATCATCAACGCCCAATCAATGCACTAGTAGAGCCTATTATCTTCAAAGAAGTTTAGAAGCTACTATCTACCTAAATCATCTTCCAATCTACCATTCTACATAGGTGGAAAATTTGGTCCTGGTTAGGAAAAATAATGGGGAAATTAGACTGTGTGTGGAATTCAAGAATCTAAATAGAGCTTCTGAAAAGGACAACTACCCAGTACCCTTGTTGGATGAGGTATTACAGATTATGAATGGGTCCTAAATGATGTTGTTTCTTGATGGCTATTCCGGGTATAACTAGGTCATGGTGCAGTATGAAGATGGCATAAAACAACATTCACCACAAAATGGGGTATGTTTGTATATAGGAGAATGTCATTTAGATTAATTAATGCAGGTGAGATATTCCAGTGTGCCATGGACATAGCCTCCATGGATATCATTAGAAAATGCATTATCATATACATGGATGGCCTCACTGTGTTTTCAAAGAAAAGAGGAGATCACGTATTTGACTTGTACAAAGTATTCCAAAAATGTAGAGAGTTTGGCATCTCAATCAATTTGAAGAAATACATTTTTGGGTTAACCAAAGGGAAGCTGCTAGGATACCTAATCTCAAAAAATGGGATCTGCATATATCCATAATGCATTCAAGCTATATTTAAAATTTAGCCCATGGAAAACAAGAAGGAGATGAAGTCCTTCTTTAGAAAGATCAACTTTGTCGGGAAGTTCATCACAGGCTTTGCAGAAATAGTCAAGCCACTAAATGCCATGCTCAAGCAGGATGCCAAAGTGGAATGGACATTGGAAGCTAAATTTTTTTTTGAATAAATCAAGAAGGCTATTGTAGATGCTCCAGTATTGGTCAGCCTTGACTATTTGAATCTATTTTATGCTTTACTGCTTTTCCTCAGATCATTCGTGTGACAGCATGTTGACACAGAAAGATGACAAAGGGAATGAGCATCCCATTTATTTTATGAGTTCCCATTTAAAATATGTAGAATTTCATTACCACAAAATTGAAAAGGAGGCATATGCTTTGGTAAGAGGCATCAAGAAATTTTGGCACTATATTTTATAGAACAAGGTGTTTGCAATTGTACTAGATTCAGTTGTCAAGACCTTGCTAATGCAAAAATGAGTTGGGAGAAAGAAGAGAAAAATGGGTCACACTACTACAAGAATATGACATGGATGTTCAACGCATGAATTTGGTCCAAGGGCAGGCCCTCACTTTCACAATAGGAAAAATAGGACCTGAGCTTATGGTGCAACAATAAATTTTGGAGGATGTTTCCCTGAGTCAATGGTACAATGACATCGTCTATTATCTAGTAAACAAAAAGTGTCCATCATGGTTGCAAGGAGTACAAAAATGTGCTTTGAGATTGAAGAGTAGTAGTTACATGTTGCAAGGAGGCATACTATACAAAAGGACTCATGAAGGAATCTATCTTATATGCCTTGGAAAAGAGGAAGTAGCTGAAGTGCTGAAGCAATTTCATGATAAGTTTGGTACTGGCCACAAATCCTGTGTGCTTGGTATTATTGGTTGATGCTATTCAAAGATGCACACAACCATGTCAGAACCTTCCATGTGTAGTTAGACCACTACTACTAGGGAAAGAAATGTTGATGTCCCACTCCAACCAGTTGTGGAGGTAAGGCCTTCTGCTTAATGGGGACTTGACTTGATTGGTCTGGTAAGCCCACCATCCTCTGTAGGCCATAGGTATATTCTGAATGATACTAATTATTGTACTATAAGGACTGAAGCAATAGCATGTAGGTAATGTACAACTAAATTAGTCAATACTTTTTTGGAAAGTTTTATTTTAAATCACTTTGGTTGCCCATTTTCTCTTGTTTGTGATAACGATCTCGCATTTACATCTCTTATGTTTGCTAGTTGGGCTTTCGATTATGGAATTTTTCTTAAATTCTTATCCAAATATTACCCCCAAGGAAATGGCCTAGCCTAATCTACAAATAAGAACTTGTTGATTGTCATTCAAAAATTGCTTGACAAGAACTCAAAAGATTGGCACACCCAGTTGCATTTTACTCTGTGGGAAGGTCGTACGTGTCATAAAGCTACCTCAGGGAGTTCCTTATTTTTTCCCATCTATGGCCTAGAGCCTTTTTTGCTATTCCACCTCAAGATCCCCACACTACAATTCATTAACACATACTATGAGGAGGGAGAATTCCAAGAAGCCTGCCTGGCTGAGTTGTTGCATTTCGGGGAAGCCTACAACCAAGAAATATAATTTTTTTGCAAAAACCAAGGTGTAGTGAAGAGATGGTTTGATAGCCGAGCCAAATTGAAGGCCTTTAGGATATCTTATTTAGTCCTTTATTTGGACAAATCCCATTAAAAGAAAGGGGGACATGAAAAATTCGACAAGCTCTGTCTTGGCCCCTTTCAAATTTCTAAGATTCTAGGAGATAATGCCTTTCACCTTAAGACCCTCACCAAAGAGGATGTCCTATTTCTGGTCAATCGGTAGTACCTCAAGAATTATTTCTTTTCTTGAGCTTTCCAAGCTCAGCTCTTTGTATATAGTTTTATATAGTTAGGGTAGGTCTTTTGGTTTGTTGTTTTGCTCTTGCTTGCTTTCCTAACTCTTTTTTGCTAAGGATGTCCTCTAATCTTGATGCAGTGGTCATTGTGCTTGGCTCATTAGATGGCTCACTTTTCTACCTGCCCCCATTGGTTCCTTGGATAAATATTCATCAATTATCATGAATTTCTATTCACCTCCTTGAGTTAGGTCCCCTTACTCAAACTTTAACTTGATTTAGTGCAGCAACCTTATTTGAATCTCTTCACACTTATCTCAAATGACACATGAAATACATATTAAGTACTCTTAATGAGCTATACGATAGTAATTAGGAGGCTTTAGCAACTGAAAAAATCCTAAGTTTTCTCCAATGACCACTGTGATTTTCCAAACCCACTATGAGCTTCAAAGCTTATGCAAGTGAGAAGAAATAATGAAAAAAGAAATATAAAAAGAAAAGAAAAGAGAAAAGAAAATGTTAGAGAATAGGAAACTGTGTGGGTGTGTGAGAAACTCTATCAGGGCTATGAAAGCCTAGTTGGAAATAGATAAATGTTCATGGGGTCACAACGACAACTTTTTCAGGGCTATGGATGCCTGACTGGTAGTAGAGCAATGTTTAGATTACTTTTGGGGATAGACAACTTACATAGCTTGCCTCAGCTAATTGATTGTTGCCATGTGTGGTCTTTAAGGGAGCTAAATAAAAATCATTGCAAAAACTTTTGAGATATTTTGTGATCTGATTCAACTAAGGATCCCATCCTTCTCTAAGTCCTTTGTTCATTTGAGGAAACTTTCTTCTGGTTTGCAAAACTAGAGATTATGGGTTCTAGATGAATCTGCACCCTTAGAACACTCAGGAGCGTTCTCCTCAATAGAGTCGCCATTTATTGTGCCTATAACACACATGCCCCATTCAGAATAAGGAAACCCCTCTTTCCTCTTCACCTTTGTCGGGTTGTTTTTATCTTTGCCTTGTTTTGTGTCCTCCCTATTCTATGCTTAAGTTCGTCCCTACAGTAAAGTCACCAAAATCCCTTTGACCAAAATCCCTATTTCTATGTGTTTGCAGATTTGGACCTTCGAGTTTCCTTTATTCTTTTTCCACTGTGTCTGCCAAGCGTCGCAGGCCCACATTTACGAATCTCCCTTTGTGGAAGGCTATCACTACCTTGCCACTAAGTTGTGACTGAACCCAATAGTCCACCCACATTGTGGGTTGTACATCCACCTTTGTCGCCTGGGTCTTCACTGAATGACTATGACAACTTGGGTTTCCATAACCTTACCAACTGACCTGCTGCCATACTAGGAATTAAATGCATGTCATAAATTATGTTTTTCCTATAAATAGAAGGGTCAAAGTTGCCATTTTCACCCTTTCCTCTTGAAATTTTGATGGAGGACAAGAATTTTCAGCCTGCATGAGATCTTACAACAAATTTGAGATAGATTCTCACCAATTTTTTATGCAATTTCTAAGTAGCTACACTCTGTTTCAAATCTTTGAAGCATTTCTCTCAAACTAGGGTTTCAAAAATTTTTTAGTCCTCAAATTCCAATTCAATTCCATGATGGAAATCTCATCAAATTCTTTGTAATCCTTGGCCTTGCATGAATAATTTTCCCCCTAGCATTTGAAATCCTTAGCATTGGTGAAAACTATGTCCTCGCACCCATGTGAAATCCTATTCCTCCATTTTCATTCTTCATGTGGCAGATAAATTCCTATAGCCCGCATTATCGCCATCACTATCCTAAATAACATTTGAAAATTCTCAAAGATATGGCTAAGTATGTTCCCTTTGCGGGAACCTCCATGCAGGATTCCCTTTGCAGACAATTGCCACCCTAGCCGAATGAACCCAATAGATGCCAAATTTTGCCAAGTCTTGACTATCCCATAGGCCTCCTTATGTGGTTTTCCATCACCTAGTAATCACTATCTTATAGCTAAGTCATTGGGCCGCCCTGTAGTATGGAACCCCCATCATCAATCTCCATCCTTGGAGTTTATTGAACTAAACGCTAAGTCAAAGGTCCTTGCGAGTGAAGTCTTGTGGATGGACACTTTTGAAACTCTGTCTACCTAATTTTGCTTTCTAGTGTCTAAATTCCCATGTCCTCCTGCACTGTGGACTCTGCTAGAGTTTCTTCCTTCCATCGAACTCCAAAGACTTTCGACATAGAACCTAAGTCTGGACATAGTTTCCGGGTCTGACTATACGAACTGCCATCTACAGACCACGGTCCTCATATGACCATTCTATAATGGTGAACATCTAACTATGACCTAAAAATTTGTTTCCATAGTCCAAAAAATGATGAAACTATAAGGCACAACTCAAAATGTCCAAAGCACATGCGCGTTGTCAGTTATCAAATGTCGCTACTTAATGGTTGAGACTCAATGCCTTTCCACCTCACAACACCTGCATGTCCCAAACCCACAGGATCATTAGAGCCATGTCAAATTACTTTGGCTACTTCATGACCTATTTCCACATGTGCTTAATCATTCCTTAGGGAATTGTCCTTTAAATAAGTCATGCATAATTTCTACTGCAGGTGGTCGTCTATGGGATTTCATGACCTTTCAAGAATGTATGAATGGATCTAACCTTTAATTTGTAGAATTTAACTAATGTTTTCCTTGTTATATATGAAAACACTTACTACACTCTATGTGTGCAAGATTTATGGAACCTTCTAAAGGATCATTAGCATAACCCGAAGGAAAAACTGACAAGGGAAAGAAGCCTGCAAGAACATCGAGGGGAAAAAAGGAAAAAGAACAAATGAAATATCAGTTCCATGGGGTGAAATGCACCTCCAAGCTCTCCTTGACTTGGGACACAATATTAGATACCAAATTGGGACATGTGAATATAGATGAATTCAAGCAAAGGGTGATTGTCAACCCTACCATTGAGGACACATGGAAAATCAAGCGAAGTGGTCTTGCAAAGTTAGTAGGCTTCTTTCTTGCACTAATTGCTCTTGAGTTGGTCATAACTTGCCAAGAGTGCTACCACTCCAATAAGAAGATTATTTATAAAGATGGAAGAGTACTGGTAGACTTGTTATCTAAGTCTGTTGGTAGGATCTTCAACTTTCCAACATTTGATGAAATGGAAGAAGTAGAGAAGGGATTATCTCAAAATATCTAGCAAAAAGACCCCTTAGGATGCAAGAGAATGATGAACCAATATTGGTTGAAGGACAAGTGGGGAAATGCCAACAAAGTGCCCTAGAATTTATTCAAAAGCAACTTCTTCGAAGCATAACATGATTTAGTTACTCTTCTCAATAGGGTAATGGGCCTACCAATTGTCACCTTCTTCAAAGAATGCATGTTTTATTTTGTAGAGGATATCATCCAAGGCAAGAGAAAATTCCATTGCGCCAAGATGATTAGTGATAACATGCACAACTAGCTCTTGGTTGTAAGAAAAACCTATCAATTTTATATGACTTCATATCTAGTCTAGCTTCTTGTGAAAAAATTCCTATATAAAGGACTCTTCTATGCAAGCCCATTGGGGACAAAGAGAGAACTTAAAGTTTATGACTACTACCCTTAGCTATTATATAGAAATTTCAAGAAAGAATATAGAAGAGTAAATGATGTCTTCATTGCAAATATAATTAGACTCTTGGGAGGAGAATTTGAAAGAAGGGTGTCACACAATGCAAAGGCCTTCATTAAGGGATTTGGGTATTTGTTCATTCAACTCCTAAAGTTGACCTACATTAGAGTAGAAGGGTTCTTAGGAAGACCCTACAAGTTACCATACTACCCCAATGACCGAATCATCTTGGTAGAGGTTTCTCGGTAGTTGTGAACGCCAATCCTAGACTTGCACAAACATAGCGAACAAACACATTATTAGATCCATATGCAAGTTAGAACTCAGATTCCCCATGAAATTCATCTACAATGCTCAAAATATGAAGGAGAATGAAGAAAAAAACAAGAAAAGCAATGAAATCCTATTTAAACATACAAACACTCAATCCCATGGGGGAATTGGTGCTAATTTGATGTGGAAATTGGCCCTTTCCCAACTCCTTTGCAAGCTTGATGATCTTGATGAAGGTTGATCCACTTGGTGATGAATAAAAATGTGATTCCTTGATAAAATATTCAATAACCTAGCTATGAAAATGGAAAATGCTATGGAAATGGATAAAATTGCTCTAAATGTGAAGATAGTAACCTTGCTAAAAGTTGTGGATCCAAAATACAAACGAAAGTCTTCTATTTATAGAAAGACAAGATGGAGGAATGAGAAAAATGAAGCAATGTGGGATCATTCAAAATCCACTATCCAAGTGCCACTTGTCAAGATGTGAATATAGGAAGCTTGAGCACATTTTGATGAATGTGCACAATAAATGATATTAGGTGGATTTTCAAATTTGTGAAATGACTTGTTGGAGAGGGAAAGAAAATGACTTAAATTCCACTTGGCTCAATGCACTAGGAAATGTAAGAGGGTTAAATGCTTTGTTGGAAGGACAAACCCACTTGGAGGGATTTTCAAACCTGCAGGAATATTCCCCTAAAGATGCCATGTTGAGAGAAAATAGAGATTTAATAAATCATTTAAATGTATTTTCATGTGCAAGTGGAAAAAACTAGAGGATTTAGGTGATTAGGATTGAATTAATCATGATTGGATTAATTCAATAGGAGATTAGTTGATGTGACTATTTGATTTAGATTTTTGGATTGATTTAAATCAAAGTCGAGAAGAATATGAATTAGACTTAATTAAATAAATATTTTGATTTATTTAATTAAGAGGGAGATGATGTTAGATTAAATCAAACAAAGATTAATTTATTTAATTTAATGGAATAGCTTTAGAGATTTAATTAAATAAAGTGAAGTATTTAATTAAACATAGACAATAGGATTAATTAAATAAAATCAAGATTTATTTAATTAATAGAAGAGAATGACTTAATCAGATAAATTGATTGATTTATTTAAGGGAGAAAGGTGATGACTAGCTAAGAAGATGATTCAGGATGAAATGATGTTAGTAATTAGGATCAAATGTGTCAGTATATTTTCTATGTCTACATTTTTCCCCTCTTTGAAGCAAAGTACACATTGTTTTGGTTTAAAGAATAAACTGTCTCAATTAAAATTCCAATTTTATTTTATTTTTTAAATTGCCCCACTACTACCCTAGTGAGAAGAAACATGTCGATATACTACCCCCTCAAGAGATCGAAGGGAAAAAAAATTAATTTGAGGGTGATCTCGTGAAAAAAGAGGACAAAATACTTGATGTTTCTAGAAAGTCTCCGTGATGCCAAAAAAAACACAAAAAATGATGCAAAACAACCTTTGGTTTGGGTGAAAACAGGATTGGGGGTCTAAAACCCTACTTGGACGGCTAAATAGGGTAAAAAATCCTAATTCTTAGGCTTAAATAGGCCTCAAGGGGCCACTTCTAATTCATTTGCACACATAGCCTTTAGATAATTCTACGATTTGAGCTCAGGTGACTGATCAAGATGGCACAACACATGCTTCCACAACACATTTATGATCATGTACGAGTGTACTGGAGGCTTCCCGACACAGGACCTGTGGTATGTCATCTTTCTCTGACATATTTTTTGATTTTTTCATGCATTTATTAGGGTCCAAAATCAAACAAAGTCAAGTGGTGCTATATAGCGCAACTGAAAAGCTTAAATCAACATTGCACGAGCTCAAACTATGCTGCAAGTGAATATAGCGTAGTGGAGGCGGACTTTGAAAATTTAGGGTTTGGACAAAGAGCGTTGTATATGCACCTAGCACTACGGTTGTCCTGTTTAGATTTTAAGGTTAACAGGTCAAACTAGGTCGCTGGCAAACTGTGCTGCAGCGGCGAAGTTTGGCTTGCAGCAACAGAGTTTGAAAGTTTCAAACAATGATGCAATTGCGGATAGTGACACATTTGTTATTTTAGTGACGTAAACCTCAAACAAGATCCTAATTTTTTATGAAACTTGACACAGTGACTTTGTTAATGAAGGAGGACATGGAGCTAGTCCATTCACGGGAGCATAGGTCATCCATTTTGGCTAGATTGACCCAGGATCCTCCTTTGGAAGAGATGCAGCAGGAGTACCTGGGGGCTATCAAATTATGGTACATTGCTTATGCCCCACGAATTAGGACACACTTAGGGATGATTATAACAATGGAATAGCACTGACATAGTGAGACTTCTTCATTCTACCTCCCCATAGGAGATGCCACAGTGACCCTGGAGGATGTGTGGTGCATTCTTCGATAGTCGATCCATGGAGAGGGTCATTTATGATGTGAAGGCTAATAGAGACACCTATTACAATATCATGGGCACCAATAAGACTATCTTGTTAGAGGGTTAGATTGAGCTCGAGTGGTACAGAGCTGTGGTACCACCCTTCAGATTGATAGTAGCTATGATCATCTCAGGACTTGTGGCACCAGACCGATGTGGGTGATACTCAACCTGCGATGGGGGATTTCTTGGGAGCAGATTCTCTAATGGAGGGAGTGCTTTGCCTAGGGGCCAATGATGTTTGCCTCACTGTACCATGATCTTCACAAGTTCACATATTGCGACAATAGGTCCATCGAATCATGGGTTACACTACTACATATTTGGGCCTGGGAGCACATTGTAGTGCTTCACCCTGTGAGAGTTGTACTTATAGCCATGGAGCCGAATGACCCATTTATCTAGAGATACAAGGATGGACTTTAATTTTCTTGCATAGGAGTAGCAGACATGTGACACCAGCAGCAAGTCCTTGATGAGATGATAGTTTTTACTTGGAGACCCTATCTTGGTTTGTTGGCCTAGTATGATGATGCACAACAACTATTCTTTGCTACAAAGGACCAGTTGATGCAAGGTAGGGAGCATACTATTATCAAGAGATACTTACCTGATAGAGTGGTCCACGAGTTTAGGGACACAAAAGACCATCTCGATGATTAGTACGTGGCCATATTCACACCTACCACAAGGGATACAACACGGGGTTAGATGATCATGACAACGGATGCAGTTTAGAGTTTCATGTAGTTGACAGCCAGACCATGGTCTTACAATTAGGGATAGGCAGACCCGGGGACCACACATAGGCATACAAAGATTGGTTTCATCCCCCAGTCAGATTGACAGTTCTAGGTGCACACCTACCATGGAGGAGACCGAGAGGCTGAGGTGTAGGGTGCGGGCAGGGTCGAGCAGGTAGGGGAGGCAAGGATGACGATGGTGACAGGGACGACGATGGTGGTAGAGGAAGAGGTAGAGGAGGAGGAGGACCTCTTTCCCATTAGCCAAAGTAGCACAGGGATGGTCACCAAGACAAGGATAGGTAGCTGACACCACCCAAAGATGGTCATCAAAACCATCCACCTGTCTAGCTAGCACCATAGCCAAATCCTAGGGATGGGAAAATTTTGTAGTTACAGGCATAGATATAGGGTTTGCAGGGACAAGTTTCTATTGACAGTAGAGAGAGACCAGCTGAGGACCGAGTAGGACAAGGTCATTCAACAGAGATAGGCCATAGAGCTACAGGCAGCATTAGAGATGGGCTGGAGATAGAAACTAGAGAGTATGGCTACATGCTCCTCCTAGAGTTTAGTTTCCTTGCTAGCATATAGGGAGGTGGTCTGAGAGGTTGATTATTATAGAGTTCACTATCATCAAGTCATTCCCTGAGTAGCACGGGTCCTTAATTATTCATAGCAGATAGGATACAAGCCTCCAGAGGGTCATGAAGAGAGGTCAGGTGGCGATGGGAGCAGCTAGTAGGGCTAGCCCACTTTTGATCAGAGACAAGATTCTTTTTGTGATTCATGGGCTCATTTTTTATAGCCCCATGGGCAATTTGTACTTATATTTATATACACACATGATCCCAATTTTGTACCATGACAGTGCATTATTTTTATGATATATGTGAGATGAGACAATTTGATTTGATGTATGATGTGTCTTATTTGATTTATGCATTTATGGATGGATGTTTACTTTCTATATGTAATAGTCTACATGTGATGCAATGATTCTATCTTATGTGATGTAATGCGATGATGCTATGTGATGCAATGATTTATGGATCCTTTTTTATCAGTATCTTTTCTTGTGCACTTTTTATGATGATTTATGGATATGCAAAATGTTATGATATGCAAATGCTTAGACTAAAAAATCTATATTATGCACCTAATGGATGATAAAATGTATGAGATGCAATATTTTTATTTTCAATACTTTTATCATGTATGATATGGCAATGCATTTATGAATGATATGATGATGCATATGATATGGTGACGTATTTATGGGTGATGATACTTCTATGTTTATGTGATGGACACAAATATATGGTTTATGAGATGCTTAGAATAACTACTCTATATTAGTGATGAAAAATGCAATGCATGTGACATGATTAATGTTTCTTATATGATATGATATGCATTATGTTGATGGTTTGTGGATGCAAGATGGATGCATTAGGTGATGATGATTTATGATTAACTGTCATGGTACCATGTTAGTGTGGAAAGAAGATAGAAGAAAAAAAGAGATTCCAACAAGTCAAAAGATGATGATGATCTTCCTTACCCAGGAGTTGGGATTTTAAAAGGGCCAATTACCCTATGTTTGATAACACATATAGGCATGATGCATCAAGGTATAAAGGACTAGCATGGCATTGTACCTAGTGTGATGGAATTTGACCTGACAATTAGATAGGAGTACTCCTGTTCACACCTGGTGTATGGAACCTTATTTAAAATATAGTTCAAATATTCCAAATATATCAGAAAAAACATAGAAAGGAAAGCCTTCCTATGTGGTCAATAAGATGTCTAAAACACCTTCCCTAGACCTAAACAAAGAATGCATGACCAAGGTTATATTACAAGAATATCCAAAACGCATAGTAGATAAAAAAGATAATCATCTTTGCACCATTCCTTTCTCACTAAATCCATTTGTTTGGACATCATCGAAAGGTCATTGGAATGAGCACAATAAGATAAGTCAAAAGACAAAGATGAAGTAAACAAACAAGCTAATGTTTTTCAATACCGCTAGCCAAGACTAAACTAAGGTGATACCTGATGTTGATGTCCATTGTAGCAGCATATTAGGTAGTTCAGGATGAACTTAGATATCTGCATTTCAGTTATGTAGGTCATTGGTATGGCTTCCACCTACCTTGTGAAGTATGTAGTGGTAGTAATGATAAACTTGTGGCTATTGGATGAGGTGGGGGTGA
Source organism: Sequoia sempervirens (assembly GCA_007258455.2). Taxonomy (NCBI): domain Eukaryota; kingdom Viridiplantae; phylum Streptophyta; class Pinopsida; order Cupressales; family Cupressaceae; genus Sequoia; species Sequoia sempervirens. Next base: position 101,306,541 of record VDFB02000015.1, on the reverse strand, counting down.
TTTTTCCAACAAGATCAAGCCCCCACTATGAAAAGGGCCATGGTGTGACAATAGGGTGTAGCTCTTGGGATGGTGCATGGATTAGGCCCCCATGCTATTGACATTGTAGACACCTTCTAACATAGTCATGTGCTTCTCTTTCCATAGTAGGCCAATAGTACCCCGTCCCCAACAATTTATTGGCCAAGGTCATACCACTCGAGTGAGAACCACATATGTCATTATGTACCTCAATTAAGGCAGTCAATGCCTCCTCAATGTTTAAGCAACGTAACAAGACTCATTCAATGCTTCTACAATAAAGGGTATCTCCTAGGATGACAAAATGGGTTTCTTTTTTGATAAAGGCTCTATTTAGGTTCAGGGTTATGTTAGCTAGGAGGACTCCTATTCTTAGATAAGTGTATATATCATTGTACTAGGGATCACCGGGACCAACGATTTTGCACAAAAATTCAGACTCTGGTACCTTGAATGCAAGAATGAGAAGCTACTCTACAAGGAATTCATGGTTTGGTACATTGTGAGCAATATCCAATAGGGATCCAATTATTTCCATGGCATCTTCCACTATGTTGTTTGCTCTGGGTATCTACTTGAATGTGATCTCAATGAAGGACTCCTTAAGACTTTCCACCAATTTCTTGTATGGAGTTAGCTTGTCATCCTTAGTCTAATACTCATCAATTACTTGATTGATTATGAGCTATGAATCCCCATATACCTTGAGAGCCATGATATGTCACTACATTTCTATTCTAAGTCCTATGGTTAGAGCCTTATATTCTACAATATTGTTTGTGAAGGGAAATGCCAACTTGTAAGATCTTGGTATGTAGTCTCCCTATGGAGTGATAAAAAAGACCTCGACTACTAATCCATGCTGTGTAGGAACTATCAAAGTACAACTTCCAATGATCTACTATGCTCAAGTTGAAGATGGATTCATCGGGGAACTCTGAAATTAGTAGATTCTATGAATACATTGGTGCTTCTTCCAGTTGGTCTACAATAGTTTTCCCTTTGATGGCCTTCTGTTCTACATAATCGATGCCATATTCTAATAGGATCATGATCCACTTGGCCTGGGCATTGCTTTGGAAAGCATGTAGTTGAGTGGGTCGACCTTGGCAATGTGTTTGATTTTATGTGCTAACAGGTAGTGTCTGAACTTCTGTGAGGAAAACACCACTGCTAGACAAGCCTTTTTGATGAAGAAATAATTTAACTCATTCCCTACCATGGTTTGAATGATGTAGTAGATAGCCCTCTTTGTTCCATTTTCATCTTGCTGAGCTAGGAGAGCACTGAGAACTGCTATTGTTGCTGATATGTAGAGGATTAGAGGCTTTCTTGGGATTGTTGGCATAAGCACTGGAGGTGTAAGAAAATACTCTTTGATCTTGTTAAAGGCCTGATCACACTTGTCATCCCATTTGTATGCTACCCCCTTGTGGAGTAGGTGAGAATATTGGACTGACTTGTCTTCTAGTTGAGCTATGAACTGGTGGATTGACTAGAGCTTGCCTTGTAGGCCTCTTATCTACTTCAAAGTCTTGGGTGCCTCCATCTCGAGGATTGCCTTTACTTTAACAAGATCTATTTCAATTCCTCTCATAGACATAATGTATCCCAATAGCTTCCCTGATTGTATACCAAAGATGCACTTCTTTGGATTAAGGTGGTCATTGTATTCCTCAAGTCTGTCAAAGATGGAACTCAATGCTACTATGTGGCCCTACCTCTTTCTATATTTTTCCAATATGTTGTCGACATAATCCTCCATAGTCTTATGGATCATGGATCATGTCATGAAAGATTAAGGTCATGGCCCTCTGATATGTTGCTCCAACGTTCTTTAGGCCGAACGACATCATGTTCCAGCAATATGTCCCCCATGGTCAAGTAAAAGTCATTTTGTGTTGATCTTCTTTGGCTATCATGATTTGGTTATACCCAAATAATTTGTCCATCAGTGAAAGCATCTCATGTCCTGCGGTCATATCTACAATCATATCAATGCTAGGAAGCATGAAGTCATGCTTGTGACATGGTTTGTTTAGGTCCCTAAAATCTATGCAAATATGGATGCCCCCATTGGGCTTTGAAACAGGTACTAGATTTGATACCCACTTTGGATATTCGATTGGTCTTATGAGCCCTGCATCAAGTAACTTCTTTAATTCCATTTTAACCAACAAGGCTATTTGAGGATGCATTTTTTTGAGCTTTTGTCTAATGGGCTTTGCTTCATGGTAAACTACTAGATGGTGGACCACAATCTCTGGATCAAGCCCGTGCATGTCAACATAGCTCCATGAAAAGTTGACCTTTCTCTCCCTTAAGAAGGAAGCTAGGAGATCTTGTTCTTCTAACATCAATGATTCAACATAAAATGTGATATGTGGAGTTTCTTCTATTCCCAAGTTGATTGGGTTGCACTTCTCGGATAGAACCATTGACTTTTCCTAATGTAGAGCACTAAGAGGAAGATTGAATCCTTCATCCTTGGGAACCTCAGAGAGGTTTTCTCCATTGGATACATCCTTTATATTTACTATTTTTGGTTCAAAGAGTGCCACAGTTTAGTTTTCACTCAAAGACTTTGAGATTATTCTCAAATTTTTAGTTTTGTGACTAAAAGATTCAATCATCTCCTCATACTAAGCTTGTGTGTGTAGAATGATATCAAACCTAACCTTGTAATCTCCATGTGGTACTGCGTTTCATAGTCCCATGAATTCTAAGAGCACTTCATCATTTTTGAAAGTGTCTAGAATTGGCGGTCTTTGTTGGTTGTAATCAATGAGCTAGGGGTAGACTAGGTTTATTTCATGGATTTGATGGTCGTTGGTCTCAAAAGACAAGGTACTAATCATGAGTAGGGAGGTGTCTTTGAAAAGCATAGGAAAATTAGTTATAGGGTCCTTGTCACTACTACACACATCAGTTATGTTGAAGGTGAAGTTGTCTAAAGGCAGACTTGTGGACACAGGTAATTGAAGGGTGGCTATAGATTGCTGAGGAGTTTTGACCTTCTTAACTAAGGCACCTTTTCCAACTATGGTCACCTTTGGAGGGGCACATCTGAGACCAAGGCTTCTCATAGGTGTCTCTGACATGAGGGGTACTAGAAGTCCATTGTCATTTTTCCCAAGCCTTTTGTTTCTATCATAGCCCATGGTGAGTATCATTTGTAAGCCTTTATTGCTATCATCCATAGGTAGATCAGTTGTTGGTCTATTGTCTTGATACAAGAGGTTTGATGGTTCCTCTTTTATTACTTCCCCACCTAGGTCTCCCCAACTTCTAAAGCTAGAGGGGCCTGCTGTGAATGTTTGGGATGAGGAAGCATTATTTGACAGTGGTCATTGGTGCAGCAGCACCCAATACACACAATTTCAAAAATTCATCCTTTCAAGGAAGACATTAGGACAGTAGTGGTAAATTGGGTCTTTGAGACCATTATTGATGTAATTTTTGGTTTTTAGTGTGTGTTAGTGTGCAAAATGCACAAGGGTTCCTAATATTGTGTTTATTATCATCAAATTGTGATAAGGGAAAAAATTAAGCAATGTAAAGGTCTAGGTGGTTGAATGGTTAGTTGTAGGTGTTCCTTGAGTAGTTTTGGATTGAAAAATGTTAATAAGGCCTCTTGAAGGCTTGTGCAAAGGTTGTTGAGTCATTCTTGAAGGAAGAAGTACAATAAAAGCTTTATTTTTAGTAAATTTCTGTGTTTTTCTCCTCTTTCTTCTTGTGTATGGGTCCGTACAGAAGTTTGGTGTTCATTAATGGTTTGAATACTCTTTAGCATGGTGTATTCTTTGTTCTAAATCCTTTCTTGAAGTGTAACATTGCATTTTGAGTGAAAAGGAGGCTGATCTGAGTGGATTGATTATAAAACTGGGTATAGGGCGTTTGAGAGCCAAAATGTGACATAGAGGCCATTCCACCCTTTTGTGACTACTATACCTGGTTGGAATGGGCCTTATTAGTATAGGAATAATGCTAGGTAGGTTGGTTTGAGATTTTAAGAGTTGTGAAGAGAGAAATCCACGTTGCTCTTGCATAAAGACAAATTTTATGCCTTTTAAGCATAACTAGGGTATGGGTTTTTGAGTTTTGTAAGGAGAATAGGATGGAAGTTGGTTGTTTTGGTGTTCTTGGGTGTATTTGGATGTTCTTGAAGAGTTTGAGAGGTTGAGGAAGGTATGGTCTGAGTAGAAGGTTGAAAACCCTGTTGGAAGAGGGTGAAAAAGAGTGAAAATTGGTTGCTTTATAGAGGAAGTATATGCAAGAGATGGGGGCAGTCTGATGTAATGATGTTTTAAGCATGTACAGGAAAATTAATGAAGGATTCAAGTGGTTTTAGGTTGGTGGGTTTCCTAGATATGGGAAAATCAGTAAGCCCTAGTTGAAATGGTGAAAAATGAGTGTTTTAGCATTGGAGGGTTGGTTGAGTGTTTAGGGTCATGAGACCTTGAAAATCTATGATTTGGGAACTTGATTCAAGACTTTTTTGAGGTTAGGAAGTTTGGTGAGGAGATTAAAAGGTGGTTCCTTTGGAAAAGTGGCCTAATTAGAGGCCTAAAAGTATGAAATTCTTGATTTTGAAGTCTTTGATCTAAAAGAGTGATATCTAAATCTTTGATATGTTGAATGAATCTAAAATGGGTACTTGATTCCATGTTTTATTCCTTAGGTTTTTTGGAGAGATTTTGAGAAAATGCTGAAAAACTGGTTTGCCAATACTATAAGGAGTGCTAGTGTTAAAGGTGAGTTTTGAGGGTTGTGTTGAATCTAACTTTGAGGTTGAGTTGAAATGGCTAAATTTCCATCATAGGAATGTTGAGGTAATTTTTCAGGGTCTTGGTGGAGACTGGTAGGCATTTTGCAAATTTGAAGGGTTGAGACCCTTGAGGGTGAGTTGATGCTTGCAGGTTGAAGATGTGTCAAGGGAGAGTTCATTATTTTAAATTAACATTGGCACTGTTTTGATTATTCTTCACCTTGACTCCACATCAGTCATCCTCATGACCTAGGATATTGTGGTAACTCTCCTAGCACAAAATAATTTTTAAGAATTGTGTAATCCCCACCCCCATTGTCCAAGATAATGACCTTGATATCAGATATGGCAAGGATAACGGGTGTCTCTATTGTAGAAGTGGAGGAAAGAGTAGCTGGATCTTTGTATGGGGTTGAGGGACCCTCATCGTTCTTAGGTACTTGGGGGATTTTACAATATTTTGCTTCTAGATTTTTTCAATAGTAAAAGGGTTCAGGATCCCCATGGCTAGTGACCTCTTGGCCTTGGTATGTAAACTTTACACACTGGTGGAAGGTGGAAGCTATAGCTTGCATCCCATGAATCCAAGGATGCCCTAGGAGGATATTGTAAGGAAATTCCAAGTCAAGAACTTAACAAGTTTCTTCCATGATAGTCGGTCATACTTGAATAGGGAGTTGGATTGTGCCCTGAGACACTCTTTCTTGATCATCGTAGGCTCTTATGGTTATTCCTTTTCCTTTTTCAACATCTTTGGAGAAGCCCAAGATTTTTATTAATTTAAGGGTACATATGTTCAACCTTGCACCCCCATCCACTAGGACCCTCTTGACCTTGTTTTTATGGATGTAAGCCTCAAGATGAAGTGCACAATTGTGAGATAGTTGTGTCGCAAGATCTTGTTCTAAAAATTTTAGAAGGTGAGGTGTGGTGAGGTGTGCAACCATAGCTTTGAATTGATTTGCGTCAGGATCAATGGGGACAAAAGATGAGGCCAAGGCTTCTTCAAGGATCTTTTTGTGGGCTGGTGAAATTTTCAACATTTTCATGATGGAGATTTGTGCTGAGTTTCTCTTCAATTGGTCAAGGACATTGTAGCCACTAGGAATAGATCTTGGGTTGGAAGTGGATGCTCTAGGAGGTTGAGATGATCCTATGATGGTAACTTTTCTGCCTCTTGTGGTGACTCCACAATCATCTTGGACTCCTTTGATGGTGATAACTATGCAATACTCATCTAGGGATGCGATGACATGGTCATACACATGATTCACGCTTTTGAAGGTAACCTTTCCTTTATCATTGTTATCATTTCCTTTGTTATGATTGGGCATCAAATTCATGTAAATTTTGAGATTTTGATTCCTTGTTGGTTGTTCTGCATTTATGATTTTGTTGTCAATGAGGTCTTGGATCAACTTTTTCAACCTCATGCAACTGGCAGTTGTGTGTCCCTTGATTTTGTGGAAATCACAAAGGTGATTTTCCTTGTACCATGGTAGTTTTACCAAGAGCTCTTGATAGTTATCATAGGTGGGAATTGTGATGATTTTTTCTTGCACCAATCTTTTCATGATAGATTTAGTCAATTCCTCAAGGGGTGTGTACTTTCGTTTGGGAGAATTTTTGTTTTGCGGAGGTTGTCTACCTTGATTGTCCACGTTGTTGATTTTTTGGTTGTTCGGCTACTATGTGATAATGTTTTCTTGTTGATTTTTCTGATTGTTGGCTTGTGGTTGTTGAGGAATTTGTGTGTTTTTTAAAGGTGCACTAATGACAACTTTAGCATTAAAAACACCATGATTGGTAATGTTTCTATTTTTTTCTGATGTGTAAGGTTTGTCGTTATAGCTTGTGGATGGGTGACTTTCTTGATAAGGAGCTCCCCCTTAGAAGATAAGGGCTCATTTGATATTGAGCGCATTGGGGATCAACTGATCATAGGCTTTCATGCATTACATCTTGAGATGGAAGGACAAGATTCTGTCAAGATTTGCGATGATGGTGCACACTTGTTCCTCGGGCATGGACCATTTAATTTTCTTGGATTTTGATTGCCAGCATTGCAAGAATGAAGCAAATGTTTCTCCCTTGGATTGTTTCATAGCTGATAGTTCTTCCAGGCTCACATCCATAGCTATGTTGAAGGCATAGTTTTTCACAAATGCGTCCACAATTTCCTAGAATTTCTTGATTCATGAGAGATGCGAGAACCATTTAATGGTGGTACTTGCCAAACTTTGAGGGAATAGTCACATCAGATAATTTTTGTCGTATGTGACCTCAATGCAACGCACTTGGAATTCCTTTATGTGATCTTCAGGGTTTCAGGTTCCACGATGTTTATCAAACTTGGGGATCTCAAATCCTTTTGGGAATGGTTTCATGACAATGCTCCTATTGAACCGATAGGGGCACAAGTTATTTAGTGGCTTTATGGTTTTCCTTGATTGAAGATCAGGCACTTGTTGTGAAAGAAATTTGATTTGTGCTAATATATCATCTCGAGGATTAGGGGGTGGGATGGAGGTGTTTTGAGGTGGTTTGATAGTTGGAGGGATGGGTGGATTGGTTGGTGTGTTATTGGATGGTGTTTGCATGTTTTGTAGTGCCAAGTATGCTTGTAATTGATGTTGTATCAACAACGCTTGTTGTTGATCCTATTGTTATCACGCCAATAATCCCTATTGGTTAGCTTGTTGTTGTTGTTCTTCCAAGAATGCTTATTGTTGGGAGGTACTAGTTGGGCTACTTCTTGTTGCTCTTGGTATTGCTTCAACGCTTACTGGTATGCTTGTTGTTGGATTGCTTGTTGTTGTGTGAGGTACTATGCTTGCACTTGTTCTTGTGCTTGCACTTGTGCTTGTTGTGTTTCCTATGCAGCCTAGGCAGCCTGGGTAGCCTATGTAGCTAATTGTGTTTGTGCTTGTTGAGTAGCTAGTTGTGCAGCTTGTTGATTTTCAATTTGTTGGAGTTCCTTTTGATAGGCATATTTTTGAGTGGCTTGTAATGCGATGCTATATTGGTTTGATGTGTTTGAGTTTGGTGGTAGTGGTGATGGTAGATTTAGAATGGTGTTTGTTGCTATGATGAGAAGCACTATTGTATTGATGATTGGAATTTGTGTAGTGGAGGGTGTGATTGATATAATTGGTCCTTGAGAGACCATGTTTTGAGATATTTGGGGGATGGTTGATGATGTGATGGTTGCTTGTGTTATTGGGATGGTTTTTGTTTGTTGTTGTGATATCGATGGCAAGATGGGAGGATTCAGTATGATGCTTTGATTGATGATCGGGGGGTTGCTTTGAATGAGTGGTAGTAACAGAGGTAACCCCAAACTAAGAGGTGATGTTTATGTTGGTGGCAAGGGTGGAAGTAGTGGAAAAGTGAGTGGCATACTCCCTTGGGGAAATGATAAAGATGAAGGGTCAAAGATGGCCCCTGGTCCAAATAGCCCACCTTCTCCTTATGAGGTCATAGGGAGAGAGGTTTGAGGTGTTGCGTGAAATGATGATGACGTGTCAATTGGGATCCTAAAAGGTGGGGGGGACATATGGGTGTAATGGATTTTGGGGGATGGGTTGCCCCAAGATAGTGTTTGTGTCCAAATCTTAATTATTCACAAGGGGGTGTGTTTATAGTGCATTGAGAAATGTGCTCCCTTTGTTAATAATGGGTTGAGTTGGACCAATGGATGATGTAATTTGTGGGATGGATTGAGTGATCCTTTGAACTAAGGGGTGTGGATGAAATTGGAAGTGTGGATGATATTGGGGGCATGACCCTAAGAGGTTGTTCCACAATGGTGCTCACATCATAATCGAAAGGGAGTTTAGCCCCTTGTTTTTCTAATTCAAGCATATATTGTGAGGGATGGAGTTTCATCATGATATTGACAATTTTATGATTTTTGGGATTTTGGACCATTTCGATGATCTCATCTTGTGTCATCCCGAAGGCATTATTGGTGATATCCTCTACTTGACCTTCCTCTTGAGTATTTTGTGATGATGGGGGAAGGTTAGTGGATTGCTTGATCCAACAAGATTGATTTCATAATTGGTTTGACTTAGGTCACTTGAAGTTGATATTTCTTTGTTGGCCTCCATATTCTTCTTGTGTTGTGATCTAGTTTGCACCATAGAATAGGGATCATTTTTTCAAGAATGTGAGAGATGAACCTCTAGTTTCTTTATATTGATCTAATCTTTAGGCACAAAAGAAAAAATCTAGGATGATTAAGGATCAAAGTGTGATGATGAAACGTGTGAAAGATGAATGATATGGATGATTGAATTCTTAGAATATCTTGAGGGGATGCTATAATTTTGGGTCTTTTTGGATTCTTGGATTTTGATTTTGTTCTCGATTTTGGATTCTTGGATTCTTGGATTTTGATTTTGACCTTGATTTGGTTTTGGATTGTTTTGATTTTGGATAATGAACAAATAGATCCCAAGATGTTGGATGTTATCTATGGGATAGACTTGCTCACAAGATGATGATTTGACTAAGTGTAGGGAGAAGGATGCATCTACCCATACCTAACCAAAGAAGATGATTTGATGATAATTCAACTAAGCATATGGAGAAGGATACATTTGCATGTACTTAGCCAAACAAAATGTTTTGATGTTTTGATTCATGGAGTTGCCAAAAAGTCTAGCATAAAGTATGGTTTCAATATTTTCAAGAGTTGTTGGTGAGATGATTTTAATTAATGTTTGAAAGATGGATGAAGGTTTTTGTTTGATCCTATGTGTACATAAAAAAAACTCTTGTTTACAAGACCTCAGTTTTGAAGAACATGTGTTACTTCTCATACAAGATGCTCAAATTGCCAAAAAATATTTGGATTTTGTTGATAAAAGAATTGATACAAATTGGGATTGTTCCTTGATGCACGTCTGTAAAATTTGAAAAGAAATCTTTGTTTGAATTCATAGAGCATTGAGAGACACTTTTCATGATCTTTTGGACTAAGAGCTTTTGACTTTGGTTTTCAGATTTTGATTTTGTGTGAAATAATTTGAGACACATATGTGGGGTCCAATTGTTGTTAGCTTTGCTTAATGACTTCCTTTTACCACAAATAATTCTTGATTAGGTTTTCAAACTAAATGTCTAATGTCTTAACTTCTTATCATCCCACAAAGTGTATTGTGTGGAAATCAAGGAAATCAAGGAAAAAGTTTCCTATTGTTGACTTTAGCAAGCAAATTGAGATATAAATTCAAATGCTTAGAAACCTCTAAGGATAGAATCCTTAGGGAAAGAAACAGCACTTGAATTTTGTCAAAGATATTTTCATCCGAAAGGGTTTGAAATTTGATGATAATGTTGAATGTTTGTTTTCCCAATGTTTACGATCAAGCAAAGTGTCTTGTTTACAAGAACATGCACAGCCCTATAGATATGAAAGACAATATTTGTTGAGTTCCCACTTGGATAAAATCCAGCTACGCCTACTCTTAGTGGATGATTAGATGCTTGACCACATAGGCTCCCCCTTATAGTGCACTTGCTTCTTGGGTTAGCCAAGCATTAGTACCCATGAAACTCCCATGGCATATTTTTCATCTCTACTAAGAGCCGTAAATATGTGGGACGGTTTCAAAACGATTGTTCTTGCACCAAAAAGTAGATCAAGGATTTTGGCCTTTTCTAAACAAATGTTTTAATGAAGGCATTCCATTCATGAGGGACCATCCATGCGGCGAGAGACCATTTTTTTCCTTCTCATCAAAATAATCCTCATGATACTTTCATTTCCTCAAGTACCCACACTTATATCCCTAGTGGAAGTCGCTTGGCTTTAGCGTGTTCTCGATTGGGTCATTCCCTTGGGTGATTACTTTTTCCCACAAGGAAGGCCCTCTAAGATAAACAAAAGTGAGCAAACATATCCATAGTTCAATAGATCTTTGTTGAGAAACAAAGAGAGAACACATGCGATATATTCCACTCACACTCACACGTTTTGTCCAATTTTAAGAACCCAAATGAAGTGTGGAGGAAATCACTTGCACAACCCAATATCACCAAAATCCTTTTGATTCTCAAAATCGTCGTGAGGCATGAGAGAAGCGCATACATCTTTTAGATGATATTATTTTTGGTAAGTGATTACAAAAAAAAAAGATGCACATGTTCATTTTAAATCCTCAAAGAAATGATTTGATTCTTTTTAAAGCACCAAAGTGAAAGATGAAAGTTGTTTGTTCAATTGTTAACCTTAAACAAAATCTAGTAAGTTTGCCTAAATTTCTATTTAATCATTTTTCTTTGTTCGTTTTAAACCCAAATATAAATCTATTGAGTCCTAAAATCTTGAAGGGGTAAAATCCTTAAACTTGGAATTATAATTGCTTCCACAAAAGTGTCTAAAGACACTTGATACAATGGATAAATGAAATTTATACTTCAAACTCTTCCTTGCTTCTTCCTTCCTTCCACCTACAAAAATTGATTAATCCAAGCAAAACAGAGGAAAAAAATAGGTCAATAGCTCAAAATGATCCAAAGCAAAGAAGCACATGTCAAAATAACTAGAAATTAACTTTTTACCCCATCCTAGTGATGCAATCTGCATATTCTTCATAGTTTGAAGAGATTAGTGGTGCTATATGGCACTGCTAGGACTTACAGTAGTGCTCTATAATAGGGATAGAGAGTACGATTGTGATATTATTTATGTTAGCGACATAGTTTGAAATTTGAAATTCTAGCATCAGAAAAAATAGCCCAGTGGTGGAGTTTGAAATTTTGAATTTCTGACCGAGAAGACATAGTGGCAGAGTTTGAAGTTTGTAGCATCACTTTATGGTGCTAATGGACTGATAGTGGTGCAGTTTCCTGTAGACACAATTTTTTTTTGAAAAAAACACAAAATTTTGTCAAGAAATGTGTTAATAAATTGAGGTTTTCCCTCCTTCTAGTGCCAATATGCAAAACCCAATCCTAAACCTACACAATATTAGATCGATATGCAAGTTATAACTAAGATTCCCCCTGAAATTCATCTACAATGCTCAAAATAGGAAGGAGAATGAAGAACGAAACAAGAAAAGAAATGAAATCCTATTTAAACATGCAAACTCTCAATCCCATGGGGGAATTAGTGCCAATTTGATGTGGAAATTGGCCCTTTCCCAACTCCTTTGCAAGCTTGATGATCTTGATGAAGGTTGATCCACTTGGTGATAAAGAACATTTTGATTCCTTGATAAAATCTGCAATAACCTAGCTATGACAATGGAAAATGCTATGGAAATGGATAAAATTGCTCTAAATGTGAAGATAGTAACTTTTCTCTAAGTTGTGGATCCAAAATACAAAGAAAAGCCTTCTATTTATAGAAATACAAGATGGAGGAATGAAAAAAATGAAGCAATGTGGGATCATTGAACATCTAATGGCCAAGTGCCACTTGTCAAGATGTGAATGGAGGAAGCTTGAGCACATTTTGATGAATGTGCACAATAAATGATATTAGGTGGATTTTCAAATTTGTGAAATGACTTGTTGGAGAGGGAAAGAAAATGACTTAAATGCCACTTGGCTCAATGCACAAGGACATGTAAGAGGGTTAAATGCTTTGTTGGAAGGACAAACCCACTTGGAGGGATTTTTAGACTTTTAGGAATATTCCCGTAAAGATGCCATGTTGAGAGAAAAGAGAGATTTAATAAATCACTAAAACGTACTTTCATGTGCAAGTGGAAAAATCTAGAGGATTTAGGTGATTAGGATTAAATTAATCAATATTGGATTAATTCAATAGGAGATTAGTTGATGTAACTATTTGATTTAGATTTTTGGATTGATTTAAATCAAATTTGAGAAGAATATGAATTAGACTTAATTAAATAAGGATTTTGATTTATTTAATTAATAGGGAGATGATGTTATATTAAATAAAACAAAGATTAATTTATTTAATTTAATTGAAGAATTTTAGAAATTTAATTAAATAAAGTGAATTATTTAATCAAACATAGACAATAGGATTAATTAAATAAAATTGATTTATTTAATTAATAGAAGAGAATGACTTAATCAGATAAATTGATTTATTTAATTAAGGGACAAAAGGTGATGACTAGATAAGAAGATGATTCAGAACGAAGCAATGCTAGTAATCTAGATCAAGTGTGTCTATATATTTTCCATTTCTACAATAGTTAAAGATTTCCCATACATTATTGAGTGATAAGCATCGAGTTGGGATTCTATATCCCCTAACCTTTGGACAAGGAATGTATTCATATCCTGTTGCCCAATGTGTTGAATACTTAAATAAGGAGTTGGTAGAATACAACTTGGATCTCCATACAGATCGAGGAAGGATGGATCCTTATAAAAAATTGAAGAAATGGGTTGGGAGGAAGTATGCCCATCAACCCTGTGTTGAGGAATTTTGGGCCAATTGCAACAATGACAAGGAGGTGTGAATGAGGCACTATATGAGGATGACTGCCTAGTTTGTGAACTCAATAAACCTATTCCTAGTGCTAGACCAAGTTGTTGAAGAGGATAATATTGTTGATGATAGATACAATGTTGTGGCTGAGTTGCCCCTACTTGTGATCGATTGGAATGAAGAAGAGATCATCAACCTCAAAATCCTTATCTATCCTATTAAAAATAGAACAAGGCAATGGGTAGACACAAAAATTTCTCAACTCAAAAAGCAAGGCATAGAGCTAATATATAGTGAGATTGAGGATGAGCTTAAAAATGAAACTGACAGTGGCACAACCGCTGGTTCATCAAGTGAAGCTCCCAAGTCCCCACATGTCACAAGGCCTAAGAAAAGGAAGGATGCACCTAAACATAAACCCAAATAAAAGGTGTACTCCAGAAAAGCGGCTGAGGGGAAATCCTCCAAAAGAGCAAAGAGAATAAGATTGTTTATACTTGAGATGCCCACCATTCAAGACGAGGAGCCCCAACAGGGAGAAGAAGAAGAAACTGAGCAACCACACTCACCACCTACCACTTCCTCTCCCACTGTTACCATCAACGCCACACCACCACCTAGTGCTTCTCAGTCCTTTCCCATCTTGTCTCCACCTGCAATAGACATCGCAATCCACCTCACCTTCACCTCACCAACTACTTTGATTATGGTACTAGACTCCTCTATTACCTCCCTATTATCCTCTTCTTCACTCATGCCTCCATTGCCCACATTCTCAACTATGCCACCATCCATGCAATTAGTTTCTATACTACCACTTGTGTTTCCACATGCCTTGACAACATATATGCAAAATTTGCATGTTGAACTCCCTGAGGTAATTCTTAACCTCAACATTCAAGCTCTAATGGCCAAATTTTTTGCTGTCGTACCTCTTCCCTAGCCAATTGAAGAAGAAATCCCCAATGGTTGCTAACCCAAAGGAAAGATTAGATGCAATCCTAGGATGGGCTCAAATGAGGACTTGCAATGAGAAGAAGCCTAAGATCCTCTCTCACATGATGATGGATGCTTTTAGGTCTAGAACGCTACAAGTTGCCACTCCAATAATTAGTGGAGGTATAGGGACTGTGAAATTGAATGAATATTCGATATCAATGATTAACCTCAGCCTGACCACCCATGAGAAGAAGATTAGTGATTTGCAAGGGTCACTAACCACCATCATTCAGCAGATGAACAAGGACCAATCCACCAAAGAAGAACCAAAATAACAAGTAGTAGATCTCACTGCCTACATTCAATAGTGGACATCTACTGAAGAGGAGACTCCAGTAGAATCATTAGTGTCACTCTCTTTACTTTCAAAAGAAGATATCAATTTGTAGACACCTAAATTTGGACACTTAATTTATCCAAATTTATCCCTTTTCATCTAAACATCCCCTTATCCACATTAATTAAGTAATATCACTATTATTTAATTAATACCTCTAAAGTTCTAATCCCTAAAGTATCTTGTTAAATAATTAAATACCTTCCCCCTTTCATCAAATAAATTAAATAAATATGACATTTATTTAATTCCTCATATGTCACATCCTCCATTTTTATTTAATCCTAATCAACCTCCTATTTTCATCATTAAGAATGTGCACATGCCTAATCCTTGATTAAGATGTGTCACATCCTCCAACTTTTGCAAGTTGACCCCTTAATCTCTCTTACCCACCTAACCCTCTTCTAATCCTTTATTAACTAGCCTAATCATTTTTCCAAGGAATTTTTATTTCCTTTTATCTTTCCAAGGAATATTAAATTTCTTTTTATCTTCCCCATGTGATCTTTGACTTGTCGCATCAAGTCACATGTGAATTCTTCCCTATGGAATCTTTGACTTGTCGCATGAAGTCACATGTGACAAGTGTTTACCTTTTTAGGAACCTTGTCTTATCCAAGTTACTTTCCACCTCTCCCTTTGGAACCTTGTCTTATCCACAAGATTCTCCAAATATGTGAATTTTTAATTCACTTTTTATTCCTCCAAGAAATCTTCTCATCTCCCAATGTACTTTCAAGGTACATGTCCTTCCTCCACATCATGTACCCTCATTCCACCTCATTTACACATCACCATTTCTAAGCCATCTCACATTCCACATGTCAAGATGTAAGGGCCTGTGAGTCCTCAACTCATCATAGCCCTTCATCTTGGCCTTATTGGTTCAATCTCAACCATTGAATTCTCTAGAAAATTTGACTTCCTCTATAAATACCCCCTCTTTTCTCTCATTTGGTGGGTTGATCATTGTGCTAACCAAACTCTTACAAATTTTTCATTTGAGCTACACTTAGTTAAAACTTGCATTGCTTGCATCCATTTTCATCCACTTCTCATCCATTTCTCATCCATCTTGCATCTCCTATCAACATCTTTTTCCATCCACGAAGCACACACAAAATCAACCATTAAGGGCCAACCAAAAGATCAATTTGAGACAAGGTAAATGAACTCTTTTTTGTTATCTTTACTTTGTTTTTGAATCCAACTAGGCTAATCTTGAGGTGTTAGGTGTTTTTATTGTTTCTTGCACATTTCTTGTTGTTGCTCATTTCTATAAGAATATTTTTTCTTTGTCACACTTTTGGAACACCCGATGGGACCCACAGATAGGTCTTACTCTTTCACATTTTCTATTTTTTTACTGTTTGTAGGTGTAGGTTGTAGAGGGGAAAACCCAACCTAGCAGAGGGGCGTACTTGACCTCCAAGGGCGAACCTAACCTAGCAAATAAGCGAAGATGACCTCCATAGAGACGTAAAATTTGTAGTTTTCATAAAGGAGTGAACCTAACCTATCCAGGGGTGAACCTGACCTATCCAAGGGTGTACATGACCTCTGGGGGTGTGCTTGATTTTTCCAGGGGCATACTTGACCTATCAAGGGGTGTACCTGACCTTCAGGGGCAAACCTGACCTATCCAAGGGAAAACCTGACCTATCCAGGGGTGAACCTAACCTGTCCAGGGGTGTACCTAACCTTTAGGGGTGTACTTGACCCAACAGATAGGCATACCTAACCAAAAACAACTTTTTCCAAAAGGTAAAAAATGAGTTTTAAGCACTTTTTTTGGCTGTTTTTAGTGTTTCTGACCCCCTAATGTGTGTTGTTTGTATCTATGCAAGCATCTAATCAACATTTGGAAAGGAATAAGAAGAAAAATCACTAACAAGTTTCCTTCCAGGGCTATTTATTTATCAATTTTTGCTTGTTGTTTCTTGATAACTTAGGCACATAGCTTAATTAGGGGTGTCAATTTACCTTGTGTGTTGTGCTTGTTGGTAAGCTATATTACATATCCAATCCCCTTGTGCCATTTGGTGATCCTGGATGATGAGATATCATAGCTTACCAAGTCCTTTGAGTCACCCTTTTACTTTTCTTAGCAGGACCTGCTTGGGGATTTCATCACACCAGGAGACGATTCTAACCATGCATACCGGTAGGGTATATAAAGGGGGGAGAGCAAAAGTTTTACTTCAATCCAACTGCATCATAATGGGTGAAGCGTCAGGATGACGTGAAGAGTTGGTCTGAGCCTTTAATATCTTGCTAAGGTTCCCGACTCATGCTTGTGATGGGTTGGTGTTCACGGTTTGAGCCTCATGTACCGGGTGTATATCGAGGATTCCCTAGAAACCATGCTCATCCTAGAATAGAAGACTCTATTAGCCATACCCATTTATACTAGATTTAGGATCATGGTGTTTGAACTATCTTCTTTGTGTGAAACCAGTAATTTTCTGTTTAGTTGAGTCAGCCTTATCCTATGAATGATGTTTGTTGTGTTTTGGGTCATTTTCCTTAGTATTTCATCAAAAAAATTGTTCATATTTTTCCACAGGCATACCTGACCTCCAGGGGTGAACCTAATTTCTTACAAGGGTGTACCTAACCTTTGAACAAGCCCCTTTTTAGCCTGTTTCATTCAATTTTGATCAATCTTTAGTCCACAGACGTACCTGACCTCTTGCATAGGTGTACCTGAATTCTTGAACAGGCGTACCTGACCTCTTGCATAGGCCTCCATACCCTCTTATATAAGTGAACCTTCCCTCCTAGACATGTGAACGTAACCTCTTGGACAAGTGAACCTGCATTCCTAGACAGATGGACCTGCCCTCTTGTACAAGTGGATGTACCGTCCCAAACAAGCCAACCTACCCTCCTATACAGGCGAACCTGCCCTCCCAGATAGGTGAACCTTCCATCCTATATAGGCGAACCTTCCCTCTTGTACAGGTGAACCTACCCTCATGTATAGGCGAACCTGCTCTTTAAACACCTGATTTCATCCTTCGTGTCGTTTCGAGCACTTGTTTGCCCATCATCAAAATTTTTTCCATAAGGAATTGTTTCATCACCAAAGTCACATAAGTGCTACTTAGAATGCCATTAGAGTCCATATCTTTCATCAAATCATCCATCCCAAACACCTAGACTTTGTTTCGAGGGTTTTGATTTTTATGTCGAAACTTCCAAAGGCCATAACTTTTGGCTCAAGTGTTCATTTGGAATGCATGTCTCAGATTTGGGATGTTAGTTGACAATTCATCCTCTCTTAGTTTTTGGTTTTGTTTGGAAAAAATTGGACTCTCAAAGGTATGTTTGTGAAGTTTCATAAAATGGCAAAATTTGGCAATTTTTGAAAACTGCCAAATCTGGAGAAATCTGATTGTCAGCACCTTACATCCTTTAAACCCTTGAACTTGGTGTAGAATCAATCCCATAATATCCTCCAATCATCCTAATTAGAGAAATCCTAATCTGAGCTTTAATCTACTCCCAATCTAAGCTTTAACCAAAACCCTAATCTGCACTTGCCCTACCTAGGGCAAACTTGCCCCTCAAACAGTTGATTTCGTCCTTCATTCGGTCATTTCACACAACCTTCTTCTCATCTCAAGCATTATTCACCTTGTTATGAGTATCCATTCATCCCTTCCAAGAGTTGGTCTCCCCATCCGAGCATTTGTTCATCCATCTCGATTAATCATTTACTATTTTGACCTTTCATCCAACCATTCTACACATTTGTTCCCTCTTTTTTGATCATTCATTTACTCATTTCGAGTAAATTTTTATGTATTCCCAACCCTCATCTATCTTCTTGAACTCTCGTTCAGCCATTCCGATCATCCGTTTACTTGTTCTGAGTAAACGTTCATCCATTTCAAACATCCTATCATTTCAAACTCTTGTTCAATAGTCTTGATCAATCATTTACTCATTCTGAGTAATCTTTCATCTATTCCAAACCTTAATCTTCTCATTTTGAGAATTATTCATCCATTGAGAGAAGTTATTTACTCATTCTAAGTAGTCATTCATCTATTTCGATCAATCATTTCCTCGTTTTGAGTATTCATTCATCCATTTTTATCATCCTTTTCTCCAATCAAATCATTGTTTTCCCCATCCAAATCCCCTAAACTTCATCTTGAGTTATTATCCAAATTGACCTAAGTGTTTGATCTGATCATCATCATCAACATCCACTTAGGATTGTCATCCATTCTAAGTTAATCATCATCGTCAACCCAATCAATCCATTTTCAATCTCAAAGTGGATTCAGTGCCGCAATCATCCTTTTATCCTTTAATCCAATCAATCAACATCTTAAGTCACCTAGGATAATCTCTGAATGGGGTTTAGAATCCCTTCCATCATCCTATCTAATCCATCAGTCGATCTTATCAATCATTGATTGATCCTATCCAATCACTTTCGACCCAATCAATGTACTTCAATCTTGAAGTAGATTCAGTGTCATAATCATCCTTTGGTAATCAAATTTGATCATCAAAATCAATCCCATCGCACCATCCAATCATCCTAATCTAAACTTTAATCCAATCTTGATCTGAGCTTGACCTAAATCTCGACTCGAGCTTTAGTATGTTTCCATCCAAAATCTTTGATCCATCATATTTATCATTTTATCATCATGAATCCTTATCCTCCATCAATAGTAGTCAAGGGAAACTCTAATTACATTGATGACAATAACGAAAGTCTTTTCAATAAAGAATAATATGACATAGATCCCCTTGACGCTATCATCACTAGTAAACTTTCTCCACCTACTTTCTAAAATCCAATCACCCCTTTCGGCTACCCCATTATGTCTTCATCCATGCCTACTCATGCTCTTTACACTACCTTTGACAAGGGATATCCATTACCTTCCCCATTCACATATTTGGCATATCCTTCATCTACACCTTCCTCTTATCCAACACCCACATCTTCTTATCCTAATTTGCCATCCCAATACTCATATTACAATCCCCCATCCATGTCTTGTTATCATAATCCTCCTTACCAATCTACATATCCTAATCCTACACCCTCATCAACCTATCCTAATGCAACACACCCATCAAATTACCCTAATCCAACATCCACATCTCCCTATCCTACTCCAACACCCGCATCTTCCCATCCTAACCTGCCATACCAATACCCTTACTACAATCTACCAACTGCATCCTCTTGTCCCAATCCAACACCCGTATCCTCTTGTCCTAATTCACCATTCCAATACCCCTATCTTAACCCTTCATCTAATCTTAATCCCCCATCTAATCCTAATCCACCAATCCATAATCCTTCATCCACTCCTACCATGCCATCTCAACCTAGAGTATTCAAGTTTCTCACTCCAGAAGTTCTCCAAGGACTTATAACAAAGAAGACATCTCCCACTCCACACCTTGAAGTTGTGGAATCATTCCATCCCAACCCATCATCCATGGCCATTAGTGATGAGAGCCTTCTCCACCCAACACTTATCATTGATGATACCACCCCTAGCACTACTCAAACCATCGAAACCATCACATCCTCTAAATCCACTGAGCCCCCATCTCCTACCATCGCATCTACCAAATCCATTGAACACCCATCTTCTACTCCTAGATCCACCCAATCCATCGAAGACACCCAAATCCAATCCACTTCTCCTACCCCTAGTATCATTGAAATACATTCTGATGAATGCTTCAAATCCTCCATCCTTCCATCTCCCCAACTTGAAGAGTCCCTCCTACACTCTATCATCCTGCCATCCACACAAGATAAGTCATGTCAAGAGTTTGATCCAAAGCATGCCAACATATCCCCTTCTCTAGATCAAGATCCTACCATCCCATCTAGTCCTACTCAAGATCACACTCCTCCATCCACTCCATCTCATGACCCCCTTGAAAATCAAGATTTCGTCACTCCATCACATGAGCTCTTATCACCTACTGTCACAAATACAGATCCCATCATATTGCCTAATCCATCTCTTGACTCCTTATCCCTCACTCATCCTAATTCAGATGTTGCTATCCCATCAACTCCCTCTCATGATCCCCCATCATCACCTAAAATTGCTATTCCCACACCACTTGTATATCCCCTTATTACTCTCACATTCTTCCATGGTGGCATCCTTGCATAAAAAAAACACAGCGTATGTACCACCCATCATCCTCTACCTAATGATGGAATCACATCATGTTTTCAGAATTACAAAAATCCTATCATGGATCAAATGCTCAAGAACATGAACTATCAAGGAAAAGGTTTAGCCCTTCATGAGCGAGGTATTTTAGAGCCCATCCAGGTCAAAGAACAAATCTATATGCAAGGTCTTGGACCTATTTCCCAAGACTCACAATCTAAAGATGTTGGTACAACCTCTAGACGCCCTCAATGAGCCTCTTCCAAAAGAAATATAGGCTCTTCCCATCACTCCAGTAGATCATTTGTTGCCATCCCTCCTCCATTGTATTGCATGAAAACCACCATCCATATTCCTCCATCATCTGCTTCATCCATTTTGGGTCCTTATGTCCCCCACCCACTACGTCTATTTTGGGCCCTTATATCCCAACATCACCTCCTCCATCTCATCCTATTCATCATTTCATCCATCCAACACCTATCCATGTCACTGATCATAAACATCCCACTCTCATACCCCAAAATCAATATCAAAAAAGGTACATACCTCCACATCCTCCATCTACATGTAATACTCGTAACCCTAACTCCATCACTCCACATCATCCATCTCCTTGCACCCATCCCATTGCTACTAAAAGCACTTTGGATGCTAAAACAACAATGCATAAATCCACACATCCACATGAATCTATAGCTCCCCATGTCCCCTCTAAAAGACATGGTGAAGAGAAGAAAAAACAAATCCACAATCAAAATCATACCCATCGGCCACAAAGGCCCACCAAAGAAAAAGTCAAAACCATGTGGATCCCAAAGAAAAAAGATGCAATGCATTCACATTAAAAATTTGTAACAACATCCAAAGTTGCTAATCCAAAATCCAATCATACACTTCCTCCATCTCTTAAATCTATTTTGGGTCCTTATGTCCCAAAATTCACTATCCCATCTCCTCCATTAATCCTCTTATCTTTTCACATCCACCACCACATGTGATAATGTTGGTCCTAAAAACATCCCCCCATACACACCTACCCCATCATTCTCTCCATACCTTTTCCATCATCCCATCCATTATCCCACACATCTTCCCCATCAAATCCCTCTAATTCATCCTCTTGCATAATCCATTTATCCTAATAAGGTTGTACCAATATCCAACAGTTGCTTCACACATGGGCTGTTAATTCCTCATATGGAACTTGATGTTTGAGTTCTTCATCCATATCCTTATCACATGTCTTCTAAATCCCCTTATCCACATCCCTATCTTTATCCATCCCCATCCACATTCTATCCAAAAAATCCAAAAAAGTAAAACAAGTGAAAAAATCCAAAAAAGTAAAAAAAAAAAGTAAAGAGAAATAATTCGACTAATGGTGAAAACTTGGCAAGCAAGCACCTTGGATAAGTATCGTGATGAAAACCTAGAAAACATGCATCATGCATAAATCCCCATCTGTCCTTTTTCACACTTTTGGGCAGCTTCCTGATATGCATCCCCTCCATCTACTATGCTTCATGCTATGCTTCGTACTATGCACACATCTTCCTGCTATACATCCCCTACATCATTTTCCTCCATCCCACCTATCTTATGTAGCCTACCATCACATCCTATTTATCTCTCATCCCTCCATCCTTCTTGTGATCTTGATCAAAAATAGGGGCACCTATCTTTGCATGCTTTGGACACCTCTTGGTATACATTCCCTTCATACATGCTCTATTGTATCCCTTAGTCACCCATCCTATCCTCCTCTAGTTATCTCCTTCATTTTCCCATCTTCCATCCCTCATGCCTCATTATATATGACATATCTAGAGTGGGGTCATCTTCTTCCTTTGTGATATAGTCCTTCGAGATATAATTCATCTGTCAATCCACTAATCCTTTTTCACCTCCCCATCCTTATCTTCCAAACCCCTCCACAAAATCCTTTTAACCTCCCTATCCATCCATCATAGCATCCCTTCCATCTCCCCATCCTTATCTTCCTATCCATTTATCTTTATCCTCATCCCATCTCATAATCCCTTGTCATTGGAATCTAGCTATAGGCTACTCCCCAAGCAATCCCATGTCATCTATCTTATCATAATAACTTCTGCTTCTTTTGCACATCTTTTCATTCATCTATCATTTCTCATCATTCATCTATCCATCCTATCATCCTCCCAATTCATTTTGATGATTTGGATAACTATCCCATCCCTGAGCTTTGTGTCATCACCATCATCCTATCCAATCTAATAGGTCTATCATGTCTCATCGTATTGGTCCCATCTTTTTATCTGCTTATCCTAGTCATCTCATCATCTTTTTCCATCATTTTTCTTTGGCCTTTTGTCGAACTACGTTGCCCCTGCACTTTCATGTAGGAAAGGTTGATCATTTGATCCACCCCCAGGGCTCTTTTATCATCTATCATCGATCTTCATTATTCAATTTTCTCCTTTTGTCCATCCTATCTTTATCATCCATCGAGGTCTCCATCGTGGTATGTCATTAGCCTTTTATCAAAGTATGAGGGCTCTACACTTTCACATAGGCAAGGCTAATCTTTGATTGGCCCCCGAGCCCCTAGGTCTTTAGGGTGTCTTATTATTGTGTTAGCCTCATGTCTGATCTCTCTTGTGTCATGTCATCGAGCTATGCCCTTATCTAGCTGGTTCTTAACAAATGAGATCCACTTGTATCAACAGATTCAATCAGTTTTGAATATCTTGCGTCATATTGATCTTTTAGTATCCATCATCGGTCTCAATAGGATGCATCCTTCATAATAGACTTGATCAATCCTATCCATCCCCTTGATCCTATGGCAAAGGAAATTTGACATTGATTACGATCGTTTGATGCTTTTGGCTTTTGTTTATCATTTGATCTCCCTATCATCACTTGTCATGGTCACCTTGATCCATCATATCATGGTGTGCTTTGACTAGTCAACATAGGGGTGTGTCTTGATCCTTTTTCTTTGTTGTTGTCTTCTCAGTTGTCCCATGTACTACCCACCAAGACTCCTGCAGTCTTGTGTTATGTTGGGGTATCCTCTTGTGCTTGTGGTTATCCCAATACTTGGCCTGACCAAGGTCTTCATGACTTTGGGGTATTGGGATAGCCTTCTTATTTGTTTTGTTTGTTTCATGCATTAGACACTAATCTACCTTGGTGCTTTATACCTTGGTGTATCGTGTCTTCTACTATAGCAAAAATCAGTGCTCCATAGATGGAAAAATTACATTAAGATTATATTTCATCTTCCCCACCCATGCATTCATCCTTCATCAATCTCCCTCCCCTATCCATCCGCTCTCTTATCATCATCTCTTTAATCATCATCATCATCAGGATGTATCCTTCCCTATCCTTTTGTGTTGTTTCAGAATATATCATTCCCTCATCCAACAACACTCCATCTCTCATCAACCCACTTTGGCTTGTAGCTTGACTAGGGCAACATCACCTTCTTCCTTGCATCCATTGCTTCCCAATCTCTTGCCGTATTTTCATCCTTCTTAACCATGACTTTGCATCATCTTCCTCGTCCCACTTCTCATCGTCTCATCCATTTCAAGAGCACACATGTGTTCTCTTGAACTCACATGTCCTCTTGAGGGGGCATCATTCATCCCTAACCTTCATCTTCATCCCCATAATCTTCCTTTGTAGTCGACCCTTTAATGACTGAAGCATCTTTTCCAATCTAACCATCTTCTTCTAGGTTCTATGTTTTAATATTCTTTGAAATCATGCTACTTCGTAACACCATCTCAAAGAGGGGAATAATGTAGACACCTAAATTTGGACACTTGATTTATTCAAATTTATCCCTTTTCATCTAAACATCCCCTTATCTGCATTAATTAAGTAATATCACGATTATTTAATTAATACCTCTAAAGTTCTTCTAATCCCTAAAGTATCTAGTTAAATAATTAAATACCTTCCCCCTTTCATCAAATGAATTAAATAAATATGAAATTTATTTAATTCCTCATATGTCACATCCTCCATCATTTTTATCTAATCCCAATCAACATCCTAATTCCATCATTAGGAATGTGCACATGCCTAATCCTTGATTAAGATGTGTCACATCCTCCAACTTTTGCAAGTTGACCCCTTAATCTCTCTTACCCGCCTAACCCTCTTCTAATCCTTCATTAACTAGCCTAATCATTTTCCCAAGAAATTTTTAATTCCTTTTATCCTTCCAAAGAATATTAAATTTCTTTTTCTCTTCCCCATGTGATCTTTGACTTGTCACATCAAGTCACATGTGAATTCTTCACTATGGAATATTTGACTTGTCACATCAAGTCACATGTGACAATTGTTTACCTTTTTAGGCACTTTGTCTTATCCAAGGTACTTTCCAACTCTCCCTTTGGAACCTTGTCTTAGCCACAAGATTCCCCAAACATGTGAATTTTTAATTCACTTTTTATTCCTCCATGGAATCTTCTCATCTCCCAATGTACTTTCAAGGTACATGTTCTTCCTCCACATCATGTAGCTTCATTCCACCTCATTTACACATCACCATTTGTAAGCCATCTCACATTCCACGTGTCAAGATGTGAGGGCTTGTGATTCCTCAACTCACCATAGCCCTTCATCTTGGCCTTGTTGGTTTAATCTCAACCGTTGAATTCTCCAAAGAATTTGACTTCCTCTATAAATACCCCCTCTTTTCTCTTATTTGGGGGTTGATCATTGTGCTAACCAAACTCTTGTAAATTTTTTATTTGAGCTACACTTAGTTAAAACTTGCATTCCTTGCATCCATTTTCATCCACTTCTCATCCATTTCTCATCCATCTTGCATCTCCTATCAACATCTTTTTCCATCCAAGGAGCACACACAAAATCAACCATCAAAGCGCAACCAAAGGATCAATTTGAGACAAGGTAAATCAACTCTTTTTTGCTATCTTTACTTTGTTTTTGAATCCAACTAGGCTAATCTTGAGGTGTTAGGTGTTTCCATTATTTCTTGCACATTTCTTTTTGCTGCTTATTTTTGGAACAATATTTTCACCTGGTCACACAATCAAAATGGAGAAAAGGAATAATTGGACCAAATCCATGACCAATTGGCTCAACAAAGTGATATCTAGTGGTGATGAAGGGATCGGCCATGTAGTCGGAATGTATAATAGGTATCAGAGCTTAGAGAAGATACATAAGACATGATGAACACCTATAAGAAGTTCTCAGAGACATACATGATCACTTATCCTAAGTTGGAGTGCAACCTCAAGCTTCCCCGAGATATCTGGGAAAGGGAGCTGCAAATGGAAAAAGAAGACTATTGGTTGGTGGAAACCTAGTTAATGACCTTAGACTATAGAAAGGAAGTTCTGGAGAATGTCTTGCATGACCTCGATGTTAACCATGCGTGAGCTGTCAAACATCAAATGAATATTGTTGAGTGTTTGAACTTGATGTCTAATTTTGAGGTGTCCACTTTGGAATTAGATCCAGAGAGAACCAAGTGTTTATTTCACAAGAAAATGGAGTAATGGGTTGGTGACACACTATCACTAGACTTTTATGAATTTCTCTATGAGGGATTTTGTTTGGACAAAGTAGATCATTGAGGCTGGGTAAAATTTTGTTGATAATCGAAGAGAAATGGAAGAATCAATAGGATGTCCTTCCAAATCCTCAAATCCAATCTCTTTGAGGAGAAGAAACTCATATCTATGTTCAACATGTTCATAGAGTATGCAAATGCTCAGAAATTGGCTATAAAACCTATCATAGATGATGAATATTTGGAAAAATAGTTGTAAAAATTGGCAATCACTACAAGAAAAAACAACTACACTGCCAACGTAGCTAGATGACAAAATAGGCTAAATGACAAAATAGGGAAGAATACAAAATAGTCTATTTTAAATTGTGAAATATTGGGGGCAGGTGAAACCCTAATGTAAAATGAACCTGACCCACACAATGTAAATGAATCTTGTTCATTCATTTTGCTTTTGAAAAACTATAAATAGGGGTATCCTCTCATTTTCAAAGAGAGATGAGTTGTTGTGTAAAGGCATGCTACAAAAAATTAATGAGAAAAGCATTATTTTGATGGTTTCTTGTGTTTTCTTCTCATGTGTGCATGATGAATTCTCCAAAACTTAGATTTAAGCTTCATTATTATTAGTTTTAAGTTACTTTAGTTGTTAGTTCATGTTGTGCTTTAATGGTGAAAAATGCTATGGTATTTGATGTCTTCTTAGCTTATACTTTTTGTTGTTTATTATTGATAAACCACTATGTAAAGTTAGTTTGAGCATCATTTATGTTTTTGCAATCAAGTTCAACTATTGCTCATGCTTTAATGGTGAATGAATGGTTTGAAAATCTATAGGCCTTAGAAGATTGCACTAGTTTCATGAGACTATAGGCTCCCCTTGGTTAAGTGGAACTTAGTTTTAGGAAGTCTATCCACTATGGGTATGTGCAGGATCATGATGGACCAAAAAGTGGCGATATGATGGGTATGTGTACGGTATGTGGCTGGCGGCTTTTTTTTACCAATAATTGATGAAATGAAAAGGGTTTTTAAAGGAGATTATCAACATTCCACCAATATAAATTATACTTTACTTTGAATTTAGTAAATAATTATTATTCATTTTCTATTTGAATTATGACTAAAGTCCTGATTGATAGGTTGA
The DNA here is from genome assembly GCA_007258455.2 of Sequoia sempervirens. NCBI lineage: Eukaryota > Viridiplantae > Streptophyta > Pinopsida > Cupressales > Cupressaceae > Sequoia > Sequoia sempervirens. The sequence continues at coordinate 101,279,114 of VDFB02000015.1, read as the reverse complement.
TTGAAAACATCTATAGCTTTCAAATGGTATCACATTTTTAGAATCTGAAACATGTGTCACATTGTATGCTTCACATACTATAATATTAAAAAAAAAAATTATGAATTTTTGACCAAGTTAAGGTGGTCAGACATATGAGTTTTTATATTTTTGAAAAGTTGTAATAAAAAAATCTTAATTAATTATTTACTTAGAAAAAAATTACAAAAAAATATGCATCACATCGAGACATGAGTCCTCTACTTATATCTAAAATCTTATAGAAAAATATTATCATTTTATTGTGATTAGGGTGGTCAGAAAAACACCTACTTCTTATTTTTTCCCTAAAATTTAAGTACTATTGCATTGAAATTTCAAATTTTCACCAAATAGATCTTTAAAAAAAAAAAAAACCTAGTAGTTTAGAAACTAGATACAATTTGCTATAGATTCTATTCTTACATATTTTTGAAATAATATAGATAACTTATTAAAAATTTTGAGTCAAGTTGCCTAACTCTGATTTTTTTGAATTTTTTGCCACTTAAGGGCTTGTTTTTTCCATGATGATCTTGCATATACCCCTATAGCATCCTCCATTATTACTGTTCAATATTAGTTGCAAGTCTAGGAAACTTCTTATCCCTTTTCCCTTTTGATCTTTCTTTGAAGACTAAAGTTTAGATAAAGTTCTAGCATCACCACAAAGCTAAATATGATGGAAAAGATGGAGTTTTAGTCTATTGTCCTGAACTTGTAGCAGTTGTCCTTCATTTCTAGAATTTGCAAAACTCCTTTCGTAAACCCAATTCCCTCCTCGATTAGTGACCATAAATTTCCTTTGTGATTACCAACAAATCACATCAAAAAATTGAACTATGCCAAGCTTAGTCATGACCTCACACCTGAGAGACCTTGGGGTGAATTCTAAAACTTAGTTGTAGAAATTACCTTTCAAGATAGGTAGCACACTTGTGTGCTTCCTATGTTGAGAAAGTGCAAAAGCACCCATCAACAAAAAGATTGGTTGAAGAGGGATGATTCACAAAAAAATTCTCAAATGCTCAAGGTTGGTTCAAGAATTCTAGAGAGTAAGGATGTTATGAATATTGTTTGAGTCATAGAAAATGTATCCCTTCTACTTTTCCTAGCTTTTTTGGGCCCTCCTTGTGAGTTAAACTTGATATCACCCTGATCTATTGTTTTGGTGTGATCTGCACATCCACATTAGGTTATGGGCCCTTCCAAGCTAAATAAACTTAACTTTTCTATAATTTAACGTTGCAAAGTGTATTTATTGACACCTTCATATTAAATTTAGGAAGCTTGTAAACTATGGTGGACCTAATCTAGTGTTGTAATATGTTTTACACATTCACATGGGATTTAAGGCCCTTTTAAGTTAAATAGACCCAAATTTTCCTTAATTTAGTGTTGTAAAGTGTATTTATTTACATTTTCACATTGGATTTTGGGCCTTATTCCATTTATAACCTTAATATCATCATTAATAGGCCCCTATGACCAGAAATTATGCATCCCAAGACATATTTCAATAAAAAACCTGACAATATCAACATATAAACTTAACTTACACACTCCTTGACATTCTAGCAAGAAAAATAACCCCTGTGGGACCCATTCACCACTTTGGGCCAATGAGTCCTATCCAAGTGGGACTCATTCACCTAGCTTAGTGAATGAGTCCCATCAAGGTGGGACTCATTCACCCAACTTTGCGAATGAGTCCCATTTGGCCTATTTTCGAGGTTTGAGTGGGAAAATTGGGTTTTAAGTTCAAATTTCTTCTATGTCGACCTTTGGGATCAAATAAATAGTCATTTGAGTGCATTGCATATATAAGAAAGCTTTCAAATCATTATTGCATATAAACCTACATGATATCAAGTCAAGCAAGCAAGCATTGAGCATTCCAAGACTTTACAAGATCATCAAGATAGCATTCAAGATCATTTGTAAGGAATTCAATCATAGATTCTTCATCAATTTTTGTAGCAATTCAAGATCCATTATCATATGGAGCATATCATGCATCAAGCATGTTATTGAGCTAGTGTTGTGATGTACCAATGAAGATCCAAGCTCAAGCATTGTCGTATAGCTATTGTCAAGATCAAGATCTATATCCCTCATGGAAATTTCATGTTGAGTTACAGATTTACAAAGCGTCATTTATAAGGCATCATTCAAGGTATCATTGTTCATGTTTCATGTCTTATGTGTTGGTGTTCCAAATTGATCAATCCAATGAATCCTATAGACTATCACTTTCTAATGATCAAACTCAATGGTGGATTTGGCCAACTGACAAGATTTAGTCAAAGACTGAGATCTTCTACAATTATGGCTCTGTAGGACCAAGGTGGGTCAACCTCTACAATGCCTAAAGAATTTAATGTGACTATGCATAGACATTGATTTTTATACCAGATAATTCCCAATTCAATTATACCAAAGAAAGTACTAAAAAATTTAAATCTAGCTAAATTCTTGGTATATCAACACTCACTCAGAAATTGGGAAGCAGGATTCAACAATAAACCTCAACCAAACAACAAGGATTTAAAATGATTTTGAATTTAAAATGTTTCTGAGAATGCATCAAGCTGAATAATAGATTAATGCCTAATTCTGGGCCATGGAGTCAAATGCATAAAGAGAATTCATCAGCAAACAAACTTCAACCAATGGATTTGCAACTGTTAATGGCTTACACCAATAGATCCACTCCTATTATCAATCAAATTCTTTTACCAAATCCACCCTACACATTTAAAATCGCATTTATCTACTCAAAGTAATTTAACCATTTCTTTGAAATAGAACCACAAATAGATAAAACAATCTCAAAGAAATTGAGATTACAAATTCAAAGATACTTTGTATTATTGAATTCATATGACTAAAACATATAGAGTTGGAAACAATTTGAAGACATTCATGGTTTATTTGCTCAAACTGGTTGATATTTACTCATGAAATAAGCAATTACGACTTACAAACTCAAATTATGACTCAAACTCGTCATTTATCTCTCTACCCAACCCACACAAGAATTCAAAAACTTTTACAATGAGAGAATAATGAGAATAAAAGGAAATAGAAGGAGCTCAAGAATTGATTTGTAGATGCCATCTGGAAGCTCCATCCACCATCAATCAACAAAATGAAAATAATCTCTCCTCTTTCTTCCTTTAACAAACTTTGACTCCATTTTTCCTTTGTTCCAAGTTGTTTAGCAATACAAAATTTCCCCATGTGGAGAATTTCACTCCATTTTACCGGTCAACTAAAAAAATATCCCTACTTGCCCTTGAAAATTTCACATTTCTGCTCTTTGCAATGTTGCGCTTCATATTCTCATTTTCTAGCTAATGAAATAATTTCACACAATGAATACTCATTCACTTTATAAAATATTCCCCTTTGCGCACTTACTATTTTAAATCTTCCATTTAAAACATCCACCCATTTTCATATGCCATTTAAATCCTTCAGCTTTTCACTTTTCATTTTACTTGGCCCTCACTATAAAAGACAATCAAATAAAATTTTACCTATGCAACATGCGTTTCACTTTATAGTAAAATATCTGATATTTCACTTTGGGCTCTAATTAAAAAATTTGCTTCTGTTTATGATATTTTAAACACTTCCTTTAAAATATAGATCTATATAAAAGTGAAAACATTTAACCTCCATCGGGAAATAAAATATTTTCCCATATCTCCCTTATATTGCACTTTATATTTTATGATTTTACCTTTTAAATATGATGGAGGTTAAAAATTTTAAATCGGGCACAAAATACATTTCCCGTGCATTCACAATGCCCCAGGCCCACCTTAAAACTCCTTTACATTGGGAAGCATTTGGCAACATTTAAATCTTCTTAAATATTTGCAATGTCCTTTGAGTAGTTCATCAGGTTTCATTAAAACCAACTCATGCCTTGAATTTTTTTTCAGGACCACACCTTCCATGTGGTGAAATCTCGCCAACCCCATGGGCCTAAACCAACACACATCTTTTTCTTGTGAGACAACGAGTGATAGTTGGGATTTCCCCTACTCCCAACTTCATCTTGGTTGTTGACTTTCCTTTTTCCCTAAGTTCTCTATTCACTCGCTCCTCAATAGGCTCATTACATTGATGATGGCAACCAATCCTCTCTACAGTCACCGTTTTCCTCACATTTGGCTTGAGCTCTCCTTGATAGTTTCTGGTATGGTGGTTTCCCTGTCACTCATTCCCAACACAAAATCTCCATGTTCATGTGCTGACTGCAATTGTGGAATTCTATGAAGCTACATTTACAAATATTTTTTGAAATCAAACAATTCACATGCCTTGTCTATGCCATCAACTGATCATCATTCAATTTGATAGTCTTCTCAAATGGTGTTATTGTGCCAAAAGAAGGTTCTTCAAGCAATTATGCCATATTGTCACTAGCAATGCAGATAACCCACTATCCCATGAGGCATTTGAGCCTTTACACAAGGAACCTGATTTGATTTGTGTAGTTACAAATATCTCTTCATGGTTCGAGCTAATCATCTTTTAGTTGTATTTTCTTAGAAGTTTATTACTTTTCAACAAAACCATCTTGTACATAACAATCATGGGATTCCCTAATTCGATGCACATCCCCCAAACACATTTTCCTAATAGTTTATGAAGCCTTTAAAAAAAATATTTTTTGCATGAGCTACATTGCAATGTTGGTGTCCCATGAGACCACATTTATTGGTAGCCTCTCAAAGTTGGCTGCCACATTTTTTTTTTCTCTTCAAAATGTGATACAAGTGTGTTGGATCATTCTCCTCATTGGGTAGAGACCCCAACCCAACTCTTCTATGATCTCTAGCCTTTGACAAATATCCATACCTCTGCTTCATGGTTGTCCATGATATTTCTCAATGTGATTTCACTATGGCTCGATGGCTGCATCCATTTCATAGCAGACCCAAAATGCCTAGAAATTTCTCCATGTCTTTGCCAATAGTTTCAACACAATTCATCAAACCTTTCAAGCTTATGTTTCATTTTATCTTTCTTTGGCATATTACACCTTTACTCCAGCTTCAAATCTAATTGGATCACATTGAAAAAAGATAGAGACTTTGCAATATTATGTAGCTTTCAAATGATAGCACCCTGGAACATTTGATGTGCCTGTAGAACACCAAAGCTTCAAGCTCCATGGAGTGCCTCTCTTTTCATAGTGGAAATAGAAACCTTTTGTGGCCCTTAACTAAATCACTTAATACAATGATCTAGAGGAATTGCTTTGTCTAGACCTCCCTATCTTTATGTCTTCATGCATTTTCCCTCAAAAATCCCTAACAACAACAATAGTTAGATGGAGTGAGTTAAACAAATCAAATGCAATTGTGAATCTTTCACTCTGATAGCTAAAAAAACTAATTTCTTTATCTCCATAGCTTTTGATCTTTCATTTGTATAATTCCTATAACATTTGTGAATGTTTGATCCATTTCATTTATTACAAGAGGAGAAAAAGCCTGAAAAAAATGTTTCAGAGATTTGTCGATAAGCCATTTCCCAACAACACTCGTGTGACTCAAGTCAGGTCCCCATGTGGGCCTGGCTAAAAAAAAATTCATTTTCAAACAATTTTATTCTCAAATTGATCAGACATAGCCTCTAAATGCTTCTAAAGTTGAAAAAATGAACTGGGTATACATCAAAATTTGCTTTTCAGGCACTTTGAAGAATGGTCAAAACTGGTCAAGTTGGCTCTGGAATTGCCCTGGGAAATCAGTCAAACAACCTCCTAGAGCCATGAAAACTTATAGGAAGGTATAATTTTGACCCAAGAATGGAGTGCAATAAACGGCTTAGGAAAACATGTCACGAGGTGAAAGATATTCACTATCAAAGTTGCTTAGTTGAACTTTTCTGCAATTGCAGCAGTTCAAAACCAATTAAAACTCACCAAATCACTTCATTGAAAAAATATCAAATCAATTCATGGCAAGCTGCCATTGGAAACGTAAGCTCATTTAGGTACACAAAGTATGTGTGCAAGAGGGATTAGCTTTAATCATCAATCTGTAAGAGGTATTAAGGGTCAAAGTTGACCACCTTGAAACATTGTTAGAAATGCAGATGTAAAATTGGAGAAATTGCATTTGCTTCCGATCTAGTATAAATAGAAAATTCCATTGTGAAGCTCTGAAACTGGACATGGGAGCACATGAATGTATGGAGAATGGAGAGCAACAATCTATTTTACATGACGATCAACCAATTGCAAAATATAGGCTCGAATAGGAGGCCACTTCCCAAAACCAAAAGTTTGCAAATAGCAGAAAAGTGCCAAAACCCTCCAGCTTCACTTTTCAAAACCCTATCAAAACTCATTATGGGAAGCTAAAAATTTACATGTACATTCACATGTGTCATATGAGTGGGCTCACAAAGTGGTTTTGCACGAAAATTGACAGGCTCTATATTATGACCCTCCAAAGTGGGCCACTTAGGAAAAAAATTTCAAGTGCACTTCCGAGTGTGTAGAGGCAAATTTTTTGAAATGGGCACTTCAAATTTTCAAAATTTTATAGACCCAACATTGGCTTCGACAGGGGATGTATTCCCCTTGTGGGCATAGAAAGATTCAAAATGTCGAGTCCATTGGGTGTTTTGAAACTACTCCTTTATTCAACCTCTTTTTCAACTTTACTTGGTGACCCCAGGGCACAAAATGAAAAAGGGGAGTCAATTCTTACCTATGTCAAACACCAATCTGATAAAAGAGTTGATCTCCCTCAACTCATGCTTGCCTCTGTCACACCATGACAACATGAGTGACTGTACTTTTGTAAACACAAGTATTAAGTTGTCCTTGTGCAAGTGGAAACTTGCTCTCTATTTGCCTTTGTCATCACATAGAAACCAAATCACATACACCACATCACTACCACTTTCTTCATTCTCCGATTTTGTATCAAGTGGCAAAATTTGAAGATAGTGATCAAGACCCTATGAAAGCATAGCCTGATCACAACCATCTGCCTAATTAAACATGTTGGCATCTCCCAACAAGCAATCATAGACAACATTATCAACATATTCACACTCACTCTGCATCTGAAAGTCAGGTATACTCTCAAAATGTTGATTATCATGTGGCAATAGCTGATCATATTCACCATATAAATCACTCTCAAGTTGAAAATAACATTCTTCAATGTCTTGCACATTGCCACACTTTGTGAGAAATTCTTCCAGTTGGAAAAAGTAACACTGAAATTTTGCCACATGGCTAGTACTATAAGCTCATTCTGGTTATTAGTTTGCATATCAAAGGTGAAACTATGACAAGAAATTACCAAAAGATCTTGCTCATCATGCAAACTATCTCCAAGTGTATGCAAAGAGATACACTCATGCATTGGCATACTCTATAACTTTCCTCCATCATGTTGGTATTGAGAGATATCAAGGATTTCTAACTTATCATCATCCTTGCTTACTTTGTTATCCTTTGAACATAACATATCAACCTTTTCAACATCTCGAGCTTGCTCAACAATAAGAAATTCTGGTTCAGAAAGACAATTTGGTTTCTCTTTGAAATCAACATCCACATCCACATGAAAAGACTCATGCCTAGGCTCATTCAAGTCAACAAAAAAATACTTTTCAAAATCTGCATTGAAATTTTTAGGACTTGACTCATTGGATGCAAAAACATCGCGGTCATCTACTGCTTCAAACTCATCAAAACAAATTTCTGAGTTTGCATCAACATGCATACTGTCATACTCATCATGCAATGCATCGCTACAATCAAATGGTTGCTTGTATTCATTCACATTATTATCATGATGATCAGCTGGTTCATAGTTGGAAGGAGAATAAAAAACACATGCATCATACCTCGAATCTTGAAGATCATCATCACTGTCAAAATCAATGTGAGAAGCACACAATATCTGAGAGTTATTCTCATGTGTACATTTCTGATATTCAATGGTTAATAGATTTGAAATTTGTTCGCTACTCAATAGATCATTGTTTTGATCCATTCTCTCAACCACTTCCTCTCTTTGACCTTCACTAGAATTGAATGCATTATCAAATTGCAAATCAGGATATGTTATGATATCTTATCATCAAAATGTGAAAACTCAATGGGATGATCATAAAGTGGATTTCCCCAATCATAGGAGATTTAATTGTTGACAACCTTGTCAAAAACATGGTCACAATTTGTCATAGATAATAGGTTGTCCATTTCTTCCTTCTTCTCACTTCTGGGCTGTCATAATAACAATCCACATCTTTTTGTATTTCAGCATTGGACTGGATGTCTTCATTGAGTTTTCCATTTACATCCTCTTGAGGATAGGCACTGATATTTTCATTGTCAAACTAAATATCATCAATGGTTTCTCAATTGAAGCTTCTTATGGTTAGTCTTTCCAACTGAGATTCATTGCATACTTTATCACTCATAGCTGATAGATTGACATTCTCAAAAGCTTTTCTCAAACCAGAAAATTCCTTTGTCTCATCATGAAGACTTCCATCAAAGCTACACACACTTTTAACATTGAAATGATCAATTGTACCATAACATTTTTAATTGCACACATCCTCTGCAAAAAGTAAATCCAATTCATATCCCTCATCATGTTCTTGGCTTAGCACACTTGAAACTCCATTGTTCCTTGCAACATCACATTCATTTCTTGAAGGGAAAATATCATCAACACTATTTGAACTTAGATGATCATTTAGAAAATTGTCTACATCATTGCATCCTTGCATTGCTACAAAAAATTTACTCTCTATTTTTGCACTTTCAAAGGAGATCAAAGAAACTTGACATGTTTCATTTCTCTCATCATGTCTTTCATCATTATGGCTGCAACTTTCAGCTGGGTACATTTCTTTTGTAGGTTGTTCAGAGACAACTTCCTCATCACTTAATGATGCATCATTCTTGTCTTCTACCTTCTCAACTATGCATTTTTTTGAAGACCTCTGATCATTTGCATTCACATAACTACTAATATTATCAACATGTTTACCCAAAACTAAAGACAACATACTTTGCACATATTCATTCCTTCTTTTATCCAAATCATCTAAGAATTTGTAAGCCATTTTCATACTCAACATTTTATAATCTTTTAATAGTGCACTAGATCCCTCCTCAAAGGCTTCAAAATACATATGAATGCAATTTGGAGTACTAGGTCTGAAATTTTTAGGGATTAGTGAGAGAGTAGCAACAAATCTGTGACTGAAATTAATGCTTGACTCTTCATTTTGTTTCTTAATTTGTTTTAAACTTGTGACAAGGTTAGAGGGGTCTCTTGCAAATTCTTTTCTATAAGCGTTCACTAGTTTATCCCAACAAGGAAAAGTTTTCTCAGGAAAACTTAGGTACCAATCCCTAGCTCTTGCTTCAAGAGATCTGACAAAAAATCTCATCCACATATCCTAATATCCAAATGAATGTTTCTCCATGAATCTAGAATTTTTTTGGACATGTGCATCTCCTTCACATACATTGTATCCATTAAATCTAGGAATCTTCTTATAGACTTGAGTTGGCATACTCTCAATCTTGTAATCAACCCATGATAAATCTAGTTGAGCATACAATGGATCAAAGGAATTGACAAAAGGTGCATTAACTTGGAAAGTAGACATAGTGTGATTGTCTCTTAATTGGGCTTGTAGAAATATCTAGTGGCTTTCATCCATCTCTTTAAGTCCCCTTTCAAATACAACTTTCCATTCTGGCCTTATCTTAGGCTTGTTAACTCTTGGGTTCATATACTTTGGGGTGTGAAATGTTTGAGGATTATTTGACTTCTAACACTTCTTGACAAGTTGCATCAAAGTGTCTAATAGTATGGCTATTTTATCTTGATGATCCATAGATATTTGAAAATCAAGGCTCAACTGATTGTGCATAATCACAACCATGACCAAATGAACGATTACAATGACAACTGCTGACATGAAATTCATTCTAACCATCCACACTAGAAAATATTTGAGCACTAGAAAAAATTCTTTCAATGGAATTGCAATTACATTTAATATAATAGATCCAACAAATGGGAGTTGAAAACTCACTATTACTGTCCTTTCCCTTTGTTAGTGATAATTCACACAAAAGGGAACCAATTTTTTTTCCTAAGAAGTTCAAATATGGTTTTCATACATAATTTTCTTGAAAACCAAAAGTGAAGAATACTTGTAAATGTTGCAGCTACTGTAAATTCTTCTTCCTGATTGGAAATATTGTAGATCTGGAACTTTTCTTCACATATTCAATAGGTTCTTTTGATAGAGTCACCACCTCTCTTCTTAGAGGACTAAACTTCAAGCAGTATGAAGCTCTTTCATAGATAAATTTCTATCTAAGTTCCTTTCACCAGTAGAGCACCACAAATCATGAAACTTTAGGTTCACTGCAACAAATTCTTTCTCCAAGTTTGAAATCCTTTAATATTTGAACCAAATTCAGAATAGAAAATAATATGACTCTGGAATTACTCAATCTACAACTGGAGATTCATATTTCTCCCCAACAGAGTCGCTATTTTGTTGGTGTTCCAAATTGATCAATCCAATGAATCCTATAAACTAGCCACTTTCTAATGATTAGAATCAATGATGGATTTGGACAATTGACAAAATTCAGTCAAAGACTAAGATCTTCTGCACTTCTAGCTCTAAAGGACCAAGGTGGGTCAACCTCTACAATTCCGAAAGACTTTAATGTGACTATACATAGACATTGATTTTTATAGCAGATAATTCCCAATTCACTTATACCAAATAAAGTACTATCAACTTCAAATCTAGCTAAATTCTTGGTATATCAACACTCACTTAGTAATTGGGAAGTAGGATTCAACAATAAACCTCAACCAAACAACAGGGATTTAAAATGATTTTGAATTTAAAATGTTTCTGAGAATGCATCAAACTGAATAACAGATTAGTGCCTAATTTTGGGCCATGGAGTCAAATGCATAAAGAGAATTCACCAACAAACAGCCTTCAACTAGTGGATTTACAACTGTTAATGGCTTACACAAACATATCCACTCCTATTGTCAATTAAATTCTTCTTACCAAATCCACCCTACACATTTAAAATCACAATTATCTACTCAAAGTAATTTAACCATTTCTTTGAAATAGAAACACAAGTAGATAAAACAATCTCAAGGAAATTGAGATGACAAATCCAAAGATACTTTGTATTATGGAATTCATATGACTAAAACATACAGAGTTGGAGACAATTTGAAGACAATCATGATTTATTTGCATAAACTAGCTGATATTTACTCATGAAGTCAACAATTATAGCTTATAGACTCAAATTATGACTCAGACTCATCATTTATCTATGTACCCAACCCATACAAGAATTGAAAACCTTTACAATGAGGGAAGAATGAGAATAAAAGGAAACAAAAGAAGCTCAAGAATTGATCTTTAGATGTCATCCAGAAGCTCCATCCACCGTCAATCAGCAAAATGAAAAGAATCTCTCCTATCTCTTCCTTTAACAAACTTTGCCTCCATTTTTCCTTTGCTCCAAGTTGTTCAGCAACAAAAAATTTCCCTATGTGGAGAATTTCACTCCATTTTACCCAGTACCTGAAAAAATATTTTTGCTTTCCTGTGAAAATTTCACATTTTTGCTCTTTGCAATGCTGCACTTCATATTCTCATTTTCTAGCCAATGAAATAATTTCACCAAGTGAATACTTATTCACTTTATAAAATATTCCCCTTCGTGCACTTAATGATTTAAATCTTCTATTTAAAACATTCACCCATTTTCTTGTGCCATTTAAATCCTTCAACTTTTCATTTTCATTTTACTTGCCCCTCACTATAAAAGGCAATCAAATAAAATTTTACCTATGCAACATGTGTTTCAATTTATAGTGAAATATATGATATCTCACTTTGGGTCTAATTAAAACATTTTCCGGTGTTTATGATATTTTAAACACTTCATTTAAAATATAGATCTATATAAAATTGAAACCAATCATCGAGAAATAAAATATTTTCCCATATCTCCCTTATATTGCACTTTATATTTTATGATTTTACCTTTTAAAAATGATGGAGGTTAAAAATTAAATCAGGCACAAAATACATTTCCCATGCATTCACAATGCCTCAGGCCCACCTTAAAACTTCTTTACATTGGAAAGCAATGGGAAACATTTAAATCTTCTTAAATATTTGCAATGGCCTTTGAGTAGCTCATCAGGATTCATTAAAACCAACCCATGTCTTCAATTTTTTGCTAGGCCCACACCTGCCACTTGGCGAAATCTCACCAACCCCATGGGCCTAAACCAGCACACATCTTTTTCTTGCGAGATAGTGAGCAACGATTGGGATTTCCCCTACTCCTAGTTTCATCTTGGCCATTGATTTTTCTTTTTCCCTAACTTCTCCATTCGCTCGTTCCTCAATAGGCTAGTTACATTGACCAATCCTCTCTACAGTCACCATTTTCCTCACATTTGGCTCAAGCTCTCCTTAATAGTTTCTAGTATGGTGGCTACCCTGGTGCTCATTCACAACATAAACTCTCCATGTTCATGCACCAACAATCTCATAATACATGGGTTTGAGCCCTTTTTTTCTAGTAATGGCACATAGAATAAGCAAAGAAAATAATGACAAATGTTGGGGAATTTTGCAATACATCTTCCAATTGCATTTGCTTGAAATTTCAAAAGCTTTTAAACAAAACATTGTGGCACCGACTACAACTGTGACATTCTACGAAGCTACACTTATAGAGATTTTTTGAAATCAAAGAATTCACATGTCCTATTATGCCATCAACTGATCATCATTCAATTTGATAGTCTTCTCAAATGGTGTTGTTGTGCCAAAAGGAGGTTCTTCAAACTATTATGATGTATTGTCACTAGCAATGCAGATAACCCCCATGCCATGATGCATTTGAGCCTTTACACAGGGCACTTGATTTGATTTGTGCAGTTACCAATGTCTCTTCATGCTTTGAGCTAATCATCTGCCAGTTGTATTTGCTTAGAAGTTTTTGACTTTTCAGCAAAACCATCTTGTGTGCAGCAATCATGGGATTCCCTGATTTGATGCACCTCCCCTAAACACATTTTCTTGATAGTTATTGAAGCCTTTAACAAATCTATTTTGTGCATGAGCTATGCTGTAATGTTAGCGTTCCATGAGACCACATTTATTGGAAGCCTCTCAAAGCTGGCTATTGCTTTTTTGTTTTCTCTTAAAAATGTGATACAAGTGTGTTGGATCATTCTCCTCATTGCACAAAGACCCCAACCCAACTCTTCCATCATATTTGGCCTTTGAAAAATATCCATACCTCCGCTTCATGGTTGTCCATGATGTGCTTCAATGTCCTTTCACCATTTCTCAATGGCTACATCCATTTCATAGCAGACCCAAAATTACTCCAAATTTCTCCATGTCTTGACCAACAGTTTGCAACACAATTCATCAAGCCTTTCAAGCTTATGTTGCATTTTATGTTTCTTTGGCATATTACACCTTTACTCTAGCTTCAAATCTGATTGGATCACATTAACCGAAGATAGAGACTTTGCAATATTATGTAGCTTTCAAATGATATCTCCCTGGAACATTTGATGTGCCTGTAGAACACCAAAGCTTCAAGCTCCTTGGAGTGCCTCTCTTTTCATAGTGGAAATGGAAACCTTTTGTGGCCCATAACTAAATCACTTAATCCAATTATCTAGAGGAATTTATTTGTCTAAGTCCCCCCTATCTCTATGTCTTCATGCATTTTCCCTCAAAAATTCCTAACAACAACAATAGTTGTTAGATGGAGTGAGTTAAACAAATCAAATGCAATTGTGAATTTTTCATTGTGATAGATGAAAACTAATTTCTTTATCTCCATATATTTTGATCTTTTGAGTGTATAATTCTTGTAAAATTTGTGAATGTTTGATCCATTTCATTTATAACAAGAGGAGAACAAGCCTAAAACAATTGTCTCAAATATTTGTCCATAATCCTTTCCTAACAATACTCGTGTGACTCAAGTTGGGTCACCATGTGGGCTCGACTAAAATAATTTTCATTTTCAAACAAGTTTCATGCTCAAATTGATCAAACATAGCCTCTAAATGCTTCTAAAGTTGAAAAAATGAACTGGGTATACATCAGAATTTACTTTTCAAGCACTTTGAAGAATGGTTAAATCTGGTCAAGTTGGCTTTGGAATTGCCCTAGGAAATTAGTCAAACGACCTCCTAGAGCCATGAAAACTTACAGGCATGTAGAATTTTGACCTGAGAATGGAGTGCATTAGATGGATTGGAAAAAGAGATCACGAGGTGAAAGATATTCACTATCAAAGTTGCTTAGTTGAACTTTTTGCAATTGCAACAGTTCAAAACCAATTAAAATTCACCAAATCACCTCATTGAAAAAATATCAAATCAACTCCTGGCAAGCTACCACTGGAAATATAAGCCCATTTAGGTACACATAGAACATGCACAAGAGGTATTAGCTTGAATCATCAATATGTACAAGATATTAAGGGTCAAAGTTGACCACCTTGAAACACTATTAGAAATACAAATGTAAAACAAAATAAATTGTATTTTCTTTCGATCTCGTAAAAATAGAAAATTGGATTGTGAGGCTCTAAAACTGGACATGGGAGCACATGAATTTATGGAGAATGGAGAGAAACAATCCATTTGACATGATGATCAACTAGTTGCAAAATACAAGCTCGAATAGGAGGCCACTTCGCAAAACTGAAAGATTGCAAACAACAAAAAAGTGCCAAAACCCTCCAGCTTCACTTTTCAAAACCTTGGAAAAACTCATTATGGGAAGCTAAATATTGACATGCACATTCAAATGTTTCAAATGAGTGGGCTCACAAAGGTATTTTGCATGAAAATTGGCAGGCTCCGAATTATGACCCTCCAAAGTGGGTCACTTAGGTAGATATTTTCAAGTGCACTTCTGAGTGTCCAGAGGCTAAATTTTTCAAATGGGCACTTCAAATTTGCAAAATTTGATAGTCCCAACACTATATTTCATGTTTCATGTCCTTTTTTTCATTGTTTCATCATTTGGTTTAATTACCTATAAGGGGTTTGACCAGGGTAAACCCCTATTCCCTAACAATCAACACTTTTTCTCTCTTTTTTTGGTGTAATTGCAAATCTAGGTGCTTTGAAAACTTGAAGGATCATTTAATATTAGGTTACAATCTTTTTGGAGTTGTCTCCCCCTTTTCAAGGTCATAATATTCACTAAAAGGTCATCTACAACCCCATAATTAGAGTTTTTGATCAAGAAACCTGGAGAAGCAGATTGAGTAGACTGAGAGGTGTAGATCAGAACTTTGAAGTTCTAGAAAATCACAATTGGACTCACTCACCACAAGTGGTGAATGAGTCCCAATGTAGGTATTTTTTAGAAATTTTTGGAGATTCAGATACCCATTTGTCCAAAACTTGCTCATGTGCAAAAATCCAGAACAGGGACTGATTCACCTAGAATGGAAAATGAGTCCCACTAGGTCAAACAGTTAGAATTTCTAGCATTTTAGAGCTCCTTCTAGTCATCTTTATATTTCTAGGCGCACACATTCTATTTTGTATCTTTTTGTTTTGTTTCATATGCATTCCTAGGTCATTTAAATCAAGTTTGCATCATATTAGTGTATTACATTTCATCTTGCATTTCATTGTTGTTTCCAAGTTTAAACTTAGTGGTGAACCCCTTATTAGATCATATTCAGCCCCTAGGACAACCCTATTGCAAGATCTCTTTCTCTTTTGCATTGAGATCTGTAGACATTGAAAAATGGCTTAAGCCCACGACTGCATTTTTCATTATTAATTCAAGATATCCATAAAATGAATAAATTATTTTATCATTTAATTATAATCTAACATCACATTTCCTCTAATTTAATTAAATAGTTTTAAACATTTAATTAATTCATTTTCATCATTCTTCTAAATTTTATTAATTAAGTAAATTACATTAATTTACTTTAATTACGTCACTAATTAATTAAACCCCTTCTTACTAATTAAATAAATTTTCTAAATTTATTTAATTACATTTTTAAATTAAATCTCTTCTTCTTACTAATTAAATAAGTTTCTTAAATTTATTTAATTACACATCTAATTAATTCATTTTCTCCCACATTTAATTAAATAAATGATTATTCATTTAATTAATTAATTATATCTTCTCATTTAAAAGTGACTCCATGAATTGAATAAGTCATTTAATTGATTTTGGAATCACATACACACAACTTCCTCCACAAATAAAGGAATTAATTTTATAATTAATTCTTCTATTTGAGCACATGTATCCTACATTTTCAATTAAATATCTCATGCATAATTCTCTCCATTTTTGACTAACACTCTCTGTCAATTCACTCACCTAAATAATCTGTTACCTCCTTTTGACTCACACTCTTTCAGTTACATTTCTAACTAATCAATAAAATTGGACAACTATTCAATCAATCTCTCAATAAAATTTGCTAAATATCTAATCAATCTCATCAATTAAGGAATTTAACTATTCAATTAGATCCTCACACTCGATTTGGACCAGTCAAATGCAAGTCAATCTTGACCATTGAATTTGTGAAGCTTCTATAAAAGAAGCTTTTGAATTTCATTCATGGTTAATCATAATCTTCAAAGTTTTACTATCAGAATTCTTAGAAGCTAATATTGCACACTTAGAATCTGAGGGCATTGAGCTTTTTCAAAGCAAAGTGGAGAAGAATAATGGAGAGGATTCAAGCAAACATGGGATTTAGATGATAGTATTTTTGTTTATTTAAATTCCTTGTTGCATTGCACTTCGTTATTGATATGGGGAATCTTAGTGCGATTAGGTAATTTGTGATTGTTTTTGTTGTTATGCTCTCTTTATTCCTGTTTATTTTCCCTTGTCACAAGATCTCTAGGGTTATCCTTGAGTGGAATCTTTGAAAGTGGGCGTGTTCTATGTTCTAAAACATATGATAACACTCTTAACCCATTTTTATTGGTTCCATTTTGGTGAACTTGCATTTATAATACCTTCCTTTTTTGATTTGGAGTCCATCATCATCCTAGATCTAGCTTGTTTGAATTTGCATTAGGACTTGCATTAGTTGATTGGCATCTAGGGTTTCAAATTTTGCATTAGTGAAAGTGCATATAGGTTGCATTTTTGCATATGAAATCATCAAAAATCATTTGAAAACTATATTTGCACTTAGGTTACAGATCATAAAACATAAAAAAGCATAAAAATCAATTAATTTTTTTTGAAAATTTTGAAAAAAAATCCTTAGTGGGACTCATTCACCACCTTGGATGAATCAGTCCTTGTTCACCCCTAAAACTTCCTTTTACATCATTAAAAACCCTTTTTCTATACTTTTTCTTTTTTCCATCAACTATCTGTTTTAGTTTTTTGAGTTTTTGTTACATGCATTTCATTAGATCTAGCTTAATTTCACTCATTTCATGCATTTCTTAATTTAAAATTTTCATTTTCACATTGTTACATAGCATAATCAGTCGATTGTCATCTTCAAAACCTGAAAAAATTCATTACTCTTTTGCATTTTTTCTCTATCATTGTTGCATTTCAAGTTTTTAGGACAATTATTACATCATATTTTCATTGCAAAAATCTATAGTTATCATACTTCATGTTCTCTTTTCAAATCTTATTGAATTTTGTAAGAAACTTTTGATAAATTTGTATGAATATAAAGTCATTTCCACTCTCTTTTTGTTTGTCGTTGATCCCTCTCCTAGTATCCCTTCTAAGAGTGAGGTTAGTCTAGTGAAAGAAACCTTGGGTAATCATAACAATCACATTTGTTCTCCTAATATCTCTCCTACTTGTGAAGAAGATATTGTAGTGTTATAAGAACTAATCGATGAGATTTTTGAGAACCTAAGTCATTTCTCTCATCTTACGTCTCCTATTGGGAAATGCATTACTGAACAAGAGGACATAGCGTTAAGTAATCATGACGATCATACAAAACAACAAGAGACCATTGAAACCTACCCACATTCATCTTCCCACATTTTCTCCTCTTGTGATAATGACGAGGATAAGTTGGTGTTAGATAAGCAAACATTTACGGTCTATAACACCCATCTTTATGATCCTTCCCCTACCTTAGAATACATTAGGGAACAAAGGGATGAAGTCATAAATTCTCATGATAATCATATTTGTTCTTCTCCTAGTATCTCTCATAACTATAAAGAAGATACTTTGATTATAGAAAATACAATAGATGAAGGTCATAGGAATCTTAGTTGTCCCTCTTCACCTAAGGAAACCCTTATTGAGCAAGACAATTCAACCATAGATCATTCCCCTACTTGTGATGAAGTCATCCTTAAATTTCAAGAACATTTGGTTTGTAGTTCTCCTAAAAACTCTCCTCCTAGGGAGGATATCATGGTGAAAGAAAATGAAAACATTTTGGCTCCCTTAGATAATGATAAAAAGGTTATTCTCAATTTCCCTTTATTAGAAATACATCAAACCAATATTGATGAGGTTATGAATGCACATGTGTCCATTAGATCCCCCTTGACTATTGGACCTCCTAAATACCCCATGGTGCATCCTAAGAATCCTCTAATTCTTTACCCACCATCACATAAACAACAAAATAAAAACAAACTTGAACTTATCCTTTACCCACCTAAGAACAATGTTTTGTAGCAACTGAGTCATAATACCATTGCTCATACATATAACACTAGAAATAATCCACAACCAAGAAAAAAAATTCCAACACCCCTCTCATTTCCTAATCCTATCTTACTAGGTCCCCCTCATTTTCCTTCACAAAATGGAAAGGAGTACAATCTTGTTGAACAACTAAAGAATACTCCTGCTAAGATATCATTGTGAGACCTTATTCAAGAATTCTCTCATTACCATAACATGATTCAAAGTGCCTTACAACAAGTTACTATCCCTTCTAATGTGCAACCAAATGACATAGAATCCATGGTTCAAGGAATAAATGCTGACATTGTTTTCCACCAAAGTGAGCTCCCTCCTCTAGAAGTGTAAAAACAAAGTGAAGCTTTCATAATAATATCTCAATACAAAAGAAAAGGGATAAAGAGAACCCTTGTGGGTAATGGCTACACCCTTAACGTGTGTATAGTGTAAGCCTTTTGGATAGGCTTGGTGTGGATAAATCAAACATTCAACTTGATTCTTTATCTATTAAGGGATTTGACAATGTAAGGAAAAACTGCTCAATGTGATCACTTTTCCTATTAGAGATGGAAAGGCCACATTAGAAACACCAATCCATGTTATGCCTCACAATATTTCATATAATCTTCTTTTAGGTAGACTGTGGATTCATGCAATGAATGGGGTGCCTTCTCTTCATCAAAAAATAAAATACATCTACAACAACAAACTGTACATAATTGAAGTCGATCCCAAACCAAACAATTGTTTGAACATTGAGAAAAACATAGAAAATCCTTTAAAGACATTGACACCAACTACACAAGTAGAAACCGTGCAACAAAAAGAAAAAGAAAAACACATTGAAGAAGTCATGAAACTATTAGAAGATGATTGGGGTTCCTTAAACTTTGATCCAACATTGATGAAGAAGGGGAAGGCTCCTGGAACTAATGGGTTTTTGGAAAAAACTCTTTAAGGAATTCTGGGAAGTAATCAATCTTGATCTTTTGGAGGTTGTGCAGGAATCTTTAAAGAACAAGAAAATGTTGAGCACCATGAATTCCATGTTTCTTTCTCTCATCCCAAAATGCGAAGGTGTTGATTCTATGGATCTTTTTTGACCAATTTCTTTATGTAATGTGGTATATAAAATTATCACAAAGATAATTGCGGAGCGTCTAAAGCCATGGATAGATAAGCTAATCTCAGAAGAAGAAGGGGGATTCATTACGGGAAGAAATATTTTGGATGGTATTTTATTTGCAGCTGAGACTATTCACTCCATGGCCTCTTCAAAGGAAAAAGCAATGTTTATAAAGTTGGACGTGGCTAAGGTGTATGACAAAGTTAAATGAGGTTTCTTGGCCAAATTTCTGGGAGCCTTTGGATTGATTAGGGAGTAGATTGATTAGGTCATGAGCTATGTGATGACGTATTCCTTCTCTGTTCTTATAAATGGAGAGGCTTCTAATCTATTTGATGCTTCTAGAGGTCTTTGGTAGGGAGATCCCTTATCTCCATACTTGTTCATTCTAATGGCTAAAGGTTTGGGGAGGTTGTTCAAGTCTCAGGTTTTGGTTGGGCTCATTTAAGGGTGGAAATGGAGCAACTCCCTCCCTCCTCAAACTCATCTTCAGTTCATGGATGATTCAACTTTGATGGGTGTTGCTAAGGTGGATGAGGCTATTGCTTTTCGATAGACATTGGATTTCTATTTGGCAGCCTCAGAGAAAAGCATAAATGAAATTAAGTCCTGCATTTATTTCATTAATACCCCCATATGTATTCAACAACGTATTGCCATAATATTAAGGTTTTAGGTGGGACAACTTCCCTTCATCTATCTAGGAATCCCTTTGGATGTGCACTCACTCCCTTGGTAGTTTTGGTAGGATGTGATTGATAAATTTTGAGCGCTCATTTGTCATTGGACCTACAGATGGCTATCTACGGTTGGTAGAGTTATTTTGTTGAAGTCATGGTACATGTCTTACCTATATACAAATTCTTTATTATGACTGCTCCCTCAAGCTCCATCAAATAATTTGAGGGGCTTTGCAAGAAATTCCTATTTTGGGTAGTCTACTTTCGAGAAAGTGAAGTCTAATTAAGTGGGAAGTTGTTTGCCTACCAAAGCAAGATGGTGGTCTAGGACTGTGGAGGGAAAATTGGAAAGGGGCAAGCATTGGCTGCTAAGTTGTATTGGAGATGGTGTACACACCAACATTAGTCTTGGCCCAGGATTCTTACGTTCAAGTACCTTGGGGAGGTGGATGGCGCTAAGGTTTCTTGATTTAGTCTTGTGTGGAAAGGCTCTACGATTTGGGATACTCTTAAGTGAGGAGCCAAGCTGGTCAAACAAGGCCTATTTTGGATTTGCAACAGAGGTTCTGATGCTCTTTTTTGGTAGGACTCATGGGATGCTTTTCTTCCTATTCTCTATTTGCATCCTCACTTGGAGGACTTGTGTAGGATATATTTTTTAGGCTAGGTGGAGTAGAGTGATGGATTTCAAAGCCTCTCAAGCTTTGGGGTAGGCTATTGTTTATCAGTAGAAGGATATGTAGGAGTGGCCACAAGGGGGATCTTTGGAGGACATGAGGGAATTTTCCTCTATTTTGGCTGCTAGAGTCTGTTGTTCTCTTTCAAAGAGGGACATGCTAGCTTGGGGTTTGGGTCCTAAAGGGAAGTACATGGTTGCTTCAGGGTATTGTGCTTTGGATAGAGAGGCCCTTGGTAGTGATGAGGTTCCTTGGTGGAAAAATATTTGGAATAAATTCTCTTGGCCAAAATGTAATTTCTTTTCCTAGCTGGTGGTGTATGGTAGGTGCTTGACATGGGATAACCTCTATAAACAAGGTTTCCAAGGTCCCTCAATATGTTTTCTTTGTCTAAAAGATGTGGAAACTATCTCTCATTGTTTCTTTCAGTGTCCCTTTGCTAGGACTATTTGGCATTTTTGGTCGGAGGCCTAGCTTTTTCCATGCAAGAACCCCTCTTCTCTTGATGAGTGCTGGAGGATCATTAGGTCTAGCCTGGCGAAGACTCCCTTTTTGCACATAGCGTGGCCTATTGGTCCCAATCTGATTATTTGGCACATTTGATTGGAATGCAACCAAAGGATCTTTCTAGACAAGAAGTTGTTGGTAGGGAAAGTTTGGGCTCATATTCTTGGGGCCTTACAGGAGATGTTGTTTGCTAAAAGTGACCTATCAATCTTGGTGGATCCGGGAGACACTGGAGTTATTCATAATTTGGGGATTGCTATTGGTGGTATAGGAAGTCCTAAGATTGGGCCTGGAAGGTGTTCTAGAGGGAAGGTCTTCAGGGGGGGACATTGGATGCTTCCTCCTATTGGCATTTTGAAAATCAATACGGATGGGTCAGCAAGGGGGAATCTGGGACATGCTAGTGTGGGTTGCATGGGCAGAGATAGCTCTAGGTTGGTTGTGTTCTTCTTTTTGGAATATAAGGGGCATCATTGTAATAACCTTATGGCGGCCTTGGAAAATTTCTTTGGCTTTGAGGAAGGAATATGCTCTTGGCTAGGATTGGATTATCTATGAAGTCAGATTCTCAGGTGGTGGTGGACCTGATAAATAGGCGATAGTTTTAGGATGTTAGTTGGTAGCTTGCGATGGTGGTTAAGCAAATCACCAGTTTGGGATAATCATTGGAGTCTATCACCTTCTCTCATATCCCTCAGGAATGGAATAAGGTGGCTAACGGTTTGGCCAGATGGGCTTCTAAGAAGAATGGGAATTGGATGGTGGATGATTGGGACAATTTACCAGGGGACCTACCCTAGGAGTTGGAGGGTTGGGTCACTGAGGATGTGAGATGTTGCATAAACACGTCCTGATTGCGTGTATTTTGATTTTTGACTTGTTTCAAGGTCTTCCCCACTTTTTGCTTTGTATTTTTCTTGCTAATTAATAAAGTTTTTACCCCTCTTTTATTATAAAAAAACTTTGATCCAACATTCACAGGAGAATACAAGATCATAAACAAAGAGTCTGAAAAGGGAAAAGAAAAAGTGGTAATGTCAACACAAAATTTTAAAGACCCTTTGAAAGCATCCATCTCAACTAATTTATAAGAAAAGATGACATACACAACAAAATTTGATGAAATTGACTATCAACAACCTCTGAATCCTAAAGAAATGAAAAAGCTTTATGGAAAAGGTTATGAACTTATGAAATAACTTGGATATAGTGGAAAAGGATGTGGTGCTAGAGAACATGTATCTGTGTCCCTATAGAAGCTAACACACAAGAAACAACTAATGGTATTGGTTTTGCCCTTTGATAGAAATAAACAATCCTTCACTTAATATCAACACTACTACAAAACATTCTTCTAAGGTGACTTTAATAGTAGTGCATAGGTATGTGCAAGATCATTATGGAAAAAATAGGCCCTTAAGTGGCAAAAAATTTAGAAAAATTAGAGTTAGGAAACTTGACGTAAAAATTTGAATAAGTTATCTATATTATTTCAAAAATATTCAAGAATAGAATTTGTAACAAATTGAATTTAGTTTCTAAACTACTAGGTTGATTTAAAAAAAAATGTATTTGGTGAAAATTTGAAATTTCAATGCAGTAGTACTTAAATTTTAGGGGAAAAATAAGAAGTAGGTGTCTGTCTAATCACCCTAACCACAATAAAATGATAATATTTTTTTATAATATTTTAGATATAAGTAGAGGACTCATGTCCCGATGTGATGCATATTTTTTTGTAATTTTTTTCCAAGTAAATAATTAATTGTGAATTTTTATTACAAATTTTAAAAAATATAGAACTTGTATGTTTGACCACCTTAACTTAGTCAAAACTTCATGAAATTCATTTTTTTAATCCTATAGTATGTGAATCATAGAATGTGATGCATGTTTCAGATTCAAAAAATGTGATACCATTTGAAAGCTATAGATGTTTTTCAATCAGCCTATCAATCAAGACTTTAGTCATAATTCAAATAGAAAATGAATAATAATCATTTATTAAATTCAAAGTAAAGCATAATATATATTGGTGGAAAGTTGAGAATGTCCTTTAAAAACCCTTTTCTTTTCATCAATTTTGGGTAAACAAAAGTCATCAGCCACATACCCTACACATACCCATCATATCGCCACTTTTTGGCCCATCATGATCCTACACATACCCGCATCCTAAATTGATAGACACTAGTGGTCTTGATTGTTATCCTTTGAAAGAAACAAAAAAAACACAAAAATCTTCACTTAATTTCAATGTCATCACACAAAACACTAATGTTTTGAATTCGTTATATTTTACACCCTCCTGAAAAGGAGAGTACAAAATCTTGCAATCTAAAGAGTCTTGTGTAAGTATGACATCCTGTACTAAGCAAGAGATATCTTTGTTGAAAAATAATGAAACATCCTCTACTCTTGATCAAGAAGGTATTCTGTCGAGACTCCTCCAAGATCGTTTGATATCTCTCCCTCCAAGAACATGAAATAAATTTTACTACAAACATTCATTTTGCACCTATCATAGAGTTCATGGTCATTCTAGTAGTGAATGTAAGGCTTTGAGTAACAAAATTCAATACCTTAAGAAATGTGGCACTCTTCCTTGGGTTGAAGCACCTAGTTCCTCTTTTAATTTTGGATCATCCTTGTCTTGTACTAAGTGGGGGCAAGGGGTTTGATAGCCTTTTCCTCGTATGTCACTTGTCATTATCTCTTTTGGCTAGTTGATCACCTTTCATGTACATATAAGAACAAGCTTGGGATGTGGATGACATGCCTTATGTTGGCTCACATGTGACATACATATTCATGATGTAATTCAATTCAGAAACATATGACTTAGCATAGGGATTTCCAAATAAGCTCCCATGTCTTCTTCTACTTCAAAGAAATTTCTCACAGTAATGATGTTAGCAACCACTTTAAAGTGGGGGAATACATGGACACTCATGCTTCATTGTGTGATTTTCTTTCTTCTTGTGATGCATCCTTTTCTTGGTGGTGTCATTAGGCTTGATATACTTTGAGAGTGTGATATTTCTTTGATTTGTCCTCTCTTGGAGACATTAGTCACAATGTTCCCTAAGAAGAGACCTTTCATGAACTAAGCAAAATACCTTTGAACATTCCTTACACTATTTCACATTTACAAGATCTATTATATGGCCACCTTGCATAACACAGTTTGCATACCTGTAGAGTCATCTTGTTTGTTCATGAGCTCCAAGCATATGAAGTTTTTCTTGTATCATGAAGCTCGAAGATCATTTTTGCATGACACCTTATCAAAGTTATTAGGGGGTATAACTTTGGTATGTTTTGAGCGAGAACCCTAACCGAGGCATGAATTTCCCCATAGCCACTCATGTGTGTGTGCGAGTGAGTGCATACCAGCCATGAGTCTATGTGTCTCACCTTCTAGGACTTCTCACCCAGTGGATAGCCAAGAGTTATGTTGCCTCAGAGTGAGTGTGCATTTTTGGACAAACAAACTAGATCTAATCCAAATCGTGTTGGACAAATGATTGAAGCTTGATCCATCTCTTTTTGTTTTTCTTTCTTTTAGTCATTGGCACTGCATGTTTACATATCTTGATCCTACATATTATACACCTTGTGTGTGTCATGTCATGCTTATGTCGGTTTGACTTAGGATCTTGGGTCTTGGGGGATTGAATGCCTCCTTGATCATTTTATCCTAGACCAACCACATTAGCACACTTGGAACCCTCTTGGATGTCTACTTTACTGTGAGTTTGAAGCAAGTTCATCCTCTCACTAAACTGGGGGCGCAATGGAGTCACGGAAAAATTATCCCTTCTACTTTTCCTGGCTTATTTGGGCCTTCATGAGTTAGACTTGATATCGCCCTGTTCTAGTGTTGTGATGTGTTCTACACTTCCACATTAGATTTTGGCACTTCCAAACTGAATAAACTTAACTTTTCATTAATTTAATGTTGTAAAGTGCATCTATTGACACCTTCACATTAAATTTAGGAGGCTTGTAAACTAAGGTGGACCTAATCTAGTGTTGTAATGTGTTTTACACATTCACATGGGATTTAGGTCCCTTTTAAGTTAAATAGACCCAAATTTTCCTAAATTTAGTGCTTTAAAGTGTATTTATTTACACTTTCACATTGGATTTTCAGCCTTATTCCATTTAGAACCTTAATATCATTAGTAATAGGCCCCGATGACCCCATATTATGTGTCCCAAGGCATATTTGAATAAAAAATCTGACAATATCAACATATAAACTTAACTTACACACTCATCGACATTCTAGCAAGCAAAATAGCCCTTGTGAGACCCATTCACCACTTTGGGCGAATGAGTCCCATCCAGGTGGGATTCATTCACCCAACATGGAAGATGAGTCCCATTTGGTCTATTTTTGAGGTTTGAGTGGGAAAAACTGGGGTTTAAGTTCAAATTTCTTCTATGTCAGCCTTTGGGATCAAATAAATGGTCATTTGAGTGCATTTCCTAAATAAGAAAGCTTTCAAATCATCATTTCATATAAGCCTACATGATATCAAGTCAAGCAAGAGTTGAGCATTCCAAGACCTTACAAGATCATCGAGAAAACATTCAAGATCATTTCTAAGGAATTCAAGGGCAGATTCTTCATCAATTTTTGCAACAATTCAAGATCCATCATGTCAAGCATATCAAGCATGAAGCATATTATTGAGCTAGTGTTTTGATGTAGAATTGAATATCCAACATCAAGCATTGTCCTACAGTTATTGTCAAGATCAAGATCTGCATCCCTCATGGCCATTTCATGTTGAGTTGTAGATTTACAAAGCATCATTTATAAGGCATCATTCAAGTTATCATCATTCATGTTTCATGTTTCATGTCCTTGTTTCATTGTTTCATCATTTGGTTTACCTACGTACAAAGGGTTTGACTAAGGCAAACCCCTATTCCCTAACAATCAACACTTTTTCTCTCTTTCTTTGTGTAATTGCTAATCTAGGTGCTTTGAAGAATTGAAGGATCATTAAAATTTAGGTTACAATCCTATTGGAGTTGAATCCCCATTTTCAAGTTCATAATATTCACTAAAAGGTCATCTATAACCCTGAAATCAGAGTTTCGGATCCAAAAACTTGGAGAAGTGGATTGAGCATACTGAGATGTGCTCAGAACTTTGAAGTTCTAGAAAATCCAAACTAGATTCATTCACCACAAGTGGTGAATGAGTCCCATTGTAGGTAATTTTTAAAATATTTTTTCACATTTAGATACCCTTTTGTCTGAAACCTACTCCTGTGCAAAAATTCAGAACTAGGATTGATTCGCCCAAAATGGTGAATGAGCCTCACTAGGTCAAAAAGTTAGAATTTATAGCATTTTAGAGCTCCTTCTAGTCATCTTTAGATTTCCAGGTTCACACATTCTATTCTATGGCTTTCTATTTTGTTTCATATGCATTTCTAGGTCATTTAAATCAAGTTTGCATCATATTAGTGTTTTACATTTCATATTGCATTTTGTTTTCTTTTCCAAGTTTAAACTTGGTGGTGAACCCCTTATTAGATCATATTCAACCCCTAGGATAGTCCTATTGGAAGATCTCTTTCTCTTTTGCATTGAGATCTCTAGGGTTATCCTTGAGTGGAATATTTGAAAGTAGGTGTGCTCTATGTTCTAAAACACACGATAGCACTCCTAACCCATTTTCCTTGGTTCTAATTGTGAATGAAGTTCATGTTTGAGATGCTTGCTTTTATAGATTTTAGGAAATTCTAATAATGACCAAGATTTTATTTGAGGATCAATGGATGAGAGGAAATCAAGGAGGTGAGTGTGGATCAAGAAGGATCAATGGTTGAGGATTCATGGGAGCCCAAAATATCCCTTATTTCATGGAAATAGGTTGAAGAAATTTTGAATTGGAGGGAAGAATTTTAATTTCAAAAGGGAATTATGAGGATGAGCGAAATTAAGATTTTGAATTAAATAATTGAGAATTATTTAATCAAATGGGATTAAATTAGTGTGGAAATGATGAATTAGTCAAATAACCTTAATTATTTAATTAATAGGGGAATAAGGTGAATTTAACTAAATAATTGAAAATTATTTAATCATATAGAGGAATTAGGTGAATTATGAGGGAAATGATGTTAGTTGGTGAAATTAAGATGTGTGATATAGTTAGGACATTTTTTAGGTGTCTACATTTTGCCCCTCTTTGAAGCAATGTACCTCTTGCATTGTTTCAAAGACTTTATGTTTCTTAGAAAAAATTAAAAATTCCCTTCATTTTACCTGATGCCCCACTATGCCCTTGCAGATGAATTAATGTTAGTGTGCAACCCCCTCACGAGATTGGTAAAAAAAATAGTTTTTGGGTCAAGATCATGAGAAGTTTATGGGAGTAGTTTTTCTGAGAAGAGGAAGAAAAATAAGTCCTAGGAAGTTGATAAATTGAGCAAGATCAATGACCAAGATTGGAAAATAAGCTAGCAAGGAAACTACGGGAGAAAAACTAGGGTTTGGGGTTCATCTATAGGGGTAAGAGCAAAAAGATGGAGAGCCAAAAAGTGGCCAATTTAGCTTTTCATCCTAAAATAGTGAAAATGTGAGCACGCTATAGTAAAACAAGGTCACATTATGGGTTGGTAGTGACCAAGCTTAGGCTTAGTCATTACCAAGCCATAACATGAGGGTGTTATAACATACTCAGGTTATGGTTTAAATTTCAAAAAATGTGTGCATTTTGAGTTCAAAAAATGTGCATTTTGAGTTCAAAAAATGTGCATTTTGAGATAAAAAAAAAATGTGCATTTTTGAAATAAAAAAAATATTTCCAAAACGCGAGCATGTTATCATGTGCTTGAGTTTTGGTCTACATTGAAATTCTTTTCTTCTCTTTTTCTTGTCTCTTTCTTCTTGTTATCTTTTAGGGAAACTATATACATGAAATAAACATTTACATATAGAAATTTAATTTCTTATACTTTAATTTATATTTCATGTATATAGTTTCAGGATGTTTGAGGGTGGTTTCAAATCTCTAAGAGTTATAATTTGAATTCTAGTTTTTTGAAGATCTTACAATTTTTCAGATTTAGCCAAATTTATGTAACTGTCATGTCAAATATTAGTAATCATGAGGTAAAATTTTAGTAATCAACAAGTTGTATCATCTTTATCACTCTATCTCATTCATTGTCTATCCCTTATGCTCTAAACCTCTCTCTCACACTCTATCCTTCCCTCTATACTTCTATCTATCTCACTTCTCTCTCTCCCTCCATCCCACCCTCTATTCCTCCTTTCGTCCTTCCCTCTCTAATTTTCTCTATCTCACCCTCTATATCTTCCCACCTCTCTCTTCCTCCCACCCACCTTCCCTCTCTACTTCACTCTATCTAACCTATCCCTCTACCTCTCTCTCCCTCCCTCCTCTCTCTCTCTCAATCTCTTCGATTTCCTCCTCTCTCTCCATTTTTGCATCCCACCCACCTTCCCTCTCTAGTTATATTTATATAACTTATCCCTCTCTACCTATCTTTCACCCTCCCTTATCTCTCTCTCTTAATCTTTCCTCCTTCCTCCTTCCCCCCTTTCTCTCTCATTCTCTCTATCACACTTCTCTCTCCCTCTATCCCTCCCTCCTTCCCTTTGTACTTCTCTCTATCTCTCTCCATCCCTCTCTCTCTATCTCACCTCTCTCTCCCTCCCTACCTCTCCCTCTCTCTCTCTAATCCTCCATCCTTCCCCTCTCTATCTCTTCTTCCCTATATACTTCTCTCTAGATATCTCTCTCCATCTCTACGTCTCCCTCCCATATTCCCTCTCTCTCTCCCTCCCTCTCTCTCTCTCAATCTCCCAACCTTCCTCCTTCACTTTTGTATTTATCTCTCACACACTCCCTCCCTCCCCCATCTTGATCTCTAACTCTATCCTTCCCTCTCTACTCTCTATCTCTCTCTCCCTATCTCTCCCTCTCTCTCTACTTCTTTATATCTTATTCCCTATATACTTCTCTATCTCTCTCCATATCTCCCTCTCCCTCCCTCCTTCCCTCTATCTCTCCCTCTCTCTCAATCTCCCCACCTTCCTCCTCTCTCCTGCCCTATATACTTCTCTCTATCTCACCAATATCTCTCACTCCCTCCCTCATTACCTCTTTAATTCTATCTCTATATATATCACCTCTCTCTTCCTTCCTACCACCCACATTCCCTCTCCACTTCTCTCTATCTAACCTATCCCTTTCTACCTCACTCTTTCTCCTCCCTCCTCTCTCTTAATCTCTCCACATTCCTCCTCCCCCCTCTCTCCATCTCTGATTCTCTCAATCTCACTTCCCTCCCCTCTCTCTAATTCCCCCTCCCTCCTCCCGCTTCTATATCTTTCCTTCCCTGTATATACTTATTTGTATCTCTTTCTCTCAATCTCTACACCTCCCTCACTCCTTCCCTATCTCTCCCTCTCTCTCAATCTCCTAACCATCCTCTTCTCTCTCTCCATCTTTTTCTCACTCTCTTCTTTCCTCTCTACTCTTTATCTCACCATTCTCTATCTACTTCTCCCTCTCTATCTCTCCTTCCCTATATACTTCTCTCTATATCTCTCTTTCTCCATCTCTACCTCTCCCTTCCTCCTCCTCTCTTCCCTATCTCTTAATATCCCCACCTTCCTCCTCTCTTTCCCCTATCCTTCTCTCTAACTCTATCCTTCCCTCTCTACTCTCTATCAAGCACCATTCTCTCTCCCTCCCTCACTCCCTCCCCCTTTCCCTCCCTTACCTCCTCCCAACACCTTCCCTCTCTACTTCTCTCTATCCAACCTATCCCTATCTACCTCTCTCTCCCTCCCTCCCTCCTCTCTCTCTCAATCTCTCCACCTCCCTCCTTTTCTCTCTACTTCTCTCTCTATCACCACTCTCTCTCCTTCCCTCTTTACACCTCCCCTATCTCTCTCCATCTCACCCTCTCTCTTAATCTCCCAAACCCTATATCGAATATCATAAATCCTAATCCCTATACCCTAAACCCTACACCCTCAAACCTCATCTCTATACCCTCAACCTTATAACCTATATTGTGAACATTATTCCTTAACCATAAAAATAAACCATAAACCCTCATTGTATGAAAAAATACCTCAAAGAAATGGGGTCTCATGATGATGTACATCACTGTGAGACCCCATTTCTATGAGGCATTTTTTCATGCAACAAGAACATCCTTATAAATGTTACCAAATTGATGCATTAACAAGGTAGTGAGCTTAGTGCTCATTGTTCAGACCCCATTTCTATGAAAGAATTTTTTCATACAATGAGAACTAAGCTCACTACCTTGTCAATGCAGCCACATTGACAAAGTAGTGAGCTTAGTGCTCATTGTATCAAAAAATGCCTCAAAGAAATTGGGTCTCATGGTGATGTATATCACTGTGAGACCCCATTTCTTTGAGGAATTTTTTCATACAATGAGCACTGCCTTATCATTGTATCAATGTGGTAGCATTGATAAGGTAGTTCTCATTGTATGAAAAAAACCCTCAAAGAAATGGGATCTCATGATGATGTACATCACCATCTATGTCACCAAAAAATGTATAGTTGGACATTTTTGCACTCACTTGAGTCTCTCTCATGGACTTTGGCTTGATTTTTCCTAGATTTAATGTTGTAATGTGGTCAACACATTCACATTATGTCTTGGACCCTTAAGAATCATTAAGAATTCTAGGATGTCTTGTAAAAGCGTTGTGAACTGTTGTAACCCACTTTAACACTTTTATAGGATCCTTTCATTATAATTCACTTAAATAACCCCTTTTATCACATACCAATTCTTATTTCAAAGTGTTGTAAAGAGATGTAACAAACTCATGCTTTTCTAGACTTGTCATCAATAATTAAACCCTTTCTTATGTTTAAATGACCCCTTAATGCACTTTTTGACCATACTTAAGTGTAATTTTGAGAATATTCCCGTTAAATAACATTAAATACAACTTCATTCCTGACACCTAGTAAAATTGCCTTGGTGGGACCAAGTCGCTACCTGGGGCGACTTAGTTCCACTGGGCACAAAAATAAAAATAATTTTAATTTTCTGGTAGGATTTTATTCTCTTAACCTTGAGGTTGGCCTATGATGTGTTATTTTTTGGGAATTATTGAAAAATCAAGTATAAATAAAGGGTTTTTCTCTCATTTTCATCCTAATTCATTATTCAAGCAATTCATTCATTTACTTAATCATTCTCAAGCACTCTAAGCATTTTCAAGCATCCATTGGAGCATCTTGTTGCATATCTTCATATTTCAACATCAAGGGTTTAGTGAGTTTGTGACATTGTATGTTATTCATTCATCATTCTCTCTTTATTTCATTTCATTATCTAGGGTTTGAACAAGGAAAACCCCTATACTCTAACCCTTAACCCTTTTTTCCCTCTTTACATGTGTGTTTGCAAGTCTTGTATGCAGATTTGTCAAAGAGAAAGGTGTTAAAAAGTGGTCAACAATCCATCAAATTCATTCAAGTAAAAAAATCCCTAATTGAAGCTTGGAGACCTCTTTCAGCCTATTTTCTATAGAATCTGAATTGGACACCTATTAGGAAGGGAAGTGCAGACTGAAAGCTACATATTCTTGTCCTGAATTTCTCAAAATTCCCAAGTGGACCAAGTCGCCATCTATGATGGATTAGTCCCACTACCAGGCTTGAAAAGTGATTTTGACATTTATGAGTACCCATTATGGAAAAAACCTATTTTGGTAGAATCTTCCTGAAACAAGACAAGTCACCTAGCTTCACATAAGTGTCTTAGTCAGATTTTCCAGTCAAGTCCACAGGACTTCAGAGCCTCTCTGCATCATAATTCAATTTCTAGGTGCACCTCTCTAGTCTTATTTAATTATGTTATTATTTACTTGCATTCTTAGGTCATTTTGCATACATTATTATGTTTTCAAACAACTTGTGTATCTTAGGTTTTGCATTAATAAATCATTCCTTTTATCATTTCTTTGCATCTAGTCACATTTCAATTATACAAACATTATTATTTAGTGAACCTCCAAGTTTTTGTGGGATACCTTTCTCCTTTTAGGTGAAAAACCCTAGAAGTGTAAGAGAGCAACCTCCTACAAAAATTTGTGGTTCATTTTGGTGAACCCAACTTTTGAAAGTTTTTCTTCTAATTTTAAGTGCGTTTACATCCTAGGTTTAACTTGCATCAACATTGCATTACATTTTTCATTGTTTCATTTGCATCCTAGGGTTTTAAAAAAAAAAAAATTCATAAATGAAAAGCTTGTCATTGATGTCAACACTATTAGCATTAATTCATTTGAAGCTGTATATGTCAAATATATTGAGAAAATTGTAATGAGATGAGTTGTAGGTTGTCAGTGGTAAGGTGAAGTTCAGTGTGTTGGAAATTTTTGTACGTTGATGATCAGAGGTTGTGGAATAAAGCATTTGTTGTTGAGTGTATCTAGTCTATCCACGTGGAGTTTCAAAGATCTGCATGAAGATTTGATCAAGTTATGAAGATTTTCATTCTGTCAATTTTTTTGTTGCTTCAGTTGGTATTCCTAATTGAAGTTGATGTTATTTCAGTTAGTCCAGTTACTACGGATGCTTCTCCAGTGATTCGTGATGCTTTCTAATGCTTCTAGATCATTCTCTATCTTTGTTGCATGTCCACATCGATCGTTGTGCTCATAGTTGGCAATTTTCTTTTATGTATTCGTGTTTTTCTTGTTCTTGGCCGACATGGTGTTTGTAGCGTGTTGTCGATCTTTGAGGTGAAATTAATTGAGTTGTTTTCATGTTGGAGATGTTGATTTAGGTCTTCACTAAGCTATGGTTGACCTTGGTTGATTCCCATTAATAATATTTAATGTTTTGGGCCGATAGTTTATATTCATTTTATTATTTTATTGAAGCCGACATGTAGGGGTGAAATTTCTTGTTGTGAATATATAAGAGTGATTGTTTATTTGAATTGAAGTGTGCGAGTGGATGCCAGAGTGTGCTTCTATGTGTATATGTGCAAATATTGATCTAAATCACTTAAAGGCAGAGAAAAGTGTGAAGAAAAGTGAAGAAGAGTAAATAAGTGTTCATGCACTTAACCAAAACTATGATCAAGCATTAGCAGATGCTATTCTATCAGTTCAAATCCCTGCAGATGTAATCCTATTCTTTTTGTAAGATAGTGTATCTTCCTTTAGGCGATTAGCCCTATTGTAATTGGGCAGTGAGATCTAGGCAGTGTGCCTGAATGCAAGTTCATTCCCTGTATTTTCATTTCTTATACTTTTAATAGGGTATAACCTTGTGGACTAACCTCCACCATGGTTTTTCCCCTAACAGGGTTTCCACATAAAAAGTCTTGGTGTTATGTGTGTTTCTGATGTGTTGATGATTTATGCTTTCATGGTTAATAATTAGATGTGAGAATAAAGTTAATAAGTTTTAAATTTTTGTGAAAACTAATTCAACCCCCCTCTCAGTTGTTTGTCCTTGTGTTGCCAACAATTGGTATTAGAGTAGGTTCCTTGGCATAAGTTTAATAACTTGAGGTGATCTGGGATGGTGACATACAAGAAGGATAGTCCAAGATTTGATGGAACAAATTATTCTCTGTGGAAGACTCGAATGGAGTGTCATTTGAGATGCATTGGTGAACCCTACTGGAGCATTACAAGTAATAGGTATGTTATTCCTCCAAATGGTCCTACTACTACTACTGATAGTGATGTTGAGTATAATATCAGGGCTAAGGAAGCATTTTTGAGTGCCTTGACTAATTTTGAGATGACAAATGTTATGGATGTAAAAACTACATATGAGATTTGGAAAAAGTTGGAAACCTTGTATGAAGGTGATGCTAATGTGAAGATTGCTAAGTTGCAGAGTCTGAAAGGAAAATATGAAAAGTTGAGAATTGGTAATGATGAGACCATTCCTCTTTTTATGCAAAGAGTGAATGAACTTGTGTGTGGTATCAGATGTGTTGGTGGACAGATAGACGACTTAGAGATTGTTGCTAAAGTGCTTAGATCAATGCCTGCTTCGTACAAAGTCAAAGCTAGTGTTATTGAAGATCTCTGAACTGTAACAAATGTAACCAAATATATGTTGGTTGGAAAACTTACTACTTTTGAGTTGAGTGAATTTATTGATGCCCTTCCTAAGGTTGAGTCTGCATTTAAGGCTACTACTTCTGGAAGAGATAGACAAAGATATGATCTGGGTGAGAGTTCATCTAGAAAGACATTCAAGTATGAGGATGAAATCAGATAGATTGAAGAAGAAGAAAGAGAGCTAGAAGATTTGGAAGCACTTATTGTCAAAAGAGTATCGAGAGGAAAAGGTAAGTATGAAGGAAAATTTCCTCTTAAATGTTTTTTTGCAATAAGATAGGTCATCTTGCATCAAGTTGTCTAGAAAGAGCTCTTAAACCAAAACATAACAAGCCTAGATTTCAAAAGAAGTGTTACTATGCTGTTGATGAAGGTGTCGTCTACCTCCTACAATGATTCAACAACTAGGCCTTCACAACCATGATTCAAAGATTGGACATGTAACCTGAATAGCTATTTCAATCATCATGAAGGAGCATTTAACTTGTCAACCCAAGGATGTGAACTTGAAATGGGTTAGCATAGTATGTGCACTAGGAACCCAAAGTAGCCATTTTCATTCTATAGCTAAGAAAGACACAATGTTGAAAGTAAATTACTTAGAAAGGAATAACATGAATGCTAACCATTAATCAACAATTACACCAGGCTGAAATTCATGACAAAAATGAAAACTTGAGTAGAAAACAAGGCACTACTCTGTCTGCTTTGGCTGTAGGAATAGTCACAAAATGGAATTCTAGTGGCTACAAGTACAATCGGTGCAAGATTTTTAACTAATTACTAAACAACAAGTAATACTGAACTATTACTAAACTAAAGGATATATTACTCACCAAGCAGGTTCCCTTGGATACATATCCTCTTAAAACTAATGAGAACTCAACTTTATTTTATTCACTATAAATCATGAGTACAAAAGAGTAATATATCTAAATTATTGAAAACTCAAGAATGCAATTACAATATCAAATCACACAACCTTTAGAGAAAAAGCATCTGATCTTTATTTATACTATCAACTAAACAAGGTAGTCAACTCCATCAACTAGGAGGATGCAATTTAAGGAAAATAGAGAAAGTGGGGTGGCAATTATGCATGCATGGAATTCGATTAGGCATGCATGTCCAACCGAAGATTTAGTGATGTAGTAATGCACATGTTTTCTCAACATCAATAATGACCACTAAAAGGTGGTTACGTTTGGTTTGCATGAGGAATCTCCTATCATCATCCTCCTTTAACCTTTGAACAATTCCCTTAGTGGAAATTATGGTGCATGCCCAGCTGGTGGTGCCTTCCTCAATTTAGCATCCTCAAATTAAATCTGCATGGCAATGTTAGCACACATAATAATTGCATATCTATAACCATGTCAAGGAAAATTCATTAGACACATGCAAAATTAATATAGATAGTCCATTTAATATGCCATTTATCATTAAAGGTTTGCAAAAATAAGATTAAGCCCAATGTGTATAGTTTGACGAAAATATCATAAAAGTATCAACAATTAATGTCAAATTCCATGATAACTTCAGCAACTAGATCACAAATTCTACCCAAAAATGAGACCGTAAACTAGATTTATCACTCCCCCCAACCTAAGATCTTGTTGGTCCTCAAGCAAGGGAAGGGTTGTTCTTTTGCTTGGTCAATGCTCTAAAATTTGTAACTAACAACTATCCCACATCAGAGTGTGTTGTGTGTGAATCAAGATCCCAATATAATCCTCCAAATCTATCCAATCTACTCCATCTTTGTTTCTCTACAGTAATATCATATTGGTAGAACCTAAAGTTTGGTTAAGGCCACATTAGAATGGGTGACTAAAAGGTTAGGGGAAGCTAGAATTGCCCCTTTATCCTTCCAATCTGAATATATCTATCAATCCTCTTAAGAGTTGTTGCATAGTTCTAGATGGAATGAGGCTCAACTTGCTTGAGATCATCAGTTAAGCTATTCCATCTTTGTGAGAGGTATCTCTTCATGGTTTCCTCTTTTTCTTTTTCCTTTGCCTCATATTCACTATAAACGACTTCTATCCAAGGCATAATCCTATTACCATAGCTAGGTCTGAAAAGCATTCTATTCCATTCCCTAAAAATATCCCTTGGATTCCTTGATTCAACCTTAATGGGTAGAGGGATGTTAGACTCCAATTGCTTATAAGCCCCATATTGTTGTCCCCAACTAATCTCATTTTGCACCCAAGACATAAATTCACTTAATTGGACATCCACAACATACAACAGTGGATTCCAATTAGGGTCTTGAGTTACAACATAATTATGCAAATAAAACTCACATAACAAATTCTTCATTTCAGGGGAAGCAATTCGATAAGCATTGAAAAATTCAATAGGGGTATCAATAGAAGGGTTCAAACCTAAGACAATTCTTTCCAATCTAAAAGAGAGATATTTCTCCTTCAAATGCAGAGCATAGACCCTTGGAGGGGTCCTACATTCCAAAAGCTATGGTACCAAGGCTGTCATATCATCCACCCTCTTCTTCAAGGTGGCAATTTCTGCATCTTTATCTTGAATTTCCTCATCTTTCTTTTGAATTTCCTTCTTCAATATATGTTTTTCCTCCTTCCATTCCTCTTCTATTCTTTTCATCTCTTTCCATAAATGCATGGCATCCTTGTGCATTGAAAAATTAGGAGGATTATGTATTCCTACCAGCATCTTCTCTGGCAATAATGCTAACTACAAGGATTAAGGTTGTCCCGTCAATTCTGGCTATAGGCATATTGATTGTTCTACCAATTCAGGTTGTTGCTATAGGGACTTTTGCTCCTATTCTAGATTTTGTTGTAGGATCTCTTGCTATAGGACCTCTTGCTACAGTAAGTCTTGATTTTCCTCATACTCCTAATTTTTTACTTGTTCTGCAATATTGGCAAGATCAACCAATGTTATGTTTGTTGTTGCCTAAAATATATCTTCCTCCTCGACATTCTCCTACCCCATTAGAGCTTCTATGTCCCCTTGTGATATTTCTCTAGACTTAGGGCTTTCCTATTTAGACATACCAAAGGCTAGCCCGACTAGTCTTGATTTCCTAGGAGGGCTCTCATGTTTTTCTTTGTCTATAGGATGAACAGTGTCAACCTTTCTCTTCTTAGAGCTTGGCACCTCTTTTTCTATTAGCTTCCTTTTGGACTTTCATTTTCTCATTTCTACTTTCCTTTTTTGTGCCCTAGTTTTCATTAGAATGCCAAGTGGAACATCATCATGAGAGTTAGGGGAAGATCTTTCTTTGTCTGAGTGCTCTATCCCAGAAGAGCTAATTTCTATGGTTTATTCTACTGTAGGAGGGTTTACACTTGGGCTTGTGCTAGAGGTTGAAGCACCAAGAGTGGCTTTAGCCATGGTCAATCTCCTACTAGATGTACGGGGTTGAGGTAAAACCCTAGGATGCAAATGCTCAAGTCTAATTTGATAAATTTTTATTAATTCTTCCCATGTCATTCCAGATATATCATGTAGAGACTTCTCAACTATCAATTTAATTAGACAATGGTGGGAAACATAATTGTCCCTACCTTTTTTGGGTCTCGACTTTCATGATTGAGAGAAGGTTGTATAACACATTCGACACATTTATTCTCCTTTCGTGCCTCATATGATTCAAAATATTGAAGTGCACAAAATGCAAATTCAACCAGCAACCTTCATAGGTGATGTATCAGGTAGAGACATTCTCTTCACACCCTATTTATCTATGCTCAATGGAGGTTCGTTCAGCTCTATAAAATTGGCCCTAACCTATCTAGCATCTCTGGAAGAAGGGTAATTTTCACCATTAGTAGGTAACCTTGTAACCTCTACAATTCTTTCTTCAGTTGCTATGAACTCTAGCCCTTTTACCATGGCCTTGATTTTAGACAATGCTTGGGTGAACTCTAGTGCAATGTCTTCATCGAAATCATCCAACTTTAGAAAGTAGTTAATCCACCCATAGTTTCTAAATTTGGCTAGGTAGGGTGCATCCTATAGTAATACATCATGCACCATGGGTTCATTCTAAATTAACCCACCTCCCATTGTTTGCAATCAAACAAACACTCTACGGTTTCCTTCTTGCACTTTCATTTAAAAATCAAATTCACCTTCCTACAACACTTGCTAACTTTCCAATGCCAATGTCAACTAGATTTTCCCTTTTCTAAGTTGCCTTTTGTTTGCAACATAACTTGAGATATGACAGGGTCAATAATGGCAAGGAAGGAGTAATAAAGGAAAGCTATAATGAAGAGAAATGGTGGTAGTAGTTGGTATCACTTCACACATGTGAGCCATCCTCTCACTCAAATTTCAAATTGGCTCAATTTAAATTTTACTAACATAGACTAGCATGGACTGACACATGGGAAATATATTCACATCTTTTCCTCCTCCCCAACCTAAATTTTGGCATGCGTCCACACATGTGGAATGATGATTTGATAGGGTAGGGAATATTGGCATGCTATGGTGAATGTCCATACTAATGTACAACAATTAAATGAATGCACTTAAAGACAATTAAGATATAGTAATTAATGAACAAATACCTAAATGTGTGGAGGATTTGTAGCAAATATCATAGAGAAAGTAGTGTTCTCCTTTTTAGGAAATAAGTTGAGAAATTAATGAAGATGAGGTGGAATGAGGTGGAGTGAAGTGATGGAAGAGAGATAAAGGTGGAAATGGATGGGTGGATGGGTGAAGAAATGAACTCCCATAGAAGTGGAAGTATTTATTATGACAAGTACGTGCCTTAATTAGCCAGAAGGAGGGACACTAGGTCCACTTCCTTCGGCTGCAGGAAGCTCAGATGTTGCATGCTAAGTGAATTGATATAGGAACTCCTCATTGGAAGTTGGCTTGTGATGCAATCTGAGGTGATGACCATTGACAAACAACTTAAATCTGACTAGGTCAATAGTAATGAGTTGTACAACACCATTAGGGAATACTTCAACAACCTCATATGGTCATAGCCACCTTGTCTACAATTTTCTTACATTGTCCTAATATCTTGAATCATAAAGTAGGGCCCAATCTCCTGGTTGGAATTTCTTGTCTTTGATGAATTTGTCATGCCACTTAATTCTTTGATTCTACACTACCTCTATGTGATGCAGGGATGCTCTTCTCATCTCATACAAAACATTTAGCTACATGATTCTTTCTCTCTTTGCCTCAGAGATATCCATCCCCAAATCTATTGCAGTCCTAAGAGTCTTGTTTTCAAATTCAATGGGCATCATAGTTGTCTTTCCATACAACAACTCAAATGGAGTGAAGCCTGTAATTGTTTTCTAAGTATTTTTGTAGGCCCAAACAACTTCTACTTATCTACTTTCCCAATCCTTTCTATGGATAGCTACTATCTTGGTTAGAATAGCTTCAATTTCTCTATTGGTCACCTCAACTTGGCCATTAGCCTGAGGGTGATAAGGAGTAGAATTTTTGTGCCTTATGTTGTAGGCATTAACTAGTATTGCAACAAGGGTTGATGTGAATTGATCCCCTTGATCACTCACTATCTCTCTTGGAACTCCATATCTTGTGAAAATGTCCTCATAAAGAAATTATACAACCTTGTTATCTCTTGCATGCTTCATGGCCTTATATTCTACCCACTTTATTACATAATCGGTGCATACCAAGATATAAAACTTACCATTTGATAAAGGGTCAATGGGTCCTACAAAATCCAATCCCCACTTGTTAAAGGAAGTGATTACTACCTAAGGATAAAGTGGTATCTCATCAGATTTGGTTGGCCTACCCATTGTTTGGAATCTATCACATTCTCTTGTATACCTTCTTGCATCCTTGTGGAGTGTTGGCTAGTAATATCTTGTGTTCAAAATCTTCATTGTTGTCCTCTTAGCTACAAAATGTTCTCCACATGGTTTGTTATGGCATGCATGCAAAATTTCATATGTCTCATCTTCTCTTACACATCTCATCATGACATGGTCTGATCTAGTATAAAAAAAACATCCAACAATCCATAAGAAAGGAATTTTTTTTTCAATGAGTGCCCTTCTCGCTTTTCGGGAGAAGTGAGCTCAAACTCTACCTATGACCAAATAGTTAGCCATGTCAACATACCAAGGTGTTTGTACACTAATGGAGAATAGATTCTCATCAGGAAAAGAGTCATCTATGGCCTAATTATCTTCTGATGTATTCAATCTTGAAAGAAAATCTTCAACAACGTTGGCCTTCCCTGGCTTATCCACAATGGTTATATCAAACTTCTGCATCAACAATAACCATCTTGCCAATCTACCTGTGATCAAAGGTTTATTCATTAGATATATAATGGTTGCATGATCAGTGTGCACAAATATTTGGTAACTTGTTATGTAATGTCTAAATTTGTTTAGGGCATAAATCACTTCCAACATTTCTTTTCTTATCACAGTATAGTTGAATTCAGGTCCTTGCAAATTTTTGCTGACAAAATAAATGGCATTTTCAACAACTCCTTTTTTCTATCCTAAGATTGCTCCTATGGAATAATCTAATGCATCAATATGGATGTGGAAAGGAAGCTCCCAATGAGGTCCTTTGAGTACAGGAGCATGAGTCAAAGCTACCTTTAAGTTAGAAAATGCCTTGTCACAAGCTTCAGTCTAATGGAATTCAACATCTTTAGTGAGAAGAGTATACAATGGTACTGCTACCTTTCTGAAATCCTTGATGAAACACCTATAATATCCTACATGGCCCAAGAAGTTCCTAACATCCTTCTATTTTGTAGGTGTGGGAAGATTTTTGATCACCTCAATCTTTGTAGGATCTACTTGAATTCCCTTGTGGTAGATGTAGTGGCCAAAAACTACACCTTCCTGCATCATCATGAAGCACTTTTCACTATTTAAGGACAAATTTTGGTCTCCAAATATCTATAGGACTCTCCTGAGATTTTCTAATTCTTGATTAAAATAAACACCATAAGTGGTAAATTCATCCATATAAATTTACATACAATCATGAGAAATTTCTAAAAATATGCTAATGACTGCCCTCTAAAAAGTTGTGGGTACATTGCATAAGCCAAATGGGAGTACTGAGTAGGCATAGGTCCCCCATGGATAGGTAAATGTGGTCTTCTCCTGGTCCTCTAGTGCAATTTGGATCTAGTTGTAGCCACTGAATCCATCTAGAAAAGAAAAGTATTGCTTTCCTACAAGTGTGTCCAAAACTTGATCGATGAAAGGTAAGGGAAAATGGTCCTTTTTGTTGGCAACATTAAGTTCCATGTAATCAACACAAACTCACCATTTCCCTCCTTTCTTGGGTACAATCACTAATGGAGACACCCACTATCTATCTGAAATGGGGTAGATAAATCATACATCT
Organism: Sequoia sempervirens; assembly: GCA_007258455.2. Classification (NCBI taxonomy): domain Eukaryota; kingdom Viridiplantae; phylum Streptophyta; class Pinopsida; order Cupressales; family Cupressaceae; genus Sequoia; species Sequoia sempervirens. The sequence continues at coordinate 101,236,782 of VDFB02000015.1, read as the reverse complement.
AGCAATTTCTGCAGTTCCCTTTTTACAATTTCTCTTAGTGTAGGGTTAATTCTTCTTTGTGGCTACCTCATTGGTGTGCAATCATCTCTAATATAAATTCTGTGTGTACAAAATTTAGGGTCCAATCCCTTCATATCATGATAATCCCACACAAATGCATGTTAATGGGACCTTAATAAGTTTTCTAATAACAATTGTTGTTCTTCACTCAATTTGTTGTTAACATTAAGATACTTTCCTTATGACACATGTACTTGTGTCATCAAATCTATCGCAGCTGATTCATTAACACATGGTACCTTTAGTTCATATGAAAACAATATATGGGATATACCTATTGCTATAGGAAGTCTATCTATAGGAATGGTGGCTGCAGGAAGAGTGGCTGTAGGAAGAACATGTGTAAAAATAGTGGTTACAGCAAGAGCAGGAAACAATGTGTTGACCAGAGTAGCAGAATGAGAAGATGATGCTTTCTCCACTTCACAATGGTTCTAAATGATATTAGAAAATAATTCATCCTCATCTTGAAGCTACATGAAAGAGATTCTGCCTAACATCATAAGCTGCACCACAAAACTAACTTCCCCGACCTCTTCACCAATATGTGGCCATACAAGATTATCCTCATCATGAGATGGTTGACCAAGAGGATAAAAAACAAACTTCTTAGTTCTCTTCCCATCTGAAAATGTCATGTCACCTTACCGACATCCAATATATGCATTTGTAGTTGTTAACCATGGCCTTCCAAGATGGGTACCTGCCTAGTGTAGCCTTGGGAGAAAGAATCATGAAGTTTGTTGGGTACTCCTAGGAGTCTAAAAGTACCAAAAGATCCTCCACTATACCATCAGGCTTAATAGTAGAACTATCAACAGGTTGCATGATAGTAGGAGTAGATCTCATGCTTGCAATGTTTAGTTGTTGCAGGGTGTCCTTGGTCATTACATTTATTGCTGCCCCTAAATCAATCTGAGCATTCTTTATTTGGATCCTGTTTATAACAACTGCTACCACAAGACTACCTAGGTCATTGTACTTGGGGATAGTCACCTTTTTTTATCATGATGTCAACTAGCTATCCCTCCACATGAGCTGTAGTTGTGTCTTTCCTTTTCCTACCTGGCTTCTTGAGGCATGCTTCCTTGACTGCCTTGCCATAGATTAGAACATCTTTTATGGCTTGGAATAGAGGGATCTGGACACATATATGCTTCAGCTGATCCAAGATATCAAAATTTGTATCCTTTTTTTATTCCTTCTTCTTGGAAACTTCTAATCTCTGAGGAAATGGTGGTTCTTGTTCAGTCTGCTTGACTTGGACTGGTTTAGGATTTTTAGGTGCACTTGGCTAAATGGGATCATTCAGAGTTTCCTCCTCTTCCATAGGAAGCTCAGTGATAATGGGCTTGGAAGGGGTTGGTAGAGTAATTCCTAAATGCAAGTGGATTTCACTTACACTCACAACATATGCATGTAATTCATTTGAATTAGCAAAGTATGCAGGGTGTTGTTGTGGTTTGTTATTTGGATTGGGTGTGGGCTAAGTTGGAAATTGAGTAGGTTTAGGTACATTTGAGCTTGAATTAGCAAGTGGAGGCATTAAAGTAGGTTGTTGGGGCTAAGAAGGTGGCTGCGTGTAACTGGTTGTCTAGGTAGGCCATTGTTGTCCTCCCCTCCATTGATTTATTTGCTGCCAATTCCCTTGAGGTTGCTGCCACTGGGGTGGAGAGTTTTGATGATTGGGCCAAGCATTTGGAGGGTTACTCAAGGCTGTGGTGGATATCCTCCATAGCTAGATGGATATGGGGGATGCCATTGGTTGCTAGATGAATAGGAATTGGAATATGGCCCAACATAAGAGAGCAGATCTGGTGGCATACCTTGTCTTGGAGCCCAAGGCCTCCCTTGTGCAACATAGTAGACTTTGTCTTCTTCAATTTGGATTAGCTTGAACTTAGGTGCAATCTTATTTCCTTCAATATTGGCTACCATCTTGCATCTATAGTCCTTATTCTTTTGTTTGTAGTGGGGGCAATACTATTCCAACATTGCCTTTTCCTCCTCTTGCTTCTTCTTGGCCTGAAGTGTATCTAGTTGAGTAGCTAGATTGTTTATAATGTCTTACTTGAAGTCTACCAGCAAATGAGTAATCTTCATTCTTGAAACTCTATCGGTAGTTGACTTACCTATGGAAGATTGGTAAGCTCTCCCTTTCTTTGAAGCTAACCTAGAGTAGTTCTGACATATTCTCTTGATATCTTCCCAAGGAATTTGGGAGATATCTCCTCCTCCCATCGAGTCCAAGGCATCAGTGCAACTATCATTGATTCCTCTCAGGAAAAACAACTTTTGTGAGTCTTCATTGAGTGTATGGTGTAGATATTTTTGTAGGAAAAATAAGAACCTTGCAATATAATCCTCCAGGCTCTCATCTTCCTTTTGCTGCATCTTGAAAATGTCACCTCCTCTCATGTCACTACCCCTACAATACTCCTTGTATTTCTTAAGGAATTTTGTCTTCATGTCTTCCCAAGTTTCCATAGTATCTCTGCCTAGGCTCATGAACCATCTTAATGAAACTTCTTTTAGAGTGGTAGGAAATAGCTTAAGAAATAGCTTAAGCATATGGGCATCAGTGGTATAATCATGACACCTACAAAGTATGTCAAACTCAAACAAAAAGGTATTAGGATCTTCTATGACAAGTCCATAAAACTTGGGGAGTGGAGAAGCAGGGATGTTTTTGATGCTATCAACTTCATTCTAATGGGAAATGGGGAAAGGAAAAAATGGTTGGTTAGGCCTGTTCCTATTTGCATCACCCATGCCTGATTGATGTAGTTCCAAAGCAAAGGGGTTCTCAATCTAATTTTGTTCTTCAGAGGAGACTTTAGAGCTAGTCAGATTGGGAAATGCATCAGCAAAAGGGTGTGAATCTTCTTCTTCTTCTTCTTCTCATGATAGGTTCTGATATTCAACTAGCTAGAATGGATTAGGATTGTTAGGAAGGAATCTCCCATAAGCATCCCTTCTCCTTCCTCTATGCATGCAGTATCAACTCACTATCAACCAACTCACACAAAGAATTGGTAAAGAATAAGGGGGGTCATTACTTCCTAAATGAGGGTATACTAAGAACAAATTTTACAAACACTGCAACAAGAAAAACTACATTGACTCAAATGATCTCGCTAGTTTGAAACCATCCTTGGAAACAATGCCAAAAATGTCTGTCTCCTAAAATGATTCAACAATTAGGCCTTCACAACTATGATTCATAGATTGGACATCTAACATGAATAGTTATTTTAATCATCATGAAGGTGCATTTAACTTTTCAACCCAAGGATGTGAACTTGAAATGGGGCAGCATAGTATGTGCACTAGGAACCCAAAGTAGCCATTTCGTTGTACAACTAAGAAAGACACAATGTTGAAAGTAAATTGCTTAGAAAGGAATAACATGAATGCTAACCATTAATAAACAATTACACTAGGCTGAAATGCATGATAGAAATGAAAATTTGAGCAACAAAAGAGGCACTACTCTCTCTGGTTTGGCTGCAGGAATAGTCACAAAATGGAATTCTAGTGGCTGCAAGAATAATCGGTGCCATATTTTTAACTAATTACTAAACAACAAGGAATACTAAACTAAAGGACGGATTACTCACCAAGTAGGCCCCCTTTGATAAGTATCCTCTTAAAACTAAAGAGAAATCAGATGCTTGAACTCATAATTTTATTTTATTCACTGTAAATCATGAGTACAAAAGAGTAATATATCTGGATTATTGAAAACTCAAGAATTCAATTACAATATTAAATCGTGCAACCTTCAGAGAAGGATTATCAGATATTTATTTATACTATTAGCTAAACAAGGAAGTCAACTCCATGAACTGGGAGGATGCCACCTAGGGAAAATAGAGAAAGTGGGGTGGCGGTTATGCATGCATGGAATTCAATAAGGCATGGATGTCCAACCATAGATTTATTGTTGCAGTAATGTGCACGTTTGTTCAACATCAATAATGACCACTACAAGGAAGTTACATTTGGTTTGCATGAGGAATCTCCTATTGTCATCCTCCTTTTACCTTTGAACAATTCCCTTGCTAGACATTATGGTGCATGCCCAACTGGTGGTGTCTTCCTCAATTTAGCATCCTCAAATTAAATTTGCATGGCAATGTTAGTATGCACAATAATTGTATATATGTAACCACCTTAAGGAAAATTCATTAACCACATGCAAAATTAATATAGACAGTCCATTCAACATGCCATTTATCATTAAAGGTTTGTAGAAATAAGATTAAGTCCAATGTCTATAGTTTGAGGAAAATATCATAAAAGTATCAATACTTAATGTCAAAGTCCATGATAACTTCAACAACTAGATAAAAAATTCTACCCAAAAATGATGCCATAAACTAGACTCATCAGGTTTGACAGATGATGAATCTGTTAAAGGAAATAGAAATGATGATGAATGGGTATTTATTGCTATCAAGGAAAATAATCCTGTATCTATTGAATCTACTAGTTGTACACATGTGGAGAAAGCCCTAGCCACTCAAGTTGAAGAGAAAGATGAATGGGTTATTGATAGTGGACGTTCACATAATATGATAGGAGATAAAAGTAATTTTGTAAGCTTGCAAAAGTATGATGTTGGTGTTGTGAGATTTGGTGATAATACAACTAGTGTGTTCCATCATAGAGGATGCATTTCTCTTGATGGTAAGCATAATATTGATGATGTCCTATATGCAGAAGGCTTGAAGCATAATCTTTTAAGTGTTGGTTAGATGGTTGATAAGGGATACAATCTTCAGTTCAAGGATGGAAAGTGTAGAATATTGAGTTCCAAAAATGTAATTACATCAAGTACAAAAATGAAATGTAATATCTTTCACTTGAGTGTTGCTAGTAAAAGTCGTTTGATTGCTCAAGTTGATGAAAGTTGGTTATGGAATAGGAGAATGTGTCATGTTAACTTTGATAATATTGTCAAGATAAGTTCTACTAAGGTTGTGAGAGATCCACCTAAGTTGGTGAAACCTACTAATTCCATATGAAAGGAATGTCAGTCAGGAATGCAAACTAGAATTTCATTTCGAAGCAAATAACATTGTTCAAATGAATTGTTGGAACTTGTGCATATTGATCTATGTGGTCTCTCTAAGTTAAAATTTTTATAAGGTTACAGGTATTTCATGTTACTCATTGATGATTATTCAAGAATGGTGTGGGTTACCTTCTTAAGGGAGAAATTTGAAGCACTGGAAAAGTTCAAGACTTTTAAGGCTATGGTTGAGATAGAGACAAGTTTGAAGATTAAATGGTTGAGATCAGATAGAGGTGGTGAATTCACTTCTAGTGAATTTAATTATTTTTGTGAAGAACATGGAATAAAGAGACAATTATTTGCACTACAAAACCCTCAACAAAATGGAGTTGTGGAAAGGAAGAACAAAACATTTAAAGATGTTGCTAGAATTATGATGTGTACACACTCAATCGGGTACAAATCAAGGTGATACTGGTAAGACCCCTTTTGAGCTATGGACTAGTCAAAAGTCTACTATTAAATATTTCAAGATATTTGGAACCAAATGTTATATCAAGAGAGATGAAGACATAGGAAATTTCTATGCTACGATTGATGAAGATATCTTTCTAGGTTATTTTACTAATAGCAAGGCCTATCAGTGTTACAATAAAATATTAAGGAAAATGGTTTAAAGTGCAAATGTCAAGGTTGATGAAGACTTAGGTACACCATCTAGAACATGTGGGTATGATTTTGATGATCAAGATGATAGTATAAACAAAGAAAAGCAAGTAGAAATGACAAATCAAGTGCAAACCATTCTGATGAATCAAGAAAATCATGAGGAAGAAGAAACTAGTGAAATTACAAAAGAGAGAACAAAAGAGCCTAAAGTTGAAGAAAATCCTAAGAAGACATTATAGGTGATAAAAAAAAAGGTGTCCAGACTAGGAGAAAGATTGTAGAAGAGTACTGCTTGATTTAAAAGATTGAGCCTACTAGTGTAAATGAAGCATGTAAAGATGAGCATTGGATTGAAGCTATGAAAGAGGAACTAAAATAGATTGAGAAGAATGATACTTCGATTCTTGTTCCCAAACATAACGATAAGAATGCCATTGGAACTAAATGGTTCCTTAGAAACAAACTAAATGTGAAAGGAGAAGTGGTTAGAAACATAGCAAGAATGGAATTCAAAGGATATTCATAGATGGAAGGAATTGACTTTGAAGAGACTTTTTCCCCTATCGCTAGAATTGAAGCTATAAGATTATTTCTTGCCTATGTTGCCTACAAGAAATACAAGGTTTATCAGATGGATGTCAAGTCTACTTTTCTAAATGGTGAATTGGAAGAAGACGTGTATGTTGAGCAACCTGATGGATTTCAATTGATTGATAAGGGAGATATGGTGTGTTGGTTGAAGAAAACATTGAATGGACTCAAGCAAACCCCTAGAGCATGGTATGCCATATTAGACTAGTATTTGTTGAAGTTTAGATTTAACAAAGGTACTATTGATATTAATCTATATTTCAAGAATGATGACAAAGATTTGATTATTGAAGTCTTTGTTGATGATATCATTTTTGGAGGAGATGATGATTTGTGCATAAAGTTTTCTAATGAGATGCAAAATGAATTTGAAATGTCAATGATTGGTGAGATGAAATTATTTTTGGGATTACAAATTACTTAGTTAGATAAAGGGATTTTTATATCTCAGTCCAATTATGTGAAGGAATTGCTGAAGAAGTTTGGTATGGAATATTCAAAGCTAGTTAGTACACCCATGGTGATTGGATGCAAGTTGACAATAGAAGATGATTCTCTAAAGGAAAATCAGACTAGATATAGATCAATGATTGGTGGATTGATGCATTTGACTCAAACTTGGCCTGATATCATGAATGTTGTATGTATTGTTGAAAAATTTCAAGTTGATTCGAAGGAATCTCATGTGACTATTGTGAAGAGAATTTTCAGATACTTGAAGGGGATAGTTGACTTTTGCCTATGGTATCCTAAAGATGACGATCTTACTTTGAGTTCCTTTACTTATGCTGATTGGGAAGGAGGTGTAAATGATAGGAAAAGTACTAGTGGAGTATTTTTCTTGGGTAAGAAGCTAATTTCATGGTTAAGTAAGAAGCAGAATGCCATTTCTTTATCTACTACAAAGGCCAAATACATTTCTGCTACTAATAATTGTACTCAAGTCTTGTGGATGAAGTAGATGTTGAAGGATATTAGAGTTGTGTATAATGAGCCTATTGCTATATTCTATGATAATTCAAGTGCCATTAACATTTCTAAGAATCTGGTGCTACTTTAAGAAAAAATGCATATATCGATTAAGTTTCACTTTTTGAGATAAAAGGTGAGTGAAAAGGAAGTCAAACTGGTGTATGTGCCTACTAAGGAGTAGATTCCAAACATTTTTACCAAGAAGTTGCCTAAGGATACTTTTGAGTATCTCAAAGGGAAGTTATGGGTGATTACCCCTCCTAATCATAACTAAGGACACATTGCATTGCATCATTCCATGCATTTCACAGTCATATCTTGTTTCAAATTGATGTTGTGGTGGCTGCTCCTCAAGGGGGGTAGTTAGATGTCCAGTGTTTGTGTGGAGCTTAGAGATATTTTTCATTGATGTCAAAGGGGGAGAAGAGTCATGTGAAAAACTATGAATTATTTGGGGAGAAGAGCCTTGTGGGGAGAAGAGCCATGTGGGGAGAAGATCATGTGGAAGAGTTGAGGAGAAAATGAGTCAGAGTCTAAGGGGGAGTAAGTTTCAAAAGTTAGCTATGTTGATGGTTTTTTTCACATCATGTGTTACCATCAATGCCAAAGGGGGAGAATGTTAAACCTAATACCTATACCCTATATACTTAACCCTATACCCTCAACTCTGAACACTATCACTCAAACCTCAAACCTATAGCTTAAACCCTAAATCCTACACCATCAACCCTAAATCCTACACCATCAACCCTCATCCCTATACCCTATACCATTAACCTTATACCCTAAACCCTGAACATTATCCCTTAAACCTATACTTAAACTCTAAACTCTACACTCTCAACCCTTAACCCTATACCTTATACCCTAAAAGTTGCACACTAAATCCTATACCTAATATCCTAAACCCTAATCCCTATACCCTATACATTTTAACCTTATACCCTCAACCCTCAACCCTACATTCAACCTTGTAACCTAAGCCCTCAACCTTATACCGAACATCCTAAACCCTAATCCCTATACCCTATACACTTAAACCTATACACTCAACCCTAAACACTATCCCTCAACCCTCAACCCTATACCTTAAAACCTCAACCCTAAGCCCTCATCCCTCATATCTATAACCTATACCCTCAACCTTATACTTAAACCCTAAACCCTACATTCAACCTTGTACCCTACACCCTAAACCCTAAACCTATTACCCTCAACCCTATAACCAATATCCTAAACCGTAATCCCTATACCATATGCACTTAACCTTATACCCTTGAAACCTTGAACACTATCCCTCATCCCTCAATCCTATACCTTAAACCCTAAACCATACACCCTCAACCCTCATCATTATACTTGTGTTGTAGAAAATTGGACCCTCTTGAGAAAAGAGATAATTTCACACATAATTAGACTCACTTTTGAGTCCCTTCACATCATTTCCCTTCAAAACAACATTTATAGGCCCCTTAGACCCATTAATTTTAATCTACAGGACAATTTCACCTAAGAAATCACACAAAACCCAACAAACAACATTTAATTACATCATACCCTGACAACCCACCTTCAAACAAAAATAGTGGGACCCATTTGCCACCTTGGGTGAATGACTCCCCTCTGGTGGGACCCATTCACCAAGGGTGGCGAATGAATCCCCTTTGAGGGAAAATTCAAAAATTAAGAAAGAATTCAATCAATTTAACTTTTATTTCTGGTAAATGTCGGTAGGTTAGGTCTAATTAATGGGAAAATAAGGTGTTGTTGCTTATGAATACTCATTTTAAATCATTTCACACATCTTTTATCATCTTTTTATCATCTCTCAAGAGCAATTTTTAGAGTTAAGTATTCCACAACAAGTTTCATTAGCAAAAGTTGAAGTTTTAGGGCAACAAACTAGGGTTTTTGCAAGTCTTGAAGCTCACTTCAATTATCAAGATCCAACATTGCAAGGGGTTGATGATTGATGCATATGGTGAATCATGAAGAAATCTAGGGTGATGAGGTGAAACTAGCCACCAAATCATACCTAAGGACTTGGTTTCCTATTGATTCCATCTTCCATTTTCACTCTATCTTTAGATTAAGGTGTACATCTTGTTTGTTTATAATTTTCATGTCATTTCATTCCTATTTTTCATGTTTTGTAAGGTTTCTAGGTTTGAGATCTTGCATCATATGAATCATGTTTGTATGTCTTATTCTAGATCAATAGAATAGGGTTTTTGTTATGATTCAAACTTTCCTAGACTTTAACACATCTAAGGCTAGGGTTTACTCATATTTTTCTCTATTCAAGGTTTAATTACCCAACTAGGGGTTTGATCAAGGAAAACCCCCCATTAAACAAACATTTTCAATCTGTTTTGCAGGAATTTTTAGAGATCCAAGATTAGGTATCCATCAAAAATTGTTGTACAGGTGTCAAGGTGTAGAACAAAATTTTGAAGTTGCAGAAATTCAAAGATGGACTGATTCACCATGCTTGGTGAATGAGTCCCTCCTGAGGTACAAAACTGAGTCAGATTTAGATCCAGGTTCCTGACTGTGAGAAAATAGATTTTGTACAGAAAGGTTCTGATCTAGGACTAATTCACCCAAGGTGGCAAATGAGTCTCAATTATCCTAAAATCAAGCTTCATTAGTTTTCTAGATTGTTCTTTAGTCATCTATAGTCTGCTAGGTGCACACATTATGAGAAACAACTTTCTATTTAGGTTAATTTGCATTTTTGTTCATTGTTTCATGCTTCTTCCATATTGTAGTGTGTTTTCAAACATAGTGTAAATCTTAGTTTTGTATTTGTTTCCATTCATTTAGATTAGTCAACTACATTTAGTTAAATTCATTTAGGTTTAGACAACATTACACATAACATTATTTGAATGAAACATTAGCATTTTTGCTCCTATCTCTCTCCTTTTAGGTGAAAAACCCTAGAAGTGGAAGAGTTGTCCATAGGAGCCAAAAATCAACGGTTCATTTTGATGAACCCGACTCTTGAACATAACATCATTTTGATTTAAATTTCTAATTGCATCTTAGGTCTTCATTATTTCATAATCTTACATTTTTTTACATCTTTAGGTTTCTTAAACATTGCATTAGTGAAAGCATTATTTAGATCTCATTATTGCATTGCATTTCATTCAATCATTTCACCATTCTGTATTTACATTTTGTTCCTGCATTTTATAGCTTTGAAAATCTTCAGAAAACGTAAAAAAAATAGAAAAATCTTAAAAAACTCATCTCTTGGGACTCATTCACCACCTAGGGCGAATAAGTCCCTCTACAATTTTACATTAGCATTTCCAAATTTTAATTTCCTGTATTGCATGTTTCTGTTTTCTGTCATTATCATTCTGTTACAGTTCAGTTATTTTTGTTTTCTTAGCATAAAGTTCATTTCTTTTCTTGGAATTTATGGATAGTCTTAGACTTTTGCAAGTTCCATTTTCAGTAATATAGCAAACATTAACACTTCTTGTGCTTTTCTTGAACATCCTAAACTAGTTGATGATTGTTTACATCTCAAACCTTTTAGTAGTGATGATTTGCATGTGCTAGATGAGTCTCCTCAAGACTTCATCTCATCTAATTCATTAACACTTTGTGCTTTTCTTGAACATCCTAAACTAGTTGATGATTGTTTACATCTCAAACCTTTTAGTAGTGATGATTTGCATGTGCTAGATGAGTCTCCTCAAGACTTCATCTCATCTAATTCATTCACTTTGATTTGCTGTGAGACCTCTACAATCAAAGATGTTAATGTAATTCATTCTAAACTTATTCTTTACCTACCCTCACATTGACTTCACCCCTCTAACCGACCCTGGTACACCCTTTACCCACCTAACACCAATGTATCACAACAATCTAGTAATAATACTATTGCTCATACATATAACACTCGAAACAACCCACAACTACCACAACCACCTCCACCACCTTTACCTTTATCTAATACACTTACTGCTCCTTGCTATATCGCACACACTAAGGAGTATGATCATTCCTAACAATTAAAGAATATTCCTTCCAAAATTTCCCTATGGGATTTGCTTCAAACCTCGCCAAACTATAAAAAAATTCTTTAGACCACTCTAAAACAAATCACAATTCCTCCTGGTACCACTCTAAATGATGTGGTTGCTCTCATCCAAAAAAACAATCTTGACATTACTTTTCACCACCATGAGCTCCCTCCTTTGGAGTTGCACAAACAACATGACGCCTTTATGATAATTGCTCGATTCAATCACATAGGTATCAAACTCACTCTCATAGATAATGGTTTTTCCCTTAATGTGTGTAGTGTGAGTCTCCTTGATCGCTTAAAAGTTAATCAATCACAAATGATACCCAATTTTGTCTCTATTCAAGGATTTGATAATACAACAAAGCAACCACTTGGGATAATTACTTTACCTATTACGGTTGGGGTGGAAACTTTGCAAACTCTAATCCATGTTATGCCTTACGATCTTTCATATAATCTTCTTTTAGGTTGACCATAGATTCACGAGATGAATGCAGTTCCTTCAACCCTTGATCATCTCATGAAATATGTCTACAACAATCACATTTATCAATTTGAAATATATCTTGAGCCTAAAAGTTTCTTGCATCTTGAAAAAGGGGTTACAAGTCCTTTGAAAACATTAATTCCAACCTCTAACATAGATGCTCTTGAAATTGAACATAACAATATAGAGAACATATCTAAATTATTTGGTGGCAATTGGGCATCCTTAGAATTCACACCCTTGTTTATGGGTGAATATATCCTCATGCAAAAGAAAGATGTGAAACAAGAACAACCAACAATTATGTCCACTCAAAACTCTAAACAATCATCTCAAACATCTATCTCCTACAATATGGATGACAATGCAACATACACATCAAATTTTGATGAGATATTATCAATCCCTACCTACCCCATGTGAAATTGAAAGACTCTATGGAAAAGGCTATAAATTTGTAAAACAATTAGGCTATATTGGAAAGGGGTGTGGAAAACATGAACAAGGTATTCGTGTCCCTATTGAACCTAATATGCAAGAAAAAAAATTGGATTGGGATATTCTTTCTCTAAAATGACCAACGCTACTCAATGACCATCTTTAAACATTAATGTTATAACATGTCACCTGCAAGGGTATGTACAGGACCATCATGAAAAAACAAGCCCTTAAGTGGCAAAAAAATTAGAAAAATCAAAGTTAGGCAACTTGACATAAAATTTTGAATAAGTTATCTATATTATTTCAAAAATATGTAAGAATATAATTTGTAGAAAATTTAATGTAGTTTCTAGACTACTAGGTTTGTTTAAAAATTAAAAAAAATCTATTTGGTGAAAATTTGAAATTTTAGTGTAGTAGTACTTAAATTTTAGGGAAAAAATAAGAAGTAGGTGTTTGTCTGACCACCCTAACCACAATAAAATGATAATACTTTTTTATAAGATTCTAGATATAATTAGAGGACTCATGTCCCGATGTGATGCATATTTTTTTGTAATTTGTTTCCAAGTAAACAATTAATTATGAATTTTTTATTATAACTTTTAAAAATTATAAAAAACTCATATGTCTGACCACATTAACCTGGTCAAAACTTAATGAAATTCAATTTTTCTTTTTTTAATCCTATAGTATGAGAAACATAGAATGTGATGCATGTTTTGGATTCAAAAAATGTGATACTGTTTGAATGCTATTGATGTTTTTTAATCAATCTATCAATCAAGACTTTAGTCATAATTTGAATAGAAAATGAATAATAATTACTTCTTAAATTCAAAGTAAAGCATAATTTATATTGGTGGAAAGCTGAGAATCTCCTTTAAAAGAACTTTTTTTCATCAATTTTTGCTTGGAAATATTCTAATGCCAGGAATTGACCCAAAAAAATTTATGCATAACATTGTCCTTGCTACAAATGCTAAACTCATCCATCAAAAGATCCACACAATGCACCCTAACATAGCCTTGCATGTTAAAGAGGAACTCGAGAAACTTCTTGATGCAAGCTTTATTAAACATATTGATTATGCTCCTTGGATCTCAAACATTGTCACAGTTGCAAAACCTAATAATCGTATTAGGATATGCATAGATTTTTGAGTATTGAATAAAGCCTCTTTAAAAGATGATTTTCCACTTCCTAATATAGACATGATCATGGATTCAACTGCTAGACATGCTTTGTTATCATTCATGGATGGATTTTTTGGTTATAATCAAATCCTTATTAATCCTCAAGATCAATACAAAATTTCCTTTACAATTGTTTGGGGAACATTTTGTTGGGTTGTAATGGTCTTCAGTTTAAAGAATGCCAGAACAACTTATCAACATGCAATGACATTAATATTTCAAGATTATATTCACAAAATTTTATAAAATTATGTCGATGATATCCTTACTAAATCATTAACATGACAAGACAATGTGAATTTCCTTTGTAAAATCTTTGAACGCATAAAACGATACATGTGATTAAATCCAAAAAAATGTGTCTTTGGCGTAGATAGTGGTAAGCTTTTGGGGTTTGTCAGATCTCACAGAGGCATTGAGGTGGACACAAAGAAAATTGATGCAATTATTAACATGCCACCTCCTCTATATATTTCTCAGTTGTGTACATTACAAGGTTGAATTCAAGCTATTCATCATTTCATTGCATCTTTAGTTGATCACACATTACCTTTCATGCATCTTAGAAAGGGTGTCCCTTTTGATTGGGATGATGATTGTAAACAGGCTTTTGAGAGTCTAAAGGAATATTTAGCCACTCCACCTATTTTACAACCTGTTGTGCCATATACCATATATCTTGTACATCGTCGCATCTTCCCATGCTCTTGCAACATTGTTGGCTCAACAAAATAATCATGGTAAAGAACACCCTATTTACTACATTAGCAACACCTTAATTGACTATGAGACACGATATTCACCAATTGGAAAAGAATTTTTGACTCATGTATTCGCTACTAGTAAGTTGTGACATTATTTACTAAATGTTGAAGTATAAGTTGACACAAAATTTGATCCTCTTAGATATCTTTTCAACAAAACCGATCTTTCAAGATGCTTAGCTGAGTGGGTAATGTTGTTAACTGAGTTTGACCTCAAATTTGTTTCTCAAAAAGAAATCAAAGGCAAAGCCTTAACCAATCACTTAGTTGATGCTCCTTCACCTTCTACTTTACCTACTCTTGATTCCTTTCCTGATGATCATGTCTTATCTGTTGACATTAAACCATGGGAGTTCTTTTTCAATGGATCTAAGTGTAGAAAAAGTTCTAGTTTTGGTGTGATACTAATTCCACTCAATGGAAACCCTATTCCCTTATCTTATCGATTAAATTTCCTATGCACAAATAATACAACTGAGTATGAAGCAATGATCATAGGTCTGCAAGTTGCTTTATCTCTACATGCTAAACATAAATTAAGACATTTGGTGATTCACAATTGGTCATTGATGCAGAGCATCATACCAACAACCTTCAACAACACATTTTACTAGGGACCTCAATCCCATCCTCAATCTGGAGAAGATCAAAGAAGAAAACAACAACTTACATCAAACACAAACTCATTTTTTCCTATCTTTACAATCAAAATCATAATTCAAAATTCATCTTTACCATCACAAAACATCAACACCATCTTGACCAATCCATGCTTCAACATAAACTCCTCACAACCAAGGCAACCAATCATGAACCTTTGCATTACCAGACTTCTAAATCATGACAAACATCATTATTTTGTTAAACCAAGCAAAGTATAGACTTGCATATCACTGCTTTGTCAGAAATATCAAACTTTAGTGCTCAACCATCACCAAAGCATATTGAATGCACATGTTAAAACCTCTATACTGCCATAACCTTTCATAAAGAACCTTATCCAAACACAAATATAATTGTAATTTCATCATAAAACAAGATTCAAGAGTTTATGATCACCCATCTCACTGTTTATCATATTTTCATTATCTTATGCAACCAAGCACAATTTGTCAAATAGGACTCCATGCCCTAGATCGGGTAAAACACACAAATAAAGTAAGTTTCCAAGAACCAAATTCACCTTTAGACACCCCTTGGCATCCACATCAACAAAACATGAAAATGCAAAAGATTTGTTTATAAGAATTCATTAGATTTGTAAACTGTGCGTTGAAAAGGCTAGTAGATTAGGCCCCTTTTACAAAGGAGACCCCCTTCAAAAATTCCCAAAACACTTAAAACCTCAAAACAGTCCTTATTAATATCTCAAAACTCATTATTTCACCATTTTCAAGGATTATAATCCATAAAAACAAGCTGATCCATAAAACCCTTGTTTGTAGGGTGAAAAAACACCAAAAATAGGGAGGGTTTCATGATTAAGACACTTGCAAACCTCAATTACTCCAGCCACCACTTGAAACATGCTTCAATATGTCTTCCAAAGCCTTTGGAAACATCTCCAAGCCCTTACTCATTCAAATCATTCAATACCCTACTTGAAACCTCCATTCTTGAAGAGGAAAAACTCAGATTTTAGCCTGGAGCAGCAACTCCACCATGTTATTACTTCTTTCCCCTGCACATATAATCATAAAAACATATCTAATATCCTATCTCTAACATACTCCACCAATCTACTTGACCTACATTGGTGGAGTAGTGATGAAAACCTTGTTAGACTCTCAAAACTCAAGATTCAGAAATTTCAGACCCTCTTTCACTAAAACTGATGTAACTTTCTTAATATTTAACAAAAACAAGTCAAATCACCACCAAAATAAAGTAGACTCTGCCCTCTTTCCAACCATGTCAATTGGGAGTCCGTAAAATTAAGTACCAGGCCGTACCAAGCATGGTAACAGTGAAAAATTCTAGAAAAAAAAATAAAAATACTAAAACAGGGAACTTTTATTATTTCTAACTCTTCAAGAATACAATGGCCTCCCTTTGCTCGACCTTTACATGATTTTTATAACTTTTCCCTCCTTGCAACTGACTTACCAACTTCCTCCATCAGTTCAACTACCTTTTGTTTATGCCTTTTTGTTTACATAATCCTAGTGACTTCTTTTATGACTTGATTACATTCAAATTAGCCTTTACAAAGCATTCAAACATCATTTTGACTTGAATTATTACAAAATTAACATATTAGCCTCTTGAAGGCATTTAGTGACTTGGGTGCTCCTACACTATACAACCAACCAACAAATTTTTCCAAGTCTCTTGGAAACACATTGCATCATCTTCATTTGTGCCTACAAAAATAAATATTCCTTGTTCTTTGTCCTCTTCATCTTCATTTGTCTTTGCCTTGTCTTCATCTCTTGTCTTTCCTTTATCCTTGCTTTCTCTTGTCATCTTCTTTCCTTCTACTCTATCTTCATCTTTGCCTCTTCTATTCCTTTCTCAGTCTTCATTATTAGGTTCTCAAACCATTTGTTCTTTCAAAGGACACGGGACTGTCCTTTTCATCTTTTCACCAACTCTTTGCTTAACCAAGGACACAGGACTGTCCTTGCACACTTGCAACTTTCCTCCAAGGACACAGGGCTGTCCTTGCATACTCTTCTCAATCACCTTTCATCTTCATCTTCTACTACTCCCATCAGTGGAGTATCCTTCATCAAGGCTGCAACTCTTTAGTGCTTTCAAACAAGAATCCATCAGGTTCTAGCTGCAACACAACTCAGCTTGCCTCACCCAGGTGTCTCCGCTTACTCTCCCTAGTCTCTTGGACTTTCTCAATACAGCTTAGATGGATAAGCACCTGCAACCAACCAACAATCTCAACCTATCATCAGCAACAACTTAATCACAAACATCTTTCCCAGAGCATCTTCAAGCTTTGATACCACTTTGATGCAGAGCATCATACCAACAACCTTCAACAACACATTTTACTAGGGATCTCAATCCCATCCTCAATTTGGAGAAGATCGAAGAAGAAAACAACAACTTACATCAAACATAAACTCATTTTTTCCTGTCTTTACAATCAAAATCAGAATTCAAAATTCATCTTTACTGGTGCTTGTGGAGGTCATTTTGGAGGTTGCTCATTGGTGCAAAATATTATTCGTATGGGTTATTATTGGAGACATATGGAGAAGGATTGCTTCACCTATGTTAAACAATGTCACAAATGTCAAGAGCATAATAGTTTGATGCACGCTCCAGCTACTAAGCTTCGTGCCAATGTGCCCATTTGGTTGTTTTTAGTATGGGGGAAGGATCTTATTGGAAAAATTTCACCGCCTTCTTCCATTGGACATACATTTATTGTAATTGCAATAGACTATTTCACAAAATGGGTGGAAGCTATTCCTCTTTGCTCTACATCTGCTGAATCAATTTGTCGTTTCATCTTGGAACACATAATTACTTGCTCTGGGCTTCCTTCTGCGATTGTTCAGACAATGGAATGCCATTTAAGAATAGCGAAGTTCAACAATTTCTTGAAAAATTTAATATTCAAGATCATCTCTCTACACCATATTATTTGCAATCCAATGGAAAAGCTAAGAATACTAATAAACTTCTCAAACAAATCCTTAAGAAAACTATCAACAATAATCATAAAGATTGGCATACGCAACTATCTTACACACTTTGGGCTTATAGAACTAATATTCAATAATCCATAGTAAATACCCCTTATAGCCTTGTTTATGGTATTGATGCGATTATTCCCTTGGAGTTAGAAATTCCTACTTTGCGAGTTGCTCTTCAAGATATTTTTGATGCTGACACTTATACAGAACAACGATTACATCAACCTGAGATGCTCGATGAACAACGAATTAACGCTCTTGAAAATCTCCAAGCTCACATCAAATAATTACAACGAAAACACAACATTCATGTTATCCATCGATCATTTTCTAAGGGCAATTTTTTTCTTATTGAAAATCAAATATTTGCTAGTGTTGACAATGAAGACAAAGATAAGTTCATCCCTAATTGGTTGGGACCTTACATAGTTGATACCAATTATGGGTTTGGTGCTTATCTCTTAATGCAGCTTGATGGAATGCCCCTTAGGGAACCTATTAATGTCGTACATCTGCGTCAATATTATCTATAACCCCCTTTGAATAGTATGAGTGGTATATCAATGTTGTTTAAAGTTATTTGATGTCATAACTTTCACATTTCTTTGTTCTTGACAATTAAATTTATGTTTGTCTTGAACATTAAGGTAATTATTTAAGTTCATTTTATAATTTCTTTAGGATTCATACTATTCATCCTCCTATTCTGTTAAAGTAAATCCTTATTAGTGTATTTAATTTAGCATTTTTTTTCCATGATAAATGTTATATCTATGCTAAGACTAAAAAAATGTTTTATGCTAGATCACATCATTCCTGTTAAATCATGAAGCCACTAATTAAATACTTTTTACCATAAGTCATTTAATTAATAACATAGCATTTAACATTCACATACAAGAGATACATCATCATAAAATCAAAGTGTGCATGTATATATATATCAAAGTTTTATGTACATCTTAGAATCATATACAATGTCATAGTGGTTTGTGAGAGTTGGACCCCTCAAGATCTGGCACTTGTGATCTAGTCCTTGGTCATCAAGAAATGGTTGTGTGTAATCGTGACTGTGAATTGCCAAGTCTCGGTGCGTACTTCAAACCCTGTACTCGACCAGATGACTATAAGCTGCTCATCTACCATTTGATCCCTCTCTGCTCGTGTCTTTGCCGAATCTTCCTACAACATCTCTACCTCTGCTAAGGTTTGTGCTAACTATAGTGCACTCTCAGCTCGATGGAGTCATCTCCTCACACTCTCGTACACTACCTGTAATCTCATGAAAGGTCTAATTGTCTCTGGCTCCTCCTCCATGATCGGTGGGGGCATGTAGTCAGGATCCATCTCATCCTCCTCGATGGATGTGGGCACTATCTTTGTAGTAGCCTGAAGATAGAACTCTTTCCAATCTCTCGTCACTCCTATAAGATAGACAATGTACACAATCAGTAACACATCATCATGATATATATATATACAAATAAATTATAAATCACTAAAGGAAATGCATAAAATCAAATATCATCACCTATGTCTCTAGATGCATGAGGAATGTCAACCTCCTCATCTCTGGGGGGCATGAAGGATGTGCTAGCCTCTCTCTAACTATGAGTGCTGATGTCTATTGTAGCTAAGTTTCCCGTGATATGGTCTTATAAGTATGTGACGACTCTCCATGCTCGTGTTGATCCTCAAAAGCTACCTCATCACCCTCACTCAAGGGTGGCTCCTCCTCATCATAATAATCCTCCTCATTATCCTATCCTACATGCCATCCTCATAATAAGGATTGGCCTCAAATTGGTACTCCTCATCCATAATATTTGTAAAAATGTTTGTTGGTCAGTACCGTACCTCCTCTGCTCTCTCCTCTGGCTCATCACCCTCATCTGGTACTACCTCTGCATCACCTAGAGGAAAATACATGGGGAACACAGGAGCTAGTCATGCATATGACCACCACTCCTCATGCTCATCTATGCTACCGACATCATCAACGTCAGAGATTGGTGGATGGTCTGTGATCTATATCATCAAAATCACTCTCCCACACATGATCTATTATCAGTCGAATAGTGTCACCTGGCCTCTCGGAACTCTACACTGATCGTCTAATGAAGGGGCATGCCCTCAGTGGTGTTTGTGCCTATCCAAACTATTGCATGACTCACCAAAAATAGAATGTCCGTACAACATAGTCATGCCTCCCTGTTAGATATCTATCCATCTGCATCCTCTGTAACTATCCGGTGGGGTCTAGCCATTGTTGAGTGAGTAGATAGGGTCTCCAGAGGATCTCATCCTCCTCCAGCCAATCAAACCTCACCCTCCAAAAGTTTAAATCACCATATTGCCATAATCATCACAAAGGATAGCCGACAACTATAGTACAAGGGTATCCAACATGCCTGGTACATGTGATATGCTCAAGGCAACACACATGTAGAAGTGTACAATGGACCATACTGTCGATCTCTTGAAATACAAACTGACCAAGAGCATAATAAAAGTGTGCTAGAATGCAACAACCCTAGGCATAGGTTGTCCTCTACTCGTACATACCATGTATTAGGTGTACCAGTCCCCCATCCAAGTGTGTCCCTCATCCATCTAGATTGAGAACTAGTGCCACTGTGTGCATAATAATTTGTCTAACCATAGGAGCTTGTGAATATAGCAGCATAGGTAGCTCAATTTGTGCTATAACCCTCTCATCATGTACAGGTCCATCTAAACAATATTGCATATCTCTCTTCTTCTCCTAAAATGATTGATCCCCCCCAGAAATAAACTCACACTCCTTGAATGGAAACTCAAAAAATGTAATGTATGTCCTCGAGTGTGATAGTCATTTCCCTAGTGGGAAGATAAGGTACATGTATCTACATCCCAACGCTCACACAGAGCCATCAACATGCCGTCATGGTATCTCATGGGCAGTATAAGATATGCCCAATAGATACCCACTAACTATAAATGCCCTACCTTTCTCGCTAATAGCATTGGTGCATGATCTCTCAAAAATATCAACTATCTTCCCCCTAGCCACTACCACGACCGGGCGGGGACCTATCAAAATCATCACAAAATGCTCTAAATTTAATGAAATACCTTCAAATTTCATAATTTTCATCATGTAAGTGTGCTAACATTGATCTAGTGTGCTTCCCTAATGGCCCTAGACACTTTAGAACTGTTTTAGGACATTTCACAAAGAAATAGGGACCTTTCGTAAAGAAACAAGACATTTTGCAAAGAAACAGGGCACTTTGTAAACAAAAGGGACACTCTACAAACAAATGGGACACTTTGTGAGAACCTTTTTCCAAGAACCCTAAATTAACCTATCTATGCATGAAAATAATTAAATCATCATAAAATCACAAGGAAAAAGTTACAGAATCCACTCACCTCATGATACAAATCATTGTGTGCCACCTGCTCATGAAGATCATCCAGCTGCGAAGGCGTGTAATCATTTCTGCTTAGCATGTTCTTCTCTCATTCATCTATTTCATGCTACACAAAGATAAAATGAATAGTAAGTGACAAATTCATTTCTCCTCCTTTAATGAATTTTCACCTCTTCTTACTTTTACGCATTACCATAGGGTTATTGTCTCTTAAAGCATTCATAACATATATCTCCTTAAAATCATCATAACACGTGCTAGGGTAATCCATTTTTGACACTGTTTGATGTGTTGGAATCCTAATTTTGCACTTGACATCATCATTTCTCTATCATTATGTGGCATGGTACTTGGAAATTCCCTCTAATATGATGTTTCTTATTCGATGTGGCTAGATTGCTACCTTGATTCCACCTTCGTAAAGCAAGCAGAATCAAGGGGGCATACATCTACCCTTGAATTAGATTCCTAAGAGTTAGATAAAAGGATTTTTGAGCAATTAAAAGATTTGTTGCAAGATGCAATTCCTAATCTTGTGGTTATGTAGATAACTACACTGGGGGCTTTGATCTTCTGTCTTTTTGAATATGTATCCTTTTATGTAGTAAGGTGCATTGTTTAGAGTCTTTCAGCTTACATATGCACATAGAGTCATATGGGCGCTAAAGTGGGGGCTAAATTTTTCATAGAAAATTGGACCCTCTTGAGAAAAGAGACAATTTCATGCATAATTAGACTAACTTTTGAGTCCCTTCACATCATTTCCCTTCAAAACAACATTTATAGGCCCCTTAGACCCATTAATTTTGATCTAGAGTCCCGTTTCACCTAAGAAATCACACAAAACCTGAAAAACAACATTTAATTACATCATACCCCAATAAACCACCTTTAAACAGTAGTAGTGGGACCAATTTTCCGCATTGGGCGAATGAGTCCCCTTTGGTGGGACCCATTCACCAAGGGTGCCAAACGAGTCCCCTTTGAGAGAAAATTCAAAATTAAATGGGAATTGAATAAATTTAACTATTATTTCTAGTAAATGTCAGCCTCTTACATCTAATTAATAGGAAAATAAGTTGTTGTTGCTTATAAATACCCATTTTAAATCATTTCACACATCTTTTATCATATTTTTATCATCTCTCAAGAGCAATTTTTAGAGTTAACTCTTCCACAACAAGTTTCATTAGCAAAAGTTGAAGTTTTAGGGCAGCAAAATAGGGTTTTTTTAGGTCTTGAATCTCACTTCTATTGTCAAGATCCAACACTTCAAGGGGTTGGTGATGTATGCCTATGATGAATCATGAAGAAATCTAGGGTGAAGAGGTTCAACTAGCCACCAAATCATACCTAAGGACTCGGTTTCCTATTGATTCCATCTTCCATTTTCACTCTATCTTTAGATTAAGGTGTAGATATTGTTTGTTTATCATTTTCATGTCATTTCATTCCTATTTTTCAAGTTTTGTAAGGTTTCTAGGGTTTAGATCTTGCATCATATGAATCATCTTTGCGTGTTTTATTCTAGATCAATAGAATAGGGTTCATGTTATGATTCATACTTTCCTAGTCTTTAACACATCTAAGGCTAGGGTTTAATCACTTTTTATCTATTCAAGGTTTAATTACCTAACTAGGGTTTTGACCAAGGAAAACCCCCCATTAGGGGTTTATTGTTGTATAGGTGTCAAGGTGCAAAACATAATTTTGAAGTTGCAGAAATTCCAAGATGGACTGATTCACCATGCTTGGTGAATGAGTCCCTCCTGAGGTGAAAAAATGAGTCCGATTTAGATCCAAGTTCCCAACTTTAAAAAAATAGATTTTGTGCAAAAAAGTCCTGATCTTGGACTAATTTGCCCATGGTGGCAAATGAGTCCCAATTAGCCTAAAGTCAAGCTTCATCAGTTTTCCAAATTTTTCTTCAGTCATCTACATTTTTCTAGGTGCACACATTCTGAGAAACAACTTTCTAGTTAGGATAATTTGTATTTTTGTTCAATCTTCATGCTTCTTGCATATCGCAACATGTTTTCAAACATAGTGTAAATCTTAGTTTTGTATTCATTCCCATTCATTCAAATTAGTTAGTTGCATTTAGTTAACTTCATTTAGGTTTAGACAACATCACAGATAACATTATTTGAATGAACCATTAGCATTTTTGCTCCTATCTCTCTCCTTTTAGCTGAAAAACCCTAGAAGTGGAAGAGTTGTCCATAGGAGCCAAAAATAAATGGTTCAATACCTATACCTAAAGCTTATACCCTAAACCCTAGACATTATCCCTCAACCCTTAACACTATAATTAAACCCTAAACCCTAAATTAAACCTTGTACCCTAAACCTTGAACCCTAAACCCTAAACCCTCAACCCTAAACCTAATACCCTCAACCCTATACCCAATATCCTAAACCCTAATCCCTATACCCTATATACTTAACCCTGTACCCTCAACCCTAAACACTATATGTAAGCCCTCAAACCTATACATTAAACCCTAAACCATACACCTTCAACCCTCATCCATATACACTATACCCTTAACCTTATAACCTAAACCCTGAACATTATCCCTCAACCCTATAATTAAACCTAGACGCTACATTCAACCTTGTACGCTAAACCCTCAATCCTAACCTAATACCCTTAATCCTATACCCAATATACTAAACCCTAATCCCTATACATTATACACTTAGCCCTATACCCTCAACCTTGAACACTATCTGTCAACCCTACACCCTTAACCCTCATCCCTATACCCTATACCATCAACCTTATACCCTAAACCCTAAACATTATCCCTCAACCCTATACTTAAATGAAAAAACCTACACTCTCAATCCTTAATCCTATACCTTATGCCCTAAACCCTACACCCTAAACCCTATACATAAGATCCTAAATCATAATCCCTATACCCTATACACTTAACCTTATACCCTCAACCCTAAACCTAATATCCTCAACCCAATACCCTCAACTATATACCCTATACAATTAGCCTTACACTATCAACCCTAAAAACTACCCCTCAACCCTATACCTTAAACCCTAAACCCTAAACCCTCATCCCTCATCCCTCATCCCTATACCCTAACCCTCAACTTTATACCTAATATCCTAAACCCTAATCCATATTCCCTATACACTTAACCATATACATTAAACACTAAACCTTACACCCTCAAACCTCATAGGGGGATAGAGAAAGAGGGAGAGGGAGGGATTGGGGAGAGAGAGAGAGAGAGGTTTAGAGGGAAAGGGGAGATAAAGATTAGAGGGAAGGAGAGGTAGATAGACATGAGAGATAAAAGAGTAGATAAGGAAGGACATATGGAGGAAGAGATATGGAGGGAGAGAGGGGGAGGTGAGAGAGAGGTGAGATAGAGAGTAATAAAGAGAGTGTGGTAGGGAGTGATGTAGGGATATGCAAGTAGAGATGGATATGTGAGATAGAGAGAAGTAGAAAGAGATAGAGATAGAGGGAAGGAGGGAGGGTGGGTGAGAGGGGAGAAAGGGAGAGGTAAAGAGGGATAGGTGAGATAAAGATAAGTAGAGAGAGAATGGCAATATATAGAGGATAGTTATAGAAAGGGATAGAGAGAATTGTGAGATAGAGAGGAGAGAGTGAGAGAGAAAGAGGGTGAGGGAGGAGGGAGAGAGAGAGAGGTAGAGGGAGGGAGAGGAGAGATAGAGAGTAGATAGGGGAAAAGGTAGGGAGGGAGACATATAGTGTGAGAGAGAGATACTTAGAGAGGGAAGGTGAGGTAGAGAGATAAGTATAGAGGGAATGAGGGAGGGAATGAGGGAGGGAGGGAGAGAAGTGAGATAAAGAGTTGTAGAGAGAGTGGTAGGGAGTAATGGATGGAGAGGTAGGTAGAGATGGATTAGGGAGATAGAGAGTAGAGAGGGAAGGAGATGGAGAGGTATGGATGGAGAGAGTGGGAGGTGAGATATAGAGTAATAGAGAGAGAGTGGTAGGTTGTGATGGATGGAGAGGTAGCTAGAGAGGGAAGGAGAGGAAGAGGCATGGATGGAGAGAGTGGGAGGTGAGATAGAGAGTAATAGAGAGAGAGTGGTAGGATGTGATGGATGGAGAGGTAGGTAGAGATGGAGAGGGTAGATATAGATAATTAGAGAGGGAGGGAGATGTAATGAGGGAGAGAGAGGTGATATAGAGAGAAATAAAGAGTGGTGGAAAGAGGGATGGAGATAGTGAGAGAGGTCTAGAGTGTAAGGGATGAAAAATGAGTGAGATAGAGAGACATATAATAAAACTTGTTGATTACTAAAATTTGACCTCCTAATTACTAAAATTTGTGAGATCTTCCAAAAACTAGAATTTGCATTATAACTCCTAGAGATCTAAAACCACTCTCAAAAATTGTAAAACTATATACATGAAATATAACTTAAAGTATAAGAAAGTAAATGTCCATATGTAAATGTCAAATTATACTTAAATGTTTATCTCATGTATATAGTTTTCTTGAAAGATAACAAGAAGAAAGAAAAAAATAGAAGAAAAAAAATTTCAATGTAGACCAAAACTTGAACATGTTATAACATGCTTGCATTTTGTCAATGCATTCAAATAACGCGAGAATGTTATAATGCACTGAAATTATATATTGCTTTGGGAATCCCCAAGCCTTGGGCTTGGTATTTTCCTTGGAATACCAACCCAAAGGCTTGGAGGGCCTTCCCAATGACCAAAGACATATTTTTACAAATTCTATAATATTTCACATAATAGGTTTCATGCTCACAATCAAAATTGCATGTGTTTCAATTTCAAACAAATCGAACACTTGGGTAATGTTAGGCTCTCTCTTATCTATCCAACGATGCAATTTTTTTCACTTTTTGACAATGTTAATCCTTTGATCTATAATTTATTTTGTTTGTGTGTCTCTTTTTTGCAAAAAGTAGTGTTTGGTGTTTTTTTCGTTATAAATTAACTGTTCATCAAAATTTCAAATAAATTACATTTTTAGAAACCATACTCCATTCTACAAATATTAATTTTTTTTTTAAAAAATCAATTAGTTTCCAAATTTTGTAGGGGTAGCACAACCAAAATTTTATTTTTTAGGAAGTGTCCAGTTTGAAAATTAGTAAAATATCAAATATTCATTAAAAAATTATCTAAAAAATCATTCATCAACTACATATTGTTAGCTAATTTCTCACTAAAGCAATTTTAAAAATACTAAAAAAAAGTTCACCATGCTACATTCCCACAAAAGTTGCTATGTTATGTTTTTCTGACAAAAACAACCCCAATTTTTGTGGGTCCCTCTTTTGAACCCCTTAATCTCAACCATTTTCAAAATAAATTAGTAGTTTAGAAAGTAGACTCAGAGCACTACGATCCTTATTTTTGTTGCATCTCAAAAATTTTAGTATAACTATCCTCAATTTCATGTCCAAGGCCAGTATAACTGTCATAGGAGTTTGGGCTCAAAAATCCTCATTTACACCTTTAGATTTGTGAGATTTTAGAGCTCTAAGACATCTACTCTCTAGACCACCTTCTCGCAATGGCATTCATTCCTCAAGCCCCACATTGTGCAGACCTAGTTCGATAATTCTAGAGGCCAACTAGTGTAGGACCACCAATATGCAATACTTTAATTTTCACTTGCAAATGGTTTTAGGTTGTTAAATTTGTAGCCAAAGGTAGGAAAAAAAATGTGTGGATGGATGGATCAGTGCCTTTGCACCTTGATGTGTTGCATTTGCAATCATGGATTGTTATGTTTGTGATAGAGTGACACATTTTAGATAATAATGCATTTGGATAGCCTAGTGTGACTAAAGTGTCACCTTTAAAAACCCATTTGCATTTGTATTTGGGGGTTTACTACATTTGAAAGCAAGTCCACGTTAAATACTATTATTCTTTACCGCATTTGTGCATTGTGATGCATTTTTTATTTTGGTTTATTGAGTTAGGTTTTCTATCAAAAAGTTGATAAATTGACATTGTGGGCACTATGATTGCAGGTGGTGCTTCATCCCATATACTCTCAGGAGAGAACCTACCTAATATTTTGAAGCAGTTCACTACCATAGGCAAGGTCGAGGTCAAGTTTCTAGTGTCGATTGGTCTCTATCATATCACCTACATGCTTTAGATTAGAGCACATACAATGATGATGATTATGGTTGTTGAGAAGTGGAGGTATGCTACAATGACATTTCACCTACCCCATAAGAGAGTGCACTATCACTTTGGAAAATATTTTGGCACATCTTTAGAGTTCCTATTCAAGGTGTTCAATTTATTTATGATATGGATCAAGGAGAAACATCCATAGTGAGAAACCTAGGTGAGGATAAGCTAGAGGTGGTGGATGGGTAGATTGACTTACATCCTTATGTCAGAGAGGTAGATGGCATTTTTTTGATCCTTGCTAGATTGATTATGGGGTTTTAATGCCTAATAGATTATCACAGTAGTTTCCTGTTGGATGGGGATGAGTGATTGATGGTGTGGTTACATAGGGTATTACTTATTCATGGGGACCTTGTATCGTAGCTAATATATCATGATATGCACAAGGTATGCTATAGGGGAGTGACTATTTTATCAGCAGGCATGAGTTTTCTCCATGAATGGGCATGAGAGCACATAGTTGTGACTCTACTGATGGGAGAGTTAGAGAGAGATGTTGGAGATCATTTTTCATACTGATACACTTTTATGCTAAAAAATAGGATAGGAGATCTTCATTAGTAGAGAGGGGTATTTGATGACATGACTGAGTTTGTTTGGTGACCATGGCTTCGATGAAAGGTATGGAGTTTGACCACCTTTAGATGATTTTTTGTTGATAGACTCATTGGTTGATCGGGTAGACCCCTTACATTCTTGAGAGATATCTATTGGACAAGGTTTGTAGAAAGTTTGGGGAGCGACATGGAGTACCCTCTAATGACTATCATGTTATATATGCTCATACAATGTTGAAGGTTCTTCCATTGTGTGGTATAGCACTACCATAGACAACACTCACCGAATTTGGATAGATATCTCCCCTAGCATAGGGATGGGTTAGTTGTCTTGATGGTCTAGGGATGACTTAGGATTATGATGCTTGGTGAGTGCTGAGGAGACCACTCAGATTTCCACACCCAATTGGTGATGGTGGGCCTAAAGTTGGTGGAGCCCATCAAAGGAGAGGATAAGTAGGCCCTAGCAAAGAGAGGCATTAGAGATAGAAAGTTGTGGTAGAGCATCAATAGATAGTACAACATGTGGCTCATCATGATACACCTCCCCAAGATCCTCCTTAGTAGGGACCACCTCAATAGGGACCACCATAGTAGGATCAGTAGTAGGTACCCCCTCAACTAGATCCACAACAAGAACATTAGGCTCAAGGAGATGATGGGGATCCCGATGTTATATTAACACTTGTATTATCAAAGAGGGATCAGGCCCATAGAGAGCATGATGGATATAGGCAAAAGAAAGATTAGGTGATCACTCAATGGATTTAGATGACTGAAGAGAGAGACTAAGCCCTCTTTGAGAGGGATTATGCCATAGTTAAGAGACATTCATAGACATCAAAGTGAGATGTTGAGGTCACCCATTTCTAGTAGGCAAAGGTATAAGTGGCTCAACTTACAATGAGAAAGATGAGGTTCACACAGAGAGAGATAATGAGTGCACTTAGGGAATGCAATTTGAGATTGTTCAAGGCAGTATGATTAATATGGATTTTCATATGTGAGATACATGGTCTCTTATATAGGAGGCTACATACTACAAGACTCTTTATTGATTTGCAATGCTTGGAGAGCACAAGTAGCCTAAGTTTTTTGTGTAGAGTAGTACAACTAGATCTAGTAGATTAGAGGGTGCATTGGTAGGAACTTCTCAGCAAGTTCCACTAGGATAGGATGAGCAATAGCCACTAGTATGGGGTGATAAATAATAAATTATTTTCCCACCACCTTGGTCTCCTCTTTCTAGGGAAGAGCATGGGAGCTCAAGGTAGCTAAACTTTGTATAGATTATATTTGATGCATTGATTATTGGTGTAGACACATTTGTATACATTCATTGCATTTTGAGCCTCATGTACATATGTATTTTGATGTATATTATTGAATCATACACTTGATATACCATATTTTGTACCATAACATTTTTATTTTTTATGATATATGAGATGAGATGATCCTTTTTTTATATGACCATGACATGGTGTTATGATGTATGCTTTGATCTTTATGATGTGTGGTGGATGGATTATTCTATGTATTATTTTATGAGATGGATGTATGTGTTTCCATGATGTGATATGCATATTTCTAATGATTTGTGGATGTAGGATGTTATCACATAGATAATGATGATGATTTCCTTTTTTATATGTTTAAATGATTTATTATGATGTAGAATCTATGATATGAGATGGTATTGACAATTTACAGATGTAGGCTAGATGATTTTTTTTGTAATGTCATGATACTTGGACATACATGGTAGTATGGATAGTAGAATGAGATAGAATGAAATGACCAAAATAGGATAGGATAATGATGTTGATTAGGATACTAATAAACCTATGAATATTTTGAGATTTTATTAGATATATGATGAGATAATATTGGTGATTTTTCTTTTGATTTTTAGATTATGCAACATATCATAAAGAAATCCTTATTTGATGTAGCAAGTAGACACGATGCACCAAGGTATAAAGAACCAAGGTGGCTTTGTATATATTGCATGAACTTTGACTCTACAAATAAATAGGAGTATACTTGTTCACACTTGACATACAAACACCTTGTTTGACCATGTGAAGGAATGAAGCCATCAAATTAAGGAGACCAATACACAAAAGGTATGAAGAACTTGATATGCACTAGACAATGTATTACTTGAGACAACTACTACACACACAAGGCAAGTATTCACCAAGGTCATATTATAAGAACATCCAACAAGCATTGTAGACACTAAAATTTTTCCTAGGCTTGTGACTCTAATTTTCATCATAATTCTAATCTTCATTTTCATAATTAAATAATGTTAATTGTTTAATTATTTTCTAAAGTCATTTGTCCTCTATTAATTAAATAACTTTAATTATGTAATTAATTCATTCTTACCTTTATTCTACCTAGATTAATTAAATAAATATTATTTATTTAATTATGTTGCTAATTAAATTTATCTTCTTTCTAAAATTAAATAAACTATTATTTAATTTATTCCTATCACACTTTTGACTATAATCAAATAATCACTTTAATTATTTAATTACTCTTTATCCTTTTCTATATTTAATTAAATAAATATTTATTTATTTAATTTAATCTTAAATCTTGAATGTTGAATTAAATTTTTATTTAATTCATAAAAAGGTTTATCTATGGCATATTCCTCTATGATTGGATAATCTTTGTGTTATCTAATTAGTCATTTATCACTTAAGTCTAGATTTAATTAGATCAGTTAGTTATCTGTTGATTTAATATCTGATTGTCTCTAACGAATATACTTTCTGTCTTAATCAGTCTGTTATCTAGATTTATTCTTATCTTCTACGTGCAAACCTTTATTAATTAAATAAATTTAATTATTTAATAAATTTATTCTCATCTTCTATCTATTTCAGTCTTTATTTTTACATGCAACCTTTATTCTTCTGTGTCTCGACCATTATTTCTATGTTTCTACTAGAGATTAAATTATTATTTAATTTAATCTCCAACATTTATGATTTATCACTTACACTAATCTTATTGCATGTCACATCCTTTAATCTTAATCATCAGTTTATCTTTCAATTTAAGCCTGTCATTCAAAAATTATATTTTCTATAAATTGGATTAACCTTCATCATTATTACTCCCAAAATCTTATGAGTTTTGGAAGAAATCAACTTTAGAATCTTCGATGTTTTGCTAATAACATTATCATGACGCTATACTTGCACACTTAAGAGAAATTTGAGGGAAATTATCATAAAACAAAAAAATGGAGAAGTGCAATCAAGGTTATTCATGGAATTACATAGATGTTTGGTGAGATCATTCTTGTATTTATGCTTTATATTCCATTATTCTTTGTTGTTAGCGTAGGTTTGGTTTGAGTTTATGCATTGTATTGCTTAACCTATGAATTTTCTCTTTGTTACATCTGATGAACCTAACGTGAAGACACGGTCTTCGAAAAAAATTATAGATTTTTTTTTGTGGGTATAGTACAGTTCAACACATTTGAGGCACATAATGATGCAATTGATCTAGTGAATCACATATGATGAATCAAACGATGCATTTGAATACACGTGACACATATGTGGCTTTGTAAGATGCATTTGACTAGTAAAAACAATGACACATTTGACTGGTGAAAAAATACATTTTTGATATTCGAGATTCTGAATTTTCATTTTATGAATAATTCAGTGTTTGCAACATGTGATCTTGTGGAGCTAATAGAGTGTTTGCAGGATGATTCATAGAAGACAAATATACAAACTATGTTTGCAGGATGATTGATGAAGAAAAAAATCAAACTACTAATGAAATCTCTTGCAAGATGCTCGTTGAAGACTAATTTTGAAATAGATTGTTTGATTAGATTAGTTCATATTTCATTTGAGCTTTAAAAAGAATCACTATTCTCTATGTTTGGTTTGTTCACACATTCTATTAGATTAAAACCTGATTCAATAATAGAAATATTATCTACCTTTGCACATTTGTACGATCTTGGGTGTAAGAGAAACTGTTATTGAATCTAGAAATTGGGCCTTCCTTGGTGGGAAAAAGTACTCACCCCAAGGTGACTCAAACTAACAACAAAGCTTTTTAGCCAAGCTAATCCCAACCATTATACAATTGTGAATGCTAATGGAAAACTTAGCATTAAATGTGCAAATTTGTTATGTAGACAAGTTAATTTTGCCTCACGCATAGCCACATAAATGGGCACCCTTACTAAAAATCCAATTGTTTTTATTTTTACCAAAATCCTTCTATTTGTTGGTGTAAGAGGTCGGACCTTTGAAGCCATCCCACATTCATGCGGTTCTTAGTAGAGATGAAAAGTTCATCATGGGAGATTCATGAGAATCGAAGCTTGGCTGACCTGAGTGTCATGGAGGGGAGCCAGTGTGGTCAAGCTTCTAATCATCTACTCTAAATAAATGCAACTAGAGAAATCCAAGTGAGAACTCAACAAATATTGTCCTTGCTAGCCATATGAATTGTACTTGTCTATTTGGATTTAAACATTTTCATGTCAAAGTCAAACCAAAACAACATGTTTTATGATTTCCTTCTATTTTCCAAAATTTTATCAAAATCACCCTAAGTCAAACTTGCAATTTTATAGTAAACTGCATTTGTTGACCAGAAAACATGCATTTGATGTCGTGAGTCACATCTATTAACTAGTCAATTGCATTTTCTAAAATGAGTCACATTTGTTAAACATAAACATGCATATGCTATTATGAGTCATATCTATCAACCAAAAGATCACATCTATCAAAGTGAGTCACATATGTTTACCAAAAACTTGCATCTTTCATACTAAGTCGCATCTGTCAATTTGAAAACTACATTTATAGTCCTGAGTCACAAGTGTCAAACCTATATTTTCTATTTTGTTAGACTGAAAACCACATCTAAAACCCTCTGTGATGCATATGAGTTGATGAGCCATATTTGTAGCCTAGAATGATGCACTTGCCTATCACAAACTTGAGACATAGTTTACCAAAAAAATGCATATGACACTGAGAACCGCGTCTATTAATTTCTATGATGCATCTTTCAACCTGAACCGAAATTTCTTGATCACCAGAAAAAAACAATTCACTGTCTCAGTCCGAGGTCAAATAGTCACATCAATTTATGATTTATCCTCTTACAATGATCTCTGAATAGAAACTAGAACAATTTTCTCATACTTTTCATGATTGCATCCTTTAGATATCATTTAGCCATAGCAATAAACATACTAGTTGCAAACTTTAGCTACATTTAGGAGTCTTAATCACCTTCAGATCAATCATACTTTTAGGAAAATCACCTTTGTAAATTTTAGAATAGGCCAACTTTCCATAATCTGGATACACCCTTGCTTCAACGAAAATTGTCATTGAACCTAGTCACTTGTCACACATATCTTTCATCATCTTCGTGAGTGTTTCCATCTCATCATTCTAGTTTGGGATCTAACATTATCAATTAGTCTTACAAAAGGTTCTTTGACAAACTAAATTGAAACCTTGGTCAAACTTTAGATGGTTATTAACCTCTTTTCAAATTTTCCAAAATTGATTAACTCTAAAAGCTTTCCTACAATTTTGCATACTTAGACATGGTCATTTAGGGCATCATCATTTTAGACATTCCATATTTTCCAAAAAAGACCAAAAAAATAGTTGCATTAGCATTCATTCCTTATATCTAAGAAAATCCAAAAACATAGACTAAAATCATATCATTCATAGCCTTAGTTTAGCATCATTCGCATTTTGAGCATATCTTACATGGTTGAAACAAGGTCCAAAAGGAAACAAAGAGAAATGGTTGATCCAAATGACTTCATCAATCCATTTTCAAATCCCCCATCAAGGACATCGATACCTCACAAAAATTTATTGGAAAAATTTGTCACTAGAGACCATCAAGGACACATTGTAGGTGAAGACTTAGATGACTTTGCACAAGACCCAAAGTTTTCCTCTTTTGTAGATAAGTACTTGGAAAATGATCCCCAACGATACTTAGAAAAATTGCTAGTAGAAGGTGCCACACTACCTCCTGGATTTGACATTCACACATTGAAAATTGCATCTACCCAAGGGACAAACATGATGACATCTGGTGCCACTATCCCTCAAATAACTGTAGCTATACCATTTGGAGTACCTACACAGAGTGCCACAATAGTACACACATCCCCATTTGGTACATCAAGCATGACACAAGGCCCAAGTTTTACTATAGGAGCATCATTGTCCAATCCCTTTGGTACCAATACTGGAAGCAAAAGGCCTAAAGTTGACACAAACATGACAATTGCAATACCAAGCATCAACATCACTAGTGCCATACCATAGATAGGGGTCTCACAAATAGGAGACATACCTCAAATACAATTTGGAAACTAGCTTGATCCTTCAAAAAACATTCACATTCCCAATCAAAATCCACCCTTCATTCCAACATTGAAACAAAATCCATCATAGAACGTTGGATTCCAAAATGCTTACATAGACCCCAACAATCCAACCAATGCATCACTAACACAAGTGGATGTTCTGCAAACAAAAATGCAAGCCCTTCAACACCAAATGGATAATATGGCAGTGTCAAGTAAAAGGAATTTTTTAGCAAAAGACTTATGTCCATTTCCCTTTGACAAATAACTATACATTACACCTTTCCCACATAGATATGTTATACCAAACTTGCCTAAGTATAATGGGAAGCATAATCTTGTTGAACATATAAGGGAATTTTCCACAATGCGCATAGACGTTGTAGGTGACCCCACATATGTCATGAGACTATTTTTGTAAAGCCTTATTGGAATAACACTTGAATGGTTTTCTCAACTTCCATATGGCATAAGATCATGGGGTGAACTTGATGAAAAATTTATTGAACATTTCTCCTTTAACATTGACAAAAAAATCATGATAGCTTCCTTATGTCACACTACACAAGATGAAGGAGAGAACTTTATCACCTTCTTACAGAGATGGAGGAGTCTAGCTAGTTGATGCCTTGTTGAAATACCTAAAAAACAAAAGGTCACCATATTCCTAGAAAAAATCAATTCAAAATTGAGAAGTGACTTAAGAGTACACTGTTGCACTTCTTTTGTGGAACTAGTAGAAAAAGGTATCATACTTGAAAAGGCTCTCATTGAAAAAGGTGAAAAAAAGATGCCAAATAGAAATCAAAATGTTTAGAACATCCCTAATGACAGGAACATATTTTGGTCTTGAAACAAAAATGTAACCAATGATGGGATTGATGATGCTAAAACCCTATAGGCAGGACCAATCATTACACTTAGAGGACTTAGCCCCTCTAAGAACACACTCAACAATTTCGATCAAACTTCCAATGTCATCCAAAACACTCAACAACCACTCTCACAAAGGAGGTTTCCAAAACGTGAATTCACTCCCCTAGGGGAGCCAATTGAATCAGTCTTTAAACAACCGCTACAACATGACCTCATACAACTTCATGAGCCAGTACAATATGATCTAGGACAATTTAAACCCTTTTGGTGGGATGAAAATGCTTTTTGTGATTTCCACCGAACTAAGGGACACAGTCTATAAAATTTTCAACAATTGAAGAACTTTATATAGGATTTTGTCGAGAACAAAACTATTGAAGTTAGCTAATAGAAATAGACATCCTCAAATAGTGATCACAAGGTCTTTATTGATCCATTACATGACCATGGAAAAGTAAAAGCCCCCAGTTTGGGAAATAAGACCAATACATCAGAAAACTATGCTAATGCGAAGTATAATTATCACCATGACTCAATCATAAATCACATTCAAGTTGTTGATGAGAATTTCAACACTATTACCATTAAGAAAACAATTGAATGTCTTGTCAACACTTACCAAACCAAGATAACCATCCAAGGCCCTCCATCACAATAGCAACCACAATCCTCCAAGCCTCAATACAATTTACTTGACTAGTTGGGAAAGATCCTATTGCAAATTTCTATCTTGGAAATGTTACATATATCACCTGATCACCGATCTATTCTAGACAAAGCTTTGCAAAGCATGACCATCCCCAACAACCTTGATGTCAATCATGTCTAAGAGATGGTAGACTATGTAACCAATTATCATAATGCTACCTTCTCTGAACAAGATTACACAACAAAGAAGACACACCACAATGACCCTTTGCACCTCAAAGTTCTTGTTCATAAAATGAAATTTAGACGAGTCTTGGTAGATAGAGGAGTAGGATTGAACCTTTACACCTTGAAACTAGTTAAGGCATTAGGCTTCTCAGAGGTGTGTGTGGACACTACTAAGAGCATTTTCATTAAGGCATATGATGACGAAGAGTAGTCATCCAAAGGAGTTGTAACACTCCCCATCAAAATTGGTCCTAGATTTATGGATACCAATTTCCAAGTCTTGTATCTCATCCTCCCATATAACCTTTTACTAGGTAGATCATGGATACATGCTATGAAGGCAGTCCCTTCCACTTACCATCAATGCCTTAAATTCCCATACAATGGCACTGAGATCACAATAGATGGTGATCCTGATCCTTTCCAGTATTGCACTAACCTACGAGGGATACCCCAATGATAGGTTCTTGTAAACCAGGAGGCTTTATCATCCAACTCATCCCATTATATCAATCCATCCACTCTTTCCAAAACATCCACTTCGCAATCACTACCTTCCACTCCTAAGATTGAGATCCAACATAAGGGTTATGGAGAGTATCATATGAAAGCATCTTATTGCGTTAGCAATTTGGTTCCTCCAAAATTATATGGTTTACCAAAAACAGATAGGAGACAATAAGTGGTCACCATACACATTCCTCCAACAATGGCTTTCACAAAATGGGGAGAACTAAGTAAAGAATTTATAAATGAAGAATATGCCACCTCTTGGTTATACAAGGAAGACAATGAAGAACCTCCTATGCCTGCTCAGATACCCACAGATCAATATGGAAAAGGTTTCAAGATAATGCAAGACCAAGGATATAATGGACATAGTGGCTTAGGGTTACATTAGAATGGGAGGATTGAACCTATCATTTCCTTTAAATGGCTGAAAGGCCTAAGGCTTGGGTTTCAATTGCCCTAGATTGGCGTTTCTAATACCGTATCGCCTTTACTAGAGGAAGTAAGTGCTTCTAAAGTTATCGATACATCCAATGAGCCATCTGACCAATGCTACTATCATTCCCCTGACTCTAATGAATATAAGTGGGATTCCCTATCCCCCACCTTTGTCATGGACCTCGATAAACTATTTGGGGAACTTGATCAAATGCTCGAATCCTCAAAAAATCAATTGAATTCCTATCCACAAATGTCTTTGACAAAAGAGGAATGGCTCAAACATTACTTTTGGGAATCCCTAGATCCTTCCTCTTAAGAACCTAAAAAATCCACTTATGATAACCAAACCTTGACAATAGGCCCATCTCAGAATCTACCTATTCCCAAGAAAAAAAAATGGAGGATTTGGTAAGAAAATTTGATGACTATGTCAACAACTCAACCTTTACCTTGACTCCTTTGAACTTTGATACTTCTGATGATGACATTCCCTTAGTATATCCCCAACTTATCGATTGGGATCAACAAGACACCCTCATCTTAGATGTCTTTGAGAATGACGAAGCAATAGATGAGTTCATGAGACTACGAGAAGGAATACCTAGTGGTGACCATAAGGCTAGATTTACCATAGACTTGGATAACTTGGCTTATTTTAGGGAGTTCATTCAAACCTCCAGTCACAAAAATAAGAAAAAAAATGAAAAAAAATTAAAAGGATGAGTCCCTAGGTGAAAACCAAGAGGCGCCTTTGGTAGATGAAAAAGTCAAAAATAAGGAGGCATCCAAGGGCAAAAACCTCTCAGAGGAACCCAAAGATGGAGGGTTGAACATTCTCCCCATTGCTCAGGAAAAGTCACCAATGTTAGTTGAAGAACTCGTGGATATTAACATAGGCACTGAAGATAATCCTCGGCTAGTCTATTTTGCAACAGCTTTGACAAAAATAGAGCAACATGAATTTCATGACTTCTTCACACAAATACATATCAACTTTGCATGGTCATATGTTGACATGCCTGAGTTGGATCTTGACCTGGTATTACATCATTTTCCATTACAACCAAGCACTAAACCCGTGAAGCAGAAATTAAGAAAAATGCACCCACAAATTTCTTTGTTAGTCAAAGTTGAACTAAAGGAACTATTGGACGTTGGCTTTATCAGATCAATTGACTATGTAGACTAGATTTCCAATCTCGTACCAATGAAAAAACCAATAGGGGGAATCCACATCTATACAAACTTTTGAGATATAAACAAAGCATGTCCTAAAGATGACTTTCCTTAGCCAAATATTGACATGATTGTTGATCTAACAACAGGATATGAAATGTTATCTCTTATGGATGGTTTCTTAGGATATAATAAAATCAGAATTGCACTTGAAGACCAAAATAAGACAACTTTCACTTGTCCATGGGTAACTTATTGTTGGAACGTCATGCCCTTTGGACTTAAAAATTCTGGAGCAACATATCAACACACCATGACAACTATTTTCCATAATCTCATACACACTCTTATGGAAGAATATGTGGATGATCTGATAGGTAAATCATTGAAAAGGGCTCATCATTTACAAGTCCTAGATAAGATTTTTCAAATACTAGAATAATAAAAAGTGATGCTAAATCCAAAGAAATGTGTATTTGGCGTGCGAACAGGAAAAATTCTAGGATACCTCATTTCTAGATGAGGCATTGAAGTGGACCCCACAAAAGTGAAAGCTATAATGGACATGCCTCCACCGACCAATATAAGTCAAATATAGACACTACAAGGGAGACTGTAGTCCATCAAAAGATTCATAGTGTAGTTTGAAGATAAAACACATCCCTTCCAACATCTACTCAGAAAAGGGATACTGTTTGTATGGATAGGTAAATTCCAAGAATTTTTTCAACAGATCAAGGATTACCTACTCACACAACTAGTGTTAATGCCACTTATTGAGGGATGGCCTTTGATACTCTACATTTTAGCAACCACATCAGTGCTAGGAGCCTTACTTGCATAGAATGATAATGAGGTCCATGAAAGGGAAGCTTATTATATTAGTTGCACTTTGGTAGATTGTGAGCTCAATTACAATACCATAGAATGTGCTTGTCTTGTGGTAGTATTCGCTACTCAAAAGCTTAGGCACTACATGTTAAAACACCAAACAATGTTGGTCACAAAGATATATCCTTTGAAGTTTCTCCTTATTAAAGTAGCATTGATAGGACAACTCAGTAAATGGGTAATGGTACTTATTGAATATGATATCCAATATGTAGAAAGAAAAGCTATAAAAGGACAAGTTATTGTCGACTAGCTAGCCAATGCACCAATAAAGGAAAATCATCCTTTAGTTTTATATTTTCCTATTGATTTCATCTTCACTCTTGACACAAGAACAACATGGAAGTTATACTTTGATCAATCCCACACAAATCATGGTTTAGGGGTTGGCATATTGTTTATCACACCACAGGGTGACACTATTCCTAAGTCATTTAGAATTGCTTTTCCATGCACCAATAATATAGCATAATATGAGGCTCTTGTAACCAGATTATGAATGGAAATAAAATGGAAGATTAAGCACCTACAAGTTTATGGTGATTCTCAACTAGTATTCTGACAAGTTAATGATGACTATGAAACCAAAGATGAAAAGCTCACCCCATACAAGTGGATGGTAGATAGTTTCAAACAATCTTTTGACAAGATCATATTTCATCAAATACCTCACATTTAGAATAGGGCAGCAAATGCTATGGCAACTATTGGTTCACTCTTGGACATACCTAGCAACATGCCTAAATTTAAGTTTTTGGTGGAACAACTTTTGGTCCCTGCATTTGATGTCCCAGATTTAGAGATGGTGTGTGAAATTGTTGATCCCAATTCCCCATGGTACAAAGACATATATGACTACCTCCATGCCAAAATCCTACCCCTTAACCTTTCAAACAACCAATGTAGGAAATTTATCTGTAATTCAGCTAAGTATACCATCAGCAAAGATACCCTTTATATACATTCCCTAGACAATACCCTATTGAGATGTCTTGATACTAAAGAATCACAAGTGACCTTGAGTGGAACATGAGGGTATATGTGGATCCCACTCTAGTGGTCCTAGCTTAGCCAAGAAGATTATGAGACTAGGCTATTATTGGCCTATAATGGAAAATTACTCAAATGTTTTTGTCAAGAAATGTCAACAGTTCTAGATTCATGGAGACTTGATACACGCACTAGCATAGGAGCTTCACCCAATAACATCACCATGGCCCTTTTCCCAATGGGGAATTTATCTCATAGGTAAGATATATCCTACATCCTCCAATGGTCATAAACTCATCATTATTGCATCTAAATACTTTACCAAGTGGATTGAAGCAATTCCTATGACCTACAATACCAACACACAGATTTCTAAGTTCATCCTTAACTATATCATTTGTTGGTATGGTGTTCCTCCATCTATAATCATGGATAATGGTCATCCATTTAAGAACCAAGAAGTATGCCACCTCTACGAAGAATTCCATACCCAACACCATTTTTCTACTCCTTATTACCCATAGGGTAGCGACCAAGCTAAGTCATCTAACCAAAAAAATCCTCAGAATCCTTAAAAAGACTATCAATGATGTTGGTCGTGATTGGAATTTACAGCTTAACCCTACCTTATGGGCTTACCACACAAGCATCTGTACTCCCACTGGTGCCACTCCATATTCCTTGGTATTCAATTTTGAGGCCATCTTGCCTATTGAGGTTGAGATTCCATCCTTGAGGGTATCTTTGAAAGGGCATATTGATGATGAAGAGTACCATGTGTCAAGACTACATGAGTTAGATTTCCTGGATGATCGAAGACAAAAGGCATTAGATCACCTCCAAGAATATCAACAAGAAAGTATTGAATCAAAATTTTGACATTGGTGACCTAATCTTAATGGAAAATCCAAAGAATCAAGCAAAAAGAGAAAAACTAGGAAGTTTGAGCCAAACTAGCTAGGACCCTATATTGTCACAGAAGCCTTTTGATCAGGAGCATACCAACTCTCTACCCCTAAAGGAAAACCACTATCAACACCAATCAATAACCTTCATTTGAAGAGGATCTATGCATAGCTTTTGAGAGCCTTGTCTTAATCATCAAAAATACAAACAAATAAAAAAATAAAAAAAATCTCCACCTAGGTGAAAACCTGGAAAATAGGCATCTTGGTAACATCAAAAAAATTAGAAAATCAAGTAAATAGTAAAAAGAAATAAGTCGTCCAATAGTGAAAACCACTTCGGTGGCACTTTGGATAAGTACCATGGTGAAAATCTAGCAAACATGCATCATGTGTAGTTGAATTTGCTTCTTTGTCTACCATCATTCCAATATGATTTTTCGGTCAATATCACCTATCTTTCCTATCCATTTCCTATACATATCACTCATAATAAATGGTTGTTCTTTCCCATAACTTGGAACGATTGACATCAACCACACTTCACATCCCCATTCTATCATATTCATAATAAATTGGTCTTATACCTGACTAGGGGAAGGAAATTGACTTACATCATTTAGTTCTTACAATGGTTGTTCTGAGGACGTAAAACAATCGAAAAAATCCAAAAACATCACAAAATTTCCTAAAAAATTCCAAATTTTTTTTAAAAAAAACTTCAAAAAGAAAAAAAATAAAAATAAAAAAATGTCAAAAATTGAAAAAATAGAGTCAAAGTCAGTCGCATCAGTCAATCTTTGTCATTGTCGAACTACGTTACCTCTGTGTCTAGACATAGGCAAGGCCATCTGTCGATGTTCCCACAAGACATTATGCTAGTCCTTTTAGGTTTTTTTGTATAAAATCATGACTCAATCTATTGTCTATAAGACAAAGTCATTGGTCATGTCAAACTATGAGGCCTCTACATGTATAACATAGGAAAGGCCATCAATCAATGAGCCCCCAAGGCTGCACTAGGTCAGTCCATTAGGGCTCGTCACATTCACTATCACACACGTTGGATATCTTCAAATAAATGAAATCATTTTCAGTCTGTCTTGTTAGTAAATTTTTTGTCAAACTACAAGGTTTTTGCATGTATAACATAGGAAAGGCCATCAATTGATGAGCCCCTAAGGCCACACTAGGTTAGTCCTTTAGGGTTCATCATGTCAGTCACACACATTGTCTTCAATTAAAAACAATTGTTGGAACATCAAGACAGGTCAACAAGGTCATCAAGTCAAATCAAACAAATTTCCAAAGCAATAACAAAAGCAATCAACCTATGTCTTATATAGGATGCGTCCTTCCTGAAAATGGACATTGTCATCTAGTCAAACAATCATCATTTCCTTATATAGGTGGTCACATGATTGAAACTAGACTCAACATCTTATATGGTACGTGTCTTTCTGAAACTAGGATTAGTCAATACCTTATACAGATAGTCACATGATTAAAACCAGACTCAATGTCTTATACGATATGTGTCATTCTTGGAACCGGGCTTTATCAATCAATCAACTTATTAATCCCCTAGATAATTAAACAACAAATAGATGAAATTTTGGAAAATATTTTTATTGGCTATTGACTTTATGGCTTGTTTTGTCTTATCTTTTCTTTTTGGCTTTGTCTTTGAGTCCAATTACTAGCTTTCTTGAGGATGTCCCATGAAGGATTTAGAGAAGCAAGGATGTCTCTATCTAACGCTGATCCCACAATAATGGGTTACAGTTTTTGGCCAAACTTGACATTAAAATCAAGATTTTTCACCAGACATTCACTTTC
The DNA here is from genome assembly GCA_007258455.2 of Sequoia sempervirens. Lineage (NCBI taxonomy): Eukaryota > Viridiplantae > Streptophyta > Pinopsida > Cupressales > Cupressaceae > Sequoia > Sequoia sempervirens. The sequence goes on along the minus strand of VDFB02000015.1, from coordinate 101,193,791 downwards.
TTACACCTATAGCAACTAAACCATTAAGGTTTTGAAGATGAATAAAACTAGTTATTTGTTAGATATTTTGTGTAGATTCTAATTATATTTAAAAAAAAAAATTAAAAAATAAATTGTGAATCATTTTATGTAATTTTTAATAACTTATTTTTTCTACTAATCAACATTTTTAAAAAGTGATGTTTACTTCGGCCCACATAACTTTTTTTATAGGTAGGATACAATTCTATTTTTAAAATACAAATTTTTCACACCAATATCTAGGGGATGGATATTTTTTCATAATTTTTTGTTACATTTTTATTTTAATTAATTTTCCAAGTCAGCGTAATTATAATTTGGACAGAGGTGTACTTCCGCATGCATAACTTTTTTTGTATTCATTTGAATTAAATTTTTCTTTTTTTGTTGGAATAAGGACATCAATACCTAGGGCACATGTATTTTTTAAATTTTTTTTCTCTATTTTTCTATTTTTTCGTATGTGTGAAATAAAGAACTTTATGTTCATTGAAAATCCTACATTCACAAGAAATAAAAAATAAATATAATAATCAAATTAAACATATTTAAAATTATACTTTTTAGGAAGCTTATAATAAGGGCTACAAGATTACAAAACATAAATTTTAAATGAATTCATTTGATCACCCAAAAGGTAAATCAAAAGTGGTTTTTTATCAGCATTTTGATAGGTGTAGAGGAGACTCGATTATAGGTATGGTTTAAATCTAACAAGGTTCTATCCATGGGGGTTTGATCTAAGGGGGTTTGATCAATCCCTCTTTAATTAAAATAATTTAAATGGAACTTTAAAGTCATAAATCATTGTATTTTCTAAAAATATGTGATTTCAGGAAAAAATCAGGATGTCCCAAAAAGTGTAACCCATTATTGTCGACTATCTTTTGGCTTTGTCTTTGAGTTAGGTTACTAGCTTCCTCGAGGATGTCCCATGAAGGATTTAGAGGAGAAATGATGTCTCATGACTCATATTTTATTTGATTGTTGTCTGTAGTTTGTCTTGACAAAAATATTGGGGCAACTTTTCCCTTAGTATGAGTTAGGACATTCCTTGTTTACGACTATCTGTTTTTGCAGGTGGATGATCTTGCACACCTTGGTCTATCTCATATCATGGTGTTTATTGTCGATTTGTATCATTTAACGCTAAATGATTATTTAATGCAAGAAAAAAATATATTTCAACAAAACATTGAAGATTTCTAGTACTAACATCCATGTCTTTCATGTTACTATTCATCTTTTTCGCACTAACATTTCTTCTTTCTTGCATTATGAAAGAGTCCTGTGACACACACACAAAGAAAAAGCATCCTGCATATGCATTCATGTTAAAAACATCATCTAGACATGGCCATACATATATACATAGCAAATCATACATATATGCTGCATTTGAAAAAACAAAAAAATATAGACATTTATCACATCTAGGAATCCATGACATAACCTGCATTCACCCATCATTTAGACATGGCCATGTACATATATACATACTAAATCATACATATATGCTACATTTGAAAAAAACAAAAAAATATAGACATCCAACACATCTAGGAATCCATGACATAACATGTATTCACCATTATAAACTGTATATCATATTATCAAAATAAATATATTCACATGGCATTGTAAATACATAAATATTGTGTCTCATAATGATAAAAATAGAATCGATACATGACATTCATAATACCATAAAAGTAAATGCATACATCATCATATAGAATCAACATAACATCATACGCTGCATTAACATCATAAAGTAAATATTGGCATCCATGACACATGCATAAATAGAAGAATGCATAATCATATAAAGAACTACATATCATATAATCGCCGCCAAAAAAATGTTAAAATGTATCTCCCAAAATGGAGCTCACAGGTTCTATATTCAAAATACAATGTCTACAAATATATAACATGTCCCTAGTCTGAACTCCTAGTACTTTAATGAGGCAAATGAGGAGGTGAATAATGAGGAGGTGCTGATGAATGCTATGTAGAAGGCGGCCTATCATAAGGTCCATAACTATGAGGTCCTATCACAACACTAGTGCTCTGGGATCTGCTATGGGATGACCTACTGTGTGAACTAATGCTACATGCTTGGGAATTGCTGGGAGCCTGTCTCTCAAGAAGTACCTCCTTCTCATACAATCCCAACAAACAATCAATCTGCTCATATCTATCAGCAAGGACATTCCATCCAATCTCATAATGCTCTATACCCAGCAGTCTAATATCATCATATACATAAAAATGGGCAAGCTCACTATAACCCCTTTGTGTATCATAGAGGACTCTCTCACCCTTGATCGACAATCAAAGAATCCTATAGACATCCTCTAAGGTAATTGTTTCCTCTCCTATAGGAAAATGGAAAGACACTGTCTTTGAATGTGATCGCTCACAAAGTGCAGTAAGCATCCCTCAGTTTTCCTGAATAGTGGGCATAAACGTCACATGATGCAATCCAAGGTTCCATATCAATTGTCTCTTTGCATTGCGTAACTGGTCTAGCAACTCAATAGTTAGCTGACCTAGACTCTCGGGTATATATCGTATCCAAAGCAACATACAAATGCATAACAAATACCTTGTGTGAGAAATACAAAGCCAATTCTTATGAGATAAAAATTTTCAAAAAAATTGATAGGAAAATGCATCATTTCATTATCAAATGTGTTGCAGAATGCATATGCATCATTCAACCTTGCAAATGTGTCACAAAACTTCAAATGCCTCATTTCATTTGTTAAATGCGTCACAAACCTACATATGCATCATACCATTGCTACATGTGAACAATCATGCATATGCGTAACATAATATCAAATGTGATGCAAAACTACAAATGCGATGCAAGAAAAGACAAATGCGTTGATTCATTTTAAATCCAAATAAAGCCCTAATGAGTTTTTTCAAATGTGTCATATTGCGAGTAGGTGGATCGCATACAAATGCATTTGAATTGAACACAAAATGACACATATGCAAAAAGGAACTTTAAATGCCTAAAAATGCATGAAAATTCAAATTTCAAAAGACGGTTTTGGGGTACATATCAGGGGTCCTACATTGGCTAGCCATATGAAAGTCCTAACTTGATAACTGTGGTACTCGATGTATGGAATGTGTGACATTTTGGCTGAATGCTCTAGAGAAAAATCAAGGTTTTCTAAACTGGAAGGGTGAAAATGAATTCATTTTTCACCCAAATCCTATTTATACCTAGGGATTTGGAGGGTTTTTTTCTCAAACCTTTGTATTGGCCACACTATTTGAAAAAAATTGGTGACCATTTCACATACCAAACCTCACTGAAACTCATTCCCTTCACCACCATTGAACTTCTAACTATCCAATTACCTAATCGGGACAATTTCCAATTTTTTCTGAATTTTTCAAAAATTTGTCATTTTTCCCAAGGGGGCATATCCTTACCTATTTCACACTGGGGCATGACTGGGGCATGTTATTTATTATTCTTTGACACAAACTCTGAAATGACATTATGTCAAAGAGGGGCAAACTGTAGACACTGAAAATTGTCCTAGGCCTATGACTCTAATTTTCATCACAATTCTAATCTTCATTTTCATAATTAAATAATGTTAATTGTTTAATTATTTTCTAATATCATTTTTCCTCTATTAATTAAATAACTTTAATTATTTAATTAATTCATTCTCACCTTTTTTCTTCCTAGATTAATTAAATAAATATTATTTATTTAATTATGTCACTAATTAAATTTATCTTCTTTTTAAAATTAAATAAACTATTATTTAATTTATTCCTATCACACTTTCAACTATAATTAAATAATCACTTTAATTATTTAAATATTATTTAGCCTTTTCTATCTTTAATTAAATAAATCTTTATTTATTTAATTTAATCTTAAATCTTGAATGCTGAATTAAATTATTATTTAATTCATAAAAAAGGCTTATCTATGGCATATTCCTTTGTGATTAGATCAGTTAGTTATCTAATGATTTAATATCTGATTGTCTCTGATGAATAGACTTTCTATCTTGATCAGTCTGTTATCTAGATTTATTCTTATCTTCTGGGTGCAAACCTCTATTAGTTAAATAACTTTAATTATTTAATTAATTTATTCTCATCTTCTATCTATTTCAATCTTTATCTTTACATGCAACCTTTATTCTTCTGTGTCTTGACTAGTTTCAACTAAAGATTAAATTATTATTTAATTTAATCTCCACTATTTATGTATTATCACTTAAACCAATCTTATTGCATGTCTCATCCTTTAATCTTAATCATCGGTTTATCTTTCAATCTAAGCATGTCACTCAAAAATCATATTCTCTATAAATTTTCTTTACCTTCATCAGTATTACTCCTCTCGAAATCTTATGAGTTTTGGAAGCAATCAACTTTAGAATCTTCGTTGTTTTGCTAATAACACTATCATGAGGCTATACTTGCACACTTAAGAGAAATTTGAGGGAAATTGTCATACAATGACAAAATGGAGAAGTGAAATCAAGGTTATTCATGGAATTACATAGATGTTTAGTGAGTTTGTTCTTGTGTTTATGCTTTATATTGCATTTTTCTTTGTTGTTAGCATAGGTTTAGCTTGCATTTATGCACTGTATTGCTTAACCTATGAATTTCCCTATGTTACAAGCATAATAGATGGAAGAAATGAAAAAAACCAATTATGTGCCCTTTTAGACATACCAAGATTTTGAAGATTAAGATAGTTTCAAGTGAGTGATGTAAATGAGACAAACAAATTAAACCAAGAGAAAAGATTAAGGTGAAAATATCAATGCCATCATATCTCTTGCCTCTAGAGAGAGTTGTTTTGGTTGAGATCCAAAATAATGTCTATTGTAGGAAAGATCCATTCATAAGAAATACATTGTGTGTTGATTGGTTGTAAACATTTGATAGGCTATTAATATGAGGGTTAACTAATATGTTTGACAATGATCAAGAATCATGATCTTGTGTTAAAGTTTGTGTTCGATGATTGTTATACTTGTTTCTTTTTGTTTCGTCAAAGGTGAAGGTGATTAAGTTTATTATGAATGAGAGATTATTATGAATAAAAGTGAGATGGGATGGATGAATTTGTTTTTTTTAACTATTTTTAATGTTTTTGAATTTTTGAAGATGTTTTGAGGTTGTTTTTGGAATTTTGACATTTTCTAAGTTTTTTTTGGTGTTTTTATTATATTTGAATGTTTTTGAGTTTTCAAAAGTTAGGACCAAGAGAATAGGATGTAAGGAACAAACCTATTCCTCGAGGGCTCATCAGAGATGGCCTTACCTACATATGAATGCATAGAGGCTTCATATTTAGATTATTTGGACTTGATAATTTCAAGATTTTGATATTTATAAATGTTTTTAGTTTTTGATGTTTTCAAATGTTTTTGGATTTTCTAGATGGTACCTAGATAATGATATTGAGATCATGTTTGTGAGATATAGGATATGGATCAAGATTTATTCAGAAGCAAGATGCAATTACTTGCCCCTAGTGTCTAGTAATATATGGAACATCGTGAATGGATCATGCATAGATCAAGATGATGGATGGATAGGTATATGAAGGATGCCAAATATTACCTTGTGATAGGATAACATTTTTGGATAGAGCATGGTAGCTTGGATAGTGTTAGGATGTAGGCTATGGTATTGCATAAGATCTAATAGGATCAATGCCAACGACCATGCCAAGGTTTTTCCACAAGAAAGTTTGAAGTATATCTTGAACCTTTGTCAAGATCAAGATAATTTGTGAATTTGGACAAAAATGGATTGGATAGATGGATTGTGGATTTACTATTTTGGATGAAATGCTAGATTGATTATGGAGGGGATGAGATGTGTCCACCCAGAATGACACACACAGATGCTCAATTCTACTCATGATGCTTGTTTGCCAATTTTTCATCATGGTACTTATCCAAAGTGCCACCAAAGTGGTTTTCACTAGAGGATGATTTTTTCTCTTTACTGTTTTCTTGATTTTCTTATTTTTTATGATTTTATGATTTTTATGACTTTTGAATGCTTAGATCATGTTAAACGACCTAGTGGTGCTCATGTGGATGGTACTGCTGGAAAGATATCCCAATGGTACCCTCCCTAGAGAAGTTGATTTTCCAAGATGCAGGCACTTGAGTGTAACCTTTGAATGTTCTTGTCTTTGTCGATACCAAAGTTAACCTCACCTAGATGCACACATCATGATAGAGTTCCCTTAGAGTCCTTATGATATAGAGTTACTGCCAAGACACAGTCAATGTGAGATTTAGATATTAATAATTATGAGGTGGATGGTCGAATGCAATGAGAGATATGAGATGTAGATTGTTTGGTTGATATTTTGGATAATGGATCTTTAATTCTCCAAACTTGGGAAGATAAGCAATAAAAGGTGGTTATAGAATTTTGATTGGAATTAGGATCAACTTCTTCATATACTATGTTTGTCACCCTTGAAACCTTCTTTTGCATTGATTGACATCTTTGATAGATGAAATTCCATTTTTAATTTTCCCCCATAGTTTCTTTAAACAATGGAGTTTGATAGGAATTAATTTCTTTATTTTTCTTTGGGATATATTTGAATTTTATGTGTCCATTTTAATATGTCGATATTTTAGCTTTGTTGACATGATCCTTTCTTTAATAAGTATTTTCTTCTTGTTAGTCCGAATCAATAGATGGAAATATTCAAGGATGATGATTCATGACATGGATGGTTGAACTACTAGCAATGGTTTCATCATAAGGACTCTTCCTAACTCCCATGTTGATGTTTGCATTAGATAAAGTTGCCCTCGATATTATGGAGGTATTGCTGACATATTTAGATTCTTTGATTGTTGAATAACCAATTTACCTTGTTGTTTAGGATTTCTGACAATCTACACTGCTTCTAGGATATTCGGTTCATGTAGGTCTAATCCTTCTCTTTAGTAATATGTCTACTGAAAAATTGTAACTCAATATGATTTGTCATGGAAACATGATGATGTTACTTCTTCTATGCTTTGTTGATAATATTCAAAGGTAGTAGTAGAAGAACTGGATCTTGAGTGTTCTTAAAAGGATTTATACATGATTCACAATGAATATAGGAATCTTCTTCATGATTAGTTTCTGGAATGTCACCATGAATCTTTGTAAATTCTACCATTGCTTGATTATTTGTGTGAGCATGATCATAACCTAAGCTAAAATTGCTTGTTACATAAGAAATAAACCAAGATCTAACTAGTTAAGTCAAGCTCCCAATAAAATACTTGAAATAGTCAAACAAAGAAGCCATTAAACGCAAAACTAACTAGAAATTCATAATGGAAACTAATCTAATGCTTCAAACCTCATCCCAATGGGGAATTGGTGTTGCATTGATGTGAAATTTCCACCCTTTTGCAATCCCTAGACTAAAACAAGCTTTCAAATAGATATCATTGATGAAGATTGATGAAAAATGATGCAAGATAAGCTAAAATGGATGCAAAGCTTAACTAAAATTGATGCTAAGTGATAAAATTCTTGTGAGGAATGCTCTGAAATTTACTATCATGGAGTCACTCTAAATGAAAGTGGATCCATTTCTCGTAGAAAGGAGGAGTATTTATAGGAGAAATGGTTGAATCAATGGTCAAGATTGATTTTATCAATCAATGGATGAGAATACACGAGAGGAGATGACATGGATCAATGATTCTCATCAATGGATGAGAATGCAAGTTGGCAAGGATCAAGGATTTTAATCAATGGCTCTCATTGATTTGAATAAGCATACTTCCTAAAAATTAGGAATTTGTTACAAGATATTTCATATTTTGGAGGAGTGAAAATGGAGGAATATTCCTTTGCAAGTGGGAGGATGAGAGAAATTAGCTAATTAGATAATTAAAACATTGTTTTAATTGTCCAAAATGGATGAAATTAAGATTTTTAACAAATAATTAACTTATTTAATTGAAGGGGGATAATGACATTCAATTAAATAATTAGGATTTTTTAATCAAATGAGAAGGCTTAAGGGGTTTAATTTAAATAATTCGTATTATCCAATTAAACAAGATGAAAATTAGTATGAAAGGAGATGAATTAGCCAAATAATATTGATCATTTGATTACTAGGAGAAAATGATAAATTTAGTTAAATAATGAAGATTATTTAATTAAATGGTCAAAAAGAGGTGAATTTAGGATTAAAATGGTGTTAGTAATCCACTTTAGATTTTAAGTGTTTACATTTTCCCCCTCTTTGAAGTGAGGTACCTGTTACAATAGTTCAAGGACTAATGCTTTTTTGATTAATGTTGCTGCTCTGATCAACAATTTTAAAATTCTTAATTTTTTGGATGCACCAATATTTCCCCAATGGAAATTTATGCCAGTATACTACCCCCTCAAGAGATCGAACAAAAATTTTCATTTTCGGGTCAAGATTGTGACAAGGATGCAATATTAGTTCAACTCAAAGAGGACACATAGATACTTCTTTAAAAAAGATCAAATATTTGATGTAGACAGATTTTACGATGTATAGACAATCATCAACCATGCGTAACCTCATGCATATTTTGATATATATCACACAAATTTTGTTAGCATGATAAATATAGAATAATAAGAAGAATATGAGTAGAATAATGAGATGGATATTGATTGACCATTGTTTCTGAGATTGATTTAGAAGTCCAACAAGCCTATCATTACTTGAAACTTTATTGGATATGGTGATGAGAAAGATGATTTTCTTTCTTCTGGGATTGGGATAAATTCATCATATCATGATCCTTATTTTTGATATATAAAATAGACACGATGCATCAAGGTACTAATAACCAGGATGATGTTGTATCTAATGCGATGGACTTTGACTCTGTAAATAGATAGGACCATCCTTGCTCACACCCAACATAAAAAAAACCTTGTTGGAATGAAGTTTATAAGTCTAGAACATTTTGGACCAAAGCATACACAATAGTCAACAATTTATTCAAAATAACCTCCCTACACACAACAAAGCAAGTATTCGCCAAAGTTATATTACAAGTTCTACATCCAACAAGCACATCAAATGAAAGATATTGATCAATTCCCCATTCCTTTCTCTCTAAATCATTTTTATAGACATCATCAAGAGGTCCTCGACATGAGTCAATAAGATAAATGATGGGTATGTGCAGGATTATCATGGAAAAAATAGGCCCTTAAGTGGCAATGAAAATTCAGAAAAATTAGAGTTAGGCAACTTGACATAAAAATTTGAATAAGTTATCTATATTATTTCAAAAATATGTAAGAATAGAATTTGTGGAAAATTGAATGTAGTTTCTAAACTACTAAGTTTATTTTATTTTTTTAAAAGTCTATTTGGTGAAAATTGAAATTTCAATGCAGTAGTACTTAAATTTCAGGGAAGAAATAAGAAGTAGGTGTTTTTCTGACCACCCTAACCACAATAAAATGATAATATTTTTTTTATAATATTTTAGACATAAGTAGAGGACTCATGTCGGGATGTG